>JANBXA010000734.1:51405000-52005000 GCA_030556225.1 Cricetiscus sungorus
TGGGTATGGGTGGGGGCGCTGGAGAGATGGCTCAGCAATTAAGAGTGCTTGCTGGCTTTCTCTTGTACCCATGCTCAGTTCCTAGCACCCACAGCAGACAGCTTACAACTACCTGCAAGTTCAGCTACAGGGACCTTCGCAGGCACACACTCACACACACAGATGTAAGTCTTTTTCAAAAGCGTTATGAAACTGTTTAGAAGAACAAAGGAGATAGATAAGAGGGAAGAGAGGTGAGAAAGGTGGATGTCAGAAACGGGAGGGAATATGTCCAACATTCAGTGTATACATGCATGAAAAGTTTAAAGTGTACAAATAAATAAATTTAGTATCAAGAGGTTGCACAGCAACTATATGTGAAGAAATAAAGGCCTGTAGCCAGGGATCGTGAGTGAATTCCAGGCCAGCAGCGCTGCATAGCAAGACCATGCCTCAAAAGGAGGGGCGCAGAGGAAGAGAGGAGGAGAAATATTGAGGTGGAAAGGAGGAAAAGGATCAAGAGAAACAGAGAAAGGGGAAGATTCTCAGTTTCCAGGGAGGGTTTGGGAATCAGAATAGCATTTGACCTCCTCAGCAGCAGCAGCAAGACCACATCAGCATCTACAATAGTCTGTCCAGAAATTACTTGCTGCCTCTAATAGAACAATCAGATAAGTAGTGAAATCTAAGATGGAGGCTTGGGAGATGGCTCAGTGGCGAAGGGCACTCCCTGCTCCCCCAGAAGACCCAGGTTCAATTCCCAGCACCCACAAAGCAGTTCACAGCCCTCTATAACTTCACTCCAGGGGATCTGAGACCTCTTCTGGCTTCTACTGAACACGTACACAAGACACGTACACAGACATACGTGGAGGCAAATAGCCATACATATAAAATAAAAACTAAAAATGAGGTATAAAGAAGTATCTGTATGTGTCTTTGACCATCATGGAAATGTAAATCAAATCATGTTAGGGGACCAAGTGCCTACACCCAGATCCCATTTCACCTCAGTGAGAATGGCTGTCATCATGAAAACAAAAAACAGCAAGGACACCATGAAAAAGGAATTCTTATGTTCTACTGGTAGGAATATAAATTAGTACAACCGTTATGAAAAGCAATATGGAGGCTTCAGAAACACTAGAAGTGGGGTTCCCGCTTGCCGCAGCTGTACCACTCCTGACTATAAACCTGAAGGAATCAAAGTCGGCATTCAGACTCTTTCTAACCACTGCCCTCCAGGAGCTGTAGGTGCAGTGGGCCCGTGGTCTACCTTCCAGCTTTAGCAGATTCTGAACTGCTTACATGGTTTCCTCACTGCCCTCTCTTCAACTGCTGCCAGCCAAAGCCACACAGCTCAGCATGTTTAAGTGGCAGCCCCGACCCCCACATCACACCTGGAGTGATTAGGAACCTGGGCTCTGGCACTAGCTAGAACCCATTTCTTCTGCTCACAAGACTTGTGGTAGAATATTCTCCCGCTCTGAATATCAAGTTCCTACTGCACCATCAGCAATTTCCATCAATATCACACAACCTGTATAACAGTCTACAGCTTCCTTGTTGTAGTCTGGTTGTCATCGCCTCCCTTCAAACACACACAGATGGCTCCTGCTGGCCTGCCTTCCTTGCCTGTGCTGCTAGGGTCTCCATCTCCAAGGAAACACACGTAGGTAGAGCTAAGACTCCAGAAGGCAGGATGAAGAAGCACATTCCTTAGATGAATGTTCACTTAATTCATATTCTGATTTTTTTTGTTTTGCTTTCTATACAGATTTTCCTGGTTTTAGGTGCAATGTGCCTTCTGCTATCCATTGGCCATGGCATTTGGGAGAGCAACAAAGGCTACTTCTTCCAGGAATTTCTCCCATGGCAACATTATATTGCTTCATCGGCTACAAGTTCTGCCCTCGTTTTCTGGTCCTACTTCATAGTCCTCAACACCATGGTTCCCATTTCCCTCTATGTCAGGTAAGGGTCTTTGACTGTCATGTGCAGGGAGGGGAATGACTTTATACTTCCTGCTTTAATAACCAACTAGAGTATGATCTTTTAGAAAGCATATATTATCTGTCGTCTTTATTTTTTTAAAGACAAGAGCTTGCCATGTTGCCCAAGCTGACTTCAAACTTCAGATCCCCCTGCCTCAGCCTCCATAGTCCCAGCTCACTATGTATCCTTTGCTTCTTTTCTTTCCACAGGCTTGGTGTATAAAATACTCTGAGGGGTAGCTAAAAACTGCAAAGATGTCTTTCATGTCTAGAACACTGTGCTAGATAGTATATGATTTATAATAGGATAATTTTCTGTGCCCTTAAGGAACCTGTGAGTGATAACTAGATAAGATATGCAAGCACCTGAAGCAATTAGTAAAAAGAAATACAAACTTGGTATTGCTTAATTATGCCAGGCAGCCTTCCCTTATCAATGGGGCAGATCCTAAACATTCGCTCTCCTGCCAGCTATGCAGAATGAAGAATATATTTTCCCATTTAAAAAAAGAGAGAGCAAAAGTAGAAAATAGGCATGGTCATTTCAACAAACATGAACCCACAGGCTCTTAAATGTGAATGCTTAGCAGGGTGAAGAGATGAGGCGTGGTCTTGTTAGAGGAAGTGTGTCGCTGGAGGTGGGCTTTGAGGTACAAAAGCCCATGCCAGGCCCCGTGTCTCCTTCTCTCCCTGCTGCCTGTGGGTCAGGATGTAAAGCCCTCAGCTCCAGGGCCATGCTTGCCTGTGTGACCCCATGTTCCCTGCTGTGATGGTAATGGACTCACCCTCTGAAATGTAAGCCAGCTCCTAATTAAATGCTTTCTTTTATAAGTGTTGCCTTGGTCATGCTATCTCTTAAAAACAAAAAATAGAATGCAACTAAGACAATAGTTATAAGTTGAGTTCCCCATATAAGTTTATATGTTTTCTTTTTAAAAAATTATAACTTTATTTTATTTATTATTATGAATTAAAGTTTTCTAAGTTTTCATAATGTTTCTCGGACTTTCAGTGGAATATGCTATAATAGTCCCTGTTTCATCTCTACTTTTATTAATTTGATTTTTTTTCTTTTTTCCTTTGATTATTATGGTTAGGTGTTTGTAAATTTTATTTATCTTTTCAAAGAACAAGTAAGTGTGTGTGTGTGTGTGTGTGTGTGTGTGTGTGTGTGTGTGTGTGTCTCCTCTTTTCCAAGTCTCCTAAAACATGGCCTCTGATATCCCAACCCAGAAAGCATTCTTCATAACTGAATTTCCACCTAGTTTGGGCCAAGTCCTCTACTAGGTGCTAGGGATAGAAAACTGAGCAATAAGACATCACTTTTTCTAAAGAAGCTTTCTCTTAGTTGAGGAAACCAATAAATAATTATGGTACAATACAAAAATTCTGTAATCAAAATATGCATGAGTATTGTAACACTTTAAGAAGAAATATATCAGTTCTTCCCAGGGAGACTTAGGGCAGTTTGTAGGAAAAATAATCCTCAAACTGTATTTGAAAAATAAGTCCATAGGTACAAGGGGCAGAAATTTCCTCAAAGTTGGACCAAGGTGTTACATCCTGAAGAACATAAATTACAAGCAAAGGAGTTTGGATTTTATCCTAGAAGCAATAAAGACCCAACCAAGACTTTTCTAAGAAATAATGTGAATTATTAATATAATTATACATGACTATATAATATAAATATCATATGATAATTGGTATATTAATTATAGTGATATTTTGTTTATTATATAACAAATAAAGCTTGCCTGAAGATCAGAATGCAAAGCTAGCCACAGCCATAGAGTGGTGGTACACAGCCTTAATCCCAGCACTCAGGAGACCAAAGCAGATGGATCTCTGTGAGTTCAAGGCCACCCTGGGCTACATGAGAGTGAATCAGTCTAAAAGAGAAACAGAGCTTACACCTTTAATCCCAGCAATAGGAAGGGGGAGACGGGGTGATATGGCTGGGCAGAGAGAGGAATATAAGGTGGGAGGAGACAGGAGCTCAGTGCAGTCTGAGATTGGGTGAAGAGCAGTGCAGTCTGGAGATGCAGTTTGAGGACAGGATTGCCCTATTGGTCTGAGCATTGTTAGAGGTAAGAACTCTCTAGTGACTGGCTGCTTTGCTTCTCTGAACTTCAGCTTCAACCCCAATGTCTGTTTCGGGATTTTTATTATTTGTGCTACAATTAATTATATGATATGTTGTTTAGGTATTATATAATATAATGTGTTATATTATTATAATAAACTCCCCCTGTACATGACACAATCTCTCCAGCTCTAAATACTTTGAAAAGATCTGAAAATGGGCACTGGAGAGGTGGCTCAATGTTTAAGATTTCCTCTTGCTCTTATAAAAGATCAAAGGTTCAGTTCCTGGCACCTACATAGTAACTCCACAAAGATTTGTATTTGCAGTTTTAGGGGATCTAATGCCCTCTTCTGACCTCTAAGGACACCAGGCAACATACATGCAGGCAAAACAAAAATTACAATAAGAAAATTAGAATTATCTAAAGATAAACTACAATATGAAGCAGACAAGCAAGAAAAAGAGGATACACAAGTTGGTTCACCTTGGGATACAAAGATCAAAACAGACTTGGCAGAAGTCCATGATCATCTCCGTAGATGCAGAGAAAACTGGAGTGTAGTTGCACACCAGGGACCCAAGGTGTTGCTTCTCAAGTGGAAGCCTGGGCCCTGGCCACCTTTCCAGCACCTTTGACTCAGCCCAAGACGGCTCAAATGGGAGGACCGCCTTCAGGCTACATTGATGGCTTGAGTCACTGAACTTAAGCAAGATCAGAAAACAGCTATCCTAATGTCAGACCCACTCCCAAGAACTCCCTTTTAGGAACTGGCTTGAGTATTGGGCCTCTCATCTTCAAAACAGAGAAAGGAAAGGTTTATCCAGGAAGGAAGATTGGACTGAACATTTAACCTCTGGTATTAACTTTGCAATATTCTTGAATAAATAAATCTTTTATTTATCACTGAAGCAAAAAGGAAAAAAATTGAGAAGGTTAATATCCCTTCATAATAGAAACCCTGAAGAAAATGGGAAAAGGAAAATACCTCAACACAGTAAAAGCTGTGTGTGACAAGCCAACAACCAAAATTATAGTGAGTGGGAAATGCTCACAGCATTTCCTCTAAAATCTAGAGTGAAACAAGGGTGCCTACTCTCTCCATTGGTTTGGGGTTTTTTTCATGTATATATATATATGTATGAAATGCATGTGTATACATATATGCATGTACACATATATGGGGGGGGGCGCTACTTACGTACTTACGTGTGGAAACCAAAACTTAGTACTATGAGTTTTCCTCAATCACTCTCTACCTTATTGGTTGAGATGGGTCTCTTGTTGATTCACCTCAGCTGAACCCAGAACTTACTGACACAAACTCGTGTAGTTAGTCTGCTTGCTCTGGAGATGGCCTATCTTCACCAGTCAAGTACTAAAATTGCAGGCGGGTCACCAAAGCCCTCAGCATCAATCCTTGGCATCATTAAACTATCCTCCTAACCCTTCACTCTTGTGCAGTATAGTCTTTGAAAGAGAAATAAAAGAGATACAATTAGGAAAGGAAGTTAAATGGTCCTTATTTGCAGATGACATGGTAGTATAAAGACACCAAAGCCTTCATCAGAAAAGTCTTATATCTAGTTTAAAAAGCAGTTATTAAAGTATCAGGATACAAATGCAAGGCAAATTGGTAGCTTTTTATAAACTAATAATAAAGTTTTCAAGTAAGGAATTGGAGGGAGGGGTTCTCATTCACAGTAGCTCAAAGGAAAAAAAAAACTAAAAATTCAACCTAGCTAAGGAGAAAAGACCTCTACAATGAAAATTTTTGAACACTTAATAAATAAGACACCAGAAGATGGAAACTCCTACTGCTCTCCTGTTCTGGCAGAATTAGTATTATAAAGTTATCAGTAGATCCAAAAAGGAGTTTTACAGATTCAACACAATCTCCATCAAAATTCCAATGGCAGTCTTAATGACACTAGAAAAAAGTACTAAAATTAATGTGGAAGTATAAGAGACTTTGAGTAGCCAAACAGTCCTAAACAGGAAAACAAAAACCAAATAAGCAAAAACCCAATGGTGGGGTTTCACCATGTCTGATCTCATATTGTAGAGCTATAGTAACAAAAACAGCATGACACTGGCACAGAAATAGGTTTGGTGATTAATGGAGTGAGAGAGAAGACCTAGAAATCAGTCCACAACCACACCCAACTACTCTTTAATAAATGTGTCAAAAAATTCACTGGAGAAATGACAGCCTCTTCAAAATTAAGGAAATTGTGTGGCAAGCAAAGTAAGTCAGACTCAGACAATTACCGTATGTCTTCTTTCCTATACGGGACCTAGGGGGTGTGTGTGTGTGTGTGTGTGTGTGTGTGTGTGTGTGTGTGTGTGTGTGTGAGAGTGTAAGGGGGAAAAGGAGATTTTAAGGGAAGAGGCAAAAAGAGGGTAATGAAATGGATTTGACCTGAAAGCAGAAGGTGGACAATTCATGGGAAGTAAAGGGAGTAAGAGGGTAAAAAGACAGAAGGCCAGTGGGGCAGGGCGAACAAGAACAAAATATTATGAAAATGCCATATTGAAGCTCATTATTTTGTATGTTTACTCAAAATGTTTTGAGTCAGGGTCTCGCTGTGTGATCCTAGCTGGCTTGGAACTCACTTTGTAGACGAGGTTGGCCTCGAACTCATGGAGATCCATCCATCTGCCTTTACCCCTGAGTGCTGGGATTAAAGGTGTGTGCCACCATGCCTGGATGTATGCTCACTTAAGATTGATGCACTGCCATATGTGAGAACCACTGATATGGAGAGAGATCATTCGGAGTCAGAGACCACCATGGCCCAGTGCTGCCTGGAAGTAGATCAAAGGATGAAACCATAAAGCCACCTCTGGTTTTCACAGCATCTTCCTTTTTCCCGAAACAAGAATATCTGACTGTTGCAAGTTTCTCTCATTCCAAAGTGACCACAGTAAATAAAAAGTTTTTTTACATAAGCTTTTGTAAAGTCACTATTACTTCAAAGGTATTTTTTAATTGACTTTCTCTAAATACAATGCAGAAGATGAATGGAAGCAAAGTATGTCTCGGGTGAATTAATCAGCTATATCAGGGTCCTGGTGAGAAAACCTTGCATAATAGCAGTCCAGGTCAGAGTTATAATGGGCTGGCTATTGTGGAAAAGTCCTTCAGAAGGTACACCCCCAGGGAAGAGACACTCTTTCCACATGCAGACCCTCACCTATCATGGACCTATAGGAAGGAAACCAAAATAATATATTTGCTTGTCCTGCTCTGACCAGGACCCTTTTTTTCTTGCTTTCTTCTTAGTATTGAAATAATAAGACTGGGCAACAGTTACTATATCAACTGGGATCGGCAGATGTTTTATGCACCAAAGAACATCCCAGCACAGGCTCGCACCACCACTCTTAATGAAGAACTCGGCCAAGTTAAATATGTGTTCTCTGACAAGACAGGAACTCTGACTGAGAATGTGATGGTTTTCAACAAATGTTCTATCAATGGGAAGACCTACGGTATGTGCACATTACTGCTCTCCCCGAGTCTGAGGGGGAGTCTGCCCGACAGACTGCTTTCAAATATAACTACATCTACAAAGCCTCTGGAATCATATTTATTTATATTAACTTGCATTAAATTAGTATGTATTAAATTATATTATAGATTAGATTTATTCTCACAATTCTTTATGAATGAAGCTGGGAGTGGTAAAGGTGGTCTTCCCCAGAGAACTGCTCACCAATGGGTTGCCCAGTGCCAAATAGCCCTAAAAACTAGTAACATCATATGAACTCAACAGGTTACATTTAGTGATATATATGTATATACAAATACATATATGCATATAATAGTAATTAGTGAAAAAAAAGGCCATGAATCTGAAGGAAAATGGGGAAGATTATATGGAAATATTTAAAGGGGGGAAAGAGAAGGGACAAATAATACAATTAGATTATAATCCAACAGAAACATATTTATTTGGCACCTGGTAGATACAATCAATTGTTTTGTACTCAAAGACCAAGATTTACAATTTTAGTCCCTATCTTCAAGGGGTTCCCAATGTCTTGAAGAAAAATAATATACTCAGTTACTTTAATACAAAATCAGATGGTTATTGGTTAAAGAGTAGAAAGTTTTCATAGAGCAAGAATAAGATTTTGAGTCTATTGTAGAGTATAGCAACCAAACACAGTTAACAACAATGTCTTGTATGCTTCAAGCTCCAGACTGATAAAAGACCTTGTCTGAAAAAAAACAAATAAAAGAAGAAGAAGAAAAAAAAATGTGGATGGAGTGCCCTAAGGGATGACACCCAGGCTGTCCCCTGGCCTCCACACGCAAGTGTGTATGTGCATGCATACAGCAAAACAAAAATAGTAAAATAAAGCCTTCTTTTAAATTACCCAGCAATCCCCTTCCTAGATATCCCTTAAAGTGGAAAAGAGGTTAAAACAGGTGTTTGCAAATATTCATTGCAGCATTATTGCTCAAAGGTAGAAATAGCCTATCTACTCATCAACAAATGAGTAGACATCTTAAAGTAGTCCATAAATATATGTAATATAACTTGTTCATAAAAAATTACAAAGTTTGGTACCTGGTACAACCCATGTTATAAACCTCAAGAACAGTATGCTAAGCCCATAAGTCAGACCAAAAGGACATGTGGCATGGTTTTCCTTGGGTGACGAATCTAGAACAGGAAAATCCACAGAAATAGAAAGCAGAGAGAAATGGCTAGGGACTAGAAATGAGGAGGGATGCTGAGTATCTATTTCAAGTACTCATAATGTGTTGAGGGCTGGAACTGTAGTGGTAGAGCGACTACCTCACATGCCAGAGGCTCTGGGTTTGATCCTCAGCACTGCCAGAAAAAGAAAAAAAAAATGTACTGCAAATATATGGTAATGGTAATTGCATAACACTGTGGATGTAATTAATGCTGCTGAATTTTAATTTAAAAACACTTAAGTGGCAGGTTTATAGTATACACAGTAAGTTTAAAGACCTCCATTAAACCCTTCACTAAATCTCTGTTCTATTTACTTGCTGATAGGTTATTGCTATGACACCAATGGACAGTGTGTTCCAGGATCTCTAGTGAGTAATTACAGATTCTTGTGACATTCATGTGGGAAGTGAAGAGAGTATCTTTTACACAATTCAGTCTGTACTCCTGGGATAATAGGCTTTTAGTGGCCTAATTTAAAAAAAAAATGTGTATACTTGGCCTATCTTTATATGAGAAATTTTTATGAGAACAGTTTTGTTGGTATTGGCTTATATTTTGCTTCACATCTCCTCCTCCTCCTCTCCCCACCCTCTTTTTCTCAATCTCTCTCTCTTTCTCCCTCCTTCCCCCCTCTCTCTCTTACTCTCTCCCTCTCTCCAGAACCTATATAGATCAGTTCCTCACAACAATTCATGATCATTGTCTTAGTTAGTGTTCTATTGCTGTGAAGAGACTCCATGTCGAAGGCAACACTTGGAAAAGGAAGCATTTAAGTGGGGCTTACTCGGTTTCTGTGAGTTGGTCTGTGATCATTAAGGCGGGAAGCAGACAGGCCTGGTGCTGGAACAGTAGCTGAGAGCTTTACATCCTCATCCACAAGCAGTGGGCAGAGGGAGAAACACTGAAAGCTCGGAGCCCATCCGCAGCAGCATACCTACTCCAATAAGGACACACTTCCTAATCCTTCCAAACAGTTCATCAGCTGGGAGCCAAGCGTGCAAATAAATGAGCCTGGGGGACCATTTTCATTCAACCCACAACATCTACTCCCTGGCCCCCATAGGCTTGTAGCCATGTCTTAATGAAAAATGCATTTAGTCCAGTTTTAGAGGTCCCCACAGTCTTTCACAGACTCAAAACGGTTTCTGAGACTCACGGCAATCTCTTTACTCTAAAATCAAAAAGCAGATCACATACTTCCAACTTACAATGCCACAGACTATACATTGCCATCGCAAAAGTGAGGAAAGGTGGCGGAGAGGACATACTAGACCAAAATGTGATGGCTGTTCTTGGTTTGCAACTTGACTACATCTGGAATTAACTAAAGCCCAACTGGATGGGCACATCTGTGGGATTTTTCTTAATTAAATAATTTTTAGAATTATTTTTGTTGATTATTTGGGAATCTCATACCATGCAGCCTGACATTCTTACCTCCTAGCCCTCCCATGTCTGCCCCTTCCCGTTACCTACCTGCCTGCCTCAAGAGAAAAAGGTCCATTTTGTGTTGTCCATGTATTCACTGGCGCATGGTTAGATTCCTAGTGGCCAGCCCCCTAAGGGAGGCTGCATCCATGCCAGAAGTCACCAACCGAGGAGAGCCATGTGGTGGCCTGAGCCAGCTCTCACTCGCCCTGCCCAGTGTATTGTCAGCACTGCTGTGCGGCTGGGCCAGGGGCAGGGCCAGCTCTCATCCACATACAAATGTTAACATGGCTTCAGGAGCAGCCCACACCACAAGCATCCACTTGGGCTTCAGAAGTAACATGGGCCACAGACATCACCCCAGGACCACTGAGTCACTCATGGACCTTAGCAGGTGGCTCAACCACAAACCTCAACATGGCCTCAGGTGGGTGCACGTGTCACTCAAGTCAGCATGGTGCCCCAAGGTCACTAGGGGTGACAGTGAGTGGAACTATTCCCTTTCCCACTCCTTGAATTCTGGAGCTGTGTGACCTGGCTTGGGAGAACTCATACCATGTATTGGACACTCATTCAAAGTATACACCATCTTCTGGAGAACTGTGCCCCAGCCCTCCACACTGCTGCCACCCAATTGACACTGTAACTGTATCTTTAAAAGGTAATTCCATCTTTCTATCAAGCCAGCTGCCTTTGATGGTGGGGAGCATGGTAAGACCACTGGTTCCCATGAACAAGGGCCACTGCCACAGTTTGGCAGTGAAGTAAGTTCCTTGGTCAGCAGCAATACTGTGTGGATTACCATTGGTGGATCAGGCATTCTGTAAATCCAAGGATGGTGGTTTTGGCAGAAACATTACATGCAGAAAACGCAAATCTGTAACCAAAATAAGTAGCTACTCCAATAAGGACAGAGCATTGTCCTTTCCACAGAGGAAGTGGTTCAACATAGTCAACCTGCCACCAGCAGCTGGCTTATCCCTTGGGGAATGGTCCCTATCTGGGGGTTGTGTTGGTCTCTGCTGTTGGCAGATCTGTCACTCAACAACAGTTGTAGGCAGGTCAGCCTGGAGAGCGGAAGTCCATGTTGTTGAGTCCGCGCATAATCCTCATCTCTGCCACCATGACCACTTTGTTTCTAGGCCCTCTGGGCAATGTCAGGGAAGGCTGCGGAAAGAGACTGGCTGTTGACAGAACGGGTCATCCTATCTTCTGATTATTACACTCTTCCTCAGCCGAAAGTCACCTTTTGATGAGAAGGGGACACAGTATCTCCACATCCGTTCCCATTTAAAGAGATCTATCCATACACTTCTTCCCCAGATGCCTTTCTTACCAATCATGCTCTTTCCAAGTCCCTGACTACCCAACCAGTCCATTCACTACAGTCCACAGTCAGTGAACAGTCACCATCTGGCCACCTTTCCTTCTAAGAAAAATATACAAACACGTGTACCACCCAAAGTTCTGCCCACTGTGAGGATTGCCCATTGCTGGCATCTTTCAAGCTTGTCACAGAAAGGGGCTGTGATTTTGCTTTCTGTTCCCATGACCTTCAGTTCTGCTGGCCTAGAATTTTTGGTTCCAGATGGGTGTGTGCTCCTGCCAGGAGCCACAACAAGCATTCCATTGAACCGGAAGCTCAGACTTCCCCTGGTCACCTTGGACTTTTAATGCCCTTAAAGCTACAGGCTAAGATAAAGAATAACAGTGTTAGGAAGGGTGATTGGCCCAGATTATCAAGAGGAAATTGGATTGTTTTTCCACAGTGTAGGTAACTAAGATTATCTCTGGAGTGCAAAGATTCTGTAGGGCAGTGATCCTCAAGCTTCCTAATTCTGAGACCCTTTAATATAGTTCCTCACATTGCAGTGACCCCCAACCTTAACATTATTTCACTGTTATATCACAACTGTAATTTTGCTACTGGTATGAATCATCATGTAAATATTTGATGTTCAGGATATCTGATATGTGACCGGAGAAAGGATCATGACCCATGGATCGAAAACTATTGCTTTAGGGTTTCCCTTGGTGCTGCCGTGTCCTGTGATTAATGTCAATGGGAAACAACAACAGCCTAATCCAGGCAGGATAACAAAGGGCACAGCCCCTTGAGAATGAAGGTGTGGGTCGTGCCAGGAAAAGAGCAAGACCTGCTGAGGTGCTTGCTAAGGGCAGAAGAAATACAGAATGGATAGCAGAGGAAGGTAGCTATAAATACCAGCTAAGGCCATGTGACCAGTTACAGAAACAAGGATTACAATTGACATGAGTGTTTGTGTCATCTTTTGTTAAGAATATATTGTACAGATATTTTTCTTTTCATTTCTTTATTATATAATTAACAACAATTAAGAGAATGACAGTGATTATCATATTTAAGTTTGATATACTAAAAGAATGACCCTTAAGGGACATTCTAAAATTTATAATGTGTTTACAGCTATATGAAGGATAGTTATATCATATTAGGCATAATTATGACCTGATTAAATGTATAATATGTTTGTGATTATATATGGATAATTATATCATGTTAGGCATAATAATGACCTGGTTATTGTTTTCACAACATAAGGAGCTATGATTGTATGTCAGGTTGACGAGGGGTAGACTTATGGTGGCTATGCTTGTGATGGGTTCTTGGTTGTCAATCTGACTACCTCCAGAATTAACTAAAATCTAAGTGTCTGGGTGCACCTGTGAGGGATCTTTTGAGGTGGGAAGAGAAAGGAGGTTTGTTCTCTTTGCCCACTTGCCCTCAGCCCCCAGTAATTCGATCCCATCAGTGGCATTAGAGCCTACTTCTTTGGGATCCTGGTGTATACTAAAGACAAACTGATACATCCAACCTCATGGACTGAATACCTACTGGATTCTTGGACCTTCTGCTGGTAGACAGTCATTGTTGGACTAGCTAGCCACAGCCTGTAAGCCATTCTAGTAAACTGCCTTTCTTTCTCTCTCTCCCTCCCTCTCTTTCTCTTGTTCACTTTTTTGTCTATATATGTATACATATGTATAAATTACATTTACATATAAATATAATATGTAAATTACGTATATATAATATGTATTTGTTATGTGCAGTTCTCCTGCCAGCGTGGACCCACAGCCACATCAGCCCCAAATAACACACAAAGATGCTGTATTAGATATAAAGCTGTTGGCCTGTTACTAGCATTTCCTATTGGCTAGCTCTGTCTTAAATACTAACCCATTCCCATTAACCTTAGTGTTTCCACATGGTCTTATGTTACTGGAGAGAGGACCCAGACTTCTCAACTCCCTACATTTTGACTCTCCTCCTACATCTCCCAGAATCCTCCTTGTCTCCTAATCTCACCTACCTTGCCTTCCTATTTGCCAACAGTGTTTTATTCATTAATCAATAAGAGAAACATATTTACAGAATAACATCTCTCATCATCTCCTCTTTTCTGTCTAAATAAAAAGAAGGGTTTTAACTATAACATAGTAAAATATATAACAAAACAGTTATCAAATAACTATTGTTAACAATATTTAATCCATTAACATTTAACAAGATTTAAAGAAAATATTCCATCGTCTATCCTATTGTTGTAAATCTAAAGTCTTATAAGTAACTTATCTTTAGTCCTAACTAAGGAAAACTATAACCATAACTATCTTCAACTCCATCAAAGACCACAGAAGGATAATATATAAACTCTAGAAATGCAGAGAGAACTTGCTGCCTGAAGTTCTTCTGTAATGTTCCATCTTCAGCCTATAGGCCATAGTGTGTCTGTCAGACTCCTCAGCAAAGCAGGAAATTTCTACTCTCCGACCTGTGTTGGCAGTTTGTCAGTCATTTTTCTGTGTCCTGCAGAATGTCTGGCAGACTCTTCCATGAAGCAGAAACCCTACATAAATGTCCATCTTGTTTCAGCAGTCAGTTTTCTGTGGGTCCTGCATGTCCAGTTTATACAACATAAAGCGAAACAGTCCAGACAAGAACAGTTTCTTGCCCAAATGGCTAGTCTTGCCATATTGGAAATAAACTCCATAATGAGTTTCTTCGATGTCTATCTTTCTTTCTGAGACAGGTGGTGTTGCCAGGAGCAGTTGTGCCTCACTGTTAAGAAAAACCCCAAACCATTTTAAATGCCATATTCTATAGGTTTTTGAAAGGTTTGAAGAATATTTATCCATCTCAAATATATCTCTGTATATCTAGAAATCCTAACTTACATAGCTATAAGTTTTGACTATTATTGGTAACTATATATAATCGGTACTAAATTATACATTACATTTTTAAATGAGCTATATAAACACAATACCTAACAAGAGAAATACATATATCACAAAATTGACCTTAAATTGTATCAATAAATGAAGATCCATTCCAAAACAAAGTATTCATTTTTATGCCATAATCACCTTTTTTACCTTTAAAAAAAGATTGGTTATGGTCATTAACCATTTATAACCAACCCCATTTAAATGAAAACAAACATTTATAAACAATACTTGGAAATTTGGGCGTCGTTCTTTCCAAACTGCTTCCTGCTGGTAAGGGGTGCTGTTATGGGGATCCTAAGAAGATGCAGAAATCCTGGCTGTAGTGGTCTGCAAGGCTGCCTTGTCCCAGCTGTTTTGAATGTTGGATCACCTGGTACACTGCTTCAGGGTGGTCTTGCTTTATCAAACCATGTTAGTCTGGAAGGAATCCATAGCTTTTCATTTTTAGTGGAAACAAAAATAGAAATTTTTATCTCAGTAACCTGTCTTTAGACTTAAATTTGGAAGAATTTTTAAAATATATAAATTGGATTAATTCAGCAGCATTGATAATCAAGTGTATTGTAGCAATTGTTGTTCCTTCTTTCCAATTGAGCAATTCAAAGCCAACATAATAGCATACAATATCCAGACTCTCTGTGTATTTTCCATTTTTACGTGGCATTTTTACTACTCTATTTCTTCTACTTTCATTTTTTTTTTCATTTTTTGAGACAGGGTTTCTCTGTGTAATTTTCCTGTCCTGGAATTAACTCTGTATATCAGGTTCTCTTTGAAATCACAGAGATCTGCTTGCCTCCGCCTCCTGAGTGCTGGAATTAAAGCCATATGCCACCACACCCAGCTACTCTCTTTCTTCCTATTTTTTTTAAACCACTTTATCCTGTTCCTTTTTTTCTCCCAAGACTACATATATTTTAAAACACACTGTAAACCTTTAGAGGTTTTTCTTTATCTGAATCTCTCTTTACTGTAAATCTTTTTCTGGCCACAAGTCTTTTATCTGCTAAACAACAACATTGCTAAGATAAAAGCCACAGCTGTTTTATCCGCTGTCCATTCAAGTTGGCAAGGGTACATTTACCACCAGCACTGAGAGCTGTGCTCACTGCCTTGATCTATGCTGCCATCAAGCAGCATGATGCCGGCTTGGAGATGGTGCCACTGCCACTGCCAGCCCTGGTACACTCCATTAAGTTCTTAAGCAGGGTTTGCCGCTTATGCCAAGTCAGGAAACCTCCCTTAAAGGAGCCGCACAAATCTCTGCTTGTCTCTAACAAAACAGAGCTAAACTGAGAAAAATGCTGCTCCCAAGAAGACTTGTTTGTCTCTGTTATTTTGTTTTTAAAATCCTTTCTTAAACTTTTGTTTTCAGTGGAAGTTCTTAGTACCCATGTTGCAGGCACCATTTTGTTATGAGCAATTTTCCCACCAGCCTGGTCCCACAGCCACATCAGCCACAAATAGCACACAGAGACACTGTATTAGATATAAAGCTGTTGGCCTGTTACTAGCGTTTCTTATTGGCTTGCTCTGTTTTAAATATTAACCCATTTCTATTCATCTAAGTGTTTCTACATGGTCTTATCTTACTGGAGAGAGAGTCCGGACTTCTTCTCTCAACTCCCTACATCTTGACTCTCCTCCTACATCTCCCAGAATCCTCCTTGTCTCCTAGTCCTGCCTATTTTGCCTTCCTATTTGCCAACAGCGTTTTTATTCATTAACCAATAAGAGAAACATATTTACAGAATGACATCTCCCATCATATATTTTATAAGTTCAATTCCTCTACAGAACACTGACTAATACACAAAGTAAAACAAGACCAAAACCCAGCAAGGCAAAATCAACTTAGGTCTTAAAGAATATACCTGCTGTGTGAGTTACTGTTCTATTGCTATGAAGAGACACCATGAGTAGGGTGACACTCCACACCTCCTTTCGTTCTTTCTTTCTTCCTTTCTTTTTTGTTTTGTTTGTTTGTTTGTTTTTTGAGAGAGAGGGTTTCTCTGAGTAACAGCCCTGGTTATCTTGGAACTCACTTTGTAGACCAGCCAGGCTGGCCTCGAACTCACAGAGATCCACCTGCCTCTGCCTCCTCGGTGCTGGGATTACAGGTGTGTGCCACCATGCCATGTATACATTGTGTAAGGTTCATGGTAAATATATCCCTCAAGTATTTGTCACTTCTTTATGTAATATATTCAGAATGCTCCTTCTTTGGCCTTTTGAGACGTATAGCACAATTGGTTCTCTCTAATCACTCTCTTAGGACTCTTACTCTTCACCTGCCCCTGTGGCTTGGTATCCACATCTTCATGCAATAGCTTATTAATTAATTTACCAGGCTGTGATTACCAATCAGGCTGAACATTGTGTATCCTTCCTTCCCCTCACATATCTCTTTACTGCCCACTTATTTATTTATTTATTTATTTATTTATTTATTTATTTTGTCAGTGGTCTTTATATAGTAAAAATAATTCTTCCTTTCACTAGTACATTTGTTACCACTGTCATTCTCATTTCATCTTTAAGTCTTTAGGCTCTTACTGTTTTAATTACATTTATATTTGTTTGAGACAGTGCTGTCACAATGTGCTTGTGGAGGTCAGAGGATCATTTCCAGGAACTTGTTCTTCTTTTCTACCATGGGGTCCTGGAGGTCAAATTCAAGTTGCTAAACCATCCCATTGGCTCTGTTTTTAGTGCATTTAAATATTTTTTGCTGTGGGGGCTAAAGAGACAACTCAGCCATTAAGAGCACTTGCTGCTCTTTGAGAGGCCCTGGATTCAGTTCCAACACCCACACAGGGTCCACAGCCACCTGCAACTCCAGTCCAGGGTTTCTGACACTCACCAGGCGTGCACATGGCCCACTAAAGACATTCGGGCAAATACTCATATACAAAATAAAACAAATAAATCTCAATGGTTTTAACATAGAGTTTTGAAATTATTTTCAAATATATTGACTTTTTTCCTTTGTTGACACATTGTGTACTAGTTATAAAACCATCTGTCTATCTGGTTTGTTTTATTGTTTTTCTCAGTACTGGAACTCAGTTTGTATGTGTGGGTTTGATTTTAAACATCTCTTTTTAGAATTTCCACCCTTGTATTGTCCCTGCCTGCTAGATCCTCAGCCACTTACATGCAGCTAACTCTAAGTGGCCATCTTATTCCCATCAATCCAAAGAATTGCAGTAGTAAACAGAACAATCGGGGCTTTATCAAAAACAAAACGAAACCTTCCAGTTGTGAGTCTCTATATTAATGATCATCTACTGAAGAAAGAGGCTTCCCTGATGAGAGCTGAACAATGCAACGTTCATTTAGCAGAGTAATACTAGTAATCTCTCCCCTATGGCCTGTGACCTACCTAACCTTGGGTTCTTGGTCCTGTTAACAGTGCCAGGCCTGAGTCAAACTCCTGGAATCCAGTTGCAGAGAGGGAGGAGTGATTAGCAAAGAGGTCAAGGCCAGGCTGGAGAAACCCACAGAAACAGCTGACCTGAACAAGGGGGAGCTCAAGCACCCCAGTCTGATAGCTGAAAAACCAGCATAGGACTGACTGAGACCCCCTGAATGTAGGTGTTAGTTAGGAGGCCTAGGCAGTCTATGGGGCCTCTGGTAGTAGAACAGTATTTATCCCTAGTGTATGAATGGATTTTGGGAGCCCATTCAACATAGAGGGAAACTCTCTCAGCCTAGACACATGGGGGAGGGCCTAGGCCCTGCTCCAAATGATATGACAGACTTTGAAGATCCCCATGGAAGGCCCATGGGAGGGATGGGATGGGGGTTTGGGGGAGACAGGAGAGGAGGGGAGGGAGAGGGAACTGGGATTGACATGTAAAACAAGCTTGTTTCAAATTTAAATTTTAAAAAGATGCCCAAACAAAACGAAAAAACAGTGCCAGGCATGAATTCTGTCTTCTGGAACAGGCCTCAAATCCAATCAAAAAGTGGTTGGTGTCATAACATTTGTACCATGATTGTGCCAGTGGGCTTACTTTGCCAGGACAATTTATTATTATAGCTAGCAGGGTAACAGTTGGGTAAGACTAATGAATACTTTTCTCCCCTACGAGTGTACATAGCGACTCACAGCTATAAAGCTATCAAGTAGGGAGGAAGCTTCCAGGTTGGTAGTAGCTTGATTTCTGTTATCACATATTACTCATCTGGGAGGAAAGTTTTTTTTTTTTTTAATTAACTTAGATAGATCACTTTCCTGAGCTTCAAAATTATGTGTACAGTAGCAACTTATATTACTACCTGTGTAAGCAGTTATTTCACTGTCACAGACTTCCATTCCCTACTGGATATCCTATCTTAGTAAAGGGTCTCGCTTTCTATCTCACCCTCTGGTTCAAATTGGGAAATATAAAATTATTCTTAACTCCTTCTTTTACTCCTATACCAAGTCCAGCTCCCTGAGTTTTCAAATTCATCTTTGATTTAATATTTGTGTTAGTCCTTTGTCATTTCTCTTGTGTGAATCACTGAATAGTCTCCTAGCTGGTCTCCTTGTTTCCTCTGGCTACTTTTAATATGTTCTCCATACAGATTCCAGAAGACTTTCTGACAGATTTGATTGGTCACTCATCCTGCTGCAAAATTGCTGTGATGCTGTGTTCCAAATAATACGGCAATGCAGGAGCTGGCCCTTGCCTTTCTCTCCAATTTCATCTCCAGCCTGTTAGTTCAGAGAATGTGACAGTTTAAGAAAAGCCTTAGGGGAGAGCTGGTGTGTAATGGGTTCTCTTAAACTTCTGAACCCATAAGCTCCTAAGAGCTCATGCCTTTATGACAGGCTAAGTCTAGAGCCTGCTTCCTCTGGGAAAACTCTTGCTAGATGAGATCTGCAGGAGAGCCAGCATAGCCTACTACAAACCCCCTTTCTGAGTCACTGCGCCAAGCAGAACAGTTGTGTGTGCGCATGAATCCTAGGGCCCAGCACAGGCTGTAGCATAACTATGAAGGACTGGAGAAAGATCTGTGGGAATTCTGGTATGAACTGGGCAATCATGTTACAGACTGCAGTCTTCAGGCCAGTGTTTGCTCATGGCGACTGCAAGGAGCCTGACTTCAATGGAGATGAGAGTCAGTGTCTGAAAGGCCAAGGTCATAAGTAGGCAAATAGTGAATTTTAGATCCACAGATTGGGGCAAGGACTAAATAGAAAAAACTAGGTCAGACCATGAGAGTTAGAGGCGGGAAGAGCCAGGGATACGTATAGGTCAGGCAATATTAATACATAAGCAAGAATGTACTGAAGCTTGACGCGTGGCATTTCCAACATTCTTCCCCAGCCCACTTTTTCTCCGTGGGATCTATCCCAGTGAAACCATTGTTCCCAGGGCCTATTCTTTCCTTAGCCCCCTAAATCAGGCAGAAAGACACAAGAAATAAGAATTTTCTCAGACACCAATTGCTAACAGAGAGCAGTTAGTGAAGGCAGGGTTTAAATGAGTTCACTGGATCCACGATAAAATGATAAGTAGGTGTTTTATTGGGGAAGCACTTACACGGATAAGAGTAAATAACTGATGCAGCCTTCCTGCTCCAGAAGATGCAGTCTCTGCCCTTCCGATGCTCTCCACCACCCAAGAGATTGCACACCCGCAGCTCCTCTGCCTTAAAGGGGTCACATCTGTACCTGAAACTATGCCCAAAGGGTGTGATGACAAGTTTACTGGCAAGGCTAGATGCCACTACAATTCCCCTTTTCGTCTGAAGAAGACAGTTTTAAGCCTGATACAAAAACTATATCAAAAATAACAAGTGTCAAGTGTAGTCCAGGAGAAAGAAAGGTAAAAACATACCCAAATAGACCTACAACCAGCAAGAGCAACACTGAGCAATAGACAAATTCTACATGTCCAGTTTCAGGGTAATAGCATATAACAGAGATTACTCTGATTGCTATCCTAATCTGGAAAGTCTAAGTCTTGTATCTAGTATTTTCTATCTAAGATAAGAGAGGATATTAGCTGTGACTGTCTGGTCGGCAACCTCATCAAAGACCTGAGAAAGAAAATAACATTACTAGGGTAAACAGGAAGTACAAGTGTGTGACTTCCTAAAGGTGCAAGCAATGACAGAAACAGCAGTCTACCTGGACAGTCACCCAAGGTCTCACAGTAACTTCGAGGCAACCAACTTTGGAAAGGCCAAAAGTATCTGACAGACCAACACAGAAGCAGGGAAATTGAGAGACTGTCTTACTCTTGACTTGGCAAGGTTCAGCAGTCTCTTTAATCTCCTGCTAGCCCAGTTAGGACAGCATGTCCAAAGTCAGAGGTCGAGGTGGGGGCAGTTCTATGCCCAAGAGATCAGTAGCCAAGAAGAGAACAAACTCCAAATGGAGTATCATCGGTGCCCATCATACTCTTGGAAATAGCTCGGTGCTGTCAGGAGCAATTCATGTCAACAGAGTTCTAAAGTATTAAAACATTTAAATGTCATATTCTGCAAATGGAGTATCATCGGTGCCCATCATACTCTTGAAAATAGCTCGGTGCTGTCAGGAGCAATTGTGTCTCATGTCAACAGAGTTCTAAATTATTAAAACATTTAAATGTCATATTCTGTCGGTCTTAGAAGTGTTTGAAGATCAAATATCTATGTTTGGGTACATCTCTGAGCACATCTAGAACCTGACTAACATCATAAGGTATAAGAAGTTTGGGTAACTATAATCTGTAATTTTCAGAAACATAATTGTTCAGTGGCTGAAGCTTCCCAAAACAATATAAACAATCTTAAAACCAATGTGTAACATAAGGACAATGACATCAAATTTTTAACTATATACATATATATGTAAATCTGTAAAACAGAGGTAGAACTGAAATGTCTTGACCAGATGTAGAATTGTACAGTACAACATGAAAAAAAAAATCCTAAATTGTATCAATATACAAAATGTCTTAAGCATATGTAGAAGCATACATACATAGAATATGATAAAGATAGTTTTATATTTGTGCACAAAACAGAAAGAAGGCTCTACACAGTATGACAAAATATAATATGCAAATTATCTAAGACAGAAATACGAAGTTAATTTTACATAAGTTTCAATATAGAAGAATCTATAATAATATAAATTGTCTATAGCTAATAGTTACTAAAATAGTTCACAAGAAGATATGTTAACCTACCTATTTCCCATCCCATCTATACCCTTTAAACTTTTCTAAAAGAGATTCCCAAGTCTGACCAAAGGCTAGCTCAGTCAGTTGAGGATGAGACTCTCAATCTTAGGGTTATGGGTTTATGCCCCACGTTGGACATCAGTTGAAGATAGGGTTTAAATGAGTTCACTAGACCCAAGATAAAATGATAAAAATGATAAATAGGTGTTTTATTGGGGAACAACTTGCACAGATAAGAGTAAATAACAGCCTTCCTCCTCCAGAAGATGCAGTCTCTCTCCTTTTGATGCTGTCTGCCACCCAAGAGAGAACGTGCCCACAGCTCCTCCTTAAAGGGGTCACATCTGCACCTGAAACCATGCCCAAAGGGTGTGACCACTACTACAGGTTCACTGGCAAGGCAAGCTGCCACTACATGTTAGTTTTCATATCCTCACACATCATTATCAGATGGGTTTGGGAACTGGATAAGTCAAATTTCAAGACCGCCATCAATTGTTTAGAATAACAGGAGCGCAAGGGGGCAGGAGGTCCACCAAGCCATGTGTGTCCTGTGGGATGGTCCTTCGTGGTGCAAACAAATGAACAGCCCGGGTCAGTAGGCACACCCTCATTGGTGCATCTGCCATCTCTCTTGCTCTCCCTTCTCACTTCCTGATAGATCTTGTCACATACCAGAAGTAACCCCAATGTGACATTCTGGAAGATGTGCAGCTGTGGCTAAGAACTTTGCCCTGGTGTTTATATTCCAGAATAACAAGGTCGACTTCTCCTACAACCACCTGGCCGACCCTAAATTTTCGTTCTATGATAATACCTTGGTGGAAGCTGTGAAGAGCGAAGACTACTTTGTGTACTTGTTCTTCCGCTGCCTGTCATTGTGCCACACGGTGATGTCCGAAGAGAAGGTGGAAGGTGAGTATGGGCCTAAGCCCCACAAACTGGCACTGTGCTCCCACGCCAGGACTGGTTGAAAGTGGGGTGGTGGGATACGCGCTGAGCCATCTAACCTAAGAAAGAACTTTCTAACAAGGGAGTACTGGCCAGCAGCGGAACGATAAACAAGGTGAGTAGCGAGCTGGTTTAGGGAAGGAGTCGGTTGCTGAACAGGGGTCAAACTTGGTGCCCTCAGAGAGATTTTGCTCTTGAGGCTCTCTGGGTTCCGAAACAGATCCACATGACCAGTCCCATTGTCTTTGATGAGACTTCCTGGAGGGTGAATTGAGTTGTCCTCTGGTCACTTACAGTGTGTCTCAGCTATCACCATGTACCTTAGTTTCTTTAGTATGACAAAGTCATCCATTAATTTACCCAAATTTTTAAACAACAAATGAGAAATTACTATTTATTCATTATTAAGTCTTTCTTCTTAAAACAATGTTTTTATTTTATTATTATTTTAAGTGTATGCATGTTTTGCCTACATGTATGTCTGTATACCATTTATGTACCTGGTCCTTGTGGAGTCAGAAGAGGGCATTGGATTCTCTGGTACTAAAGTTATAGCACCATGTGGGTGCTGAAAATTGAATCCAGGCCCTTCTTTTTAAGGCAAGGTTTCTCTATGTAGTCTTAGTTGTCTTGGAATTCACTATGTAGACCAGGTTGGCCTCAAATTCACAGAGATTCTCCTGCCTCTGTCTTCTGGGTGCTAGAACTAAAGGTTTGCACCACCATGCCCGGCTTAAGATTTATTTTTATATGTATGCATTTTGCCTGTAGGTATGTCACGTTGCTCATCTCTGCAGGTTCTATATTCTTTTCTCTTGTCAGGTAAGCTGGTGTACCAAGCTCAGTCACCAGATGAAGGTGCCCTGGTCACTGCCACTAGGAACTTTGGCTTTGTGTTCTGTTCCCGCACATCTGAGACAATCACAGTGATCGAAATGGGGAAGATCCGAGTTTACCAGCTGCTGGCTATTTTGGACTTCAGCAATGAGCGCAAAAGGATGTCTGTTGTTGGTGAGTGCTTCCTCCAAGTCAGCTTCTCTTTTGTCCTTTGTGTACATTTGCAAATTGACTTTTTAAAATCTACACATAAAGTTTTTCTCCCACTCACATGACTTTTCTCAGATATTTTTCCTCAAATGCACATACTTCATCTCTTGTCTCCTTTAAATTGTCTCTTAGCTATACATAGGGGCTCTGGTATTTCTGCTAGTGACTTGCCACTACCCTCAATTCTAAGATGAGGACATAAAATTAATCCATAAAGCATGTACATGGCATAAGAACTGAGAGCCAATAATACAGGTGGCCATCCTTGCCCATGGAGCCACAGATTCAGCCAACTGTAGATCAAAATATTTAATATTTTGTGGCAAGTTCTAAGCCTCAGCCTCAGATAATAGTGAGACCCTGCCTCACAAAGCAAAACAAAAACAACTGAATATTCTGCATCATACTCCTCCATGGGGGATACTGAACCCACAGACGAATTGTTTTGAAAAGTTTTTCTGTCACTATCTGGCCCTTACCATATGATCTATCCTATGAGACCCCTCCATTGAGTTCTTAGCCTCCAAAGGTAGCAGAAATAAATATTACAAGGAAAAGCTCCCTTACATCCCTCAATGAACCCAGACAAATTCTTAAACAGTAGGCCTATATGGTTATTTTTGCTTAATTTGCTCATCTTTAGTTCGGACGCCGGAAGATCGGGTCATGTTGTTCTGCAAAGGAGCAGACACCATCATCTATGAGCTGCTCCATCCATCCTGTGCGTCCCTTAGTGAGGTGACCATGGATCACTTGGATGTAAGTGCTGTGGTAGAAGTAGATGGGGCTGTGGGCAGTTGTCTACATCTGGGCATATGACCAGTAGCATGTTCCTGTGTTAGGGTGTTTCTGTATGGGTATGTGTTGGCATCGTTTTATTTTGTGGTATTCTCACCACATTTCCAACTTCTATGTCAAAGAACTATATGGGACAAGACCCTAGAGGTATAACAAGGGTCATGTCTATAACATCACATACAGTGATCAGAATAGTTCTATGATTCTTGCCTCCAGAGGTCCTCCAGACCTGGTAATTGCTTCTGAATATGGACTGCTAATATGGAACCCTTACTCCACAAGACCTGATCCTTTTAGGGTACACAACAAAAAGCAAGCATTAGGCTATTTTAGTGACTATCTGGTATCAAATCCTTGAGGGCACCTTCCCTCTCTATATCTTATTCTGCATCTGCCCACTAGCACTTGGGATATATATCATTAAAAAAAAAAAAAAAAAGAGTGGTCTCAGTATAAGGAAAGACCAAAAGTCAAAAGTCAGGCTGGAGAGCAAGGAGAAAATCAGTAAAATATTTTATGAAGTAGATTTTTAGGAAATACTATTTTATTATGCATTAACACATAGAAATCAGAGAACAAATATCCAGTAAACACATGAAAAGATGCTTGACATAATTAGTTACTATAAAAATACAAATTAAAAAAAAATGAAATACTGCTTTTCCCTACACCAGGAAGTTTAAAACAGATGACCAGACCATAATAAATGTCATCTAGATGTAGGAAAGTATAACCCTCATACATTGCTGATAAAAAGGTAAAATGGCATAGGCACTGGGAAAACAGTCTTGCATTTCCTAAAACAATTAGTAATCACATGACTCAAAATCCATTTCTAGTTTGTTTCCAGAGAAATGAAACACACCCACAGAAAAATCATACATTAATTTTATAGCAGATTATTCATGACTGCAAAATGGCTGGAGTAGCCCAAATGCCCATCAACAGGTAAAGGAATAAATAAAATGTACTTTTTTCCCTACATAGCAATTTTTGGCAATGAAAGGGAATGAAGTACATGTTGCTACAAATGAACCTTGAAAACATGCTACACGGAAAAAGCCAAAGATAGCATTTCGTGATTCAACTTAGAAATCTACAGAGAAAAAAGTAAATTCTGGCTAGGCTCAGCAGATAAAGCCTGATAAGCTAGCTGAGTCAGGACCCACACAGTGGAAGGAGAGAACTAACTTCCACAAGTTGTCCACAGACTTTATACACACACACACACAGAGAGAGAGAGAGAGAGAGAGAGAGAGAGAGAGAGAGAGAGAGAGAGAGAGAGAGAGAGAGAGAGAGAAAATAAGTGTTTTTAAATGCAAAACAGAAAATAAGTTAGTAGTTGCCAGGGGATAGGGAGAAAAGGAGTGGAGAATGGCTGCTAATGGGTGTGTGTGTGTTTCTCTGGAGGCATTTTCCAGCATTAGATAATGGTGAGCATCCTACAAACTAGGTGAATTATAAAGTAAGCTATGTGTTTTAAAATGGTGAATTTTACAGTATGTGAGTTATATATGTTAAGTTTTTAAATGTATTTGTCTGTGTATGTATGTGGGTGAATGAGTACCATGGCACCAGTTACCAGTCAGAGGACAATTTGCAGGAGTTGGTTCTCTTCTACCGTGTGGGCCCTGGAGATCTAATGCTGGTTGTTAGGCTTGGCCAAAAGAGCCTTTGCCCATGAAGCCATCTTGCCAGCCCATATCTCAAGGGTTTTTGTTTTGTTTTGTTTTTGTTTGTTTGGTTTGGCTTGGTTTTTCGAGACACGGTTTCTCTGTGTAGCTTTGTAGACCAGGCTGGTGTCAAACTCAGAGATCCACCTGCCTCTGCCTCCCGAGCGCTGGGATTAAAGGCCAGCACCACAAGGCTCGGCTCCATATCTCAAGTTTTAAGAGGTGAGTCCTTCCATCTTGTTCCAGTTGAGGCCCCAGTATTTTCTCATGGCCTGCTCTGTTATCTAGATTACCTTCCCAGAGAACACGTCCCCAGCTGGGCCTCAGAGGATGGGTATAAAACCATTTCAAACCTTTGGACATGTTTCCTGGTACCAACCTTAAGGAGTCACTTATAATGCACTTAAAAGACAGTCTCCAACACACAAGCACAGCCCCAGGCCCACTAAAACAGGAATCAGCATGGGCCATATAAGAACAGGTAGCAGGAAGGCTTTGGGCACCTTTGGGTTTGCCAGTGCTGAGAGAAAAGAAAAATATACAAGTAGCGATGAGAGATGTTAGCATATTCCACAGAGTGGTTTGTCAAATGGATTACTGAATCTGTTGGTGTTTTGACCTCTTACCTATATCCAGTACAAATCAGTGTCTTTCAATATCACTTCCTTCTTAAGTCTCTAGAGAGCTTCTACGGCCCTACTGGACAAATACTTAAGATTTGGCATTCCTTATGGATATTGCCTTAACATTCTTTATACCTGGAAGTTAACATCAACTGAGAAGTTAAACAAGGAATAAAAATGAATTTGTGTTTTCTCTGATCTTATAATGCCAGTGGGTTTAGCAGCACGAATATAGAATCATGGTGAGTTCTGGTCTAAAGTACCCACATTCTGACCCAGGCCTCCTAATGACCAAGCTATACTCCTGCAACATGGCTAGCTATGGCTAACTAAGATCTATCTGTGGCTGAGGAATAGACATATTAACACACCCAAGAAAATTTCTGCTGTGGTTCATTAGCACAGTTGTCTATAGGGTCTTAGCTGAACAGTAAGATTGCAAGCATGTGTTGATGAACACTTGATGGAGAAAGGATGAGGGGGAAAAACTGAATGTATATTGCAAAAAGTAATAGCACCTTTTTATGTAACACCATTTTATAACAATCCCCTCTTAGTTTATTATTCTCTCCATTTTCATGCCATCATCATCATCATCATTATTTCTGTAAGGAGTTTATTATTATCTGAATCTTAGAAGAAGGAAATCTAAACATAGCCTAGACTGGCCTGGAGCTTAGGAGCTTCCTATCCCAGTCTTCATAGCTGTGATTGCACACATGTATCACCTCACCTGGCTTCTTGGAACATTTTTCTTAGAAAGTATAAGACTAGCCCCATGGTACTAACCATGAAGCCCATTTTACAGGCAGATGGCACCTATGGAGTCAGTCAGTCTGCCAGTCCCTTACCCAGCTCAGATTTGGCACACATATATATCTTCCAGGATTTTGCCAGTGAAGGCCTTCGCACCCTCATGATAGCTTACCGAGAGTTGGATAATGCATTTTTCCAGACGTGGATTAAAAAGCACAGTGAAGCCTGCCTGACTTTGGAGGACCGAGAAAGAAAACTAACTGTGGTCTATGAAGAAGTTGAAAGAGACTTGATAGTGAGTATGAAGAAACTCAAGACTTTGAGAGGAGAGATAGTAAGGATGGCAGCTAGTAGACTGAGTGACCTCCACAGGACCAACACATGAGGCTTTCTCTGGGAAACTAAGTACAGGGATGTATGTTGATTGAACATAGCCAGAATCCATTATGAAAAGTTGTTCTGGCTATAGTCTTTTTTTTTTTTTTTTTTTTTTTTTGTAAGTCCTTCTTTTTATCCCTCAAAATCTGCTCAAAGAAACTACATAATCTGGGGCTAGGAATATAGCACAGTTGATAGAGTACTGACCTAGCATGCACAAAGCCTGGGCTCCATCTCGAGCTTGACATAAAGCTGGGGCTGGTAACACAATCCTGTCATTGCACCACTGGGGAGGTGGAGGCAGGAGGACTGGAGCTTCAGGCTCATCCTCAGCTACATAGCAAGATCAAGATTCTGTCTCAAACTAAAGGAAGAAAGGGATAAGGAAGAAAGGAAAGGAATGAAGAATCAACCCAGAAGTAAAGATCTGAATAATATACAGATTTGATAATTCAGGATGAATTAATGTCATAATCAAGACAAAATAATTTACTCATCAACACGTGTAAGTGATGCCTATGAACCACTGTGTCCTATGTGCCAGCAGACAAAATGGGCAAAAAGTAATATATGTAGTATGTTCAGTAGTGAAAATATTACAGGAAAAAAAAAGAAATAATGTCAGAATAGAAAGTCAGCATGCACTTTAGGTTTGAAGGGGTGGAGGCAATGTTTTATTACAAGGCTTTTAGTCTGTTCAGAAGGCATCTAAGAGAGTCCTCAGGAAGATGACAAGCCAAGCTGCTCTTTGGCTGTGCTCTCCACACACTGTGATGACAATAGGAAAGACCCTGCCAAGGGCAGGCTTAACCTGTTAAAGAGCAGATCTGTGGGAACGGGACGAGTGAAGGGGGCAGAACAAAGGCCGTGAGACACACAGGTGAGAGTCCTCATAAGCCAGTGTGACTGATGCCTGGCGCTGAAGGGTAGGGTCTCAAGCCACCACTCTGCAGCTGCAGAACAGCTACCAGGGAGAAGGTAATTACAGGATGGGCAGTGTTCTTCTAAAGGAGTCAACAGAAGTTGCCCAGCAGTGAAGGCCCACACCTTTAATCCCAGGCTGAGGCAGGCAGATCTCTGAGTTTGAGTCCAGCCTGGTCTACAGAGCTAGTTCTAGAATAGCCAAGCCTATACAGAGAAACCCTGTCTCAGAGAGAGAGAGAGTGAGAGAGCGAGAGAGCGAGAGAGCGAGAGAGCGAGAGAGCGAGAGAGCGAGCGAGCGAGCGAGCGAGAGAGAGAGAGAGAGAGAGAGAGAGAGAGAGAGAGAGAGAGAGAGAGATCTTTGTGTTAAGATGACCCTAAAAAAGGTGTATGTTGTTTGTTACCAGGCTGACCAGGCTAGCTCTACTACAAAATGAGAAATTACTGACAGCCAAAGAGAATGGTGGAGACCTCAGCTTTCCTTCCGCTCTGCCTTAGTCTGTCAGTCACCCGATTCTCAGTTTAGTTGTGGGGATTACCCCATGTCAGCACCTTAGGAATACTATAAACAGAAGGCTTAGTGTTAGACCAAGATTCTCCTAATCCAGTGGGGTGGAAAGTCGTGACAGTCTCCGGCGGTCTCAGTGGGGTCAAACCAGCCAGGACATGTGCTGTGAAACCAGGAGAAGTGAAGGTTTGGTGTGCCACTGGGCGAGGCTCTTCTGTCTCCCGTCTCTAATGCTGTGTTTCTAAATTTGATTTCAGTGTGTAAAAAAAAAACTGCATGTTGCCAGGTGTGGTGGACCATGCCTTTAATCCCAGCACTCAGGAGGCAGAGGCTACACAGACAAACCCTGTCTTGAAACACAAACAAACAACTGTGTGTGTTAGAGGCACAGCGTGCTGACTTTCCCCTCTGGGAGCCCAGCAGAGTCAGCTCAGGGCGCTGAGGTGCGTGTGCACACAGTCTTTAGGGTGCACTTAGCTCTCATCCTTGACCTCACTCACCAGTGTCTCCTTTCTGAAGTTACTAGGGGCCACAGCCATAGAAGACAAGCTTCAAAACGGAGTGCCTGAGACAATCGTCACCCTGAGCAAAGCCAAAATTAAAGTGTGGGTTCTGACTGGTGATAAGCCAGGTAAAGAAAACTACAAATACCTGTACGTCTCATCAAGTCCTTGCCAGATACCTAGCTTCCTGCTCACTTTTGTTTATAATTTGTCATTTACTCTGATTTGGTGGTCACTGGTGGCAGAGACAAATCATATATGACATCAGGAAGAAATGGACAATATAAGAACTTTAACTTTATAATGTTGTCTTTAACAGAACCCTTTCTGTTGTCCCAACGATCTGTTTCCTTACCACATTGCACCCTCTCATCTGAAAATCCTGACTGCTGCCACCCTACCCTGTTCAGCCTTCATCCCTGCTGTCTGCTCTCTCTGCCTCTTGCCCTTACTAATTTCAGCATAGTCTACATACAACACCAACTTAATCGCCCTCACATATACTACTTTGATATTACCCCTCTTCCCAGGGACGTACAGAATCACATTTCCTTATCTCCCCCATTGTGACCATTGTCTCCATATGTCCCTCCTAAACTCAATTTCTACTCCTGGGTTTGGGTTGTCTTCCTACTCAAAATACCTTTGCTTGTCCCACACAGTCCTATGAATCCTTCAAAAGAACTTCCAGTAATAAATGTCTGGAGGAAAAGTGCATCTTTCTTCTAAATTTTCATCATACTTGGACATTAATTTTATTTTCATTTTTTTCTTTTGTATTAACTTATTCCAGATTGTAGGCTTCTTAATATAAAGAAATGATGTGACTTGAACATCTCTCTAGTCTCATAAAATTAAACATAGAAATAGGAACAGAACTGTTCAAAGAAACACAGACAAGCAAGGTAACTCAGAGGGTGAAGAATCTTGCCACCAACACCATAACTACCTGACATCCATCCCTTGGACCCATATAAAGAGTACAAACTCCTGCAGGTTGTCCTCTGACCTCCACCATGTACTATGGCACACACATGCACACTCACCAATAAAGAAAGGCCTTTTAGAGAGAAGTCTATGTCTGAATGATCCTGGCTATGCATAAATAAGCCCTAAGGCAATGCCAAGTAGAAACTCTCCTGTGAATGTTTGACTGCACTTTCCCTGGTTCATGGAAAAACAAACTTCATTTTAACTGTATCCAAGACAAACATGGACGAATGGGCTCTGAGCCTGCTGTCCCTGTTCAAGTGATGTGCACTGTAAAGACTCTGAAAGCACCAGTCAAGATGAGACCATGTTCCCTTTTCCATAGAGACTGCTGTGAACATCGCCTACTCCTGCAGGATATTCAAAGAGGAAATGGATGGGGTATTCATGGTGGAAGGCACGGATAGGGAAACTGTTCTGAAAGAACTCAGGTACACATGAGAACACAGACTCAGTCTGCACCCCAGCTTTCCGCTCACCTTTCTCCAAATGTGGTCCCCTGCACAGAATGAACAGGAAAAAATGAGGGAAGGGAAACAAACAAAACACCCAAAATAGTTTAAATAACTTTATAAAGAAGCGTTTGGCCTCAAGGACTCAGAGTGTGGGTGGAGAAATGTGAATGTGGCTACCCTGACCTCAGATGGTGAGTTTAAAGCTGTCTGCTGTTCTGTAGAGCCTGGGCCTTCCCCATCCACTTTGACCTTGTTTTTTCTTCCCACATTGTAGGGCTTCAGATAAGACTCTGACCGTGGTTTTTTCATTTCCAGGACTGCAAGAAAGAAGATGAAGCCTGAGTCTCTGCTGGAATCAGATCCCATAAACATTTGTCTTTCCAGGAGACCCAAAATGCCCTTCAGAATAATTGATGAGGTGCCCAATGGCAACTATGGCTTGGTCATCAGTGGATGCAGTCTGGTGGGCAACACAGAGCTACCACTCTGTTCCTTATCCCAAGTCACTTGTCCCTGGTTCTAACCCAACTCAGGGAACCTAAACCCCTTCTCTATTTTATGAGCCACCCTACTCCTCTTCCCTGGGGTATCCTTCCCTAAAAGACACCTTTCCCCAGGCTACTCTAGACAGGAGTATATTAAGAAAGAGAAGCCAAAGGAACGCCTTTCTTTATTCTTTATTCAAGTTTTTCCTGCTAACATGGCTTGTCATTTGGGGGGAGGGAAAGGGCAAACAAGCAGAAAGGACCCTTCAAAAGTCACTTGGCCTGGTGGCCCACTGACTATTTTGACCCAATGAAAGGTTGAGCCAGATGTGAGAAAACTAACTCACATCTAGAACTAACTCAAGAGGCAGGCCCCTTCATGGGGAGAGCACTTTGTAAGGAGCCCTAGAAAGGACAGGCGATGACAGAGGGAAGGTCCGTGCTGAAAGACTTTGGGATAACACCCTGAATGTGTCTGGCTGCTGCAGGCCTATGCGCTAGAAGAGAACACGGAGTTGGAGCTGCTGCGAACAGCATGCATGTGCAAGGGAGTCATCTTCTGCCGGATGACGCCCCTTCAGAAGGCCCAAGTGGTAGACCTGGTGAAGAGGTACAAGAAGGTGGTGACACTGGCCATCGGGGATGGGGCCAATGACATCGGCATGATCAAAGGCATGTGAGGGGAGATGGGCAGTAGTCCTCATCCATGGTTTATCCCCTTCCTTCCTCCACGGGCAAAACTGATCAGAATGGCATTGTGTTGTTGACTCATACTCCCACCTAACTTACGAAGTGTGCATTTAATGTTTGCAACCCCACTCACACTCCTTTACACTGGAACTCTTACTTAAGCCCACACCCATAGGCATGCTCAAGTTCAGGTCCGTTCACTGATCCAATGGAGGTAAGCCCACATGAACAAATGCTTACATCGCAGCAGGCTATGCAGCTCCTGACCATCTATCTGAGACGGCATCGGGTCCACAGAAAGAACCTCGGTGTAGGAGTCAGACTCTTCCTTTTGTTAAAGTCTGTGGGCTAAGGCGGTGCTCCTTAGAACCAGCCGTGGCTCCCCTGGCTGGACAGGAGTGAGTGATCTACTGAAATTCATACCAGGAGAAGCAAGTAGCTAAAATTTCCTGCTTTAAATTTCAAATACATGTCCAGAAATGTGTTGACCTGTGAGGTGTGAACAAAATCTCAGCACGCAGGAAACACTACCAGGTAGTCCAGCCTCTGCTTCAGTTCTGGAAAGTGTTTAGACTTTAGAAACTTCAGTAATCCTAGGGGGTCATGGGGGCAGGCGCCTTTAATCCCAGCACTGGGGAGGCAGAGGAAGGTGGATCTCTGAGTTGGGGACAGTCTGGTCTACAGAGCAAGTTTCAGGACGGCCAAGGCAAATAGATAGATAGATAGATAAACAAATTAATAAATAAATAAATAAATAAGAAATTTCAGTTAACCCTACTGAGTAATAATGTAGGTGTATTTATGAGAAAATCAGTGAATGTAACCAGAATAGTGAATTGTCAGAGTAATCAAAACTTTTAGAAAATTCAGTTATTTATATTCTATCAAAAACAATCTTGCTTTATCCAGCAAAAAATCACTTTAGGTCCCTGGAGGAGTTTATTTCTCACTAACAAAGTATGTATATTGCATATCCCTCTGAACAGTTGGTTTTCAACCCTTAGATAAATGTGGGTAATTAAATACTGTGTTAGATTGGCATTCCCACCCTGTATTCTTAATTCACTTAAGTAGCTTTTGTGGATAACAAGAAATTTAAATCACAATTATCTGAATAGTTAGAAAGAAAGGAGCAGAGGACAACCTTCTAGTGCTGGCTGTACCAAGCAATCTTGAAATGACAGCATCAAAAACAAAGTGCAGAAGAAGGGGTCTCCCAGTGTGAGGGGAAAGGGCAATCAGTCAAAAAGAAAAGATTCCACTGTGAGGTGCCATTTTTAACTGGGCCTAATAGTAGTCTCAAATGTAAAAATGAAAGGTTTGTGTCTCTACATTCCCTTTACACTTCCCAGGGTAAGAACCCAGCAAACAGTCTTCAAGTCTTAGAGATCTCTGGGGTTTCATTGCAGCTGCCCATATTGGGATTGGCATCAGCGGCCATGAAGGGATGCAGGCCATGCTCAACAGTGACTTTTCCTTCTGTCAGTTCTACTATCTTCAGCGCCTACTCTTGGTACATGGCCGCTGGTCTTACAATCGCATGTGCAAGTTTCTCAGCTACTTCTTTTATAAAAACTTTGCCTTTACACTGGTGCACTTCTGGTATGCCTTCTTCAACGGGTTCTCTGCACAGGTAAGAGAGTGGGGAGCAATCTCCATTCTGTTAGCCAGGCATGTTCAGTTTTCCTTCCCTAGAAGCCAGTATAGGAGGTGTTGCCATCCAACTCTTCACCCTATATTAACCGTATTGCCCAGCTCATAAGGTTCTGTTACTGACTGCTACCCTCAGAACTCTCCCATGAGCTACACTGATACTAGAGTTCTTAACATACATAATTAAGAAAAAATGGAGGATCTGGAAGTTCTCTTAGCATCCAAAGTCATCTTTTTGTTTTTGTTGTCCTTAATATCTTAATAACCCTCCACTTGTATTACTTTTACAATTTTTTATTTTAGATGTATGAATGTTTTGCCTACATGCATGTATGTGTACCACATGCATGTCTGGTACCCTCAAAGGCCAAAAGAGGGTTTCAGATCCTTGGGCACTAGACTTCTCCACTTTTAAATATTGGTTGTAATTTTGTGATTATAATATGGAAGAGCCATCTTTATTTTTAAACCATCACAATCATAAAACTATAGTAGTTACATTCTACATGCTTCTGAGGTACTTTAAAATGGTTACATTTTGAGTCTGTATGTGAATAATGACAACAGTCCAAATACACCATCCATACAACTTAGACTAAATACTGGGCAAGCCTCCAGGAGCTTCTTGAACCATGACAGACAGGCTGTCATGATATTTACCTGTACTTAGGGCTATAACTGCCCAGGTCTGCCCCAACACTTACAAAATTGTTTCTCTGATGAATTAATTTCTCATTTGAATATGAACTCACAATCTAAAAAAGAAAGTGTAGGTTTTGATGTGATAAGAAGAGCCCTTTGTCCTATGAGAAGTCTTTCAGGAGTCGCTCAAGGAATCCCAAGATAAACAATGAGGACTGGTTATCTCGGGAGATGCCGACACCAGTCAGCAGCCAGGGTAGACTGATACACCCAACCCTAGTCAGGCCAAGCTAGTCTGTGGGAATGGTCTGGTCTCCTGTGGACACTCAGGAAAGCAGCCCTCACTAGGTTCCAGGATGGAACACCCAACTGGAGAAGAGTCATTGCATCTTTCCCCCTTGCCCTGTCAGTAAACGTTCAGGGCCACAGAAGCCACCGCATGCCACCAAGCAGATAAAGAGAAGAATCTCAAGCTTCACTTGTCTAGAGATTCAGAACTATAGCTAGCTTTCCCTGGAAGCTGCTCTGTGTCTCTCTGTACCCTGGAGGACAGTGCAGGGTCGTAGTAGGGTTGTTTCAGATCAATCTTGGAAGCTCAGCCTGGCCTTGCCTCAGCCTAGAAATGAGGGTTCTAGAGTAGGATCAAAGAAAGACTGGCACTCTACATCAGATTTCAATCATGCTAGGAAGGGGACCAGGGGAGGGTGGCATTGGACCTGGGAGGCTGAACTGCGGCTTTATGAAGAAAGTAATGTAAAAACATCTCCTTGATCCTCTTTCCAGACAGTGTACGATACTTGGTTTATCACCTGCTACAATCTGGTCTACACTTCTCTCCCTGTCCTCGGCTTGAGTCTGTTTGAAAAGGTAAGACCCAGGAGCAGGTCTCTTAGACAGGACTGAAACCCTGGACTCAGTGGGGAAGACAGCAAGAGCGGGCTCTCCAAAGCCAAGTGTGAAGGAAATAATTTCTAGAACAGGGAAAGGAGCTGATCACCTGGATAGTGCCATAGGTGAGGAGGAACCCTCCATAAGTTAGTGAGAGGAATAGAGCTTTGAGCCAGGACTTGGTAAAGCAAATGACTGAGAAAGGAGAGGCCTATTCAGAGGTAATAGGGACGAGACAGCCTGCTGCAGGAAGGCCTCGGTGGGAGTTCTAAAGGCCATGTAAGGGGCTGTGGACACAATCCCTTATGACACAGGAAACCGGCCCAGGGCTCAGTGTCTGTTCCTATTAGAGAGTCCCTCTGCAGTAAGAGTCCTGCTAGCTGACTCTTCTACTCCAGCCTCCATTCTGGGCACCAGTTAGAGTCTCCAAAGAGGAGCACAATAGATAAAGGCCATCTTCCAAAGGACTTGCCAATCCTAATTTATTTTTCTGCCACTGACTTTTGACACAAGAACATTTAACCAAAGCAACACTTGAACCTGGGGACTTTTGCCCTAGTTCCTCCCCTCTCCCAAGCTCCAGCCCTCTCTTCCAGTTGCTCTTGAGCCAAATTGTCGTTCCCTTTGTCACTCCCAAACCCTAACTGCCTCCAAGTGTTTCCCACCGTGCTGTCTCAGAGCTTTCTTCTACTACAGGTCCTCACCTAGACGGGACTTTAGTCACTGCTCTGCTCTCTGGTTCTGCTTTTCAAGGGCCCTGTGAGGAAATGCTTGGGCAGCTGGCAGCAGCCTAAGTGAAACAGAACATCTCTACTCTGAGAGATGGAAAGGTCCTGACCTTACCCTTACCCTCTGATGTTACCAGGATGTAAATGAAACATGGAGTCTATATTACCCAGAACTGTATGAGCCAGGACAGCACAACCTGTATTTCAACAAAAAGGAGTTCATGAAGTGCTTAATGCATGGCATCTACAGTTCCTTTGTGCTATTCTTTGTCCCCATGGGGACCATCTTCAACTCAGAACGCAGTGATGGAAAGGACATCTCTGACTTCCAGTCTTTCTCGTTGCTAGTGCAGTCCACCTTGATCTGGGTGATGACAATGGAGGTGTGGCCCCTTGTAGTAGGAGTAAGGGGACCGGGTGGGGAGCCTGCCTGTCAAGAAAGGGAGGTGAAGAGAGGGGGAGGGTGGGCAGGGACCATCTTTGATTACAGGCTTAGAGAGCGGAAGAGGCTGACAAGTGATACAGCGTGGCACATGAGCTAGTGCTTTTCAGATCGCCCTGAGGACAAACTCCTGGACTCTGATAAGCCATGCCTTCACCTGGGGTAGCCTGGGGCTCTACTTTTGCGTCTTACTCTTCCTGTGTAGTGATGGCTTGTGTCTAATGTTCCCCGGCACCTTCTACTTCCTAGGTAAGACCCTGATCAGCAGGTGTTTGGCATGGGGGAGGACTAATAAAATGTTAATCTAATGTTTACTGAGAAACTATGTGTTACATATTTAGTCTTTAGGTTGCATAGGAATAGAAGTAGTCCCTGCTCCAAAGTGGTGCAATACTTTCCTAAGAAAATATTTAACTTTAGAATTTCCAATTTTTTTTCAAATAACAGATTATTTGATCATCACAAGTCTTGTGTGAAGTGACATGGCAAGAATTATTAGCAGCATTTTGGGGACTTTGGTTGGTTGGTTGGGGGGCTTTATGATTTTTATTTATTGTGCATCGGTATGTGTTTAGCCTGCATGCATGTCTGTGTGAGGGTATTAGATCCCCTGGAACTGTGGTGAGCTGCCATGTGTGTGCTGGGAACTGAACCAGGATCCTCTGAGAGAGCAGGAAGTGCTTTCAGCCACTGAGCCATCTCTCCAGCCTTGCTTTGTTTTTTTTGTTGTTGTTGTTTTTGTTTTGTTTTGTTTTGTTTTGTTTTTGGTTTTTTTTGTCTTGTTTGTTTTTCAATCAAATGAACTGAAATTCCAGTCCAAACTCCTTTCTGCTGAGGCATATTGCCTTACTGTCTCTTACACTGATTTCCCTCTCTCGTTGGCATTCAAATGCTATTTTTTGCATATGTACTTGCTTCCTACCTCTTGTCGGACCACTAACTCATTTTTCTTCTCCAGAGCTTTCTATTCTTTATTGTTTTTATCACATTTATTTATTATGTAATCATTTATCGGGCATGTGAGAGACAGGCAGAAATAACAACTTGAAGGTGTTGGTTCCCAGGAGGGAACTCATGTGATCAGGCTTGGAGGCATGCTAACCTCTGAACTGTCTTGCTGGCCTTGTCTTACTCATTTTTGTATGAATGCACTAGGGAGCCCTTATAAACCCACCCTCCCTCTCCTGCTCTGTCCAGTCCTGCCTTTAGAGGGAGACAAAGATATGTGAATTATATCAGCCACCAAACCAAACTTTCTTTCAGGAAGGGGAAATTACTGCTGCTGGGTAGTTGTGGGGAGGGAAAAGTATACAGTGACTTGGTTTGCATTTATATTACTTCGGGGGGGGGGGAACTACTGGATTGTCTGGGAATGAGCAACTTCCTTTTTGGGCCTGGAGAATGGAGCTGTGCCCTGGCTGATTTCTCCCACCCCTAATTCTATCTCCCTCCCAAGCTGTTTCAGCCTCTCCTTTCCTGGTTCACTGCTTACAGGTGTGGCCAGGAACAACCTTAAGCAGCCACAGATGTGGCTCTGTCTTATCCTCAGCACCGTCCTCTGTATGATCCCTGTGATTGGATACAAATTCCTCAAGCCACTCCTCTGGCCTGTCAATGTGGACAAGGTGAGTGGAAGAGGGAACCTGCACAGATGGAATTCATGATCCCCTCTCCCTCTGCCTTGGCCTCTGTTCTGAAATCCTTGTCCCCCATGCTCTGGATATAGGTTCTGAACAGGATCCACTTTTGCTTGAAGCATCCACTGCCACCCCCAGTCCAGACCAAAGTAAAACACCCAGGCCTTCGACGCTCTGCCTATGCGTTCTCCCACCAACAGGGCTTTGGGGACCTCATCACGTCTGGCAAGACGCTGAAGTCCAGTACCCTCAAAATCAACAAAATGACCTTGTAAAAAGTAGAGGCCCTTAGGAAAACGCTCAGTCAGTCAACCATTGCTTTTCCTCCCTTTTATTTATGTGACTTAGTAAAAAGGGGTTCTGGTCTTGAGGAACCAGCATAATCGTACTCCCGGGGCTTCGGCTTCTTCATTTCCCCAGAAAGCGGTACCCAGGGAAGTCAAGGAAAGAGAGAACAGCCCCCAGATATCAGCCAGAGTTACAGCATTTCAAGAAAAAGCAAATTCAAGTCTCCCATCCTTCCATGTCATAATCCAGGAAGAGGGGAAGAGGGCGATAAAGAAGGAAGAAGATGATGGGGCCTAAGAGTGTCTGTTTGGGCCCTGTTTCTCCCGTACCCAGAGCAACTATAACCCTTCCCAAACCCCACATGAATATTTCCACCCAGACACCATTTTCAAATCTATCTGGAAGATTCAAGGTGCCAGGGTGAGTGTTTTGCTGGCCCTGGGTAGCAAAGGAAGAGGAAGCTGTGCAGACTCGGTCTGAAGAAACTTCAGCAGAAGAAGAGCTTCTGCACCAAAAGAAAAGGAGAGGAAAGAAGATGGAGGCAGGTCCTGTCTGGATAGGACAGCTGAAAGTCTGCCTTCCCCTCTCTAACCCTTTTGATCTAAGAACTGGTGTTTATTCAGGTATTAGAACCAGAAGGGGAACAATGCAGGGGGGGTGTTAAAAAATAATTTCTTAATGGGATATAAGTCATTGCTGGTGAGCATTTGTCTTCTATAAATGATTTTGAGAAGAAATTATATGTACTTGAAAAAAATGTTTCTAAGAAGTTTGTGGAGAAATAAATGGAGAAATAAATTGCTTATTTTGGAGTGAAGAGATGTATATGGTCTAATGAGGTCGTACTGACAATAATACAGTCTGAGCAATGTCATTGTGAAGCATAATATAAGCACATTGTATGGATTCCCCATCCCTGTGTAAGTTTAAGGTTTCTATGTATCTTACCCCAACTCATGACATCCCATACCAACAGAAAGACAATTCTATCTCTACAGTCCCTGTCTCTTCTTAGATCTTAGTCTAAATAGTAAACTAAATCTGAGACCCTCACTTAGCTGACCCTCTCAAAATGTAAACTTGGCATGCCCAACTTCCTCCCAATACCAGGACACCATCACCATCACCCCAGTCACCCAAGGCAAGGTGACCAGATTGGAGCCACTCTTTGCTTTTTCTTCTAGTCATATTCGGTCAGCCATCAAGTCACGGCTGCTCGCCTCCTTTGCAGCCTCCCAGTTATTTGCCCAGATTTCACTGCTCTCACTAATAACAGCTACCTCTCTGGCCTCCTGCCTCCTATTTAGTTTCCTTCCGGTCCATCCCTTTACAGCCTATGACAATCTCCCTGCTTTCCAGTTCCGGTGACCACTGTATGTCGCACAGAATTCCATTCTTGATATGCCAAACTATTTCATTTCCATTATCTGCAGAAGCCACTGTACCTTGGCTCTTTCCTTTTTCCTTGGTTCTCTCCTTTTAGAATATGATCCCCGTCTTAGTTACTTTTCACAGTTCTTGCTGTGATGAGGCAACTTATAGAAGAAAAAGTTTATTGGGACTTACAGTTTCAGAGGGTGAGTCTATAACTGTCATGGGGGAAACATGGCATCAGGCAGGCAGGCTTGGCCTTAAGCAGTAGCTGAGAGCTTACTCAGCTCAGAATGAGGCTGACCCTACCCTCTGCATGGCCACGCACATGAGGCTGAGAGAGAGAGAGAGAGTGCTAACTGGGAATAGCATGGGCTTTTGAAACCTTAAAGCCCACCCCAGTGACACATCCTCTAACAAGGCCAATCCTTCCCAAGTTGTCATGCCATCTGGAGAACAAGCATTGAAGTGTATGAGCCTATGAGGCCACTCTCACTCAAGGCACCACAACCCCATCTTTCCTTTATCTAACTAATATGTCTCTGCTCTGTTTGGGTCGCTTGCTTTACCTTCACTGACAACACAATCTCCTTGTTCTTTGGGGGTGCCTCTTCCTTATGTTAGGAAAATCTCTTTCCCATAATTTGAACATTTGATCAAATGACCTATAGGCCATTTTAATGGTGGCTTGCTTCTCTGGCTTTTCACCTAGGTCATGAATGATCTCCCTGGGAGGAAGAACTGTATATTGGTTTTGGGGTGCTGTTTTATTTTGTTTAATCCTCACCATCCCACAGGAGGCAAAGATTTTCATTGTTTACTTTTTCTAAACTTGCTTCTTCCTTTTCCTTATGATCTGTGGGCAGTTTCCAGTTATTCTTTAGGGGCCTCGGGCCTCTTTTTATGGCACATGCTTGCACATGGTCTCCCACATCAGGCATCTGTAAAAGTCTAATCTGGACCAGCATTATCCTCAGAGCTCCCCAGCAGTCAGCACCTCTATTGATACTTTACACACATCCTGGCTTGACTCTTCAATCCTTGGTCTCCAAGAGGAGCCAAACATTAAGTACCATGTTTGGGAACATGTGCACAAAACAAGTTTGCAACTCATCAAACCTACTTTGAGAAAAGGGACAGAATTTTAGATGTCAGAGAGATCTTTGGGGGAAACTGTTAGTTGGCTTTGAGTTACAGCCTCAGTTCAATCCAAGTTGAGAAGGATGTGAGGAAATATTTGGGTAGACTGTTGATGTGACTGTTTAGGGAACTCAAAATGTTAGTACCCGGTGTATCACTAGAAAGTCTTTTTTTTTTTTTTTTTTTTTTTTAAAGATTTATTTATTTATTATGTATACAGTGTTCTGCCTGCATATACGGCTGCAGGCCAGAAGAGGGCAGGGCACCAGATCTCATTATAGATGGTTTTAAGCCACCATGTGGTTGCTGGGAATTGAACTCAGGACCTCTGGAAGAGCAGCCAGTGCTCTTAACCTCTGAGCCATCTCTCCAGCCCTAGAAAGTCTTTTTTAAAAGCAGGAAAAGATTAACTATCTGTCCAGTGCCAGAGCAGGAAATGGCGACTGCTTTGTGCTCCCATGGATTTCCAGGACAAAGTATTACCCAAACCCCTTATAGGCCACATACAAAGGACACACAGTGGTTTTATCTTATCAGATAGTGATTATCTGAATTGTAACACCTCAGTAGGAGGAAGGTGGAGTATACTGCCAAATGTCTTGAGATTCAGAATTAGATTAAAAAGAAGGGAGAATGTGGGGTAAATTTTCTTCACCTTTTCTCTCTACTGTCCTACTCAAGCTCTGGAGAGATGAAGGCTAGAAAATTAAGAGGACAGGTACATGGGCCAACAAAGTATCTACTGAGCTCTACTGTTCTCTCCCCCCCCCCCCCACTGAGCATGACCACCTACAACCTGGTAGAGCTAAGAGACAAGGAAAAACATGTGTTGTGAAGTTTTACATTTTAAAAATTAATTCAAGAGGTTGGCTCGATGGAAAAAGTACTTGCTGTTCTTGCAAAAGACCTGGGTTTAGTGCACAGACACACATACACAAACAAAACACTTAAACATACAAAACAATAAAAGAAATAAATATAAACATTTATCTGGGCTGTTGTACACCCATAATATCAATCCTGAAGAGGCACAGGCAAGAAAATCAGAAAGGCCATCCTTAACTATATAATGATTTCAAGACCAACCTGAGGTATGTGAGACCCTGCCTCAAAAATACAACCAAAGAGAAGATCCCAATTTCATTAGGTCATCTTAATTACTAAAATAGATGCTAAAGTGATAAGCATTAGTTGCTCCCTAAAATTAACAAGAAATTTTGTGGAACTCAGAGTTAAAGAGATAGTCAGAGGCAAATACATCTGTTTGTTTGTTTGTTTTGAGTGGAGTCTACCAGCATAGCCCAAGCTGGCCTGGAACTTGTGATCCTCCTGCCTCAGTTTCTCATGTCCTGGAATTATAGGCATATAGCACCATATTTAGCCATTAAATGGTTTTATCCCTCACTCCACAATTTCATTCTTTACAGGCTCTAGTAAAATAGACATGCTCTTACAGTTTGCTAATTAGATCTATAAATTTGCTCCATTTGAGCCACTATCTTAGCTGCATATGTCTCAAAGTACAATTTCTATATAGAATGTTCCAGGGCTTTCTGGAAATTTCACTCTCTCTATCCCACCATATTCATTCACATGTACAGTAAATAGTTATTGGGCACCGTGAATTGGGTGCTAGTCTAGATCCTGCAGATACAGTGAAGGGAAAAAACCCAAAGATTTCTGAAGTATGGAGCATGCACCCTAGTGGACTGTAATAAACCAACATCATCCAGTGTCCCATTTTCTAAAGCTGATAACATAATACCATGAACTAGGCAAGTTGTTTTAAGAGAAGTTTGGTTTGGAATAAACATGGAAACATGTACACAAATAATTTTTCAAATCTATGGAAAGGAGCAGGAATGGCGGTGCATGCTTTGAATCTCAGCACTCAGACAGATTTCTGTGAGTTCAAGGCCAGCTGAAACAGCAAGTTCCAGGCCACCAGGTATATATAGTGAGGCTTTGTCTCAAAAAAAAAAATCTATATATAGGCTTTTAATGCAAAATAAATAGCTAGTGTAATGACCTAACATAAAAGTAAACTTTGTACAAAAAAGAGGTCTGCTGTCTAAAACACAGCAAAGGACTGGCTAGTTAGATATGGTTGGGACAGTGGACAGTTTTAAATCCCATCTGAAAAGAGTTTGCTCAGGCTGCTCTAATAAAGAATAGGGGTACAGGGATGAGAGATGGCTCATCCATTAAAGGCTAGGCCTACAACCAAGAATACAAGAGAACAGGGTAAGAAGGTGACATCAGGAAGACTATGAAGCAGTTTATTTTCCTCTGTATGGCACAGTGGTGATGAGGACTAAGGCCATAGCAGTGGTGGTGGGGCGGGGGGATCAATGGACAAAGAGGGTATATTTCAATTTTTTATAATTTTCCTTTGGTTTTATTTTATGTATATGAATGTTTACCTGCATGGCTGTATACCATGTGCATGCCTGGTACCCTGAGTGGGTACCAGGTGGGGAAGGGAGGCAGAAGACACTGGGTCTCTGGGTGGGGAAGGGAAAAAGGGAACAGGAGTTTCAGAGAGACGTGAGTAGCCTTGTGGCTGCTGGGAATCAAACCCAGGTCCTCTGGAAGAACAGCCAGTGCTTAAGAGCTGAGCCATCTCTCCAGTCCCATAAACAGAGAATGTTTTAAAGAGATATCCAAGGACCTCTGAGGATTAGCTATGGAAAGTATAAGCAACAATTTATCTATATCACTGATTTGCTCATCATCTGCCTCTCTAGTAACCAAGAATATTGAATCCGTTGATTACTAGCCTTCCCACACAGTTAGTTCCTGATGAATGAGTGGACCTAGGTGGCAGTAGTTGTACCAGCTGATTCCACTACCTATAGCTGTACCTGGCCAGGGTGGATATGTAACTCACTCTGGCTTCTGTCTCTGAGAAACTGAGTCAGTGATATAACAGCATTAAAAAAAAAAAAAAAAAAAAAAAAAAAAGTCGTGTAATGGGCTAAAGCAATGGCTGCTCTTCCAGAGGATCCCAGTTTGATTTGCAGATGATTTGCAGTTTTTTGAGGTGTAGGATCTGCAGAACTTACTGATTAAGTGGGGGGTTGGTTAAGGGAAAATAATTAGGATCACTCCCAGCATCCTAAGTGCTATGCAGTTCCCTGTCTTAGTCAGGGTTCTATTGCTGCTGCAAAACCCCATGACCGAGAAGCACAATGCGGAGGAAAGGGTTTATTCTGATTACACTTCAGTATTGCTGTTACCACTGAAGGAAGTCAGGACAGGCACTCAAACAGGGCAGATCCTTCAGGCAGGAGCTGATGTAGAAGCCATGGAGGGGTGCTGCTTACTGGGTTGTTCTTCATGGCTTGCTCAGTCTGCTTTCTATAGAATCCAGGACCACCAACCCAGGGATGGCACCACACTCCATCACTGGGTCCTCCCTCCACTGACCATTAATTGAGAAAATGCCTTATAGCTGGATCTCATGGAGGCATTTCCTCAACTGAGGCTCCTTCCTCTCTGAAGACTCCAGCTTGTGTCAAGTTGACATCCCCAAACCACTTTGTAAGTATATTAAAATACTTGAGGCTGGACCTGCAGGGCTCAGGAAGTGTTCCTTACTTATTGGTTTATGTCAGTAGCGAATAAGGTCGTGAATGAAAAGCTACAGAGTGAGCTGGTCCTGTGAATGCTCCAGGTTCCTGGGAGGCTGTTAACAGTGTGGACCTAGCCCATGCAAACTGAAGGAAGCTACCTGAGTGTTCTGACTATCCACCCCAGAGATAATATTCTCCGTCTACCTCAGGTGATGTCTTTATGGAACCCACTCAGAAAGCCCCTCAGGAGGCTTTCTGCTGGACTGAAACAGTGATCGTCTGTTTCTCTTTGGCTATCTGCTTTATTCTCTATGCAGAAGACTACATACTTTGGGTTTTTTTCTTCTGACAAATTCTGGTCATTTTAAAATGGAGGCCTCGATTTCTGAAAGGATATGACCTTTTTTAATTATTTTTAAATTTTTATGTGTATGGGTTGTCTACATGTATGTCTGTGCACCACATGCATGCAGAGAGACCTGGGTTCGATTTCTAGTATCCACATTGTGGCTCACACCCACCTCTAACTCCAGTTCCAAGGGATCTAGTGCCCCTTTGCAGGCTTCTGCAGGTACTAGGTTTCTCCTTATGGCTCCCCCTGCTGGAAGAGCTAACAGCCAACTCTCTCCACCCTCAAACACACTTGTAAAAGTCTCATTTGATCTTGCCTGCCTCAGCATAAAGTGCTTTAATGGGGCAGGGTGTAGTGGTGCACATTTTAAAAAATGCTTTATTTTACGTTCATTGGTGTTTTGCCTGCACATATGTCTGTGTGGGGTTGTCAGATCTTGAATTTACAGACAATTGTGAGCTACCAAGTGGGTGCTGGGAATTGAACCCAGATCCTTTGGAAGAACAGTCAGTGCACTCTCCAGACCAGTAGTGTACATTTTTTAATCCCAGCACTAGAGAGGCAGAGGCAGCAGATCTCTGTAAGTTTGAGGCCAGTCTGCTGTGCAAAATTAAGTTCTAGGCCAGCCAGAGCTACATAATGATATACCCTGGTTAAAAAAAAAAAAAAAAAAAAAAAAAAAAAAGCAATAAAGGAAGAATTTTATGTGGCACACGCCTTTAATTCCCGCACTCACCCGGGAGGCAGAGGCAGGCGGATCTCTGAGTTCAAGCCAGCCTGGTCTACAGAGCTGAGTTTCAGGACAAGCTCAAAAAAAAAAAAAAAAAAAAAAAAAAAAATACAGAGAAAACGTGTCTCAAAAATTAAAAAAGGAATTTTATTGTCTCTCCATCATTTACAGGTGAGCCCTAAGTCATTATATAAAGTCCCCATCATCCAAGCCTGTCCAACTGTCTCCTTCACTCACCTGTCTCACCCTCAATGTTATCAGTTGTTTTTCCCCTTTGTCTTTTCACACATGCTGATTCCTCTACAACAGTTTCTGTGCTTGCTTGCTTGCTTTGCTTTTTGATAATATGTCTGTAGCTTTGTCTGTCCTGGAACTCACTATACAGACCAGGCTTACCTCAAACTCAGAGATCTGTCTGCCCCTACAGGATTAAAAGCATGTGGTACCAAGCCCGACACTTTCACCTCTCACTCATTCTTTAAAGCTCAGTCTGCAGGCTTTCTGTGACTATGAGGCTAAGATACATTAACACACTGTGACTTATTTGCTTCCTTGGCTGGCCCTTCGAGGCTGCGCTTCCTAAAGGACAGGGTCTCAGACTCTCATTTCTAGAAGCTTACTGGGCTTCCTGCAGAGTGACGGCCTGCCTGGCCTGGAGCAGCAGGGAAACACTGGTGTCCTTCGCCAGCCCAGGCCGCGCTGCCCCAGGCAGCAGGAGTAAGCGTCCCAGGTTTCACCCCTGGCTTGTATGGGCTACTTTTTGAAAATCCCAAGTGCCGATCCCTCCCCGCCCACACCCCACCACAGTGGAGAATCCACTGGTCTCGAGGGAGGCCAGGCTTTCGCGTTTTGTCCTTGTTCCGTTGTTTGGGGTTTTTTTGGGGGGTGGTGGTTTTGTTTTTGTTTTTTTCTTCACGATGCTCTCCTGGAACCCACAGTGAGGCTCGCTGCTGAGGCTGAGGCTGAGGCTGAAGCTGGAGGCCCACCACACGCCGCGCCCGGCCGCCAGGCCCCGCAGTCTGCGCAGCCGGCCCCTCCGGCTCGAGCGCGGGGCGGCGCCGCACCCCGGCTGCAGGCTCGGGACGAGGCTGTGCGCGTGACTGGCGCCGGGGAGGTGGGCGCGCCCGCGGGCTGGGCGGGCCGAACCAACGCGCTCCGCGGAGGGGCCGCTCGAGGGCTGCCCAGAGCGGACCATCGGCACCACGCCTGCAGGGGGCGCCGGGCGTTACCAACGCCGAGCCGAGGGGAGCGGAGGGGAGCGCGGGCGTGGGGTGCCACGCGACCCCGGGAGGCGCCGGGAGGCGCGAGACAACGCCACCCGCGCGGGAGGACGCGGCTGAGGTGAGCAGCGAGGTAGGCGCGCCTCTCCCCGGGCTAGCGGGACCCTGGACTCCCACTGTCCCCACATTGCGAGGGGTCCCTCGGGACGGAGCCTCGGCCTGCCCACCCTCCCTGCCCACAGCCAGGCGCTCGGCCTGCCCGCCCCGCCCTCGCGCCTCCCGTCTGCACCCACTGGTCCCCGGCTCTGCTGCAGACCCTGCTGTTCGGAGGTCCAAGGAACCCTCAGAAACCCAGCACCAGCCAGCCCTCTGAGCACCACCCCAAGTTCATCCCCAACTGTCTCCTCAAACTGTCCCCCTTCCCCGAGACGCCCGGACCGGCTCGTGCCAGCCATCGCTGAACCCACATCTGTGTCCTCCCGGCGGGAGCACAGCTGCCTGTCATCTCCGGCAGTGACCGCAGCCGGTCCTCTGCGCCCTCTGTGCCTCTGGCTCCTGGTTCCCAAGTTGGCCCTTGCCCAGCGCCAGCTTCAGTCCTCCCTCAGTCTCACCCCGTTTTACCTGGGAGAAACCTTTAGTTCGCTGCTGCCCCGTTTCTGCACTCACCTGCCTTGAAGGACAACGTGATCCAGTGGTCATAGATTAACAGTGGCGCGCCAGGGTGGCCCTTCGGACACTGAGAGGGCCATACACTGCTTATCTTTGTCTCTCCAGCCCCCAAGCACAGTGCCTGGCACATAGTAGCACGAATTAAATACCTTATGGGCAGATGAATGGACAGATGAGACCAATGCAGGGACTGTGGGGCAGAAAAGGTGTGTCTAGTTACATAAAGAAGAAAGGGGGTATCATTTTGGGGATTAGTTCAGTCTTGCAGTCTAGGAATATACAGAATTTATCACCTTTCCGTTCGTTCTTCCAATTTCGTGTGCATTAGGACTTCTGTGTACCTGCTGTGTATGTTATTTTTGTTTTTGTTTTTAAAGGCGGTCTTAGGGCTGCAGAGATTCTTATTGGTTAGTTCCTTAGAGGCTAACACAGATAATCTTGAAAGAGCTTTGCCAGGGTTACAGTTCCTCTTCCTTGGAGACTAGCTTGTTTCCCCCTGGGAAGAACTCTAGAACCAGCCCTAGCCTTTAAATCTGACTTGGTAGCTGGTGAGCTAGTGCTTCAGGCGGGTTGAAAATGTGAAGGACCTTGGTTAGGTTCAGGGTTCAAGGACTTATTTTTGGCCCAGGCTTTAAGGAAAGTAGGTGGTGTTGCTGGATGATGAAACGGCTGGAAAACGGTAGTCGTTTATAAGCAAGGAAGAAGGGCCTGATAGCATTATTTCAACATGGGCTCAAAATAATTAGCAAATAAAAATAGTGGCCGAGGGGGTTGGGGAGAGCACTTGCCTGGCATCAAGTCAATAGCTTCAGTCTGCTGAAATAAACAAACAAATTGCATAGAGTTCCTTCAAGGGCTTTGTAGACCATAGGCAGTGGTGTGGCTTCATGGGAAGAAGCCACCTAAACACCATCCCTAGTAGCTCCTCCTGCTGCCTGGCCTTGGGCACTTACACAGTTGTTCCTTTCTGCTTTTTGTTGGTTTTTTATATTGATGTCAAAGGACACTTCTTGTTTTTGGTGTTTTTTAGACAAGGCCTTACTTTGTAGCCCTGACATGCCTTGAACTCAAAGACATCTGCCAGCCTCTGCCTCCCCAGGGGTGGAATTAAAGGTGCCGGCCACCACATGCAACTTGACCATCACTTTCAGAAGTCAAGCCTGCCCTTGCCTCATGCAAAGGGTGTTTGTTCATGTGCCAGTGTCCAGGTTTGATTCCTCCTACCCTCTGACAAGTCTTTGTAAAGTAAAACTTGAGACATAGAAGCCCAGCATGAGGAGGGGCTCCTGAGCCAAACTAAGCAATATGATTTTTTCACTTTTCTTTTTCGTAACCAGTTTATTTTTTAATGAATTTAGAATTTTCTACATTTTTCTGGCATAGGCTCCTTGCAGAAGACCTCAGTAGCCCCAGATCATAACACCCAGGATTATTGATTTTTTTTCCTTAATCCCAAAACTTCATAGCATTGTCAGATAAGTTAGTTGCCCAGTTACATTTGAATTTCTGATAAACAACAGAGCCCTATAATTTTACTTGCTAAATCTAGCAACCATAGTTCACGGGGAGGCTTATGTGTTCTGTTTTCCTCTCAGGGCTTGCTTGCAAATTTAGGACAATAACTCACCCTTTTCTTCCTGTCTTCCTGTTACTCATGCACAATGACTGTGCATTCTGCTAAAAGTCACTTGACCAAAGAGGTCATGCAGTACCTGATCGGGTAAGGCCAGTTTCTCTGAAGTGCTCTGATAGATGGGAGTTTAGGTTACCCTGAAGGTACCCACTCCAACAGAGATTTGTAATATTGTTCTTTCTGTCTAGTGAGTCTGTTTTGTATGGGAGCACCTTTTGGGTAGGCAGATATCAACACTGGGCTAAGACTGCTGGCCTCGAGCGCTGAGGTAGAATGGTGGGCATGGGATTCTTACACCAGCAACAAAGCACATTCCGCCTTGTGCCAAATTTACTCTCCTTTTTCATTGTGATAAAACTTTATGTTCGTATTGTACAACCAACTCCATCCATTTTAGAACTTTCATCTTTTACATTTATGTATTTATTTTTAAGTGTATGGGTGTTTCACCTGCATATGTGTATACTGGGGGCCCTTGGAGGGCAGAAGAGGGTGTCTAACCACCCTGGGACTGGAATTACAGAGAGCAGTGAGCCAGCATGTGGGTGCTGAGAGCCAAGCCCAGGTCCTCTGGAAGAGCACCCAGTGCTCTTCGTCTCTAAGTCACCTCCCTAACCCTTTTTTCATCTTCTAAACTGAGGCTTTGTGCCAGTAAGACTTGACTCCCTGCTTCCCCCACCTCCCATCTCCTAGAGTCAACATCTCTCTTCTACCTCTCAATTTGGCTGCTATAAATGCCATGTAAGTGGACTCATGATAGTTTGAAATAGTTTCTTTTACCTAACATAATGTTTTCGAGTTTTGTTCATGTTATACCTTATCTCAGAGTCTCCCTCATATGTAAAGCTGAATATTCTCGGTGTGTGTGTGTGTGTGGGTGTGGGTGTGGGTGTGGGTGTGGGTGTGTGTGCGTGCACGCGCTCAAGCGCACGCGTGCACTGGAAAACATGTATGTATCACATTCCATTTGTCTTTCTGTTGCTGGACACTTGGGTTGCTTTCACCTTTTAGCTGTTACAAATAATGCTGGAATGAATTTGTGTGGAAGAACGTTTTGTCCCAGGCAGTCCCACAACTAGTTAGTCCCAAATAAGCACACAGAGGCTTATATTAATTATAAATTCTTTGGCTGATGACTCAGGATTCCTATTGGCTAGCTCTCTCCTGATTATTAACCCATTTCTATTCATCTCTGTATCTCCACTTGGTCTTGGCTTACTGGAGAATGTCCAGACCTCTTCCTTCCTCGGCAGTTACACGGCATCTCCCCTGCAAGTCACTCTCTGCATGCCTCCCAGAATTCTCCTACTTTGGTGGCCCCACCTATAGTCCTGCCTGGCTACATCCTGCCTGTCCATTGGCTAAACAGCTTTGTTCATCAACCAATAAGAGAAACCTATTCACTGCATACAAAAAGACATCCCCCATCAAATATGAGTGTTCAATATGTTTTAATTTCTTCTTTAAATTTTTGTGATTTATACCAAAAAAAAATGAGTTTCTGGGTTATATGATAGTTTTCTGATTTTTTTGTTTGTTTTGTTTTGTTTTTAATAAAAACCAGCATAGCTTCTCGTAAATGCTGTGCTATTTCTCATTCCCACCAGTGCACAAGAAGTTTTTCTGTATCCTTGCCAACATATATGATTCTATAGGTGTTAAGGACCATCCTTGTAAGTATAAAGTAATGCCATTGTAGGTTTATGTTTGTTTCACTATTCTGTTTTACAATGCCAGGGATCAAATCCAAAGCCTCACACAATTTAGTGAAATGTTCATTACTATAGCACAAGCCCTTTTTTTCAAAATTGAGACAGGGTCTAAGTTACTGAGAGTGGCCTTGAACTCAGCATGTTCAAGCAGGCCTTGGACCAGTGATCTTGCCTCAACTTCTCAGGTGGCTGGCGTTTTATTATAACATTTTCATGGATCCACCACTGAGTTATTCCTATTCTTCTTTTCCTCTCAGGCCACCCTTGCTCCTTGTGGTTTTGATTTGCACTCCACTAACGATGAGATGTGAACATCTTTTTGCATGTTTACTAGCCATGTGTAGCTCTTCTTTGGAGAAATGTCTACTCGAGTTCTAACCCCGTTTGTACTGGGTTGTTTTCTGTTGCTGAGTTATATAAGTTATTTATTAAAGGGGATTCTTAATTTGTCTAGATAATAAAAGGCCAGAATCAGATATAGAAAGAAATGCTGAGAGATCAGAGAGAAAGAGCAAATCACAGCCACACCTTAGCTCCTAAACATCTCAGCAGAGAGCGATTTCCTTTTTGTCCCTGCTTATCCTGTTTCTGCCTAGCTATGTCACTTCCTTCCTGTCTGTACAGACCTCCAGGCCTCTAAGGTTAGCCAGTGACCTGCTCCATTCTCTGACCCTCCAGACCGGCTTTATTTGTGCAAGAAAGCTATCACCACATATATACATATTAAGCATTAACATGCTGTCAGATAAGTGCTTTGTGAATATTTTCTCCCATTCCACGAATTGGCTTTCCTCTCTTGATAGTTTTTTCGTTTGTTTATTTGTTTGTTTGTTTGTTTGTTTGTTTGTTTTAGATAGGTTCTCCCTATTTAGCCTTGAACTTGGTACTAAGATTATTCCTAAGTATGTTTTTTATTTTGATGTTACTATATTTGGAATCATTTTCTTAATTTCCATTTTGGTTTATTCATGGTTAGTGTGTAGAAACACAACTGATTTTTATGTGTTAATTTTGTGTCCTGCCATCATACAAGATTTGTCCTAACTGCTGTTTGTGGAATTTTTAGTGTTTCCTGGTTGTGAGGCCATTTCCAATGGGAATAAAGATAATTTTACGTATTCTTTTTCAATTTGCACGCTATCCTCTTATTTTTTTTGTTGGCCTCACTTCTTAGGCGAGTCCCCGTGATATATGTTGAATAGAGCTGGCAAAGTAAAATGTACTTTCTCCTAACACACAATCCTTATGGAGTTGATGAATTAGTGTCTGAGTCCTCAGGTGACACCTAGAAAAAAGCTGGTCCATTAATCAACAATAGAAAATTGTGGGACTGGAGAGATGGCCCAGCAGTTAAGAGCACTTGTTGCCTTTGCACAGGACCAGAGTTCAGTTCCCAGCACCTGTAAGTCCAGCTCCAGGAGATCCAATGCCCTTTTTTTGGCTTCAGTGAAAACCTGCACACATGTATTCATATATATATATATATATATATATATATATATATATATATATATATATATATACACACAGAGACACACTTACAGACACGTAAAAAAATGATCTTTAAAAAAGAATTGTCAAGGAAAGATTATATTATAGCCTATGTACTCTAGATAAAACAAAAGAATATAATACATTTTAGAAGAATTTATAACAAAGCAGCTAAGCCTTTTTGTTTTTACATATATTATATAATATATTGCATATATAAGATTTATTTATTTAATTTTATGTATATGAATGTCTTGCCTACATGTACATATGTGTGCCACATATATGCCTGGTGCCTTGGGGGGCCAAAAGAGGGCATTGGCTGTCCTCCCTGTAAGTATCATCAAACAGTTAGAAGTTGTCATGTTGGTGATAGGAACCAAACACAGCAAGTGCTCTCAACCAATAAGCCATCTCCTCCATGGCCCCTGCTGGGCTTCGTTTCTCCACCACCACCACCACCAAGTAATTAGATACTTAAACATGAAAACCTCTGTTGCTTGGAATTCTTGGTTTAATAAAAACTCTCTCATCTTCTCCAGGAACATAAGACAGCAAAGCCTGTGTGTTTCAGCTTTCAGATTCTTGTGTAAGGCCCTGTGAACCATGGGTTGATAACTGCTCTTCAGTAGTGTGTCAGGCTCCCTTACATGGCTCCAAACTCACAGCCACAGAGATGGCCCCGGTTAGACTCAGTGGGTCATAAAACAAAGCAAATTGACATGAATGTGAGAAAGACCAGTAGGGAAGATGGGGTGGGACAAGCATTAGGGAGATGAGAGAAGGTAGAGGTGAGTGAGAACAGTCAGTGTACATTGCATGAACCGGTGAGATTCTCAATGAAGTAAGACCATCTAACTTCCTGCTAGAATGTAGGTAGCTCAGGCTCCAAAAGCTGAACTATTTGCTGTATGACTAAACCAAAAACCCATATTTGATTTGTTTGTGTGTTTTTACATTTTTGCGCTTCTTTTCATTTCCTGTACAGTTCTTTTTAAAAAGAAAATTCAGTTTCACATTTCGCATACTTAGGCAAAAAACGGAAAGTTGTTTTTATCCACGTACAGGTAAAAGAAAAGGGAGGAGAATTCTCAAGGTGGCATAGCTGGGGTAAAATGGGAACCCTGGAGAGGGTTGAAGGCTTTCTGCTGGTCCTAGTCACCCTGGGGTTATTTCCTTTCCAAATTTTTCTTTGACTATTAACCCAGTCTGTTGACTTAGCAAACAGCCAAACTTTGTTATTCAGAAAAGCAGTTTTCTGATGATTCTGAAGAGCTAGAGATTTTTCTGTAAGATGCGGATGTTAATGGTGCATGCATGTCGATACCACTGGGGGGTTCTACTGCTCCTCTGAGCACTGTGGGCGTCTTCCTCTAATCCCCTCCCAAACTTTAAGATGAAAAAGAAAATCTACCTATATCACCCCTAAAATTCTTGTTGGGAAGTCTAACCTGAGGCCCAGGTGCTTACCTACATAAAAACATCCTGGGAAAGGGGGCTGAAGAGATGGCTCAGCAGGTCAGAGCACTGTCTGCTTTTCCAGAGGTCCTGGGTTTGGTTCCCAACCATTTGTACCTCCAGCTTTAATCTCAGCCCTGATCAATGTAAGGGTTTTTCTTCTTGGTGTTTGCATAGCACCTCACAACCACCTATGACTCCAGCTCTGGGAGATTTGATGCCCTCATCTGGCCTCCAGGCACACACATGGTGCACATGCATATTCATATACATAATTTTTTAAAATTTGGGACAGTCCCACTATTTAGCCATGGGTGACCTGGAACTCACTCTGTAGACCAGACTGGTCTTGAGCTCACAGAGATCTGTATGCCTATGCCTCACAAATGCTAGGATTAAAGATGTGTTATACCTGGCCGTAAGGACAGGAATGGAGTCTCTTGAATCCAAAGTCTCTCAAAGACCTAGGAAGAACTCAGGTTCTTCTAGTTTTTGAACTTCTAAATTTACTTTAAATGATTGAGGGGCTGGGGACGTGGCTCAGTGGTTAAGAGCATTAGCTGCTCATGCAGAGGGCCCAGTATCAACTTCCAGCACCCACATGGTGGCTTACAACTGTCTAACTCCAGTTCCACAGAATCTGACACCCTCTTCTGGCCTCTGTGGATTTCAGCCATGCAAGTGGTGTGGTGCACAGCCATACATGCAGGCAAACACAGAAAATAAAAAATGTTTAAATGATTGAATTGCAAGCCAGGATTATAGTTATTGAAGAATTTGCATCAACACATTATTTTAATACAAAAATGCTTGGAGCACATGTGAAAGTCCCTGACACAGGGAAATGATTAGTATTTTAGAAGAACAGATAGCATCAGTGTGGCTAAAAGTGTCCCTCATGTTTACTAACCTGAGTACACTGGTGATTCTGGTAGAGACATTATCAGAGCGGTAACAGGAAATAAAATCAGACAGAAAACGATTCAGGAGTTAATGGAAGGCTGGGATAACACACATTGCCAACACTTAGGAGGCTAAGGCAAGAGGATTATGAGTTCAAGATCAGCCCGGGCTGTGGAGTACATTTGAGGTCATTCTTGGCTCTAGGACCAGATTCTATCTCAAAGAAGTGGGGAGGGGCGTATAAGTATTGACTGGGAAACGAGATAAATAGAAACATAATGGGTAGCTGATGGATGCCTGCTGAAGAGCATAGAGAAATGGGGCAGTGCTCTGATGATTTGGGGTCAGGGCATTCACTTTAATGTAAAAGTGAAGGGGCACGCGTGGTTTCTCAAGAGCAGCAGCAGTCCCCAGCCAGTGTCTGCTGCACCTGTGCTGCTCTCCAGCGATCATGCAGCTTTGTTTTGTTTTGCTTTGCTTTGTCTCTAGCAGAGCCTTGCTGTGGAGCCCTGGCTGGCCTGAATTTGTTATGTAAACCGAGCTGGTATCAAAATCATGAACATCCTGCCTCTGCATCTTGAGTGCTGGCATCACAGGCATGTGCCACAGCACCCTCCACCCACTCTTCTAGTTTTATTTCCTATTCCCTGGTTGTTCCTAGCATATCACCAGTGGACTCCAGGTCATGTGCCACCATGCCAGACAATAATTACTATTTTCAGGTCACTGTTTCACTGTTTCACTGTTGGTGGTATTATTTGTCCCACCAGGTCCCGCCAACCTTCTTAGCTGCAAATAAACACACAGGCGCTATATTAATTATTAAACTGTTGGCCAATGACTAGGGCTTCTTGCTGGCTAGTTCTCTCTTGTTAACCCATGACTGCTAATCTATGTATTTGACAGGGCTTTATCTTACCAGAGAACGCCAGTGCAGCCTATCTTCCCCGTAGCTACATGGCGGCTCTTCTGCCTACCTTTCCCAGAATTCTCTCTCCTAGTCCCGCCTGTCTTCCTACCTCTATTGGCCAAACAGTATTTTATTCATCAACCACTAAGATAAACACATAAACAGATATCCCACATCATTTCACTAGCTATGTCCACATTTCTAAATAATGCACTTATTTCATTACTTCTTTTATTTACTCATTATGTAGCCCAGGTCACAGCCATCTTTCTGCTTCCACCCTCCAGGACCTAAGATTACAAGCTTAGACCACCATGTCTGGTTTACCACCTCAGTATGGCGTATACTTGCGTGTAGGAGTGTGTATTGTTGTTTTGTTTTGTTTTCAAGACAGGGTCTCACTGTGTAGCCCTGGCTGCCCTGGAATTTACTGTGTAGTCCGGGCTGACCTTGAACACAAAGAGATAACCTTGCCCCAGCCCCCACCCCAGTACTGGGATTAAAGGCGTGTGTGTGTGTGTGTGTGTGTGTGTGTGTGTGTGTCTGAGCAGAGCCAGTAGCCCAGACTGACTTAGAACTCACTATACTGTGTAACCGATATTGGTGTCCTAACCCCCTTCTGCCACTGCCTCCCAAGTGCTGGTGCTGTAGTCCTGTGCCACCAAACCCAGCTATTTTTTCTTGATTTTAAATAACTTGTGACTTCCTAGCATAGAAAGCAAAAACTTAGCATTCATAACCTACCTTCTTCTTTGCTGATCTGTGATGGCTCATGTGTTTAATCCCAGCACTTGGGATGCAGAGGCAGGCTCAGGCAGATATGAGGCCAGTCTGGTCTACAGAGCAAGTTCCAGGACATCCAGGGCTACAAAGAGAAACATTGTCTCCAAAAACAAATAATAATAATAGTAGTAATAATAACCTACTTTCCTCACAAATTCCAATTAAGTTAATATCTTGCATTTTCTGTGAGACTTGGCCTGTGAACAGTTATTGCCATGTACCTTGTGTAACTTTTAGTACACCTTTTTGCTTGCTTAATTTTCTGTATCTGCTCCTGATTCTCCCCTAAGTTCTTTGGCAGAACTGTGAAAATGCCTTGCAGTGTTATTTTCTAAAGGGCCAACCGTGCTTCTTCCTGCTCTGCTTAGACTCTTCTAGACTGTTGCTGCTCAGCCTTCATCTGCTGAAGGTTCTTCCAGGCCTCACTTAAACACCTGTGCCACAGGGCAGAATTCCCTCCTGCTCATATTTGTATATGTGTGAGTTCATCTGCCTTCTTCTACAACATTGTAAACTTTTATCTTGTGCAAAATTTGTTGAGAAGTTGAGGGAGTCCCAAATTATAGTATTGGTTGTAGGAATTTAGAACACAGGATAAATCAGTCTTTTTCTTCTTCTCCTTCTTCTTCTTCTTCTTCTTCTTCTTCTTCTTCTTCTTCTTCTTCTTCTTCTTCTTCTTTTCTTTTCTTTTTTTTAAGACAAGATCCTCTGTGTAATCCTGGCTAACCCAGAATTTGAGACAAGCTGGCCTCAATCTCACAAAGCTCCCCCTGCTTCTGCCTTGTGAGTGTTGGGAGTAAAGACATGCACCACCACTCCTGGCAAGAGTTTTCTAAAGCAGGGTTATGTGGTAGTCTATATGCAAATAATGACTTTTTAAGGAGAATCTTGTCAGCCCATGAGTTCTTGTGGAGGACTCCCCCACTGCATTCTGTTGACTGTGGGAAGTTCAGGTAGTCATGTCCTAGCTGTGTTTATTGGATGGGGAGCTCTTAATTTGCAGATAGCTTCAAATTCCCTGTACCTTTCTTTCTCTGTGTTCTCTTGGGATGTTTCCTATGATACAGGAGCAGAAAACAGAGCTGTGATGCAGTTACCTGTTGAACAGGAAACAGTGGCCATAACAATGACATAGTTCCCTGCTGTAAATTAGATCAAACAGGCAGGAAAAAGAGATTCCTGGGATATATTTAGTATAGTTGTTGTTTACTGAGCCTCAGTAAATACTAGTCGCTGTCTTTGACATCCTGTATCTTTTCTCTAACTTTTCCTTTCACTTGTAAGAAAGCTATTATTACTTTCTCCATTATAAAAATGAATCTGAGGGCTGGAGAGGTGGTTCAGTGGTTAGAGCACTTACTGCTCTTAAAGAGGACCTAGGTTGGTGCCCAGCACCCACGTGATGACACGGTCATTGTAACTCCAGTTCCAGGGGATCTGATGCCATATTCTAGCCTCCAGTGGTACCAGGCTCCTGTGTGGTACACAGACATGCATGCAGGAAAAACACCCATACAAATTTTAAAAATACATAAATCTCAAGAGTTTTTAAGACTGAAATCTTAAATCTGAGACTGAAAGTAATCATTATCACTTGCCTAGTACTATAAAATTTTCCTTTACAGAAGCCAAATACAATGGTACATTACTAATTGCAGCTACACAGGAGGCAGTGGCAGGAGGATCATAGTTTCTGTCCAGCTTGGGCTATATACCAGCAACCTGTCTTAAGAAAAAGTGGAAAACAGCCAGATGTCGTGGTACACGCCTTCAATCCCAGCATTCAGGAAGCAGAGGCAGGTGGACCTCTGTGACTTTGAGGTCAGCTGGTCTACAGAGTGAGTTCCAGGACAGCCAGGACTATATAGTAAGACTGTCTCAAAAAACAAGAACAAGAAGGAAGGAAGGGAGAGAGGGAGGGAGGAGGAAAAAACTAGAATCCTATACCCACCTTTTCATAGCTCTCTATATTGACCACAATGCCTGAAGTTGTAATGGGTGATGTGAGTTCTTATGCCTCAGTTATAAATATGAAATATAAACGGGCTAAACTCCAACAAAATCAATGAGTGAAAGTAGACCTCAACTGGATCAGGGTGTTGACCTCTTCTAGCAGCTATGTGGGAAACAGCATGTTCAGTTTAAACACAAGCAATTTAGTCTCAAGAAAGCTGTTAGGGCTGGGGAGATGGCTCAGTGGTTAGGAGCACTAGCTAGTTAGCAGCTGGACAAAACTGAGAGAGAGAGTTCCTGGGTACATAGGTGCACAAGTATGCGCATGTATATGTAGGTCTGTGTGTAACACAGAACAACCGTAAGAACTGTTTCTCCTGGGGTGCTGTCCATCTTGTTTTTTGAGACAGGGTCTCTCACTGGCCCAGAACTTGCCCGTTAGGTTAAGCTGTCTGTCTCTGCCTCCCCAGCACTGGGATTACAAATGCTCACCAAGTTGGCTGACTTTTCATGTGGGTTTGATCATACTCAGATCACCACAGCTCCAGAGCTGACCTCTGCGGTATTTCTTAAAATGTTTACTTATGCTAATTGTGAGTACTTGGTTACATGTATGTGCATCCATGGTGCCTTGGAAGCCAGACGAGGGCATCCAAGAATACCCTGGAACTGGAGTTAGAGATGGTTGTGAGCTGCCACGTCAATGCTAGGAACACCCCCACATCCTCTGTAGGAGCAGCTAGAGCTCTTATCCATTGGACCACCTCTTCAGCCCACTTTAATTATGTTTGTGTGTGTTCATTACTAATAATTGAACCCAGAAACTTACATGTCAAGCAAGAACTCTAAATTCATTCCCAGTGATTTTTATAATGTAATTGTTTCCTTGTGATTCAGCCATCCCCAAGGCCTAATTGATAGTTTGTATGTTCATGTTTTAGTAGGGGATGGTGTTGGGGAGAGACCAGTGCCTTTTATATGTTAGGCAGGTGTGCTGTCACTCAGCTACTTCCCACCCCAACCTGTGTCATCTTGCTCGTTTGTTTGGTCTCCCTAGGTGAGCTAGTAGCTTCATGAAGTTACACAAGACAAACAGCCATCAGGTCTATTTGTCCACATAGTATGGTACCTGGCACTTCATGGTACTCAGTTGTAATTACTAAATTACCTAGTTTGGGGGATAAGAGGGACATCTTGGAGTCCTTAGAACCACAAATTCACTGTCAGTCTACCTAAAACAGGGATGGAAACCCTGCCACCACCTTGTTGGTATGCAGTTGCGTTTGGGTTGTTGGATTCCCAAGATCCTGCCTCTTTTGGAGTGAGGCCCCAAAGGCCTGATGCCAAATGTACTTTGTTTTGGCAAAGGGGCTTGTCCTTGTTGTGAGGTTTGATTGTAAGTGGATTATGCAGTGTTCTGTCCCCAAGTGAACCCAGTGGGGCTGCCGTTGGCAATGGGAGTGAAGAATCGTGCTCCCCCTGCCAGAACCTCCCTACCTCTAGAAATGGCCCCAGTGTAGGTTGTCCAAGCAGGACATGCCCAGCCCTTCCTTGAAATTCTGAACAGCCTGAAGAGTCTTCCAGATAGACTTGGAATAGCTCCCAGGGCGGACAGTGGGTCTTATGTAACTTCATAGGCTGCCCTCTTTTTTTCCCCCTCCCTGCCCTTTTAAGGAAAAAAACACAAATTGTTCCTGAACTAATGCTGGACTTTTTGCCACACATCCTGCATTCTTTCCTTGCTACTCAGCAGCCCCCATGAATAGCTAATGGCAAAATTGAAGACTGGTGAGGTTAAAGGGTGAGGTAGGAAGACGGAAAGAGGAAGGAATGTCAGAACACTTTGTTCTGAGTCTCATGCTTGGGCTTAGGCTCAGCAGTGGAAGTGGTCCCTGGGGCACTTCTCTGCGTGTCCCAGAAGCCAGCTAGTGAAGTTCTTGTTTCCTCCCCAGAACCTGACACCCTGGCAAAGAGAACTGGAGGCAGACTGTATAAAGTGTCCACACTTGTGACAGCCGACAGCCATGGGCCCCTCTGGAGAAACACATCTTTCCAGTGTAATTTAGTGAAGACTCAGTTGCTGAATGAGTTCAGAGATAGAGTTCTTGCCTGACATGTGTAAGCTCAGGACACATCTTAAACATCTGCTATGTACCAGGCTTTAGGCTAGGTTAGGGAGCTACAAAGATGAAAAAAACACAGCTGTTATCTGTAGCATGCAGCCAAAGAGAAAAGAAAAAAATGCATCCATCTGTGAAGTATTGTGCTAACCCAGGATTAACAAAACTATAGGAAAATCTGAGGGCTCTGTAGGAGTCATGTAGACAAGTGAACAGTTTCGAGACAGTACAGAAACCACAGGACAAAGAGCCTGAAGAGATTGTGATGGGTCACCTTTGAGAAGCTGGGATTCTATAGAAATCTTTGACAATTTCTAAATGGTCCCCAAACTGTACAATTTACAAGGTATAACATGATATTTCTGTCTTTACATAATGTAAAACGATCAAGTCACAGTAATTGGCATATCCTTCACCTTAAACATTTATCACTTGTGTGATATATGTTTAGAAACATTCAAAATCCTCTCTGCTAGTCATTTTGAAATATTTAGTCAGTTATTCTGTTAAGAGTTTTTAGGGAAGAGAGTAATATAATAGACTTCATTTTAAAAGGATGACTCAAGGTCTCAAGCTAGATGTTGTAAAGATTCAGACAAGTGACAATTATAGGTTAGTCTTTAGTTGTAATAAGGATAGAGAAAGGTGGCTAGGATCAGTAAGACTTGATTACTGAGATGTGGTAGGACATCTAAAGTAGAATATATATATATATATATATATATATATATATATATATATATATATATATATATATATATATATATTCATGTAACAGAAGCCCAAAATGTGTGACTTGGATAAGATGAAAAGTTTATTTCTATACAATAGCAGCAGAAGTCCAGCAGAAGTGCAACACTGCGTAGTCTCTGCCATCCAGGCCCCTTCCATGTTTTGTGCAGCTTCCTGCTGCTGTAGGCCCAAGCCCTCAGCAGCTCAGGAACTGATGGGGAGATGCAGAGTTGACAGACTAATCACTCAACTGACTCTCTATCTGAGGGAGTAAAACTTAATTCCCTGGGGCCAGCAAAAAAGGGACACGCACGCATGCACACGCATGTGCACACACACACACACTTCTCCAACATGTCAGGATCTCACCTAGGGTGCTGACAATGGCAAGCCTTCAACAAGTCAGAGAAACTGAAGAGGAGATGCAGAGTAGGTGAACTGCTGGACAGACAGACACTTGAGGTCTTTTCTACTCCATTCTTTTTCTGTTCTGTTCTTTTACCCTCATGTTCCCCGTCTTTTTCATTTTATTTTTCCCTTACAGCTTAAGTACCCCTACAGAATCTTTCAAGCAATATAAAAATTACAATGGGGTTACATTCTATTTTTCAAGTAAGTAATTACAATGAATACAAGTAAAAAACATGTTTCTCATTTCCCTTACATGATTAAATATTTTACATATTACGGGTGAAAAGTAAATTATCCCCAAGAACCTACATACATTCCAGCAGCTTGTTACAGATTAACAGAGTGTAAACAACCAAGGTATTTTTCTCAGCCAGTTCTTTTACTGGCAGGCCTCATTCTGTGGTTGCAAAGAAAAGATCAGTTATTTTATTATCTATCTCAAAAGATAATCTAATAAAAATCTTAAGAGAATCATAAGTCTAAACTTTTATATATGAAAAACAATTATTTCTAATTTAAATCCCTGGGGTACATACCTACTCAACATTTTTTTTTATTAAATCGTATCAGGAACCTGAAGGCAGAAGTGAGTACAAAATCAATCATTACCTTTGGTCACCAACCCTTTCTAGCAAGAAAGGTATATCAGCAATAGTCACATTGCTGTTATTTTTGTTCCCTGACCTCAATGAGTCCCTCACTCAACTATCAAAAGTGTGTCTTTATAAACAAGATTTTCTACCTCAAAACCATTCACAAAAATATTTTAGCCTACCTTCCTAACAATCTCTATGTCTAGATTCTTTCTAAGGGTGGTGGTTGAGTCATTAATCTGTTCCAGCAGCAATGCTTAGGAAAAGTCCATCACTATTATTGTAAGTACGGGTGACACTGCCCAGTGAGGGGCTAGAAACCTCCTAAGAGTTTTCATACAACTCACAGATTATGAGAGATGTGGTGGCCATGAAGGCGATAAATAGAGTTGTGCTCAATAGCAGCATGAGGTCCTAGAGACATGTAGTCCTTGGGGCTTTGCCTCTCCAGGGCTCACTCCGGTATGGCTTTGCTGATCGCCAAATCATGTTCTGTGAGTTTCAAAACTGCTTGCTGTTCCCCTTGTGTGTCTCCTGACAGCTTCTCCCAGGCCATTGTTATGGCCTTAGGTAGTGACTGTAGTTGTCACACCTACCCTGCTGGCAATAGGATAAGTGAGAGAGGAAGGATGTATCCCATTCATCATACAGAGATTGCCCCAAAGCCTACACACTTCCTCTTCAAGCACAGTCATTCCCGCAGGGGAAATAGGAATACAGAATTCAACTTGGACAACATTGTATTGAGCCCAGTTACCAAAGCTGAAAAGAGGTAAGAGTGAATATTTGATTGGCAGCTAACAGTCTGGGGTTAGGGAAGGTAGTGAACTAATTCAGCACAGCCCAAAAGGTAACACCAAACACTTGAAGAGACTTCTTTAGCCACTAGACAAAGATGAACATATTGTGAAGAGTAAGTAAATATTAGTGCAAATAAGCCACAAAGTTAAGTGTGAATATAACCATACTGATTTGATGTCAGTCACTACCATAGGAAATTGCCATGCTTATGATTTGTAATAGTCATTGAGAAGGGTAGTGATTTTTCTTCTATGTTAGAACAAAATCTAAACAAATTAAGGTATTTACTGGGTGTTCTTCTCTACCGAGGATATTAGCAGTGTGTTACAGTAATGATAGCAGGGCTTGAGAGCGAGTCAGACCAGAGCTCCAAACCCAGCGCTTTCCCACACATGAGTGGAAACCATTGCCTTCCATGTAGCCAAGAAGATCCTTAAGTAACTCACCTGTTTCTCAAGCCCACTTTCCAAATGGCCGTTGTGACGCAGAAGGGGGAAGGAAGCCCTGGAGGGAGACACAGCCCTCAACCTGACTGTGTCAGTGATCACGGCTCTGAAATGCTTTGCTCAGATACTTTATTTCATAGCATTTACGTTTCCTGTTCTTTATATTTTTCAAATCCTGTTCTTGCTTCACCACTAGAAGATAGCCACAAGTAGCCAGCCCCCTTTTCAGGTGGCAGACCTGGAGCTTGTGAGGACAGGTAGCCTGCCCCATATGACCCAGGACATCAGAGAAAATGCCAGGAATGAAGGAATGAAAGCAGAGAATGAAAGCAGTGTCCCTGCCCTGGGCTTCCTGCCATGATCCTAGGCATGCCAGCTTCCACCTTTATCGCTAGTGATCAAATCTGGCTGTCTCTGGGGCTGCATTGTTGTTCAGGCTACCAGGTAGAAAAAAGAATGTACTGAGTTCACACCCTGGCTCCTTGTGCCGGTGAGTGAACCATAACAGGGAGGTGAAGGCGTCTTTGTTACCATGTGCTTGCCTGCTTTTTTGCACTGCAGCATTCCTACCTGATGTGTGGGACATTTTTGTCATTCTCCAGCAGTCTGCTGTTGATGAGTAGCCCCTCAGTAGGCCTGTCTGCATCTATTTACATAAGCCGCCCAGCTGTCTGCTTCCTCACAGTCCTGTCTGCCTGATGGGGCAGGGACTCCCTCCCACTCCCCTGGGGGCTCCCTGTGCTGTGGTCAGCATATGTAAGGTTACTGGGACCCCACTCTGTGGGCCTTTGGGAAGAGGTGACGTGGGCTCTGGCTTCTGGCCAGACAGCCGGTTTCTTGGTGGCTCTAGCCTGTTATGTCCTGTAGAAGTGCAGCTCTACTGGCCCAAGTTTCTAAGAAATGTGATGTTCCTACTGGAAACTGCAAATCATGTGAGGACAGTCTCAGTCTGTTCTTTGTCTCACGTGTCCCATAATATTCTCCCAGGTATTCCTTTCTTTTTCTCGTCAGCACACACCACACTTGTCTGTGACTTGTGACAAGGCCAAGCTTGGAAATGTTGGGTGGGAATCCTTCCTTGACTTTGTTCAGATCATTTTAATACAACCAGTTTGTAAGTGTACATATATCCCAACTGAAACAACCGTTAGCTCTTAGAGGCCTACCCAACTGAGGAGAATGCTTTGGGCAGCAACCTTCAATTTGAGGCTCGTGTGATCATAGGGATTTCAGATTAGACACCTGGACACCTGACATCTGCTTGTTCCACTTCCCAGTCTATTAACACTGAACTGTTTCCACAAAGCTTGCTTCCTTCAGAACCCAACTTAGCAACCTGGAGAAGCCTGAGGCCACTCCTGTAGCAGGAAGCTGCCCTACATTTGGACAGTAACCAGGAAAACTTGATACTGAACGCCTGAGTGTAAAAATAAACATCTCGTACAGTGCTGTCTTAATCCATAGCCATCAGAGTTGCTATTATTAGTCTGTAGGCTGAACAGGCAGCTGTGATTGGGCATACAACAGCCTGGATGGACCTATCCTGCCATATTGGGATCAGGCTGTTCCTCCCCTTCACCCACTGGGAGCTGAGCTGGGGCTCCAGGAGACGTGCCTTCAGTCTGGGAACATGGCTTACAGCAGGTAACACTATTGGTAGAGTGGCCTCTTTGCTCTGGGAGGTAGAGTGAGACTCCAGGAAGGCTACCATCGTAGATCTGATGGACACAGGATCACCAGGCCTAATGCAGGGGAAGGAGGGAAGAAAGGAAGGGAGAGAGAAGGAAGGGAGGGACATAACTGCCCTTTCATTTCCTTTGATTCTGTTTTTGTGTTTTGGACAGTGTCTCTTTCAGTCCAGGCTGGCCTCCAACTTGCTGTGTCACTGAGGATGGCCTGCCTCTCTGTAGTGCTGGGATTACAGATGTGCATCATCATGCCAGTTTGTTCCTTTGACTTAGATAATCTGCCCACAAATACTCAGACCCAATTTAGATTTTTCTGGAAACTGGGAAAGAAGAAACAAGAACTCTAGTCATCTACCGGAGACAGAGTAATAATAGCGACATATTGCTGAACATGTATGTCAGGTATGACATGTGCTCTTTAATTATACCTCAAGCCTCTGAGGGAATATCACAGCAGTTTACAGCCTGGAGTTTCCCAGAGTTCCATACCTGGCAGGCTATGGAATTAGGCCCATCTCTTTTTTGTTGTTGTTGTTGGTTTTTTGGTTTTGTTTTGTTTTGTTTTGTTTATGGTTTTTCGAGACAGGGTTTCTTTGTATTGCTTTGGAGCCTGTCCTGGAACTAGCTCTGTAGACCTGGCTGGCCTCGAACTCAGAGATCTGCCTGCCTCTGCCTCCTGAGTGCTGGGATTAAAGGCATGTGTCACCGATGTCCAGCTGGAATTAGGCCCATCTTAACACCAAGTCCCTTCTCTGTACATTAAGGAACGCAACCTCTTGAGTCCTCAAGACCACATACCTGCTTTTTTAATTATTTAAGTGAACAAAACAAATCTTAAGCTAACCTTGGTTTATAACTAAAGCAAATACTATTACTGGTATAAAGAAAGTCTTTGCTGCCATACAGAGGTAGTTCCAGTGCTCTTCCCAAGCGTGGAGAGCTAGACTCTGGAAGCCGCCATCTAAACTCCACTGGCAAATAAGGCACATCCAGGAAAGGCTTCCACTGTCACAGAGGAGTCCCAGAGACACCCACCCCGCCGCTGAGAGCATGGCGGGACTGGAACCAGGTTCCCTAGAGAAGTGAGGCAGTGATGGCTGTCATGCTGAGGCAGGGTGTACTTGGAGATTTCCTTGAAAGGCATCTAGGCTTCCCTCAGCTCTCTCCCTCACCTCCCCCACCCTGGCCCACAACTGGTTTGTGTAATTCAATCTAGATTCTTCTCATAGCCACTTCTCTATGCATATGTGCCCTTTTATTTACAGCTCTGGACAAACCGATTGGCTAGTAGTGTGGCAGCCCACATTCTTCAGTCCACTGTCTGGGAGGAGGGGGAGCAGAGAGCACTGTGACTTTGCTTCCCAGAGCCCAGGAGCCAAAAGGCACTATCAAAGGATAAGCAAGGTGTTGGCCATAACTGGACAGTTGAGAAGCAGCTCAGGGGCCTTTGATCCAGCTATCCTCCTGCAAATCAGTGCTTAAGAACTGTCTCCAAGCAAAGCAAGCCACTATCCCTGCCTCTAGTCTTAGTGGTGCCTTGCTCCCTTACTTCACCTGCATCTGGCATTGGGAGACTCTGTGAGCCTCATTGACTACTGCATTCTCCATCCCTTCTTTCTGAAGAGCCCAGTCTGTCAAGGTAGGACCTGAATCTTACCCAGTTCCCTGATGTTCTTCTCTCCCCTCTAGCATGTCTAACCTCAGAATAAATGGGATTTGTGGCAGGTCCTCAGTCTCTAGAGACATAACTGTGACATGACCAGCCGGCCTCTGAGAGTAAAGGGGGTGTGTGTTCCTTCACTATGGAATGAAGAAGGTGGGAAGGAGGCAACTCATTAACACCTTGCTTAGGAACCCTCCCTGAACTTAGGATTTGGTTTACTTTGTAATTATACCTGAAAGGGCTGTAGGAGGTCACCAGGATGACCAGGTGCTAGAAGCTGAGCTAAGGAAGGATGCTGGCTTGAAAAGGCTGACTGTCTAGATGTAACCCCTTCCCTACAAAAAGAGACCCTGGAGCAATTTACTGTCAGGTTTTTGTGAAATAAAGAAAGTGATGCTTGGCTAGCAATTGTTGGTGGCTTGTTCTTTTCCTGGATGTAATGGCCCAGCACTGCAGTCCCTACTCATTGGATTGGGACCTAAGGAGCTCTAGCCAGTGCTGAGACTAAGAAGCTTGGAGAAGGCATGAGTTTTGCCAGGGTTTTTTTTCCTGTCTGTGTTGTTCTAATGGTATCTGCACATTGTCAGTTCATACAGAAGCAGACAGACTTGGGGAAAAGACATACGGCCACACCAGGTTGCCCTGTCCTGCCACAGGGTCAGGCCTTTTGCAGGGTGTTTATGTTGAGTTTCAGAGGCAAACTTTTAACTGAGTTCTTCAGCAGCAAACACAAGAAGCCCAAAGCAGAACTGTGCTTGGAAAGAGGACACTATATTAGGGAGGCCTAATAAGGAAGCAGCTGGTGTGTCTGGGACAGCCCTTCCAGAACACTCCCAGAATTCTGGCCAGCCTTGCTTGGAGTCCAAAATAACATGAAACCAGTTAGGAAGAGTATCCTGTTCAGTGAGGAGCAGCTACACTGCCCAGAGGGAAGACAGACGACCTTGTGGGCGTCGGCTGGCATTCCATTTGTAAAGGCAGACTTCTGAGGTCATGACCAGGTGTGCTCACACATCTGGCAGCTTGTTTATTCACCTTGTAACTCAGCCACTGATTGATACCCACTACTAATGCCAGCTCTTAAATCTCCAAATTCTTTGAGCATCTCTCATGTATTTCAGAGACAAGCGCTTTCCTATGGAGAAGTCAGCATCTCCATCTAATCTCACAGCCTCTGAAGGCACAGAAACTTGAAGCCAGGAAAGTGGTTCTACAAGAGAACACTCCTAACTTCACATACAAAACAAAGTTTTTTCTGCTCTGGGAGGCTTAGTCTGCTGTTTTATTAACAATTGATTTAGGAGCCTTGCAGAAAGAGGTGATTTCTTGTTTTGAATGTTTTTTGTGTTTGTGTGTGTACATTTGTGGGTCGTGTGTGTGTGTGTGTGTGTGTGTGTGTGTGTGTGTGTGTGTGTGTGTGTGTGTGTGTGTGTGTGTGTAGACCAGAGATCCATGTCAGGTGTCCTCATCAATCACCCCTTCACCTCATTGTTTAGAGGCAGGGTTTTCCTCTGAACCTAGAGCTCACCTGTGTGGCTAGACTGTCCAGCAAGCCCCAGGGTCCTCCTCCTTCCCTGGCTCAGGAATGACAGGCATACTGCCATTATGTCCAGCCTTTTCTGAATCTGAATTCAGGCCCTCAAACTTGCCTGGCCAGCTCTTAACTGACTGAGTCATCTCCTCCAGCCCCCAGAGATGATTTCTTTTAGTTAAACCATTTGTTTCATTCTTCATATTCTTCAGTTTCTACAAACCATGTCCAGTCCTGACTTTGCCTCTGCCCAGATGTTTCTGGGATGTTTTTTCTTTAAGTGATAGAATCTTTTTGAATTCTATTCAGAGCCCCACAATGGGGAAAGGAGGTTGGGGAACATGGTGCTTTATGTCCCAGCTTCAACTAGAGCAGCTCTGTTTTGTATATTAAGCTGGAAAAAGAATTGAAATCCATGTTCTAATTTTTGTATCATACTGCTGCCCTGCCCACCCCAGAGGCATATGACAATAATTGACAATAATTTTAATGAAACTGTAAGTCCCTTATCTTAGACTAATATTCTCAAACACCCCTCAGTGCTTTATACATACCAGTTCTATAGATGTTCATAGTGTGGTTTTGGAAGTACTAGCCATGTAAACATGAGGACATGAGTTTGATCCTTAGCCCCTGTGTGACAGCAGGTCTCAGTGGCAGGCCTGTAATCCCAGCAGTAGAGAAGCAGAGACAGGCAGATGCCTGGGGCTTGCTGACTTGCTAGTTTTGCTAGCCTTGGTGACTTTGTGAGCATGCACATACCAATCCTGCACACACACACACACACACACACACACACACACACACACACACACATGCATACAGCATGCACACACAGATCTTAAAAGTCTCAGGATGGACCAATGAGTGTATTCTGTGGGTAAAGATGCTTGCCACCAAGCCTGACAACCCGAGTTCAATTTCCATAATCCACATGAGGGTAAAGGAGAACTGACTCCTGAAAATTGTCCTCTGATTTACATATGTATATGTGGCATGTATGTGCAAGTATGCAGGCACACACACACATAAACACACACTAAATAATAAATGTACAAGAAGGAATTACCTCAGGATGCTTCTAGATCAGAACAGTACAGTTTATCATAATCTATTTTGACTTTAATTTGAGCATTTGTAATCATTGCTATTTGATTCAGCCATACGATTTTGGGTGAAACATGGCCAAGCATGGGTTCTGCTGATATCAAAAATACCTGAATAGAACAACACAAATGAAAGTACTCCCTTATTTCCAAATAAGTTCCCTGAGGCGAAAGGTCAATGGAGTGGTTATTGGGAAAGATTGGGGACAAAGGTATTATTACATAGTCCTTTTGCTCTGTCCCTCTTGAGACAGGGCCCTGCTATGTAATCCAGGCTGACCACAAACACGGTCCTCCTGCCTCCGCCTCCCAAATGGTAGGATCACAGATGCTAAGATCACTGCACCTGGCTCCTTGATCTTTGTGTTAGTACCTGTCCTCTAAAGTGTAGTGTTCTTCAGCTCCAGATTTATATTTGAGAAGGACACATTAGGAGCTGGGGGCGGGATGGGGGTGGGGGGGTGGGGGGTACTGAAACTCCTTTTCCAGAGGACCTACTGCAGTTCCCAGCACCCACGCGGCAATTTTAGGAGATCCAACACCCTCCTGGCCTTCTCCAACACCAGGCATGCAGTGAGGTTGGGAAATGGTGGCTTTGAGGTCTGTGGAGTGCTGGATTAAAGAAAGCACTGAACGTGTGAGAGGCAACCCTAGTCCTGCCAAACAGTGCTTGACTTGGCCTGACAGAAGTGTCAGGGACAGAGACCCTGGGCCCGAGCTCTCACGGGAATCAACTGTGCTCCACGCATGTGGTCACAGATGACCTGCTCAACCTACAGTAAAGCCTCTAAATGTTCTATATCAGCTCCAGAAGAGGCAACGACCACGAAGCCTTTCCAGCCATGTCTTAATGTTGTAAATCCCTCCCTTTCTCCTTCCTTCCCTCCTTAATTGTTTGCTACCCTGTCCCTCAAACAACTGTCCCTCAAGCAGGTCAAGGTTGGAGATGAGTCTTTAGCCACTTTCCATCTCTGTAATTCAGCTCAGTTCTGTATGGAGTCAGGAGACACAGGTCTCATGAGGCATGGAGAAAGCAAGAAGGGGAAGAGATGAGTGTAATGGCACACACCTGTAATCTCAACACTCAGGAGGGTGAGGCACAAGCATTGACCCAAGTTTGAGACTAACCTTGACTATGCATCGAGTTGGAGACCTGCCTGAGCTACACATAGCAAGACTGTCTCCAGAAAGCCAAGAAAAAAAGAAGAATTAACTAAGCCTGTGACCCAGACCCATGCTTTCTCCAAAGGCTTCTTGAGACCTGACATTCAAAGTCTTCTCCATGGAGTCTCGACAGTGTAGTCAGCCCTCCATACCATGGGCTCTACATACACAGATTCAACCAGCTGTGGAATACTCAGGAGGAGGCTGGGGCATGGCGTAGGGACAAAGAGCTTGCTTAGCATGCATAAAGCCTTCAGTTTAATCCCACTGCTGGAAGAGGGGGGAAAGAGGAAGGAAAACAGTTCAGAGTGAAGATTGAATGGGCAGGACTGGTGCTTGGGAACTGAAAAGTTTCTACATCCCAGTAAGCCTCTCTGCCGATGCAGCAATCCAAATCAGACCAAATCAAACCGAATTAGAAAAGGCCCACGTTTAATGGATACAGCCCTCCCGTGTGGCCTTCTAGCCACCCAGAGAGGAGAGGGAACGGGTGACCGGAAAACCACAGTCTGGTTTCTGGGGGACAATTTAAATACCCCGTGGGGGTGGTCTTGCGCATCTCTGGGAGGAGGAGTCATCATTTGGGCTTTCTGAGATGCAGCAGAGTTTGGAGGGAGATGGGGGAGGGAGCTTGAGTGGAACTTCCACCATATCAGGAACCACCAAGCCCACCTTGGCGGCTGGCTGGCTGGCTGGCTGGCTGGTTGGTTTGTGGGACTTTTGAGACAGGGTCTCTCTGTGTGTTCTGACCACCCTGGAATTCAGTATGCAGACCAGGCTGGCCTTAAAGTGACAGAGATCCTCCTGCCTCCGCCTCCTGTGCGCTGGGATTAAAGGCGTGTGCCACCATTTCTGGCCTAAAAGCTGCTGTTTTGAAGGATAGCATGGCTGAGCAGTGGCACAGTATGAACAGAGAGGACACCACCACTACTACTCATTTATTCTCACTGATGGGCCCAAAAACGGGAACAAGGAAGAGATGGAGCCTCTTTGCCTTGCCCACCTCTCTCTGGGAGGGGCTTCCTGGACTCTCCACCTGGTTTATTCTGTCCTCGTAAGTCCAGGTGAACACCAGTCAGCAAGGACTGAAAACTGATGCCACAGGCCCACCTCTGCATCAATGTTAGACCCTCTGAAGAGAGCCAAATCCTGTGTTAGGAAGGGGTTGTGCAGCCACCTTGGCTACAAGCACCTCTACCCGCCGGCTAGAGAAGCCTGCCAGGGGCCCGGTGCTTTTGTGGACAGAGCCCACCCTGAGGAGGTGTATCCTAGGAATCCAGCTCTGGGGTTAGGGTTTAAGAAGCCTACTGTTTTGTTCTTGGGGTGGTGATAGATGGTTAGGGGGTTGGGCTTGTTTTGTTTTCTCATAGCCTTTGGGTGGGGCTTCCAAAAAGCCCCTCCTAGGCTTACTTTCCACCCTAACCCAGCTGGAAGCCTTACTAAAGGAAAAAGCAGGAAAACAAGTAGTCATTCACAGTAGAGGAAAAGAGGAGGGCGGGGCTAAAGGGAGCAGCCTGAGGGGGAAGGAAGGAAGGAAGGAAGTGAGCTCCCAGCCTCTATCTAGACTTCTCCCAACGCTGAGGCCCAGAGACAAGCTGGCCCAGCCCAGCTCTCCCTGGGTTTGTTTGTTTGTTTGTTTGTTTTGTTTTGTTTTTGCTGCTGTCTGGAAAGTGTCCATCATCTTCCAGCACCTACTGCCCTCAGCGGCTGGCTTCTCTCTCTACTTCCCCCTCCCCCAGGCTTACCCACCGGGAAGCTGAGTGGCTGTACTGTGGGCTTGTCTGCTCCTTTCCCTCCTCTTCCCTCCCCCTTGGTAGCAACGTCACCGCAGCCCAGCAGCCGTGGCAGCAGCAGCAGCAGCAAGAAGACAGGCTGAGATCCGCAGCCTCCCTGCATTAGCTAGGATGCCATTGTATTAGCAGAAAGCAGATCTTAGAAAATCAGTCTGACTCCGCTGTGTGATCGCAGGGACCAGTGATTCAGCTGAGATTGTCGAGATAGAGCTTGTCGGGAGCTACCAGGTCCAGCTCGAGGCTCCTTGCAGAGGTATGGCTCTGGAGGGGGAGGGGGGCAGCAACTAGGCAGAGGCAGGCTCACCATCAGCATCTGGGCTCTGATTCCTGAAGGTTGGCTTTGTCTTTGGAAAGGGAGAGTGGCAGCGGCAGCATCGCCCACAAACTCATCTCTGTATGCATGGGCTGGGGAAAGAAGAGGCTTGAGCTAATGCTGTTTGTGCTATTTGGTCAAGAAAAAAGATCCTTTTCTTCCTTTCTGGGTATTTCTTATAAAGCTGCTATAGCTGCAGTTGTCAGAATGGGTCGGATCTGGACACAAAGGTGGAATGGGTGGAGGCACCTTTAGAGCTATTGTAAGTTCATGCTGACAGCCATGCAGGATCCGTGCATTTTTTCCAAAAAGGCTGGCTAAGTGGCTCTCCCTCCACACACCCATGTATGCACATACACATATGTCTTTCTGCTGGTGTAGAAGCTGCCAGACTCCAGGTTTGGATGCAGTAAGAAGGGATGTTGATCGAAATGCCTCACGGTGTCTGGAGAGAGGGACACTGGGATGCTGAAGGCACTCAGCCTCGTACACAGTGTCTCTTCCTAGCAGGAAGAGACCTAAGCGTAAGCTGATACTTTCAAATCCACCATCCTGCCCTCTTCCTTTGCTCCTGCCCTAGAGAAGTCCTAGTCAGGGAGACTGACAGTCCCATGGCTCTCTCAGCAGGACCTCGGGTCAAGGTCAGATTACTAAAGAGTAGCAGTGACTGCCTTTGCTGGTCCTACTGGCTCTGAAGGAATCAAAAAAATTAGGAACTAGGTTCGGTGACCAATAGGAAGATGCAGATGAACACAGTCAGGATCCTTTCTCCTGGATTTCTCTTGTCCACAGTTGCCAGCCAGGTAGACAGTTACTTAGGTTCTCGGGAAGAGCGGAGGAATGTGATCTGCAGAGCAAGGGTGGAGTGATATGGGAACAGTGCATGGGGCAAGATGAGGTAGCCTGGGAACTGAGATGTGAAGGGCAGCAAACCCGACTGACCAGTGTTGTGAGAACATGGGGTGTCGATATGGAAGGGGCTGTGGTTTCACAGTAGTTGATAAACCAGCCCTGTGTACGTGAGCACCAAAGTGAGTGTCTATTCAGGAAAGACAGGAAGCAGATGATGTAGGTAAATGAAAGGACGTTAGGAAGAAGGTGTGACCTAAAGCATCTTGAGAATGAATTGTGTACATCCTTGAGAATTGGACGTGCCAGGTTTGAATCCATTTAAACTACGTAATTGTGACTAAACTACTTATGCCCCAAGGCCTAGGTTTTCTCATGTGTTAAGTGGGTGTGATGAGTTGGGCCTGTTGACATGCACCTCTAATCTCAGTACTGAGGAGTCAGAGGCGGGTGGATCTATATAAAGATCTATTTGAGGCCAGCCTAGTCTACATAAGAAGTTCCAGGACAATCAGAGCTACAAAGTGAGACCCTGCCTGAAAAACTGCCCAGGCAGTGGTGGTGCACGCCTTTAATCCCAGCACTCAGGGAAGCAGATGGATCATTGGGTTCAGGGCCAGCCTGGTCTACAGAATGAGTTCTAGGAAGCCAGGGCTACACAGAGAAACCTTGTCTTTGGAAACAAAAACAAAAGCCCTCACAATGAGAATGATTGTGCCTGTCGGGATGTTCGAACGGAATTGGAAATTACAGATGCACACCTGTCATGTAATGCTCGGTAAATGATCACTTGTGAACAGCATGCTAAGCTAAATCATGAGAGACACCCACAAGGGACAAGCCAGGAAAGGTACTTACAGAGTGCTCACCCTGAGTCTGGAGATGTAATTTCACACCTTCTTGCTGGCTGAGACAGGACTCTGTCTACCCAGCCAGGTATAGATAGAAGGCTCACTTATGTGAGAGAGCCCTCCTCCTCCTCCTCGTCTCCTGTGTCTCTCATAAGCATGGAGCTTTCTCGTTCATCTTGGTGTTCTCTTTACTCATGGCCATAGTGTTAAATTTGTCTTGATGCCAATTCAGGACACTCCCAGATATGCTCATTCATGTTTTCTGTAATGTTTGAAGCAAAGCCAAATACTTTATTACATTATTCCTTCTTGTATTTGTTTATTTGAGTCAGAGTCTCTGTAGCCCACAGTAGTTTGAACTGACTATATAGCTAAGGCTGGCTTTGAACTCCTAATCTACCTTCCTACCCACCAAATGTTGGAATTATAGGTGTGTGTATCCAATTCCAGATCTCATTTTATTCTTAACTGATTTTTCAAATGTTCAAAACTTAGGGTTCCTGGATCCCATCTTAATTGTTATTTGTTTGTTTATCTGCAGAGCTCTCTGGTACTGAGCTATATATCCAGGCTTCTCTTTTTCTACTTTAAAAAAGTATGTTTGTGTATGAGTGTTTTGCCTGCATGCATGCATGTGTACTCTATGCCTGGTACCCACAGAGGTCAAAGGAGAAAGTTGGATTCCCTGGGACTGGAATTTGGGATGGTTGTGAGCTACCATGAGGGTGCTGGAAACTGAACCTGGGTCCTCTGCAGAACGAGAGTTTTTTTGACCACCAAGTCATCTCTCCACCACCACCCACTTTCACTTTTTATTTTGAAATAGAGTTTTGCAAAATTGTGCACTGTACAGTCTGCCTTGAATTCACATGGCACCCCAGGCAGGCCTTGAACTGCAGTTCCTCCCAGGTTGTCTGTGCCATTAGACCTAGCTTTCTTATTTTTTTTAAATGAAGATGGCCCAGCCGTCTTTGATCATTGTGACCATCAGTGAGCTGCACTATACCTGATTTCAAGGTGGTCTGTACAGACAGTGGTGTGTCAGTGATGTTGGTCTACCTGAAGGCCTTGAGTTCAATCCCCAGCACCAACAAAGAAAAGTGCTTTGTGAAAATGTGAAGGGAGTCAGGGGCTTGGGGGCTTGGTGACATCTCCTTTAATCCCAGCACCCAGGAGGCAGAGGCAAAGCCACCCTGAGTATACACACACACACACACACACACACACACACACACACACACACACACACACACACACGGTATGTGGGTGGGCAGGGTTTCACTAAGTAGCCCTGGCAGGGCCTGATTAAAGTTAGACATCGCACCTGGCTATATATTTTTACTTGACCATTATTTGAATTTTTAGAGTAGCCTCAACTTTTAATCTTTGTTATCCTTATATATAATGAATATATATGACCCAAGTGTGTGTGTGTGTGTATATATATATTTGTGTATGTGTGTGTGTAAATTAATCCTTTTATATATATGTATATGTATATATCTATATATACATATACATATATGTGTGTATCTGGAGATAGGAAGAAGGGGAAACTATGTCAAAGCATTCTAACTGAGTGACAGTGGCACACACCTTTAATCCCAGCACTTGGAAGGCAGAGGCAGGCAGATCTCTGTGAGTTCCAGGTGAGCCTGGTCTATAGAATGAGTTTTAGGACAGGCTCCAAATCTACACAGAGAAACCCTATCTCAAAAACAACAAACAAATAAACAAAACAAAAAGGCATCCTAAAAACTCCTCTTCACCTGGGAGTGGTGGCACACGCCTTTAATCCAAGCACTTGGGAAGCAGAAGCAGGTGAATCTCTGTGAGTTTGAGGTCATCCTGGTCTACAGAGTGAATTCCAAGATAGCCAGAATACAGAGAAACCCTGTCTCAAAAAACTTTAAAAAAAAATCTCCACCGCTCCCCAAAATGCCACCAAGCAGTTAGTTGTTCTCCATTCCCTGTCTTGGTCTCACCTATTTCTGCAAATACCCAATCCCTTCCAGCCCTCCCAGTCCCTTCTACCCTCCCCCAACCCCTCTATCACATTTTCTTCCTCACTCCTCTTCCTATGAACCATAATCTCTTGTGGGGCTTGTTTGTTTGTTTGTTTGTTTGTTTTTGAGACATGGTCTCACAATGTAGCCTTGGCTAGCGTGGAATACCCTTATTGAGGTACAGTTCACAAAGTGTCTTAGCTGGGATTTCTATTGCTGTGAAGAGATACCATGACAGCAACTCTTATAAAGGAAAATATTTAATTGGTTGACTTTAATTGGGCTTCGGAGGTTCAGTCCCTTATCATGGAGGGACATGGCCGCATGCAGACAGACATGATGCTGGAGAGGTAGCTAGGAGTTCTACATATATATGCAATAGGAAGTGATCTGAGACACTAGGTGTGGCTTGAGCATGCTTTGAGCATGACCTCTACAGTGACGCACTTCCTCCAACAAAGCCAGACCTCCTTGGGGGCCATTTTCCTTTTTCAAACCACCACACCAGTATATTCACCAATATATAATGTGTAACCATTACCAATGTCTGATAGCAAAATATTTTTATCACCCCACAAAATCCCCCTTAACCATTAAGTAGTTGTTCCCCATCCGCCAGCCCTTACAAATCACTAACCTACCTTCCATTTCAGTTGATTTTCCTGTTTTAGACAATTCATATAAATTATACACCATACAAAGGAGTATTTTGTGGCAGCTTATTTTTCTTAATACTACTTTTTTAAGGTTCATTCACATTGTAGTATGCACTAGTGCTTCACTCCCTTAATTGCCAAATAATAGTTGGTTGTGTGTATATACCACATTTTTACTAATTTTTAGCTCGTATATAACAGTGGGAGATATAGTACGTTTTACTCATCCGTTCGTCAGTTGACAGAGTCTGGCCACTTTCTTGGTTACTGTGAATGATGCTGATGTAAACATGTTCATATCAGCTTAATGTGTGAACAAGTGTGCCTTTCCCTTTGAGCATAGTCCTAGAAGTGGGATTGCTGGGTCTTGTGGACAAGTCTATGTCTAACGTCTGAGGGACTACATGACAGTTTTCCAAGGGCCTGCACTATTTTACAATGCTCTCAGCAGTTTATGAGGATTCTCATTTCTCCATGCATCATCAATACTTTTTGTCTATGTATTTTGGTTTTGGCATCCTGTTGGGAGTGCATTGGTGTCTCATTGGGGTTCTTATTTTCTTAATGACTAAGGATATTGCCCATCTTCATCTTGCTAACCACACATATGTCTTTAGAGAAAAATCTGTTCAGTGCTGGGCATGATAGCACACACTTTTAATTCCAGTTCTCTAACGGCAAAGGCAAGTAAATTGATTTCTGTGAGTTCAAAGACAGCCTGGTCCACATAGTAAGTCCAAGGCCAACCAGAGATACATAGTGAGACCCTGTCTAAAAGAAAGTGTATCAGGGTTCTTTGTATGTTTTGATTAGAAACCACTGTCGGAAGTATGCTTTTAAAATAGTTTCTCCCATTCTGTGGGTTGGCCCTTCTTTTGTGTGTCAGTTTGAGTGAGTGCATTTATGTAGGCCGGAAGGCCTCATCAGGGCTCTTTACTCTGGTGTTTGTTTTCTGAGACCGGGCCTCCCAGTGGTGTGGGCTTGGCCTGCCTAGCCAGTTGTCTGCCTTTGCTGCTTCCTTGGTGGTGGGTTTACAGCTGTGTGCCATTGTGCCTTGCTTCTTAATACAGGGTCTGGGGAACAAACACAGTCCTCCATGCTTGTACTTTACTAACTGGCCTACTTGCCTGGCTCACTGCTCACTTTTTTAGTGGCACCCTTTGAAGCAGGAAGATGTTTGATTAGGTAGGAAACCATCACCATTGGGTTTGGTTTACCAAGGTTTCCTCTGGAGGGTACAGCTCAGGTGGGCGGGTGTGCTTAGCATACATGAAGATCTGGGTTAAGTCCTTAGCACTGTATCAGGTGGGTGTGGCAGTGAATGCTTGTAGTCCTAGCACGTGGTCAGTGGAGGCAGGAAGACCAGGAACTCAAGGTCATCCTTGGCTAGACATGGATTTGGAGGTCAGCCTGAAATACATGAGACCCAATCTCAAAAAAAGTTTTTTTCTTATTTTTTCTCTAACTCTTAATCTTGTAACTTAGACTGACGTCTCTAGTTTTTGCTTTTCCACATCCATGCTGATGACTGTACTCAACACAGTAGGACTTACACATCCAATAAAGCAGAGTTCCTCTCAGGTCTTAATTTCAATGCATAATTGTAATATATAATCATGTTTAATTATAATTTTCTATAATTGTCCCTCATGCTTATAGTTATTGGTCATTTGCATGTTCCTTTAATTCATTTCCTTAAGCATATGTAACTTGCTGGCCCTTTACTATATTCCACGTGAACAGTGGTTTAAGTGAGTTAAAATATAAGAAATCAGTGATAACAAGGGTTCAGTTAAACCATTAAATATGAGACAGTAAATTAAGGATTTACAGCCAGAATAGGTAAAGGGAAAAATAGGGGTCAGAAGGGAGAGAGGAGAGACTAATGGATCAGAAGAGATTCGACACGGGGAGTCTAAGAGAGAGAGGGCCTGAAAGAGGTCATTCCTCCACAGGGTGGCCAAGAGTCCAGAGACCTCACAACCAAGAGAACTTTAGCTCATCGGGGTAAAACCTGGAGAGAGGAGACTTTCCAGGGAATCCCAATAGTGAAGGTTCTAGGCTAAAGCAAAGCCAGTTGGGGCACTCTAAGGTTCTAAACGCTGGTCTAAGCAAGCATCAAGCTTGTCTTGGGCCCTGTGTGTGCCAGGTCTGTGTAAGAGTGTGATAGAGTGATGCAGTAGGGGTAAAAGTGGCCACCACCCTGTGTAGGAGGGAGAGGTTGTCATCAGCCATACCAGCAGTCAATTACTGTCCCCTCCACCTGTGTTTATGAAACTCCATTACAATTGTAAGAAAGGGAAAGATGTGTAGCACACAGTGGTCAGAGGGATTTACAGCACAGTGGTCAGAGGGATTTACAGGGGAGAAAAGTGCGGGCAGTCCTTGGTTTAGTGTGTTTTAAAATACATTCCTTATAGTTATAGCTGATTTCTATGAGCATATGATATATGTCCAATTTTTCTCCTCACTGTCCTTTCCCTCTCCAGATATCCAATGTGGTTTTTCTTAGTAATGTCACTATTCCACCTTGTATGTGTGTATGAATATGTATGTGTGCATGTCTGTGTCTGTGTCTCTGTGTGCATGTCTGTGTTCAGGTGTGTGTCTGTTTGTGTATTTGTGTCCATGTATGTACACGTGTATGTGTCAGTGTATGCATGTTTGTGTATGTGTCTGTCAATGTATGTGTATATGTCTATGTGTGTGCATGTCAGTGTTCATGTGTGTGTCTGTTTGTGTATCTGTGTCCATGTATGTACATCTGTACATGTCTGTCAATATTGTATATGTCTGTGTGTGTGTATGTCTGTGTTCATGTGTGTGTCTGTGTTTGTGTATATATATGTGTGTGTCTGTGTTTGTGTCTATATATGTGCATGTGTATGTGTCGGTATATGCATGTTTGTGTGTATGTCTGTGTCTATGTGTATATGTGAGTGTGTGCCTATTTCTGTTTGAGAATTCATTATTTACTGCATAGAAGAGAATGGGAAGCCTGAGAGGTATCTCAGGTAAAGATACATGCTACCAAAGTTAGTGGCCTGAGTTCACTCTCTGGGACTCACATGGTAGAAGGAGGGAACAGACTCCCACAGATTGATCTCTGACCTCCATACATGTGCTGTGGCGCACACATACATACAACCACACACTCTAAGTAAATGTAATTTAAATAAATAAAAAAAAAGGAATAACATGCTGTCCCTGAGTTCCTTATACCTTCATATGTGGTATTAAAAGAGGCCTGGCTTTTTGTTGCAGTTGGATACACGGTAACCTTAAAAAGAACAGGGGGCCCAGGACCTGGACATGTGCAAGGCAGAAAGTGTGGTAGCACCCTCTATGTTGTTGGACTGTGCTGTCCGAACTCGATCTTGACCCAGAGCCTTTATTCCTCTTGGACTCCTGTCCATCTGAAAATAGTTTGGGGAAGGGCCTATCCCTGATTTCCAGGGAGGTGACATTAGGTTCCCTTTCTTTTCCTTTCTCCAGGTGCCAAGCTCTCCTGATGAAATGTGTTCTGCCCCACTGGGCTCCAAAGGCAGTGTCTGGTGCTGTTGATGCCCTTGTTGGAACTTTCCAGAATGGATAGCCCCCCTAAGCTGACTGGAGAGACCCTCATCGTCCACCATATCCCCTTAGTGCACTGTCAAGTTCCTGACAGGCAGTGCTGTGGGGGGGCAAGTGGAGGTAGCGGGAGCACAAGGCCCAATCCCTTCTGCCCACCCGAGCTGGGCCGCACTCAGTCTGACCTAGACCCGGGGCAAGCTGACTCCCTACTGTACAACAGTCTGCACTCAGCGCCCAGGGCATCTACACGGTCGTCTGCAGACAGCATCAAGAGCCGGAGTCGGGACAGCAGAGGCCCCGGGGCTCCCAAACGACACAACCCCTTCTTGGTGCAGGAAAGTGTGGGTGAGACAGGACTTGGTGACCTGTATGATGACAGCACTGTTGACAGTGCCACCCAGCAGTCCTTCCACCTGCATAGCGCCAGCCAGCCCACCTTCCATCTGTCTTCTTTCCAGCTGCCACCATCTGGCCCTGGCCTGGGCAGGCCATGGGGGGCCACGCGCAGTCGGCCTGGAGTGGTGGAGGGGCAGGAACAGCAGCCAGCAACAACCTTGGGTACCCAGCAGGGCAGCACCGGCCACTGCTGCCGACCAGAGCTGGACTCTGAGACGATGGAGCTAGATGAGTGTGGGGGACCAGGTGGAAATGGCAGTGGAGGGGGGCCCAGTGATACCTCTGCCTTTTGCTTTGACCAAGAGTGGAAGCTCAGTTCGGATGAATCCCCCAGAAACCCTGGACGCCCTGGTTCGGGAGCTCAGCATTGTCACTGCAGTAGCACGTCCAGTCAGTCCGAGGCCGCTGACCAGTCCATGGGCTATGTCAGCGACTCCTCTTGCAACAGTTCAGATGGCGTGCTGGTCACCTTCAGCACCCTCTACAATAAGATGCATGGCAGCTCCCGTGCCAACCTCAACTCTGTCCCTCAGTCCTGCAGTGACTCTTCCTTCTGCAGCCACTCAGACCCCGGAGCCTTTTACCTGGACCTGCAACCCTCCCCAGCTGAGTCGAAAATGTCCTGTGAGTCCCACCACCCTGAAAATGGGGACAGGGAAGAGGGCTGTGGTTGTCCTCATGCCTCATCTCCTGAGCTGGATGCCAACTGCAACTCCTACCACCCACACTGTGAGCCCTGCCCAGCTGTGGCTGACCTCACAGCCTGCTTCCAGAGCCAGGCCCGCCTTGTGGTGGCCACACAAAATTACTATAAACTTGTCACCTGCGACCTGTCATCTCAGTCCTCCCCAAGCCCAGCTGGTTCTTCCATCACCAGTTGCTCTGAAGAGCCCACCAAGATAAGTCCTCCACCCGGCCCAGGCTCAGACCCAGACCCCAGCCAGCCCTCTGAGTATTACCTCTTCCAGAAGCCAGACACCCAGCCAGAGGAACAAGAAGCAGTGAGTCCCTCAGCAGAAGCAGCAACTGCCGTGGACCCCGCTGTACTCGAAGGGCAAGTGTATACAAACACTTCACCCCCCAACCTAAGCGCCGGCCGGCAGCGCTCTCGAAGCTATGATCGAAGCCTGGAGCGCAGCCCCGCTGTCCGCCTGGGCTCGCTGGAGCGCATGCTAAGTTGCCCAGTACGCTTAAGTGAGGGCCCTGCAGCCTTAGCTGGCCCTGCTTCCCCACCCAGGAGGGTTACCTCTTTCGCTGAGTTGGCCAAAGGCCGGAAGAAAGCTTCAGCAGGCTCTGGCTCCCCACCACTTCGTGTGAGCGTTGGAGATTCTTCCCAGGAGTTCTCACCCATCCAAGAAGCCCAACAAGATAGGGCAGGCCCACTTGATGAGGGCGCTCGATGTAGCCATAGTCTGCCATCCATGCCCTTGGGGCCAAGCCTGGACCTCCTTGGCCCGGAACCCTGGTCCACCCAGCTTTGTCAGGGCTCCCAGTCCAGCGAGATGCCACTTCCTAGCCTCAGAGCTGCTGGGCAGGGCCCCTTGGCCCAGCTGATGGATGCCGGGCCTGCTCTCCCAGGGAGCCCAGCCAACAGCCATTCCCAGAGGGATGCAAGAGCTAGAGCTGACGGTAAGGATCTCAGAGAATACCAGGCTATGCATTCGTTCCATGGACCTCTCTTTCCTCGGGTGGGGACAGGAAGGAGAGAGTACCAAATAGATAGGTCAGTAGGACTTGGACACTGGTGTCCTGGGAAACCCTGAAGCTGGAAGTACAGGCCCTTAAACCAGAGTGGAATTACTGAAAGAGACAAGGCACATGGTCAGTTGTAGACATGCAGGGATGTACAGTGTGGGAGGCAACTGAGGGACATGTCCAACAGGGAGACCACGGTGGGCCATGGTGAAGTTTGTTCTTTGATCATTGATGGTAGTCTTGTACTAAGAGCCTAACGGGGAGGGCATGTGTCTCTGGGAGCTGGGGCTGGAGCTGCTGGAGACCAGCTAGTATGGGCAACAAAGTGAGACCCTTTTCTAAGAAACAAAACAAAACCTCAGAACTGAACCTTGCCTTGACCTTTCAGCCCCCCAGAGTTCTTCATTATTTATTGCATCCCAAGTAATTGTTTACACCCAGGTCTGTACCAGGGTGGTGCTAGTGAGATAATCTGTCCTCAAGGGATTCCAACAAAGGTCCGAAACAAGGCAGTCACTCAGATGCAAAGGTGGCAGTATAGGGTTTGAGTCACCCAAAAGAATAGCACAATTAGACTGGCATGTCAGGGGAGGAATGAACAGTTCACATTTAAGCTCAGTCTGGAAGAAAGGTGAGGGTTAGATTTTGTAGGCTCTCACAAGAGTCGGAGTCTGATACTTTCCAGGAACTGCAGCAGACTAATTTAGCATAGCAGCTGGGATCGGGGTGAGCCACTGAAGAAGGATTTTCTTTAGGAGAGTGGCTGCGTTGTTGCTATTGTTTGGTTTGGTTTTCCTTTTCCTAATTGCACATTTAGAAAGATCCTTGGTGGTTTGGGTGGAAGATGTGAAGTGAGAGACTGCCACATAGATTAAAAAGTTACTGGATTGAGTGATAGTGGATCTCTGAGTTCTAAGTAAGCCTTACTTACTTAGTGGTAGCCTAGCCAGGGCTACACAGTGAGACCCTGGGGATAGGGGAGGGAAGTAGTTAAAACTGATCATCCAGGAAGAATGTGTGAATTACAAAGTAAACAAGAATAGAGCCTGACCTTTCCATTATTTCAGGGCTGAGCCAAGAAACCCTAGGTCTGGGCTTGATGGGGCTCGTCCCATAATCCTAGCATTTAGGAAGTGAACGCTGGAGAGTCAGAAGTTCAAGACTGGGCCAGTGAGGTGGCCCTGCAGGTGTAGGCACTTAAGAGTCTGAGCTTAGCGACCTAATGGCTGAGTGCGATCTAATGGCTATTTAGATAGCCATTAAAGGAAAGAACCAACTCCACAACACTGTCCTCTGCCTCCCACACATGTACAACGATAATTAAAGTAGGTATTTAACCAGGCATGGTGACACATTTAATCCCAGCATTCCCGTGGCGAAGGCTGGTCGATCTTGTGCCAGCTTGTTCTACATACTGAGTTCCAGGCCAGCCAGGGCTGCATTATCTCAAAAGATTTAAATATTTTAAATGGGGTCTGGAGAGATAACTTAGTGATTAAAGTGCTTGCCAGTTATCACAGTCCCCACCCTCAAAACCTGCAGATGCCACAAATGCCTGGTAGGTGTGGCAGCCCACCTGTAATTCCAGCCTCTGATAGCAGAAAGAGAGACCCAAAACAAGCTAACTATCAAGACTGGTCATATCCTTTAGCTCTGGGTTTGATTGAATCATCCTGCCTCAATGAATAAGGTAGATGAGTGATCAAGGATGATTCCCAGTTTCAACTTGGGGCCTCCACATGTAGTCACACAAATGTGTACACATACATACACAGCACATAAACAAGAAAAATGGAAAAGAGAGGGAGAGACAAAGAGGAGGGGTATAAAAGTGGTTTTGCTGTGCTAAAAATCTTTTAAAATTTTTAATACATTTTTAATTTAAGTATTTTTATTAGATCAGTGAGATGGTTTGGCTGGGAAAGGCATTTGCCAACAGGTTGTTTGATCCTGAAATCCACATGGTGGAAGGAAAAAGTTATCCACATGCCTCCTCCCATATACACATGCAATATAAGGTTTTAAATACTGTTTGCAACTATTTTGCGGCAGGATCTTGTGCATCCCAGGTTGGCCTCAAACTGTATCCAAGGGCAACCTTGAATTTTTGATCCTCCTGCCTCTACCTCTACCTCTGCCTCTGCCTCTGCCTCCTGCTGGGATCATAGAAATGAAACTCTCCATTTATTCTGTCCTCGGGACTGACCAGGGCTTTCTGTCTCACAAGGCAAGCAGTCTGCCAGCTGGGCTTCTTCCCTAGTCCCCAGGATGACTTTTATATCTGGGTATAAAAAGACTTATGCTGTTCCATATCTCCAGTGAAATATTGCAGTCTTTTCTCTTGATTGTACACACCCTTTTGAGAATCAGTAAATGAGTAGACAGTTATGGATGGCCCAGGAAAAACCAGTTTGGGAATGGCAGGAAGAGGCCGAAATGCCTCCAAAGACCTGAGCAGCACGGTCCACATTTAGTAAAAGGGTCTCATCAAATCTCAATAGAACAAAACTAATAAAGCAGGGGCCAAAGTGAGATTTGATTTGTAAAGTCTCCTTGAGTTGGTTTTGAGCAGGTGACTGATTGCAGTCTGGTGAGTCAGCAACTTCAGAAGACCTGCACAAAGGTAAAATGACAGGTGTACTAGTAAATCCTAGCTGATTTGATAGCCCCACTGTCACCCCCTGTGAAACACTGTTCACACGGGGAGACTGAACTGAATCGGAAGTAAAGATGTATGTGTTCAACTGTTCATTTCCTGGACCCTAGAGATGGAGCAACCAGTAGGCTTTGGCCCCTACTTTGCTGGAACTCCTGTGAAAAGTAGCAGACAGCAAGCACATTAAGAAAAATACTCCTAACACTTTACAAAGGAAGTGAAACAGGGTACCACCAGGGGTCTGACCAGGAAGTGTGGTGGTGAGATCTCAGGCGGAAGGGACAGTAGGATGGTCATGAGTGTGGTAAGATAAAGGGCTGAATGGAGTGTGACTAGAACATAGCAAGAATGACAGTATCCTCTGAGCATGACTCCGAAACGCTTCTCTGATGAGGCTGTGTACCCATCCCTCATGACTCACCAATGTAAATAAGAAAGATGGCATGGCAAACCCAGCCTGACGTCAGTGCACATGTGGTGTAGTGGGGCACACTGGCCCCAAAAGCCAGACTCTAGCTGGAACAAAATTCTGGCTCTGCTATCTCCTATTTGAAAGATCTTAACCTGAGACGATGACTTAATGTCTCTAGAATTTACTGAGGCAGGGTGGCTCATACCTGTAACGCCAACACTTGGAGGTTGAGACGGGGGCAGAGTGGGGTGTCAGGAATCCAAAGCCAATCTTGACTACAAAGCAAGATCAAAATCAGCCTGAACTGCATGAAATCCTGTCTTAAAAACAAAGCTTAGAAGTGAATTCCTGCCTCTTAGTTGTTGAGCCACGCCCAGGGTTTTAGGTCCTGTAAGTGTTTTGGCGCCACCTTGTGTTCATTCAGATCTGCAGCATGGGCAGAGTCATTAGGAGAGCAGTCCATTTACAAAGTTGTGTTGCTCTGGATCTCAGGTTAGTTCTGAGACCTGAGAACTGTCTGGAAAAGGCCCCCGGACCTGGGAAACACATTCCTGTGCAGGAGGAGTAGACGTGGACACTGAAATTCTTAGGGGATCGTGGAAAAACACGAATGTGGGTACATAGTGATAAGAGGAAGGCTGGTTCAGTTGTAAGTAAGTAAGTACCTTGCTGCTGTGTTTGCTCAAAAACAGAGGGTGTGAGCAAACTGTGTGTCAGTGGAGACAGGGTGATGGGTGGATGAAAGCATGGAGTCAGCAACATCTTAACACTGAGTCTCTCAAAGTCTACAAATGATTCTACCATTGACAGAAATGGAGGCACCAGGAAAGACAGGCAAAGGTGATAGGTGATGGCGGTAGTCTGAGCATCTCCCGGACACAGTAAAGCTGATAAGTGATGGCAGTAGTCTGAGTGTCTCCTGAACATGGTTTTGAAACAAGTCTTTCTAGTGAGGCTGTTTTTGTTTAAAATGAAAACAAAACCCTTGGCAAGATGATCTAAGAACAAGTAGAAAAAGAGCTTAGTGCTTGGGGCTTGGGAGTCATCTTTGTGAAAGTCTGAAATCCAGCTACCTTCGCAAAAGATAAAGTATTCAGTGAGGTAAGGACTGAGCCTTAACACTTTTGAAGTTCAGAAAGTGGAGGACAGAAGACAGTCCCGATCATAACACACGGGGAAGGCTTTACAAGGAGGAACAGTGTCCCCCTCCCACAAATGGGGGGTGGTCTCCTAGCTCTGCTTTGGTTTCCCCTCTCATGTGAGTTCCAGTGTCTCTCTGCCTCAGTCCTTCTCCATTCTGTTGCTCCAGGGGGTGGCACTGAGAGCCGGCCAGTGCTTCGCTACAGCAAGGAGCAGAGGCCAACCACGCTGCCTATCCAGCCCTTCGTGTTCCAGCATCACTTCCCCAAGCAGTTGGCCAAGGCCCGAGCCCTCCACAGCCTGTCCCAGCTCTACAGCCTCTCAGGCTGCGGCCGTGCACAGCAGCCTGCCCCACTGCTTATCTCCACTGTTCAAGACCCAGCCCCAGCTCCCTCAGGAGAGCCACAGGCATTCACCCCCCAGGCCACTGGCAGGGGTGCCAGAAAAGCTGGGCCTGAGCCAGAGACCTCAAGGCCATCACCCCTGGGAAGCTACTCCCCTATCCGGAGTGCCGGCCCCTTTGGGCCTAGCACTGACTCGTCCACCTCTACCTCCTGCTCCCCTCCTCCGGAGCAGGCCACAGCAACACAAAGTCTCCCCTCATGGAACCATACTTGTCCTCCTGCTGTGCAGCCTGCTACCTCACAGGCACCACTGAAGGAGGACCAGAAGATTCCGACCTTGGCTGAGTACCGGCTTCATGGCACAGGAAGCTTGCCACCACTGGGATCCTGGAGATCTGGCTTTTCCCGGGCAGAGAACCTGGCTCGAGGAGGTGGTGAGGGCAGCATGGCCTCCAGGCCCAACAATGGTATGAGCTTCATCCATAGCCCAAGCAATCCTACCTCTCCTTTGAATGTTTTCCTATTCGTTCAGCAGTGGTCACACCCACAGCATCTGGCGCATTTGCTTCATGTTCCCAACCCTAGCATTTTATTCGGACCCCTGGGCAGATGTGAAATGCTGTCTCCTAACATCTCTCTCACCTGTTCTGCCCCCAGCCAATCACCTGTCCCCTCAAGCCCTCAAGTGGCGGGAATACAGGAGGAAGAATCCATTAGGGCCACCTGGCTTGTCAGGAAGCCTAGATCGACGGCCACAGGAAGCTCGGCTGGCCCACAGGAACCCCATCTTTGAGTTCCCTGGTTCTTTTGGCACTGCCAACCATCTGAATTGCCGGCTGAATGGTGTGTGACCACGGTCCCTGGTATACCCTGGGCAGGCTGGGAAGGGCTGAGAAGGGGTTGGTTAGTCTGTGAGGGTGGAGGGCACTCGGCTGAGCTAAGAATTCTTGGGAAGAGCTTTGGGGTAAGGCTTTTCTTTTCTTTCCAGGCCAGGTGGCAAAACCGCTACCACTGACCTGCCCTGACCTGCAGGACCCCTTCTCCCTAGCTGAGAAGCCTCCAGCTGAGTTTTGTCTGTCTCCAGATGGCACCTCGGAGGCCGTTTCCATTGATGTACTTCAGAAAAAAGGTGTGTATCAACATCCAGCCTGGACCAGGGTTCTGCCGTCACTGTCTGTTGTGTCTGGTGACCTAGCTAACCCTCCAGAGCGTCTGTCTTGAACCCCAGTGCCAATAAGGAGAATGAGCATTAGGGCAAGAGGTAGAGGTTTGTGTGGTGTAGAGAGCAAAGGTCATGTGTCAGGAACTTAAGAATCGGACTTCAGCCCCTTCCCTTAGCCAGTTAAGTACAGTGAGATACTGTTACATAATGTTTAAACAATTTACAGGAGCCTGGTGTGTTGAGAGGCGGATCTGAGTTTGAGGCCAGCCTGGTCTCCAGAGTGAGTTCCAGGACAGCCAGGGCTATGTAGTGACACCCTGTCTCACAGAACAAACTAACGAAATACTTTCCTGGGCGTGGTGGCAGGCAGCTTTAATCTCAGCACCTGGGAGGCAGTGGCAGGTGGATCTCTGTGATTTTCAGGCCAGCCAGGGTAACGTAGTGAAACCATCTCAAAAGATCCAAACAAGCAAAAAAAGTCCCTAAGTGCTGAAGTTGTAGCCTCTGGAGAGAGCAGCCACCCATGAGTGCGAGGACAGTGAGATATGGACAGATAGGGACAGGAGTGAGTGTGACAACTTCCTCTTCCCTGCCAAGGGGTCAGCCTGCATTGGGTGGGCTAGTCTTGAAATCATATCAAGTTGACCTGTCATATCAACTTCTTCCTCATAGGGCTGGTCAAAGCTGTCAATACTGCTGTGGACCTTATTGTGGCCCATTTTGGGACAAGCCGGGATCCTGGGGTCAAGGTAGGCTCGTGAAGAGCTGAGCTATGCCCTGCAGACTCGGCTGTTTGTTCTGTCACTTTCCCCTGCTCTCTTGAATCCAGAGCCCCGAGTAGGAACTCGGGGTGGAATTGGCCAGAGGGGAACCTGTGGGCTGGCTAAGTGAGAACAAGGTCAGGCCTCTCATGTTGTGCTGTGCATCTGCAGGCAAAGCTGGGAAACAGTTCTGTGAGCCCCAACGTAGGCCACCTGGTTCTGAAGTACCTCTGCCCTGCAGTCCAAGCTGTGCTGGAGGATGGGCTCAAGGCCTTTGTACTAGATGTGATCATTGGACAACGTAAAAACATGCCTTGGAGTGTGGTTGAGGCTTCCACACAGCTAGGTAGGTGCTAGATTGCGACATTGGGCTCCAGACTGAATCCCAGGTTCCAGAGATAGGAAATGGGATCTCCAACCCTGTCTCTTCCCCAGGCCCGTCCACCAAGGTCTTGCATGGTCTCTACAACAAAGTTAGCCAGTTTCCAGAACTCACCAGTAACACTATGCGCTTTAACGCCTTCATCCTCGGCCTGCTCAAGTAAGTGTGTAGAGTGGTGGGGTTTAAGCAGCCAGCCCCACCGTAGCTCTGTGTCCTCTAAGGGCCTGGTTGCCTGGAATGAGACAGAGGTGATCTGCAGGGTTTGTGCAAGGCCTTGGGACCCCTTTCCCCGCCTAGCAGCAGCCTCTCTGCAGACTCTGCCTCTCTTCTTACTCTGCACACGCTGCCCTATTGACACTTCCCACCTACCAGCTCATCCACTTTCACAAACCCATGGCCTGGCCTTGCAAACTGATCCTCTCAACCCCAGCTCTGCTTCTAAGTCCTACTTCAGACCTAGGCTTGCCTCAGAATGCGTGCCATAGTATTTGTAGTATTTGCTACGTATCAGCCTAGCCTAGTCATTACCTTTGGCGGAAAGCAGCCTGTCCTCTCTCTCAGTAGTTACCTTATGTATGCTGCCTCCATTCCAAGAAAAAATGACTGACTTGTGAATTTCATGTTCACCCCTCTCCTCACATCCCCACTGACTTTCCAGAATTGCATTACAAGGTGAACCAGGCAGCACCTGGCCACAGGTGTCCATCTGTATTTGCTCCCTGCACCCATCTCTTTGTACCTCATTATTTGACTGTCTTGACTTAACCCTTTCACCTATCTTTCTACAGCATCCGGTCCCTGGAGTTCTGGTTTAATCACCTGTATAATCATGAAGGTAATGCCCACAGCCTGCTCTGGATTACCAACTCAGTGGAGGAGGCGGGGAGGAGGCCCACCCAGACTTTCACTCCCGGAATCTAGGGCTTCTGCTTGACTTAGAACCTTGGAGGCTGTAGCAGACTGAGGCGGTCTAGCGGTTAGGGTGGCCATGAACCCCAGCATCTTTGACTTCGGAGCTGCCCCTCGGGTGATAGATAGGATGTATGCGTTGCACACTGTGGCAGGCTCTATGTGAACTGGAGCAGAGTCGGCCTGTGCAAACGCGTGCAGTGGCTGACACAGGTGGCCTCTCAGTGTCCCTGTCAGGCCAGAGTCCACTGCTGTGAGTGACTCTGTCCCTCGCTGTTTCTCTAGATATCATCCAGACCCACTACCAACCCTGGGGCTTCCTGCGTGCCGCTCACACCGTGTGTCCTGGCCTCTTTGAGGAGCTGCTGTTGCTGCTGCAGCCGCTGGCCCTGCTGCCCTTCAACCTTGACTTGCTGTTCCAGCACCGGCTGCTGCAGAGTGGGCAGCAGCAGAGGCAGCACAAGGAACTGCTGCGTGTGTCCCAGGACCTGCTGCTATCTGCACACTCAACACTGCAGTTGGCCAGAGCCCGGGGCCAGGAGGGCCCTGGAGACATGGACAGGGTGGCCCCCGGGGAGCGGGTGAAGGGTGTGGGTGCCTCAGAAGGTGGAGATGAGGATGAGGAAGACGGGGGAGAGGTGGCTGCGGTTGTGGGGAGCTCAGAGCACAGCAGGTGGACCCGAGGAGGTCAGGCTGGCTGGTGGTACCAGCTCATGCAGAGCTCCCAGGTCTACATCGACGGCACTGCCGAGGGCTCTAGATTCCCTCGCAGTAGCAGCAGTGGCAGTGAGAAGAAGAAAGGGGTAGGTAGTGGGGGGCCTCCCCAGGCCCCACCACCAAGGGAAGGTGTAGTAGAGGGGGCTGAGGCCTGCCCTGTTCCTGAGGAGGCCCTTGGCCAGGAGAGGGCCTGGCCTTTCTGGATGGGGAGCCCCCCTGACTCTGTGCTAGCTGAGCTGAGGCGGAGTCGAGAGAGGGAAGGACCTGTTGCTCCACCAACAGAAAATGAAGAAAGGACGGCAGAGCCTGCTCCTGGGGGCATCAAGTGGGGATGCCTCTTTGGTTCTCGAAAAGCTCAGCGGGAAGCCCGGCCCACAAACAGGTGAGAGCCACAGCCGGTATAGACAGTGTTGCTGCTGTTGCTGCAGCAAGCCTGGTCTAGATCTGGACACAGGCGGAACCCAATCTGTCTCCTCTCCCCTAGGCTGCCTTCAGACTGGCTGAGCCTGGACAGGTCTGTGTTCCAGCTAGTAGCACAGACGATGGGGGCCCGTCGGGAGCCCGAGCCCAGGGAGACCCTGCAAGAGTCACACTCTCCAGCCCTGCCCTCCAAACCCCCGTGGTACGCCCAGGGGAATGAGGCATTGGGGAGCTTGGCTGGTGTTCCAGAAGCCTTCTCTGATGGTCATTTGTTGTTTCTTCAGTGAGGTGCAGGCGCTGTGCCACCATCTGGCCACAGGCCCCGGACAACTCAGCTTCCACAAAGGGGATATCCTGCGGGTGCTGGGACCAGCCGGGGGAGACTGGCTGCGCTGTAGCCGTGGCCCTGACACGGGCTTGGTACCTCTGGCCTACGTGACACTGACCCCAACTCCAAGTTCACCACCTGGAAGCAGCCAAAACTGAGGCCTTGTGCATGCTGGTGGCCTCAGGGACCTTCATACCCCGCGAGACTCAGAGCTTGAGAGTCCTTCCCAAGCCCGTAGCTTGGCTACAAAAAGTAGACTGAGAGCCGGGGGCCAGGTATCCCTGTGCTGGCGCCCGCTCCCTGTACTCAGTATTCATTACTCCTCCTCAGCTGTCCCAGCAGTTTTGTCCAGATCTCCACCCAGGAAAGGAGGGGAAGGACACAGTGCTGGGCTGCCAAGATTTTTCCTGGCCCATCTGGGCCAATACTTCCATGGGTGTAGACAAGTCCCTTGGAGGGAGGTGGCCCAGACGTCATTTGTGGGTTCACTAGGCTGAGTGACAATGAGGATGGATAACAGTATTGGGGCCAGAGTCCTAAGCCCCCCGTGCTGTAAATAGGCAGTGACCAGTGCCTGGTCGTTCAGAGTAGGAGGAGGAGCCCAGGCTTCTGTTTATGTATTTATTTATTTATTTATTTATTACACCTATTAATAAAAAGGTGCTCAGCCTCCAAACCATTTTCTTTGTGCCCCTCCCCCACATCCACCTCTCTTCCTTCCAAAAAAGACCACTGGGATAGGATGAAAAGGAGAACCTGAAATCCAGGTGCTTATGCCAGCAGCTGTTTCTGAGTGGTGTTGAAGTTAAGAGCATCATGGGTGAGACGCCCAAATGTACCACCAAACTGGAACTTATACCCTGTGTGGCCAAGAGAGTCTGTCACGGGTAGCCAGAGGCATGAAAAAGCCATTGCTTCCTGGCCAGTTACATACACTCTCCAAACCGCCCTCTGAAATCTCCCAACTCACTCTGAGCTGCCTTGGTTTCCTCTCTAAAGCTAGATCACAGACTCTGACATCCTCCTTGTCTGTTTATCCCAGTTCCCGAAACCACCCCAAAGCCTCAGACTGGTCTCACCTGGCACATAGCCTCCATAGTGAGGGAGGAGACCCAGGTTCTGGAAGTTGGGCCTGGGGAGTGGGAAAAGAGGTTTGGGATCCTTCTGCACCCTGCCCTGTGAGCACATCTGCCCAAATTCCTGCAGTGCCTGGTTGGTGAGTATGGGGAAGCTGGAGCCGAAGAGGAAGCGGGCCCGCGGCACATAGCCCGTGAAACCTGGGGATGGGGAGATGCTGAGTCAAGACACCCTGAGCATCTCCCCATGCCTTTGGTCATCACCCACATCCTCTTACCCGACATGAAAAACTTCTGGGGATCTGTGTCATCCATGGAGTAGGGGGAGACCTTGTGAGAGACATTAATGGGGAAAAAAATAGTACTGTGAGTTCAGGCTCCCAGGAGACAGAGCTGGCAGCCAAGCCCCATAGTGTGTATCCACAGCCACATTCCCCATGGTGCTCCCACCCCCACCACCAGCCTTCCCCATCTCACCTGGGCCACCTCCTGCTTCAGCTCTGGCTCCTGTGGCTCCAGCCCTTGTTCTTTGCCCACCTCTTCTCCTCCCTTGACCTCCTGTGACAGTTCATGACTCTCCTGCTGCCCGTGCCTTTGTGTGAAATCATTCATAGCTTCAGCCCAAACCTGGTTGCAGTTCTTGGCAAAAATGAACTGTGCCTGTGGTATAAAACCTAGCAGAGAGAAAGACATCTAAATGTTCAGGACACGCTCTCTGAGAAGGGGACAGCCATTCAGGCCTCCATACAGACCTGTATACCCAGGGATTATGCTGGAGCTGAGCCTTTCATGCCCGCGCCTGGGAGGTAACCTCCCCCTGGAAATCACACGAGATCTTGGAGACTGGATGGGAGGCAGAAGTGTGCGGTGGGCAGGAGGCCAGGCTAGGCCAGGAGGGCCTTGGAGTAGCTGACCCGTCACCTGCCCATAGGTCTGGCCCATGCTGAACCGCAGTAGTGGGCAGTGTCCAGAGTACCTGAAGCACAGGACCCCGCCCTTAGCTCCAAGACCAACCCCCCTACTACCATCCTGACACAGAGGCAGCAAAACCCTGCTCTTGGTATGTACTTGAGCAAGTGTTTTTTTCCCTCTGTGTGTGTTTCTTTTTAGACAGGGTCTCTGTAGCCTAGGCTGACCAAACTTTTGATCCTCTGCACCCCACCCCATGTGGGGTCAGGCACCCTTCACCCCCAGCTTTAGTATGTAGGTCACTTCTGTTCATCTTTTTGTTTTACCTACCAGAGAGTGAGCCTAAAGCCTTGTGCATGCTAAGTAAGCATTAAACCACTGAAGCCACTACCCCAGCCCCCAGTAAGCATTCCTAAGCCCTTTGCCCGGGGTTTCCAATTCCTTCGCCCTGCTTTTACCCTGTTTCCACAGAGACGGCAACACAAAGCTTTGTTAGATCCAGCTATTCCATCCTCTCCTTTCCCCTTTCCATACAATGTCACCGGGACCCCTGTTCTCAAACCAAGATGCCAACTTGACCCAGTGTAAGTGTTCCCAGAAGCAAGCAGGAGAAGAAGTCTTACCCTGGAATATAATGAGGATTCTGAGGGTTGAGCCCTGGGATGAAGGTGCTGACCACAGCCATGGGAACGCAAACAGTTCCTTGTATGTCCCTTACAGGAGGGACTCTGGGCCTTGTGTACTGTGTCCAGGGCTTTGGAACAAGAGGAAGGGGGCGGGGCTGAGGGTAGAGAAGGAAGCTACAGTGTGAAGATTGCTGGAGCACAGCTGGGGCAGATGTCTTGGTCTGCCCTGGGACTAATATTGTCTGTCTCAAGGGGCAAGGCAGAGGCTGAGGAGTACAGCTGACTCACTCCATCCCAGGAAAGCAACTAGGTGGGAGGAGAGGGCCTGAGACCCGTAGGCTCTGTGTCAGAAGACTTCCTGGATGAAGAGAGGGAGCTGTGTGCCCTGTGAGGCTTGTGGGAGGAGCTGGGGTTCCTGTAGAGAGGGGCTTCAAGGAGAACTTAGTCATCCAAAGGGGAGAGCGTGGGAGTGGGGGAGGGAAATTCCTAGAGCTTCTAGGCAGGATCATTGTTATCTGGTGGATAGCTGCTATAATCTGAATCACCTATCCATCATTATGCCAGGCTCGGCTCAGCACCCTGAGCATGGCACGGTGCACTAATGGAGGCCCCACGGGCTTTTGGGTAAGACTGAGCCATATATGTCCTCATTCACAACTGCAGATGGCACTGTTTACACTGTCCACTCTAGTGCCCAGATTAATGTATACAGATGTTTATTTTTCTAGTGCAGGACTGGAAATCCAGGCCACGTGCATGCTAGACAATCCTCTGCTGCTCACGTGTATACCCCAGGACACAGATCTCTCTTAATTCAGCAGAATGCAAAGTCAGAATTGTAGAGCAGGGCCGAGAACTGGCGCATGAGGCCAGGCAGGCTTGACTCCTGTCTGAAGGTCTCAACCTCCTGGAGCAAACACCTTAACTTCCGTTGGTGCCAAATTCTCCAGACTACAGTGTGAAGGTTAACATGCCTGAGCTCATTGAGGGTCAGTGACCTCGATGAGGTGAGTGATGGAAGTGGCTACTAGGTTCGCTCCTTTCATCCTAGGAGGCAGAGGCAGGTGGATCTCTGTGAGTTTGAGCCCAGCCTGGTCTACAAAGGGAGTTCCAAGACAGCCAGAGCTGTTTATATAGAGAAACCCAGTCTTGGGGGGGGTGACTTTCATCAGATAAGGGTGCCCCAGTTTCCAACCCAAGGAAGGTCAGTGAATGTAACCCAGTAGATGTGGGGCAGGAGTGTTCCTACTCAGGTCTGGGGAGCAAGACTCATGTGAGGATGAGGATAAAGGATAAGACCAGCAGGCAAGTCTGTTTTGCATTTTAAAAATGGTCTAGACTCTAAACCTGGGCTCCTGGCCCTCTGGAGAAGATGGAAAGAATGTGCTGCAGCTGGAAAGGGTCCTGGAGGAAAGTCTTTTGGCTCATCAGAAAAAGACCCACAGGAGGAGTCGAGGTTGCTTCCTGCCTCTAAAAGCTTCAGCGTGCATCTTGAACCCTTGAGAAAGCTTACTGGGGACAAAGCGCCAGCTCACTGAGGATGGGCAGATGGAGCAGAGCAGAAAGGACATGCCTTTGATAATAACACTGAGCAGCTTGGCTGACCAGCCTTTCTATTCCATCATCAGTAAGGCTACTACTTTCTTTTACTCAGGGCCAAAAGCATCATTAGTTAAAAACTTTGAAAACTAACCAGGCTCAGAGCTAATTGTGGTGGCACATTCCTCTAAATCTAGCACTTGGAAGGCTGAGGCAGGAGAATTGCCTGCCTGGGATATATAGCAAGACCCTGTCTCAAACAGCTGACTCAGATTTTAACTTCACTTGATACCGACCTTGGCCACATTCATCATGCCTCAGTTTTATCGACTGTAACACAGGAATACGGATGTTACTGCTTCACAGAGTAGCAAGCAGGCAGCATGATACACACAGAGCACGCTGTTTTGTGCTGAATTGCTAACTGAACAGCAACCCATAATACTCGGTAGAAATGGAGGCCAAGAAGTCAAGGACAGTCACAGATGTTAGAGTTTAGGAGAAAGTATGAAATCAAAAACTGGAAAGGTTAGAATTGGAAGCTGAGGATTAAGACAAGGGTGTTCTTTTTTCAGGGGGCAGGGAGACTAAAGACTGTCTCACGTAGCCCAGGCTAGCTGAGGGTGACCTTGAACTGCTGATCCTCCAGAGTTGTGGTTTTAGACATGGGCCACAAAGCTGCCCAGAGGTAAGATTTTTCTGCAGTAGGAACTGCAGCAGTTAGAATCAGGGCCTGAGTGAACGACACCAGACGCATAAGCTGTGTGACCGACTCAGTGACAGGTCATTTACCTTGTATGCACTAGGCCCGGGGTCAAATCCCTAATACCGCAATTTTTAAAAAAAAAAAAAAAGAAGAAGAAGAAGAAGAAGAAGAAGAAGAAGAAGAAGAAGAAGAAGAAGAAGAAGAAGAAGAAGAAGAAGAAGAAGAAGAAGAAGAAGAAGAAGAAGAAGAAGAAGAAGAAGAAGAAGAAATAAACAACGTAAATTAAGAAGCACGTTAGGAGCTGGAGACCTAGCTCAGTTGGTGGAGTGCCCGCCTATCACACTTTAGGCCTGAGTTTAGTCTCTTTTGTTGCTTAAGCTATGTGTGGTGCCATCCCCACCCTGTAATCACGCACTCAGGAGATAAAGAAAAAAGAGGATGGGGGTGTCCAAGTCATCCTTAACTGTCTAGGGAATTTGAGGTTAGCCTGGGCTACATGAAAAACAAAGCATTAGAATTGGTTAGCGTTATGTTATTTATGTGAGAGTGTTCTTGTTGGTGAGATAGCCTTATTATTCCATCTGTGTAAAGAATAATACTGAGCCCTTGAAGAGTATTCTAACCTAGGAAAGAGGTGAAAGGGCTAGCTGACGAGGAACTCTCATTGCCTCTGCCTCCCTCCACTGAGCGTCACCACACCTGCTCAAGGGAGCTGTCCTACCCACTGATCAATGTCGGGTGTGGCATCCACCTGCAAAACGGAAGTCCAGTTAGGAAAGCAGCAACAGCAGCTTGTCCACTCCACACAACCTACCGGGTCAGAATTGCAGTCCCAGCCCTCTGCCCGACCCTTGGTCCTGTCCAGGATTGCTCTTAAGCTTCATATGGATCCCAGGCCCATCACTTGACTAGTAAGTCAAAGCTGAGCAAGCATACATCTCTATAAGGATGAGTAAAAGCAGGGCATGGTGGCTCACACATGTAATCCCAGCACTCTGGAGAGTATGGAAGGGTTGTCAATGGCTCAGAACCACCCTGGGCCACAGAAACAAACCATCACTCACCACCAAAAAAGCAGTAAGACCTTTGAAAAATTGCAACAAGAAGTGAAAAGGTTAAATTCCAAAAAAGAATACATGCAGTATTTGTTAGGGGTTTTGTTTGTTTTTAAAGTATAGACACCAGGGCATAATTGTAAGGGTTAATTAAGAGACAGAGACAAGAGAATTGGAGTTTAAGATTATCCTTAACATTCTTAACTTTGTAGCAAATTCAAGATCAGCCTAGGTGGGCTATTAAAAAAAATACTATAGATGAAATAAAACTGTCTTAAACCTGGTAGTGGTGGCACATGCCTTTAGTCCCAGCAGAGGCAGGAGGATCTCTGTGAGTTCCAGACAAGAGCTAGTTCCAGGACAGCTTCCAAAGCCACAGAGAAACCCTATGTCAAAAAAAACAAACAAAAACCAAACAGAAATCTGTCTTAAAAAGAAAAGATAAAATAATAGTTTAGGTTTCAGATGCTTAACTCAGATGACTTGAGACAAAACAGATGTGTTGCTGCTAAAATTTCAATTTTTTCTTTGGAATAGTATTTTCCCAATTGCTTATTATAATACATTGTAATAAAACATTGGCCAATGATGAAGAGTGTCATACTCCAAAAATGATAATGATGCAACCCCGTGGTCCAAAGTGGCAGAAGCTATCAGGATCAGTGGTGTAGGTTCATTATTCCAGCTACTCAGGAGGTTAAGTATCAGGAAAGAATCAGGCCAGCCTGGCCTACACAGGGAGACCCTGCCTCAAAAGGAAAAGTGTAAAAAGTGGCCTAGAGACACAGTTCAGGAGTAGAGTGCTTGCCTAGCATGTATGAGACCCCAGGCTCATCCCCAGTACCCAAAAAAGAGAAAGAAAAAGAAAAAATGAACAGGAACAGTGATATCTGGACATATCAAAGAAAGATAATGGTACAATCATTGCCTGTTTTACATTTATAATGTTCTTTAAATCCACAATAATCAATATTCATTGGTTGTTTGGCAGTTACAATGAAATATATATTCAAACACATATGGCTTATTTATCCAGCATTAAAGTTAGAGGACACATTGAAGGACTTCCATATCCAGAATTTTAGCCAGAAACAAAAATACAATCAAATCCACAGGAACTTCAGATAATTATAAGATGTTTCAGATATTTATCAGGTTTTCTCTGTGTAACAGTCCTGGCTGCCCTGAACTTGCTCTGTAGATCAAGCTGGCCTTGAACTCAAGAGATCCTCCTCCTCTGCCTCCCAGTCTGCTGGGATTAAAGGTGTGAGGCACCACCGCCCAGCAAGCCCCTGGATTTCAATGATCAACATTTTTTTTCTCCAGAAGTAAACATGCATGTTTCTGTCTTGAGAAGCCATCCATTAGCATTGTCACTATTGCTGTGATGAAGTACCATGACCAAAGCAGTATGGGGAGGAAGGGGTTTGTTCAGCTTATACATCCTGAACCACACACCACTAGGGAAGCCAAGGCAGGAACTCAAACAGGGCAGGAACCTGGATGCAGGAGCTGCTGCAGAGGCCATGGAGGGGTGTTGCTCACTGGCTTGCTCCTCATGGCATGCTCAGCATGTTGCCTTATACAACCCAGGACCACCAGCCTAGGGATGGGATGGGCTCTTCCCATCAATTACTAATTAAGAAAATGTCCTATAGGTTTGCCCATAGTTCCTCTCTAGCTTGTGTTGAGTTGAGATGAAACTAACATGTATGTACATCCATGGACATATTTGGTAGACAAGGTACATCAAAGTCATTTGACTACTTACAAGGTTTTGTGTTTACCCTTCAAGAGTTTGACTATGATTGGAATTTCTAGAGCATCTCCTAAGAAATTACTAAATAACACAGTACTGTACTTACATAAGTGCAGTGTTTAACATTAGAAAATTACCTCATATATCATTGTTTAGATCATACTGTCCCTACTTTGAACTTCACTTGGATCACTGGACTTTGGGCAGGCATGATGTGAACCAAAGATATCAAAAGCAGCTAAACACAGACTTTTCTTGCCCCAACTGTCTGGCAGAAACAACACAACAGAGGAAGAATTTCTTTTGTTTGTGATTTCACAAATCTCAGCCCATCATGGCAGGGAGTGTAAGGTGGAGCAGCCCACATCAGGTGGACCGGGCAGCTCAGCCAGAGCAGAACTGCTAAGAGGAAGGAGTCAGAAGAAGTAAAGAGCTGGCTAGTGCTTCCAACCAGGCCCAACCATACACAGTTCTACCACCTCCTGGTGACGAACTCAACTTCTGAACTATCAGGACTAAAAGCACTGTTGGGGGAAGCGCCCTCAGGTTCTAACCTCTGGAACCATGCACACTGACACATCTAGCCATGTACTTTAGTGAGCTTCTGGGTGTCTTTAAATGCAATCAAGTTGTCAACCAAGAAAGCTCCCACAGATAGACTTGTATTCCTGTCCTACCCTCTCTCACCATGAGAACATGCCCAAGCTGGTCTAGGAGGTTAACAGGATGGAGGTGGAAAGAGAACAACACTTCTAATGAATCCCACCTTAGAAAGCCTACCTCAGTAACCCCCAGACTTGTGAGACTAACTGTTGTCTTGTGGCACTGTTTGGGACAAGGGTGCTTTGTTTAGACTGGCTTAGGTTTTGTTTGTTTAGTTTAGTTTATTATTAAGTGTTTTGTCTGCACGTATGTCTGTCTATGTACCACATGCCTGGTTCCTGAGGAGGTGGCTGACCTCCATGTGGGTGCTGGGAATTGAGCCCTGGTCCTTTGCAAGAACAAGTGCTCTTAATTACTAAGCCAACTGTCCAGAGCCTGGTTTAGTTTTTGAAACAGTCTCATAAAAGTCAAGCTGGCCTCCAGCTCATTATGTGACTGTGGCTTGCCTTGAACTCCTGATCTCCCTGCCTCTACCTCCCAAGTAATTATAATTACAGATATGCATCACCTTGCCTGACTACATTACTGAGATTTGATATAGCCTGTTATATGACACTCTTGCAGTAATAGATAATTGGTATAAATTACTACCCAAACACCCATATAATAAACATTACACTTAAATGTTAAAAAGCGTTCCTTTAAAGATCAAGGGTCAGCGAGGTTTCTCAGCAGGTAAAGGTGCTTGCCTCCAAGCTTAAATGCTTGAGTTGATCCCTGGGGTCCACATGATAGGAGAGAACCTACTCTACTCCCACAAGTTGTCCTCTGGCCTCTGAGGGAAGACTTTTCTGTCCCACCAGCTTATCCCCAAATAACCACACACAAACTTGATATCAATTATAAATGCTCAGCTGATAGCTTTGGCTCATTTTTTAGCTAAGTCTTATAACTTAAATTAAGTCATTTCTATTCATCTACGTACTGCCCTGAGGCTTCCCTTCCTGCTTGATCTGTGTCTCACAACATCTCTGCCAGGACTCCTCCCTCCTTCTTCCCAGCATCCTCTAGTCTGGTTCTCCCACCTAATCCCTAACCTTATCTTGCCTACCTATAGGCCAATTAGCTTCTTTATTAAACCAATCACAGAGACAGAGACATATATTCACACATTGTAAAGGAACATTCCACAGGCTTCCAAATGCATACCATGACATGAGTGTTTAGAAATACACACACACACACACACACACACACACACACACACACACACACCCTGCACGCGCACACACGCGCACACACACATACACAAATAAGCATAAATGTAACTTAAGAACTAATGATCAGGGTCCAGTGTGATGCAAATTTAATCTCAGCACTTGGGAGGCAGGGACAGGCAGATCTCTGTGAGTGTGAGGCCAACCTGGTCTGCTTAGTAAATTCCAAGACAGCTAAAACTATATAGATGGACCTTGTCTCAATAAATAAGTAAATAAAATAAAAAATAAAGATCTAAACCTGTCATCCCCATCATGCAGGAGCCTGACACTGGAGGCTTGTCGTGAGTTTGACACGAGTCTGGGCTATGGAGTGAGACCTCTTTTTTAAAAAGTCAGGAACAAGTAAGACTGTTAGCTACTACTGCCATTTCACAGTTTATATTGGAGATCTTAGGCAAGAAATTAGAAATCAAACTCGTAAATATTAGAAGGAAAGAAGACTATAGACAATGTTTTAACTTGATTTTGAATGCAGGTTTTACACACACAGGTAAAATAATCAGACTTAATATTTTAAAAAGAATATTCTGAAGGCTGCAGGTTTATTTCTGGTAAGTACTTGCCTGGCCCTGGGTTGAATTCCTAGAAGTAAAGACAAACATACAAAACAAAACCCTCTTTGTAGTTCTCAACCTGAGGGTCACAACCCCTTTAGGGGTCAAATGACCCTTTCACAGGGGTCACCTAAGATCATTGGAAAACACGGATATTTACATTACAATTCATAACAGTAGCAAAATTACAGTTATAAAGTAGCAATGGAAATAATTTTATGGTTGGGGTCACCACAACATGAGGAACTGTATTGAAGGATCACAGCGCTAGGAAGGTTATAAACCACTGTTGTAGAGAATGAGTTACAAAAGGGAAAGGCATTAATTAACATGGAGATCTAAAGGAGGCTGATTTGAGAGCCCAGGCAACAGATGTGATGTGGATCCCTGAGTCAGAGGTAGCAGGACTCATGCCACAGACATTCCAAGGAACCTCATTTGGTGTTTGCTGATGTGCTGGACAAAAGACAGAGGGGCCAGGGATAATTTGGCTTTCTCACTGAGCACTTACTGAGTGAGAATCCTGTGCACAAATATTAAACAACAAAAGGAGAATCTAAGCTGAATCACAAGGCATTGCCAACACCTGCCAAGCGCTTCCTCAACAGAAAGGGCAAGCACGCTGCTCCACTCTGCCTTTTCTCTTGGTCACATCCATCCCCAGTGACAACCCTGGCCTCTTGGACCAAAACACTCCTCTCAATTGACTAGTAGACTGGTGACAGAATTCCCATAACATTTCCCCTTTTTGTCCAATTAGAAAGGAAAGGTCCTAACTCTAACGCAGTAAAAACTATATACAATAAGAAATATTATCAAGTATGGTCCAAATAGAAAGGAAAGGTAATAACCTTAACAGAACAAAATGACAGACAACAAGAACAATTATCAAGTAAGACATACATTCTCAATGTCCAGTCCATAAGTAACCGACACATTTACAGAGATTTCTTCATTAGCTGTCCTCTGCTGAAGAGTCTAAACTTTTGTATCTAATATGCCTTTTGCCAAGTTTTGGGAGAACTATAATTTTAATGGTCTAGTCTTCAACCCCTTCAAAGACCCAAGAAGGAAATAATATTACCTGAGTAAGCAGGAATTGCAAGCAAATGCCTTACAAAAAATATGAGAAATGACAGAGACAGCTGGCTGCCAGGACAGGCACCCAAGCTTCCTCTGTAATGCTGGGGCATCCATATTTGGCCTACAGGCCCAGAATATCTGACAGACATTTTTCAAAAGCAGGAAAAACTTTAAGGACTGCCTTACCCTGCGCTGGTAAAGTTCAGCAGTTACCTTTCTTTGTGTCCTGCTTGTCCAGTTTGGACATCATACTGTCAGTAGTCGAGGCAAGGGCAGTTTCTTGCCCTAATGACTAGCTTATGCCACAAAGAGAAAAAACTCCATATGGAGTTTTTTCAACACTCATCATCCTCTTAGCAGTAGATCAGTGCCACCAGGAGCAGATGAGTCTCATGTCGAGAAATATATATATATATATATATATATATATATATATATATATATATATATACAGAATGACATCTCCCATCAGGTTTTCTAGGTAGTCAGAGATACATTTTGAATAGATAGGTAATCTTCAAATGCTTCAAAGACATGCAGAATATGGCATTTAAAATGTTTCAATGAGACAGGTGGTTGTGGCACACACCTTTAATCTTAGTACTTGGGAGGCAGAGGCAGGTGGATCTCAGCCTGGACTACAAAGTGAGTTTCAGGACAGCCAGAGCTACACAGAGAAACCTTAATAACTTAGACTTTTCTCGACATGAATAAAGCACTGTTGGCCAATAGGAAAGCAAGATAGGAGGGACTAGGAGACGAGGAGGAAAGAAGAAGGAGTAAGGAGGAGTCAACATGGAGAGACCGGAGAGATAGAACGCCAGCCACTCTGGCCAGTAAGATGACACCACATGGAAATATTTAGATTAGTAGAAATGGGTTAATAATTAAGACAGAGCTAGCCGATAAGGAATTAGTAAGTGGCCAACAGCATTATATCAAATACAGAGTCTCAGCGTGTTATTGGGGTCTGGCATGGTGGCTGGACCTGACCGGCGGAGGGAAAAACCTACCTGTAACAAATGGTGTCAGAAGTGGAACTGAGAACTTTCACTTAAAACTTAACAAAAGCTTAAAAAATAGGTTTTAATAACAAAAGAACAAAGACAAGCAAGGCTTCTTGGTAGCAACATTTTTCTGGGTTGGACTCTGTTTTGTGAGAGACAAGTAAAGATTTGCACGGCTCCAAAATTAGCATAAGCAACAAGAAACCACATGGCTTTTAAACCGCTGAAGGTTTACAATGTGTTTTAAAATACACGTAGGCTTGGGAGACAAATGGTTTTAAAAAGACAGAGTGTGCCTGGGAGTAGTGGCACACGCCTTTAATCCCAGCAATCGGGAGACAGAGACAAAAAGATCTCTGTGATTTCAAAGTAAACCTGGTATGCAGAGTAAATTCCAGGACAGATAAAAGTTACAAGAGAAATCCTGTCTCAAAATATGAAAAAAATAAAAGTAGAAGAAATAGAGTAATAAAAAAGCCATGTAAAGATGGAAAGCACAGAGAAATTTTGGATATTGTACGCTGTTCTGTTATCTTTAAATTGTTTGATTGCTGAGGAAATAACAACAACTGATAAAAAAAATATGCTGCTGAACTAATCCAATTTATATATTTTAAAAATGCTTTGATTCCAAAATTTAAGTCCAAGGACAAGTTACTGGGGAAAAGGATTTCTAATTTTGTTTCCACAGAAAATAAAATGCTGTGGATTCCTTCCAGACTAATGTGGTTTGTCAAGCAAGACCCCCCTGAAGCAACATCAATGGGACAATGCAGCCTTGCAGACCACTACTGCCAGGATTTCTGCATCTTCTTAGGATCCCCATGACAGCGCCCCCTACCAGCAGGAAGCAGTTTGGAAAGAACAACGCCCAAATTTCCAAGTATTGTTTATAAATGTTTTCATTTAAGTGGGCTTGGTTATAAATGGTTAATGACCACAAGCAATCTTTTTAAAGGTAAAAAGGGGATTATGGTATAAATATGAATGTTTTGTTTTGGAATGGATTTTCACTTATTGATACAAATTTAAGGTCAATCTTGTGATATATATGTTTCTCCTCTTGTTTAGGTATTGTGTTTATATAGCTCAGGTAGAAATGTAATGTATAATTTAGTGCAGATTATAGATAGTTACCTATAATAGTCAAAACTTAGGTGAGTTAGGATTTCTAGATATGCAGAGATGTATTTGAGATAAATAGGCATTCTTCAAATCTTTCAAAGACCTACAGAATATGGCATTTAAAATGGTTTAGGGTTTTTCTTGACAGTGAGGCACAACTGCTCCTGGCAACCACCGGCGTAAGAAAGGAAGATGGACATTGAAGAAACGTGTTATGAAGTTTATTTCCAATATGGCAAGACTAGGCCTCCCAAGTACTGGGATTAAAGGTGCGTGCCACCACCACCTGTCTCATTAAAACATTTTAAATCCCATATTCTGCATATCTTTGAAGTGTTTGAAGATTACCTATCTATTCAAAATGTATCTCTGAATACCTAGAAAACCTAACTAGCATGACTATAAGTTGTTGCTTGTAGGTGACTATTAACCTATATTTTTTTTAGCCTATATAGTTTTTAAAGACTAAAGCTTCACATCGTATAAATAAACAAGCTGTATAAATACAAGCTGTACAAGTAATACCTTAAGCAAAACTTTACACAGATGTACAATATAAGGACAATAACCTCAAATTTGTAACAATATACAAAAGTATCTTAAACAGGAGTAGATACATATATACAGTATAACAAAAATAACCTTAAATTTGTATCAATATAAAAAATAATTGTTTTAGATTGAAAGTAGATTCAATAATCTACCTTTTATCCTATCATATCTACCTCCCTTTTTTTTTATCATACCCAATAATATCTTGTAACCAATCCCCATACATAATGACAAAGAACCATAACCCAATGAAAGGCCAAAAACCATCCGCTCCATCTCTTGGGAATGTGGGCATCATTTTTAAATTACTTCCTGTTGTCTGGGGGCTATAATATGTCTAGGGGACCCTTAGAATTATCCCAAGCAGTTTGTAGTTCAAAGCCAATCTTTGGGTGGTGTGTATCAGCTTTGTGGCATTATCACAACTGGGGTAGAATCATCATTATGGAGGCCCATTATCCTTTTGGACACTTCAGAGACAGCTGTTAGGAATGTTTATCATTCACTGAAAAAAAACTTAAACATATTAAATGTCATATGCTGTAAATCTTAGGGAGGTTAAAGGACCATGATCTATCAAATATATCCAGGATATCCAGGCTTAATTCTAAATAACTGTTTAAACTCAAGCCTGAAATCACATACAGTAAGCTACATGAAGCCTAAGGTTAGAATTAGTTAGTGCTTTATAATATAACAGAAAGTTTAAATTTTGAGATAGTACTTATACCCAAACAAAAGTTTTAAAGAGTCAAAATAAATTTGGGGGATATGAGATTTGTGACAATAATACTCCCTAGACTTTGGTTTTCTTCTGTCCCATACCAGGTGGCTCTTCTGATATGAGACAGAGACTTTGAATTTTCTTTTAACAAACGAGCTTGAGCTCAGAGAAGGAGAGAGCCACAGGACAATGCCAAAGTCAGCTTTAGTTTTTAATTGAGTCAGGACTACATAAAGACTACCTGTATAACATGTCTGTAGAAATCAGCAAAAACAAACATTTTGAAAGCTTTATGAAATGTTACCCCATAGGACACATTTTATACCATTAAAGAAACAGTCCTTTAAATCAATCACTATAATAGACCATCCTTTAGGTAAAAGAGAAGGCAGGGAATTCCAGGTTGGAGAGGGCCCATCAGCTGAATTACTTTTCTTGTGGCTCTCAAATCTGTTAACATTTTCTACTTTCTAGATTTCTTTTTAATGGCAAATACAAGAGAATTTCAAGGCCTGGTCAGTTCTTCAATATGCTGATCATTTAGCTGCTCCTGGGCCTGCTGTTCCAATGCTGTAATTTTTCTGATGTCAAAGGCCATTGTTTCACCCAAACAGACTTATTAGTTAGCTATTTTAAAAGTAGGGCTGTTGGCACCTTTGTTTAAAGGTTCAATCACCCTTCTTTTACATTGTGAATTAGCATTTTCAAAAGCCGAAGATCAATTAATGTTCATCTAACTTCTGGATCTGATATTATTCTATCATTCAGCTATTGACTTATAGCTGAAGTCAATCTTTGCAAAATTTACTGAAGGTTTCTTTTGGGCCTTGTATGACTTTAGTAAATGTCTCAATCCTCTTTCCTGATTTTTGAATCTTGTCCCAAGCAATTAATGGCATAGGGTCAAGGCTTGACCATCAAATGTAACCACATCAGCATAATGGCGCTCATCAAGGATTCAGTCTTGGGGAAGCTCATAACCTCTAACTCTACCTTGCCATTTGATGGTCCTAACTTAATCTCACCACCATGTGCTCCTTTGTTACTGAGGACCATATTCCAACACTGCTGTAACTAAATATTTCCAGTCTTGTGGAATAACTGTTCTGAGTGGACCATGAATTTAATTAACATTTGCCTCACAAAAGGTGAATGCATACCATATGAAACTATTGCTTCCTTAAATATCTTCAAATTTAACATTTCTATAGGATCCCATTTAACTTTTGACTAGTCTTGGGGTATCTATCATCTGGTGGTCTTTCTTGAATGATTTCTGAATAAATTACAGTTGTTGTTATTGTTTTAAATAACCTGGGGTTGCTCCTCTCTGATTTCATAATATACTGGTGAGGTTGGTTCTCTTCTAAATTCTTCTGTTTCTGAATATTTTTATGTTTTAATATGTTTTTCTAAGGCGTATATCTGAATAGTAAGTTTTGTATGTTATCAATGACCTTTTTGCTTCTTTTAACACAAATTATTTCTACAACCTTTATCTTATCAGTCAAAATTGTATTATTCTCCTTAATAATTTGTAAGGCGTGCGTTAATCAGTAGTAGCCTTTTCTCAGGCTTCTATCTTTTGAATAGTAAGTTTTTTCTAAGGTTTGCATATTATCAGTCAATTTTTCATATTTGGCACAGTTATCAAACTATTTTAAGGATAAAATATGAGTTACCAGACTAATCATTGTAACCAACATTATATCAAGGTGTTTGTCTCCTCAGTTTTTTTACATCCTGTCCATAGTAGCAGTGAGCAGGATCTTAATTCCCTGCATTGTGATATTTTCAATCTTTGACATGGGAAATGTTTTAAGATTGTTCTTTCCCCTTATTCTTTTATCTTTTTAAAGTTTTAATAGCCTAGTTTACTGTTGTAAAAGTTTCCAAGTGACTTAACACACCCCGTTTGATCCTCAGAGAATTGAGTTGTGTAGATGTAGTGATGATGTTTTACCGGCAGGTGGAGCCAATGCTTGGAGGACTGAGTTGGCTGAAGGTATTCAGAAGTAGTGAGGATGTTTGAAGGCAGCTCAGGGTCAGCAGGTGCAGGGAGCGCGCAGGGAGCAACAGAGCCGTGGAATGCTCCACGTTTGGGAGCCAGATGATAAAACTTTCTTTATGGTTTATTAAAATGCAGATCCCATGCACAAATGTTAAAGAACAAAAGGAGAACTTAACCTGAATCACAAGCCGTCACCACCAGCAGCCACATCTGGAGTCACTCTTCCGCCCCACCTTTTCTCTTGGCCACGCCCATTCCCAATGAAATCCCCACCACTTGGACCAAACCGCTCCTCTCAATTAGCCAGCAGACCAGTGACAGAATTCCTTAACGGGACATTTATAGGAAAGTTAGGACTAAAAGAGGAATCAAGTGTTTGTTCCGGGCATGGTGGCACACGAGAGAGAGAGGAGAGAGGAGAGAGAGGAGAGAGAGGAGAGAGAGGAGAGAGAGAGAGAGAGAGAGAGAGAGAGAGAGAGAGAGAGAGAGAGAGAGAGAGAGAGAGAGAGAGAGAGAGAGAGAGAGAGAGAGAGAGAGAGAGAGAGAGAGAGGGGCAGGCATAGGGAGGCGGTGTTTTGCCTGCATGTATGTCTGTGTGAGGGTGTCAAATCCCCTGCAGCTGGAGCTACAGACATTTATGAGCTGCCTTGGAGGTGCTGGGACTTAACCCGGGTCCTTTGGAAGCAGCCAGTGGTCCTAACTACTGAGAGAGAATTTTAATAGCACGGATTTACTTGTTTTACTTTCAATAAACAGTCTGGCCTCAGACTCCTTATGTAGCTGAAAAGGCCTTGGATTAGTGATTCTCCTGCCTCCACCTTCCAAGTGTTGGGATTATACCCACTCACTTTTTAAAAACAGATATTCAGGTGAAGATAATGAGACAATGAGTAATCAATATAATTTAAGAGTCAGAAGTTCAGAGGCAAGATCGGGCCATGATAAAGAAATAGGGGTTTTTAGCATAGGAATAGCATTTAACTTTTGGGACCAATGATTTGACCCAATATGTGTACAGAAATGGAGGAGGGGTACTCCTTTTGGAAGGACACGAAGTTGAAGAAAAAAAAAACAGCAAAGAACACATGGAAACAGAAGCCAATGACAACGAGGGGCTTGGGGGGGGGGGGGGGGACAGGGATCTCCCTGGGAAGGGGAAATAGGATAGATTTCAAGGGTGGGCTGGGAGTGGCTGGGAACACTTGGCCTGAACTGGCTGTCTTCTGTAACCAGGCAAGACCCCAAGTGGACAGGTTAGGACACCAGCCACAAAACCTACAACCTGCAGTGTGTCCTGCCTACAGAGTGTCCTAGGCTGGAGCCTAGCAGAATCAGTATCAAAGAGACCAGAGAGACGTCATGTAACAACTGATGGGAGCAGGTGCAGAGTCCCACCAGGCAGAGTTCCTGGAGGCCTGCAGAGGAGAGGAGGAAGGATCAGAGGAACCAGAAAGGTCAGGGACACCATGAGAACACAACCCACAGAATCTACCTCCTGGGACTCCGGGGGCTCACAGAGATCAGGGAGCCTGTAGGGATCTGACATAGGTCCTTTGTGTGTATGTTGCTGCCAAGTAGCTTGGTGTTTTTGTGGGATTCCCAACAGTGGGAATATAGACTACCTATGACATTTTCCTGCTTTTGCGACCCTTTTCCTCCTACTGGGTTGCCTCAAACAAGCTTGATGCGATGGCATATGCCTGGTCTTATTGTAGCATGTTATGCAGTGTTCTGTTGGTGTCCCTGGGATGTCTGGTCTTTTCTGAGGGGTGGATCTTGGGGAAAGAGGAGGTTTGTTAGGGGGGAGAAGAAAGGGGAACTACTGTTGGAATAGAAGAATAAAACAAAAAGAGTTCAAGGCTAGCCTCAATGACGTAAAGCAAGTTCAAAGCTAGCCTGGGCTATAAGGGACCATGTCATTTTAAAAAGGAGAAAGGCAGCAGGAAGGAAGGGATGAGGTGGGGAGTGGAAAGAAGAAGGGAGAGAAGAGGGGAATGGGAGAAAGGAGGTGGAAAGACAGAGTTATAATAGTCTCTTGTTTCTGCCATAGACTACGACAGACTACACATTTAGCAACAACAGAAGACATTGATTCAGCTCATGGCTCTGGAGGACAGGAATTCCAAGAACATAGCATCAGCATCAGACAAGGGACGTTGTCACACTGCCCTATAACATGCCAGAGAGCAAAACTGGAAACAAGACAGAGAAACTCAGGATGGATCTGTCCTTTTGTGGAGAACCCAGTCCTCACAGAGTTAGTGTGGAAACTGTGTTAGTTTTGTTTTTTGTTTTTTTGTTTTTGTTTTTTTGTCCCAGTGTCAAGCCCTGAGAAAACCCATCTCTGGGATTTATTCTGACTCAGGGTTTTGGTGGCTTCTGTCTGGTGAGGAGGTACAACTGTGCAGCTCCCAAAACAGCATCACCAGGAAAGAAAGAGAGGGTACCTATGCTGTGAGCTTCCCCTGATCCCACTGAGGCCCCCCGACCGTGGGATGGTGCCACTCACATTCTAGGTATGTGTTTCCCCCATAATCCTCTCTGGAAATGCCTTCACAGACCCACCCTAAAGAGTGCTTTACTAACGAGGGTGCTTCTCAACTCAATCAAGTTGATAAAATTAACCTTTAGAGAGAAGGGGTATTCCCCTACCCCCACTGCAGAAAATTGGAACACAGGACCTCAAGCATGCCAGGCATGCACTATACTACCCAACTATATATGCCCAACCTGAAAAGTTTCTTTTTTCTTTCTTCCTTCCTTCCTTTCTTTCTCTCTTTCTTTCTTTCTTTGTTTCTTTCTTGGGGGGGGTTGAATCTCAATATATTGCCTAGATTAGTCCCAAACTCCAAGTCCTCCTACCTGTGTCCTGAGTGCTGGTGCTTTAGATGTACACCACTATGCTCCAATTCCTATGGCTTCTACAACAACAACAACAACAATAATAATAATAGAGAGCTGGCTCAACAGTTACACACACTGGCTGCTCTTCCAGAGGACCAAGGTAGGTTCAATTCCCAGTACCCAATTACAACTATCTGTGATCCCAGCTTCAGGGAATCCTTTGCCTGCCCTTTCCTAGCCTCCTTAGGTACCAGGGATATACACTGTACATGCAGGTAAAACACCCATACACATAAAATAATAAAAATTGTTAACTAATAGTGGAAAAAGATGGAGAACACATAAGAGATTGTAAAAGATTAAGAGCTATTTCAGGAGCAAAGTAAGGACCTCATTTAGATTTTGATTAAAATAGACATTTTGAAAATCCAACACAAAGGAAAAAGTGAATAACTAGATACTTGATATTAAGAAATTACTGTTTGGGCTAAGTGGTGGTGGTGCATGCCTTTAATGCCAGCACTCAGGAGGCAGAGGCAGGCGAATCGCTGTGAGTTTGAGCCAGCCTGGTCTACAGAGTGAGTTCCAGGACAGCCTCCAAAGCTACAGAGAAGCCCTGTCTTGAAAAAACAGGAAAAAAAGACAGAGAGAGAAAGAAGGAAGAAAGGAAAGGAGGGATGGAGGGAAGAAAGAAATTTTTTGGTTTGGTTTGGCTTCTAAAATACGCTCTTGCTATGTAACCTAGACTGGCCTCAAACTCGTGAGTCTCCTGCCTCAATCTCCTAACTATTGGAATTGTAATTATTCATCTGACTTCTTAATTGTTATTTTTTATTCATATGTGTATGTGTGATAGGAGAGGGCACACATGTCAACACACGTGGAGGCCAGAGGATAAGTTTGTGCGTTGATTCTTTTCTTCTGCTTTGCATTCCAGGCATCAGACTGGCTCACCAAGTTTTTGGAAGCAAGCACTACCTGCTGAGCCATCTTGCCAGCCCTATTATTAGTTTTTAAAGGCACGACAATGACACTATGATTTTGTTTTAATGAAGAATCCTTACTTTTATCAGTAATATATGAAATGTTTATTGATAAAAGAACGCCATAGACATGCACCCAATAACTGGGGGGGGGCAGGGGACGAGGGGAGGCACAGACATATGTATGAAACAAGATTAGCTATGAATTGCCCCCAGGAGAGTCACAGGCACAGAAGGTATCTGACAGCAGGTACATTCGCATGTGAGAAAGGTGTGTGTGTGTGTGTGTGTGTGTGTGTGTGTGTGTGTGTGTGTGTGTGTGTGAGAGAGTAATCTACCTCCCACCCGCATCGGCATCAACTTTTAAGGACAGGTGACATCACCGAGTAAGCTAGAAACCTAACTGCAGCAGAGGCCCCACAGGTTTTCCCGTTGCACTTCCCAAGCTAGTTAAATGTTCCGTCCTCTCTTGTATTAGTCCTGTCCTAGTTCAGTCTTTCATCTCCAGCAGATGAACTACCACACCGTCTTCTTCGGAAACATTCTCCCTCACCACAACCACCACAGCGATCTTCCTAAAAGCAGGTTCTTCAGCCTGAAATCACTGTCACCAACATTAGTCCTCAAACACGAATAAAAGACCAGAATTCAGTGTCAGTTAAGCTCACCATGAACATCTTAATTATTCTATAGGCACTCATTCCGAGTGTCTCTAGACCCTGCACAAACTATAGAAAACAAGTTCCCTCCAGGCATGGTAGCACATACTCCAGTACAGGAGTCCCATGAGTTCAAAGCCACCATGTTTCAATCTCCACCCGTGAGATCACAAATAGTTTCTCAGTTAACTCTAACGCGAAGAGTATGTTTTGCTGACTCCAAAGTCCCTGGAAAGATGAACACGCATTGGCGCGCTCCACTGTCTCTGGGACGACTGTACATGACTCTTTCCTCTTCCCTCTCCAAACCTGCACGATTCCTTCCCTTATACGGTGCACTACCCACTCAGGAGCGCCTCGCACGCTCACAGCCCGCGCAGTGAGCTCCGCGCCGCCGCGAGGTGGCAGGAGGCTCACAGACGCCAGGAGCCCTGCCGCCGGGATCCAGGGACGTCACGCAGCCCCGGCGACGATTGGCTATCTCACGATGACCTTGGGGGGAGGAGTCAGCGGCAGAGCCGGAAAGGCCGGGGAGAGCGAGAGCCACGTCCCGAGACTGCGCGTGCGCACTCAAAGAACCCAACCGCTGTGGAGGCCCGTGCACCTCCTCCTCTGGCCTGAGGGGGCGCCACCCGCTGAAAGGGTCACACCGCCGCGGGCTGGCTAGGCGGTAGCGAGGGGATTCACCGGGAGAGGAGGGGTCGCAGTGGCCGGCCAGCAGAGTCTCTCGGCGGAAGGGACACAGAGAGGACGGGGTGCAGCTCTGGGTACACTGACGTGCCAGGATCACCCCGAGGAAGGGCCCCGAAGCAGAGCCGGCTGAGGGGCACGGCCTTGAAGGGGGCGGGATCTTGCCGAGGGGTGGGCTCTGGCGGAGGGTGGGGCTTCCTCGCAGGTGGAGGCTTCTCTTAAGAGAGGGTCATTAGGACAAAGAAGTGAGAGGGTGGTCGCCGGGCGGAGCCCCGGAGTCGGAACTTCGCTGAGGGCGATCGGGACGCAGTGAGGAGGGGTCGGGGCAGGCAGGATGCAGCTGAGGCTCCCTACAGCCCCCGGTACCGCGGCGGCCCGGGAAGACAGGTGTTAGCGAGCCCCGAGACTTAGGGAGTCTGGGTCAGAAGACCCTAGAAATGGGAAGTCGGGGTGGGGCGCAGGTCAGGCAGGCAGCGGGGTTGCTCCGTGGGGCCCAGGGCGCAGGCGGCTTCGCGCCCGCCGTCAACCCCTAAGTCCCTCAGTTATTCGCGGCCGGCCTACGCGCGGGTGCCTACCTGAGGGGGCGTGGCCGGGCCGCAGCCCGGGCTCCAAGGAGTTAACCGCAGGCCGGGCCCAGCCCCGCCCCGGGCAGGCCGCGCAGCCTGAGCCCGGCGGCGAAGCAGAGCAGCAGCCGTCCGCCCGCCCGCCTCCGCCCGCGGGGAGCCCGCCCGCCGGCGCCCCGGAGCGCCGCCGCCGCCGCCGGCCCAGGCCCAGGCCCCGCGCAGAGCGGAGAGCCGCGGCGTTCGCCCGGGCCCAGCTCGCCGGCGCGGCGGGGGCGGGCCCAAGACCTTTGGCAGGTCCGCCGTCCTCCGGGCGGGAGCGGGAGTCCCGGCACCCGGGATCGGACTGGGCCGGCGCCCATGGCGAGCGCGGCCTGTCCGGGTCCCGGGGACCCGGCCATGTGAAGCAGGCCCGGCCTGGGGGCCCGGCCATGGCCGGGGAACGGCCCCCACTGCGGGGCCCCGGGCCCGGAGAGGCGCCGGGGGAGGGGCCGGGGGGCGCAGGCGGAGGCCCCGGCAGGGGCCGGCCCTCCTCCTACCGGGCCCTCCGCAGCGCCGTGTCCAGCCTGGCGCGTGTGGACGATTTCGACTGCGCAGAGAAGATCGGGGCCGGTTTCTTCTCTGAGGTCTACAAGGTAGGACCCACAGGGAGGGTAGAGGGGCGGGACCGAGCCTTCGACGGGAGGCTAGAACTTAGAGGCCCGCAGCCTGGGTTAGAGATCCAATACTTTAGCTGCCTGGCACACCCCGATGCTTGCCGCCCCCAGGTTCGGCACCGACAGTCGGGGCAAGTCATGGTGCTGAAGATGAACAAGCTCCCCAGTAACCGGAGCAACACGTTAAGGGAGGTGCAGCTGATGAACCGGCTCAGGCACCCTAACATCCTCAGGTGAACGGCCTAGCCTCTTGATAGACAGGAGGGAAAAGGAAAGGTCCCTCGGGAAAAGAGGGAGACACGGTGGAGCCCGGGCTCTTACAGCCTACCCTTCTATCCTCTCATCTTCTTTCAGGTTCATGGGGGTCTGTGTGCACCAGGGGCAGCTTCACGCTCTTACTGAGGTAAGCATTAAGCATAGGCCAGGAATGAGGGAAGGCAGGCACCACACCTCCCAAGTGAAAGTGTCGGCTGGCTTGGTGAATCTGCAGGGACATTGAAAGGGACCTTGGGACCTCCTCCAACAAGAGGCCTCCTGAACTTTCCTTTGGACAAACCACATACCAGAATCCTCAGCTAGAGTCATTCCATGTGTCCCTGACAACAGTGCTGACCTATAGTACTTTCTGCCGTGATGGAGATGTTTTGTATCTGTGTCCAGAAGCCACACATGGGCTAGACCTGGAGTGACAGAAGAACTGAATAGTTGATTGTATTTAAGTGTGTTAGCTGACATAGCTACACATAGCACCACTGTGATGGCCAGGGCAGCCTAGGGTCACCCTTCTGACCTTTGTGATTCTCCTGATATCACCTGGCTTATCAGTGGCAGATGTAGAATACTGAAACCTTGACCGTCAATCCCCTTCTCTTTCCCCTGTGTCACAGTATATGAATGGGGGTACCCTGGAACAGCTGCTCAGCTCCCCAGAACCTCTGTCCTGGCCAGTCAGGCTCCACCTAGCTCTGGACATTGCCCAAGGCCTACGGTACCTACATGCCAAAGGTGTGTTTCACCGAGACCTCACATCCAAGGTAGGCTGGCCAAGCTGGGTGGGAAAATGAAAGAGGGTTTGTGACCATTAAGTTGTGATTGGTCTGTGGCTGTTGGCATGTTGGTAGTAAATGTGTTAGGATGTTGGGGTGACAAGATGTTGGAAATTATTAAAGAATGGGGCTAAAGATGCTTTGAGGAACTGTATCACACTAAATATTGAATGTTGCTGCAATAATGGGGTGCATTGGAGAACTGGGAGGGAAGGTTGGGGTGATGCTATAGTGACACAGGGTTTTGGGTATTTACTGGAAGACCAGAAGCAGGTGATGGGTGTGTGAGGATGCCTATGTGTGTGTGTCAGAACTGTCTGGTCCGAAGGGAAGACCGAGGCTTCACAGCTGTCGTGGGTGACTTTGGACTGGCTGAAAAGATTCCTGTGTATAGGTGAGGTGAATGTCCTTCATACCCCAAGCCTCCCAGGGATCCCCTGTAAATGAGTGAAACCCCCAGTGGCATTTCCTGTGGGTGGGGAGAAGGCTCACCCCATCCCCTTTTGCTGGGGGGAGATATCTGAATAGGAGGTTCTGACCACCCTGGTCCTGCAGGGAAGGGGCAAGGAAGGAGCCATTGGCTGTGGTGGGCTCCCCATACTGGATGGCTCCAGAGGTGTTGCGGGGAGAGCTGTATGATGAGAAGGTAAGAGTCTTAAGTTCTCCCAGATACCTTAGATGGAGCCCCATCCAACAACAATCCTACCAAATATTCAGAAACATCCCCCCATACCCTTCCAACGCAAGATAACTGCCAACTCCTCCTCTTGGCATGTTCTACCTCCAGGCCGATGTCTTCGCCTTTGGGATTGTCCTCTGTGAACTCATTGCCCGAGTACCTGCAGACCCTGACTACCTACCCCGTACTGAGGTGAAGTTACCCCCACGATAAGCGCCTCATAACCAAGAAGGGCTCCCTAGAGGTTTAGAGCCTCTCAGTGGGGCACAGGCAGAGCCCAAGGAAGGCTAACTTGGCAGCCTCTCCTCTGTCCCCACAGGACTTTGGCCTGGATGTGCCTGCGTTTCGAACCCTGGTGGGAAAGGACTGCCCGCTGCCTTTCCTGCTTCTGGCCATCCACTGCTGCAGTGTAAGCTTCGCCCCCTCCTGACCCCTGTCCATGCGTTGTCTTCTAAGTTCTGGTGATACTGGGAGAAAAAGTCACCCTTCTCCTGAGCCCTGAGTAAAGCTGCCCTGTCTTTATCCATCAGATGGAACCCAGCACCCGGGCGCCTTTTACTGAAATCACCCAGCACCTGGAACAGATCCTGGAGCAGCTGCCTGAGCCTGCTCCCCTGTCCAAGATGCCCCTTCCTAAGGCTCCCTTGACATACAATCAGGGTAAGTGAGCATGGCCTTGACCCATCAGAAGTCCTATCTCTCCTGAGAATTGGCTATCTGGAGGGTGCCAGGTGGACCTACGAGTTGGAAAGGCAGAGTCGGGTGGAGTCAGGTTGGATGGAGAGGCATCTCAGAGAGCCCAAGAAAGCAGAGGTAGGAAAGATAAGGTAGAAAAGTAGCTGGAGGAGGGGCTGGTTATACGGCTCTTTAGGTCAAGGCACTTGCTTAAGGACCCAAGTCCTGAAAGTTTCCTCTAACCTCTGACCTCCACTTACAGCTCCAGCATCCTATGGTTCACACAGGTGTACACATAGACATATGACTACATCTTTTTTCTTCCTAAGGAAAAAAGGTAGCTGGAAGTTACAGCCCTCCCTTCGGAGCACCTGTAGGACTCCCTCTCCTGAGCTCTTGTCCCACCACTTCCTGGGGAATAAGGGCCTCACTGTGTGAGCAGATGCTGAGAACAGTGGTCACACACCTCTCTTTCTACAGGGTCTGTTCGAAGAGAAGGTCCCTCTGCCACGCTTCCTAGGCCAGACCCCCGGCTCTCCCGAAGCCGGTCAGACCTCTTCCTGCCACCTTCACCAGAATCACCCCCCAGTTGGGGGGACAGTCTAACACGAGTCAACCCCTTCTCACTACGGGAAGACCTCAGGGGTGGCAAGATCAAACTCCTGGACACACCTTGCAAGCCGGCCACTCCACTACCCCTGGTACTGCCGTCACCACTGACCTCTACCCAGCTGCCCTTGGTGACCACTCCAGAGACTCTGGTCCAGCCTGAGACGCCTGCCCGCCGCTGTCGCTCTCTACCTTCATCCCCTGAGCTCCCTCGACGGATGGAGACTGCACTGCCAGGTCCTGGCCCTTCTCCCTTGGGCCCCTCAGCTGAAGAAAAGATGGAGTGTGAAGGCAGCAGCCCTGAGCCGGAACCCCCAGGGCCAGCTCCCCAGCTGCCTCTAGCCATGGCCACTGACAACTTCATCAGCACTTGTTCGTCAGCCTCTCAACCCTGGTCTCCTAGATCAGGACCTCCCCTCAATAATAACCCCCCTGGCGTGGTGGTCAATTCCCCACAAGGATGGGCTGGGGAGCCCTGGAACCGAGCACAGCATAGCCTTCCCCGGGCAGCAGCCCTGGAGCGGACAGAACCCTCACCACCCCCATCAGCTCCCCGGGAGCCCGAGGAGGGCCTGCCCTGCCCTGGCTGTTGCCTTGGCCCCTTCAGCTTTGGCTTCCTATCCATGTGTCCCCGCCCCACCCCAGCTGTTGCCCGCTACCGCAACCTGAACTGTGAGGCGGGCAGTCTTCTCTGCCACCGAGGGCACCATGCTAAGCCACCCACACCCAGCCTGCAGCTGCCTGGGGCACGCTCTTAGCAGCAAGGCCTGTGATCTCAAGCTTCCAGCCTTGGCCTTCAGGATAGCCTATAAGGACAGAGCACACTTGCTGGACAAAGCCAACCCCAGATGGGCTGACTGGCTCTTCTCCCCGTCTAGGGGAGCCTCAGCATGGTCTCAATGGACAGAGCACTTCCTATCTGACCCCTGGGTTTGTCTTCCCATGGGGATCACTGAACTAGACACAGCATTGCTGACACACAAGACTAACACGTGCAAATTATTTAAAAATATTTCAATAAAACTGCCTGGCTGGCTCCGGGCCATCCATCCTCTCAGCGGTGCGCCCTCCTCCCCTAACCCATCTCCAGTTTGGGAAATTCTTAAGGAAGGCCAAAGACTCTCTTCCCGGGAATAGTCCAGTTTCTAGGGCAGCTTTCAAGTAGGCAGTAAGTTACCAGGTCAGGATCTTTTAGCTGAGCATATCCAAGAGTGAAGGAATGCTGGAGGAATCACCGTCTTAGGAATCGGCAGATCACAGGTTAAGGATGTAGGTCACGAGCTCTTGTTCATGTGTCTGGAAAAATAAAGCATCAGTGAGCTCCAGCTGATTGTCACTAACCCTAACCCAGTTGACCCTATCTCCCAGCCCCCTGTTCCTGGCCATATCTGTCCCTATTGCCTGCCTAGCCTGGCTCTACATAAGCAGACTGAGCCACTGGAGGATGTGGATGTGACAAATTCAGGAACAAACTTACCCTCTGTTCTCTGGGTCTCTGTCTACCTGTGCCCTATCTCTATACCTTATGCTTACCTTTCTAGTGTGGGTGGTCCCCGTCAGGAAACTGGAGAGCTTCCAGCTCACAAATGCAGGAGGAATAAGACTCTGTACACTCTCTCCTTGTTAACCATGTTTGACCCCATTTTTCTATTTTCCGGCATTGTGGGCTTTGAGAATAAGATGCAAGTGTTGTGAGTAGAATTGGAATACACTCTGGACCCCTCCCTTCCCCTTGCTCTTTGTAAAACCTAGTCCAAGTCCCTATGCCCTGCTAAAGTCACATGGTTCAAGGACAGATTTCTGAACTTCAGCTCAAACAAGTCTTAAGACCATGGAGAAAAGCTCACCAAGTCACAAAAGATGAAAATTCCCATCTAAGGAGCTGGGTTCACTGATTCTTTCCTTTAATCCCCGTAAACCCAGGGGACAGGCAGGCAACACTACTTAGCATGTTCCAGGCCAGCCACTACGTAGTGAGACCATCTCAAAACCACAGAACATGAAGTAGCCACACTACTTCAGGGTTCCTGAGAGAAACTGCGCTACTCTGCATCTCTCCACTCTCTGCTGGGAAGTTTTAGTGACCCAGTTGTCATGGACTAAGCAAGTGCAGCTGTGGTTTGGGCATCTTGTCAAGGCTTAGGGAATTCAATGTTAGCGTTTGTCTCTGGCTGTGCAGCCCTAGCCGATTCTCAGCTCTCAATGACAGATGACAGAAACATCATCAACCTAATAATTGCTTTTGTGTTTTTGTTTATTGAGATGAGAATCTTGCTATGTAGCCCAGGCTGGCCTTAACTCCCATTTCTACCTCAGCCTCCTGAGTGCTAGGATTAAAGGAATATACCATTGTGACCAGGTACTATAGATGGAGTGTGGAATAAGAATATAGGTCAACGTGATGGCTTAGCATGTAAAGGCACTAAGCCTAGTGACCCGAGTGTAATCTCTGGGGTCCACATGGCAGGAGAGAACTGCCTCCGGCAAGCTGGCTTCTGACTGCCACAGGGCACCCCTCCCTCATCACATTTTTTTTTAATTGGTATCTTAAACAGTTGTTAAATAGAAGAAACCAGAAATTACAATGCTGACTTGTGGAAGAGTTTTGGGAGCAGGGCCTATTGAACTCCTATAGTATACCTTTATAAGACTGAGTTGACAGTACCTCCAATAGTGTTCTTCAGCACGGCTTGTCTTCTGGATCCAATATGACTTTGAATCACTTAGTAACTCCTTTAAGCTGCTGGGCAGAGAAACCTGAAAGCGTTTCAGAGAGGTCTGTGAAAAGATTATAGAAAAAAAAAGACCATGCCCATTTAGTACATGGATTAATTACTCAGCATCCTTCCAGTGCCACCAGATATAGCCCACTTTATTTCACCTCCAAGCTGAGTAAGAATTTGGAGTGGAGTTAGTCTGTGAACTTCTGGTCTTGGGTAATCAAGTGTCAGGGTCTGCCTGAGGGGCACCAGAGCCAATGAACAGTTAAGCAATCAAGGGGCAGGCAAGCAAGCCAAGACACACACTAAAGTGGGGATGGTTCAGACATATCAGCTCTCACCAATGCTAAGCAATAGGAACAACACAAGACTGAGAAGATGCTGAAGCTATCCCACATCTACAGGCACTAGTGTGACTGTCCATATCTGTCACGGGGAAGCAGTGCAAACCATGGCATGTGGCAGACATGCACTGGCACTCCTGACTCAGTGACATACCTCCCTTTACCAATGGTACCTACTTCAGAATATGGACAAGGGCGTGCTCACTTGATAATACGGAAATTCCCGAAATACAGCCAGTTGGGAGGACAGAGATGTGCAGTATTTTTGGCTCTCCTCCCAACTTCTGAGAGTGTTTGAGATGTAAAAGCATTTTTTCTGTTCCTGTGTCCATCCCAGCGGACAGCAAGTATCTACAAAGCAAAAAGAACATAACAGTCACAACACTTGGAATAAAGTGAACAGTTAGCTCGCTCTCTCTCCCTCTCTCTCTCTCTCTCTCTCTCTCTCTCTCTCTCTCTCTCTCTCTCTCTCTCTCTCTCACACACACACACACACCTTTCCTTCATCTCTCACTTATCTACATTTTATGTTCCCATCAAGCTTCCCCCATTGATCTGTACTTAAAGGAACTTTTTTAAATCAGTGTGACTGACTTGAAGAGAGTGAAAGAATGAGAAACATGCTGAAAGGTAGGCAGGGGCCTTGAAAGTCATGTTAAGGAGAGAGAGAGAGAGATGAGACAGGATCTCATCATGTTGCCTAGGCTGGACTCAAATTCCTCATCATCCTGCCTAAATGCTGAAGTTACAAGTGTGTGCCACCATGTCTGGCTCAGGATTTTTTATTATATCATGAGGAAGAGAAAATAATGCTGGGTTTTGCATAGAGGCGTTTTGCTGTCTATCCACATCCCATGTCTAAGTTACTGCTTAGATAACTAATTAAAATGGCATGGTCTAGACTGGGACAGCATGATCAGATTTGTGTTTTTTAAAGGATTTCCCCATAACTAGGGTTGGGTCAGTGGTTAAAGCACTTGCCACACAAGCATGAGGTCCAAACTTAGGATCCCCAGAACCTGAGTGTGGTGGCTTAAATGAGAATGGCCCCATAGGATCATATGTTTGAATGCTTGGCCCCCGGTTGGTGGAACTGTTTGGGAAGGACTAGGAGGTGTGGCCTTGTAGAAGGAGATGTGTCAGTGCAGGCAGGCGTTGATGTTCAAAAGACTTCTACTACTCCCATGTGCTCTCTTTGTGTCCCACGTGAGGAGCAAGATGTGAGCTCTCAGCTGTCCCTGCCATCATGCCTTTACTCTGCCATCATGGATTCAAACCCTCTGAACCCACAAACCCAGTTAAACACTTTCTTTTGTAAGTTGCCTTGATCTTGGTGTTTTGTCACAGCAATAGAAAAGTAGCTAAGACAAGTGAGTGGCAGCCATCCTATCCTACCTGCCTTGGGAAGGTCAGAGAATCCTCATAGAAAGCTGGCCATAGCTATATTGATGAGCTCTGGGTTTGACCAAGAGATTCTGCTTCAGTGAATAAAATAGAAGAGCCATCAAGAATGAAACTTTGCAGCAACCTGTGCACACACAAACACATGCATACATGCGCACATGCAACACACACATGAAAATGGACAAATGGAAAAAAATAAAAGGAGGGATACTTCGGGTGCCATTATGAAGAATGAACTCCATTTGGGTGGGGTGAAGGTGGTTAAAAAAAAACACCCAGCTGTGGCAGTTTTGCTAAAAAGACTGGGATCTGCAGAACACAAATGCCCAGATAGACTTGGTGGAATCGTTCTGATGAGTTGATAATGGTGGCACCTGCTGAACACACTGGAAAAGGCACGATGGAGATGGAGTCACTGTGGAAAGCAAGCTGACTACTGCAGAGCAGAGTCTCAGGGGCACCAAGCTGATCAACTGTACTATTTGTCACACCTGATGCAGGCCCAGACTAAGTTGTCAGCTGGGTTCTTCCAGGAGTTAGTTCTCAGTCAGTCTAGTGCACCAGAACAAAAGAGTGGGTGATTAGGTAATAGGCCCTGGAACCCAAGATGGATTGGGAGGGAAGTGAGGATAAGAGATGTTGGGAAGAAAGAACACTGGGACGCCACAGGCTGGATGCCTTGGGAAGGCGGGAGAAGAGTAAAGAACCCTGTGGGGCTGGGTAGATAGATGTCTACAACCAAGCTGTGAACAGATGAGCACCATGGAATGTCAAAGTCTAAGGTATAGATATAGGAATGGGTGGTGGCACTGGCAAGGGACTGAGAGTCATGGAAAATAAGGAGGGGGCTAGGAGATGGCTCAGTAGTTAAATGTGTTTGCCACAGAAGCATGAGGGCTTTAGTTCAGATACCCAGCATCCACAGAAAAAGTAGAGCTGAGCTGAGCATGGCCATGCTCTACATTGAGGGGAGAAAGTCTATCTCAAAAAAACGATTCTCCAATGGCATGGGGGGGGGACACTCACGAATGCACACATGCACACAGAGAGAAGAGAAGCATAAGAAGATGAGAGCTAAGGCTGTGTGCCTGTAATCTTGCTGTCTTAAGCTTGGTAGAAGCATCTAGATGCCCCTTGGGTCAAAAAGAGATTTGGACAATGTGATGTAGGGTGCTGGAGATTACTTCACGACCCTACTCCCATGATCTGCCATAGAGCTGGGTGCATCCCCCTATAGCCAGTGTGCAGCTTGGTCCTCCTCAGTAACCAAGTCACATAGCCCACCCAGGTCAGCCACTGCTCTGGCTGCTGAGAACAAGGCAGACCCAGCCACGAGACACACCTGGATTCACTCCATCCCTCACAGGCTGTCTGCCCCGCCTCCCTGATCCCAGAGCAGATACCTGAAGAACAGGAGAGGATGCGCCTCAGTGTGTCCTGCACATTGATCAGCCTCTGGTTCAAGTCCCTCCTCTGCTGCTCCTCCCTTTCCAAGTTCTCCTTGGCCCTCTGTCCCTCAGACCGGCAGGCCTGTAGTTGGTGCTCAGTGGCTTCATGGATTTTCTGCTTCTCCTGTAAAGTGCTCTGACTCATGGTCAGCTTTGTCTGAGACTCCTGCAGATCCAGCTCCTTCTGCCCCAGCTGAGCTGTCTTCTGCCTGAGCTGCTGCTGCAAGCTGCTGTTGGTGGCTTCCAAAATCCTGCTCACCTGCTGGAATTGCTGAGACACCTGCAGATCTGTTTGGCCATGAAAGAGACTGGTTGGGTGTAGCAACACACACCCGTATCCCTGCCTAGGGAAGGCTGAGATAGGAGCCTAGGCCAGCCTGACTACATATGGAGAATCTGGTTGGGATGGTGGTGGTGGTAGGGAGACTTGAGAGCACTTCCTCCTGCTCCTGCTCTAAGACTGCAGTATCAACCTTTCTGCTTCTTGTAACTTCTTGTATAATGTGCTGAATTTAAGATCTGTATGCCCAGAGTTTAAGGAAATCCTAAACTGGGTAAGGATAATCTAGGAAGGCAAGACACTCTGGGCAGACCTGGTTGGAAACTAGACCAAAACCAAGGGTGTCAGGACAGTGTCTTTGAGCCTTCCCGATGAACGGCCAATTGGGCAGAGAGAGAAGGAGAGATGTTTAGAATGAATGGGAAATGGGGATACCCATACTCACAGCGAACTCCCAGGCAGATAGCAGCCACCCCTAACATCAGACAGGCCAGGAGAAGGCCCAGCAAGAAGTATTGTAAGCCGACTGTGGGACCTTAGGAGATAGAGATGAGGGGCAATCAGAGTGTCCATGGGGAGATACGTAGAGAAAAGCATTCCTAATCGGGCTCTGTCAGTCAGGGAATAGAGGCTGGGGATTGTAACTGGTGAAAAGGATTGAGGGGGGCATTAGCCGACAGAAGGAACTAAATTTCATACATGGAAGGGAACCTGGAGGCAAGTGACTAGGGACCATCGGAACAGGGGAGTTGTGATCTGAATTGACTCCAGGTGCGAACGAACAATCGATCAAGCGCTACCAGGATGAGGTAGGCAGTGGGGTGGCTGGGCTGTCGTTGAAGACCCAAAGGCTCATCCCCAGAAAGAGCAGCAGAGGGCAGAACCCATCCCCAGCCCTCCGGGGTGCACAGCATCTGGCATCCCTGCCCCGTGCGGCGCAGGGGGTGGGCTGCAGGTGAATGGCGCCCTAGAGCTGCGGAGGGGGCGGGGGAGGGGGGAGGGGGGGAGGAACCGGGGAGGGGGAAGATACGCACAACGGGGAATCTGCCCTTTAGCCGGCGACTTCGCGGAGCTCCATGACGCAACTGCTGGCTGCTCTGACCTGACGCCTGCGGAAGGGGAACTTCCTAAGTGAGGGAGGAAAGCCCCGGTAATTTCCTTCTCCCCTGCCCTTAGTCCGTCCTGGGCTAAGCGCAGTGTGACAGTCACTCTCGGGACTTCCTCTGCTGCCCCTGGGTTTCATGTCCCTGTCGCCTTCGGGGCTTGGGGAGGAGGGAGTGGTGGATCCTGCTCACCTCCTACTTATCTCCCAGAAATGCCACGAAGAGAAATTCCTCACTCGGAAGCCCTTCTTGGGTCGCCGTATCCACACACCTCATATCCCCCAACTCTCTCCTGGGTCTCTCTTCATCTCTTCTTTATCATTTCCTTGGGGTCCCTTGTTTGTGACTCCTCATCCTTCTTCAATCTCTCTTCTCACTCTTGTTCTCCACTCATCTCCCACCTGGCTGCTCTGATCCTTCCTACCCCCAGTTTACCGCGAGGACCTTCACTCTTCAGGGACCGTTCATCTTACCCCTGGCTCTTAGCTTGTTCTCAAGAACAGCCTTGCTGCTTTCTCCAAGACTCTGCACTGCCCAGATACCAACACCCTTCGTCGACACGTCCCTGGGCCTCCATACCTGCTTTGTCCACTAGTGCAGGGGAAGCCAAGCCTGGCGGGCCCCCTGGGACTGCAGACACTTGCACATTCTCATAGGTGAGTTCTCCGTCCTCATAGGCCTCACAGTCTGGAAGAGGAAAGGTCCCAAGTAGGAGGAGTCTGCAATGAGGTCTGTGGAATGGGGGTGGGATATGACTTACCCTGTCCTAAGTGGTTAGAGATGCTATTCTTCAAGGGCACTTTCACAAAGCGCAGGTCTGCATAGGTGACTGCATCAGCCATGGCCTCGGGCACCTCTACCTCAAGGTCTTCCAGCTAACCCATGGGCCACTCTCCTCTCTTAGACACTGAGTTTTCTCTGACTGAGAAGCTCAGTAAAGCACCGAGACCCCAAGTCACAAAAAGAGGAAGACCTGTGGCAGATGAACTCAGTGGAGCAGAAGAGCCACAGGGCGGGGCGGGGGGGAGGGGGGGAAGGGGAGGTACAGACACCGATGCTAGCCTGGACCTGGTCCAGCGTGCCTTTCCCCATGTATCCTCGACCCACTTTGTCCTCACAGTGCTTAAGATCCACACACCAGTCTGGTATGTCCCCTGGTTGGCCACACCCTCCTGGACTCGCTTTAACCGACCAGGGCACACCCGGATCACTGCTCCAGGTTGCAGCTTCATCCCCAGCCATCAGATTCGGGGCTCCTACTATGGAGCCTTAGCTACTCCTCATTCTGGGGGTCCCAGTAGGACCATGGCTTACCAGGAGGGTGCCCTTAATTTGGTAGCTCAGATAAGGTTCAGGCCCCTCACTTAGCATGGAGCCCTTCTGAACTGTCACCCAGAAACCATTGCTGGGAATGTGACAGCTTGTTTGAGGATGCAAGGGAGGCAGGCACAAGCTGGGTTTCCTCCATGGTGAACACCCCAGACTCCCCACTGCACAGCTCTTTCCGGCTGCCTGCCTGATCACACCTGCCACCAGGTGTCTGTCTCCTTCCCCACACACATCATCTGTGTCATCATCACATCAGAGCAGTATCAGGAGTCACTGTCCACTCAGCAGGGGCTCAGGAGCAGCTCTGGGCTTCACAGAAGGCTAGCCTTGAGTAATGGTAGTGCTCATATACCACTTAGGGAGGGGGGAAAGGAAACTGAGTATGGGGTTCAAGAAGGGATATGGCGGACTGCAGAGAAAGCTCAGTGGTTAAGAGCACTGGTTCAGTTCCCAGCACCCACATGATTGTTCACAACCATCTGTAACTCCAGTTCCAGGAGATCTGATGCCCTCTTTGACCACCTCAGTTATCAGCCCAGTACATAGTGCCAAACATACATGCAGACAAAACACTCATACACATAAAAATAATATAAAATAAAACTTGAAAAAGAAGAAAGTGGTGGCTGTGGCTTCCTAGGAAGAAATGAGGCAAAGAAATGTCCCCTTGTTGTAGTCAACTTTTTCTTTTAGAGGTCCTAGGGGCTGGAGGTGTAGCTCAGTGGCACACTAGGAGTATACTCACTTCCCTGCACACATAGACACCCATGCAGTTCAAACACTGTCCCATTATACTCATGCCCTGCGAAAATAGACACTTGGGCCAAGTGTGGTGGCACACACCTTTACTCTCGGAAATCAGGAGGCAGAGGCAGGCATGGGTATATCCCTGTGAGTTAGAGGCCAGCCTGGTCTACACCATGAGTTCCAGGATGAAGAGAGAGGGAGAGGGAGAGGGAGAGGGAGAGGGAGAGGGAGAGGGAGAGGGAGGAGGAGGGGAGGGGAGGGAGGGGGAGAGGAGAGGGAAAGAGGGACAGGGCTAGGGAGGGGTGGGAGAGGGGGAGGGGAGGGAAGAGAGGGAGGGAGAAGGGAAGGGGGAAAGAGGGACAGGGAGAGGGAGGGGAGTGGGGGAGGGGAAGGGGGAAGAGGGACAGGGAGAGGGAGGGGAGTGGGGGAGGGGAAGGGGGAAAGAGGGACAGGAAGAGGGAGGGGGAAGGGGGAGGGGAAGAGGGAGAGGGAGAGAGAGGGAGGGAGGGAGGGAGGAGAGAGAGAGAGAGAGAGAGAGAGAGAGAGAGAGAGAGAGAGAGAGAGAGAGAGTCACAGGAAGAGAAGAGGCATTTGCAGAGGAGACTACCAAACCGACTAAGTTGTTGTGGGTGGAGAGGTGAAGAGGGCCTGGTTGACAGTGTCGGGAAGGTGGGGCTGAGAGCCACGGTCCCCAAAGGGGCTATCTAATGTCCTTTTACCACAATGTTGTCTCTTAAAGGAATCGCAAAAGGCCTTCATGGCTGGGGTTTGGAATGAGCTAGAGCCAGATGAGGCATAGAGGTGAGAAAAACCCACCCCCTTTGACCCACATCCGCCCCATACACCACACACACACACACACACACACACACACACACACACACACACACACCAGCTGTCCTGCAGCTGTAGGAAGGGAGGTAAATTTCCTCACCACATGCTACCTACTCATGTGACTGGTGGTGTATGGTAGGGCCAGGAGACGGTCAGAAAGCTTTCTCAAAGTGGCATAGCGGAGCCTGCCTGCCCCAGGGAAAGTGACCCCTGGGGCAGAATAGCAAGCTCATGGTCACCCTAGGAAAGTAAGTGTCTGAAAAGAGGCATCTGTGTGCTCGAATGTGCACAGCACCCACACTTAGGGGTGTCTGTGGGCGGTAAGTGTCTATGTCAGAGCCCCCCTGGAGAATGAAAGGAGATGGATCCTGTGGGCTGAGGTAGCTGGTGAGAGCTACCTTTTTTTTTTTTTTTTTTCCATAGCAGGGAATGACAAACCCTTTCAGAAAAGTCATCATAGGTTAAGACATCAGGTTTTACAATTTCCTTTTTGTGGTTCATTTGTGTTTTAAGGGTTCTCTGCAGCAGCTGTTAACGGTCCTTGCTAGACTAAAGTTTCCAAACAGCCCAGCCTTCCTCCAGGCACTGCCTCAGGGCCTCCCCAGATACTGGCAGTGGACTGGTGGTGATTCCCTGGGGGCCTGTGGGGCATGTGAGAGTGGGTGGGCGGGCACAGAGCAGCTGGTGTCAGGGATGAGTGGGGACAGTTAGGGCACTGCATCTGTGATATGCAAGGTGTGGGTGTGGTCAGGGTGAGTGACTTTAATAAGGACGCTGCCAGGAATTCCCTGGACCATAGACAATGTCTCAGTTTCCAGAACCCCAATACACAGGTGAACATAACCTGGATGTCAGGTTAGATGTCCAAGCTTAGCTTCTCATGTGCAGTGAAAACAGCATCAGGAATCCTCATGCTGTTCCCAAGAAACAAGAAAGAGGCACCGAGATAGAACTGGGCTTAGTTCTATCTCACCCACATTGCCTTAGAAGTCTTCATCAGGAGTGGTCGGCATTTCTCTCCTCTTTCACCTTCCTGGTGATGATGAGCTATCTCCTCATGACATCCTGTAGTCCGTTCAGGTTCAGTCTTAGGCCAGCTCACAGTGTCTAGTCAAAGCTCCCCAAAAGGATACAATGTGACAGATCCTGAGGATGCCTGGAGAGCTGCTGTCCCTAGCCTTGATTGACTTCTAAGCGATCTTGTACTTAACAGATGGGAAACAGAGTGTGTGAGGGGTGCAATTCTTGCCCTTCCTGAGTATGTATGAAAGTCTTTGCAACATTGGCACTCACATTATCTTTCAAAGCCGAACATCCAGAAGTCTGGGACTCAGTTCTCCCCCACACTGTCCAGATGTCAGCAACACAGGGGGCTTAAGATCACAGTGGTGCACTTCAGGTCTACCATCTGAGATGTGACGTCATGGGGACAAGCACCACAGCCTTGCCTTGCCTTGCTTGTAGCAAGCCCCTCTGCTTACTACAGAGAATGGGTTGTCTCAGGAGTGCAGGGGGCCCAACTGTGAATACACTGTGTGAAAGGCATTCGTCTGTGTCATTTTGGTCATGCATGTCCAGCAGACATCAGGACACTGAGCTAGACTGTAACCTTCATCACCACTACAACCACTGGCTTCTGGGGAACACTAACTTACTGATAGTGACAGACTAAGGACACCCCAACAGTTTATACACTAATCCCAGCTGCCTATGAATGTGTGACTTCACCTGACAAGATGTAGACTCTTAAGTGAAGACCATTTAGATGAGTGATCATTCTTTCTATCCTCGTAATCCCTCTTTAATTTCAGAAGACCTCAAAGGAAGATCTTTTCCAGCTAGGGGAAGAAAGGCATCCCAGAAGGAGGAAGGGTCAGAGAGATGAGATGCAAAAGCTCACCCTTTGCTGGTTTTGAGGAAGGAACCAAAGAGCCAGGGAGCCTAGGCAGCTTCCAGAAACCAGTAAACAAGGAAGCTTGTTCTTCAGCTTCCACAGATCAGCCTGCCATAGGGACACCTTAACATCCATCAGTCTGACACTTTCATCAGAATGCTGGCCTCTGGACCCACAAGGTAATACATTTGTAGGGGCTGGAGAGACGGTTCAGCTGGTTAAGAGCACTGAGTGGTATGTTTGCTGACCCGAGTCCAGTTCCCAAATCTGACATCTCGGAACTGCATGTAACTCCAGCAGGAAATCCCCAAGGTCGTCCAATGTTCTGTGGCCTCCTTGAGCATGTACACACACACACACACACACACACACACACACACACACACACGCACACGCACACGCACACGCACACACACAAAATTTTTTTAATTACCTTTAAAAGAAAACTTTCAGACTCATCTTATTTTATGTGAATGAGCGTTTTGCCTGCATGTATGTGTACCAGGTGCATGCCTGGTGCCTAGGAACAGAGCACTGAAACTAGAATTACAGATGGTTGGAAACTGCCCTCTGGATGCTGGGAGTTGAATCTGGGTCCTCTGCAAGAATAACCAGTGCTTTTAACCACTGAGCCATCTCTCCAGCCCCCCAAATACAACAACCACCGAAGGTCATTGAGGATGCACTCACCCTTCCTAGTCAGCAGCTTGTAGAATCAGGCTTGGAAGTGCAGGACTTTTTGGTGACTAGTCAGAAGAGGGGGGATTTTTGTCATAATGCTGATCCTGGTGGAGACGTGACACTGTGTACTACCTGGAAAGACATTAATAGATAACTATGTAAACCTTACTGGTTTAACTGCAGGATTTCTGATAAAGAACAGAGACATGCCAAACCATTGTCCCTTCCCTAAGAGCAAATTCAAGCTGGGCGTTGGAGGCACAGGCCTTCAGTCCAGCACTCTGGAGACTGATATAGGTGAATCGCTGTGAGTTCAAGGCCTGCCTGGTTAATATATCAAGTTTCAGGACAGCCAGAGCTACAGAGAGACCCTGTATAAAATAAAACATTTAAAAAGAAAGAAAATATGTCAGTTAACCACCACGTTTATGGCACTTAGTTATGGCAGCAGGAGGTAAGTTTTCTGGATAGCAGCAAAGGTGTGGTGTGATAGGAAGAACATGACACAGACATAAGGACCAGCTCTGTACTCTGTCACTTTGGACATGTTACAGTTGCTTTTCTTTTGGGCAAGGAGGAGGGGCATGGGAGGGGACAGGGTCTCATGTAGCCCAGGCTGGCACTGAATCTGCTATGTATCCATGGCTATACTTGAACTCCACCTGCCTAGGCAGTGCCTTTCAAGTGCTAGGATTATTCAAGTTACTATTCCTCTCTGCGAACAGTAAGTGATCTAGAAGTCAATCAAAGCTTTACTAGCAGGAGGATAAACACCAGCAAAGGCCTCTTTAAAACCACACTCCAGCATTAAGTCAGAAGGATCACAAGTTCAAAGTAAACCTGGTGTCTGCAAGGCTGGCTGATTTATAGGAGCGCATGAGGTACATGCTTCTTGGTTCTGCTGGTTTCTGGAAGCTGTCTGGACTCTCTGGCTCATTTGGCCTCTTACCTTCAAAACCAGCAAGGAATGAGTTTTGCATCTCATCTTTCTGACCCTTTCACCTCCTGGAATGCCTTTCTTCTCCTAGCTGGGAAATGACCTCTTTTGAGGTGTTTGGTTGGAGCCCCATTCCTTCCTCCTCCCAGCCTCCCTCCCTCCTTTCCTGTCCTCCTCCTCCTCCCCCTTCGCTCTCTCAGTATACAGCTCTGGCTGTCCTGGAACTCAATTTGTAGACAAGGCTGACCTCTAACTCTAACTTACAAAGATCATTTGCTTGCCTCCACCTCCCAAGTGCTGGGATTAAAGCCTAGCAAGATCTTTTCTTTCTTTTTATTTCTTCTCCTCTTACATATTACATCCCAAGCACAGTTTCCCCTCCCTCCTTCCCTCCAAGTCCCTCCCCATTTTCTCCTCCCCTCAGATTCACTCATCTTCCATTTTCCTTCAGAACAAAGCAGGTCTCCCAGGGATATAAACCAAACATTCCATGAGAAGTTGCAATAAGACTAGGCATGTACCCTCATATCAAGGCTGGTTGAGGTGACCCAGTAGGAGAAAAAGGGTCCCAAAATCAGACAAAAGGGTCAGAGACAGCCTTTGCTCCCACTGTTAGGAGCCCCACAAGAATACCAAGCTACACAACCATAGCAGATCTGCAGAGGGCCTAGGTAAAACCCATACAAGCTCCTGGATTGTTGGTTCAGTCTCTGTGAGCCCCTGTGCACCCTGGTTAGTTAACTCTGTGGGCCATTTCCTTGTGGAGTCCTCGACCCTTCCGGCTCCTACAATCTTTCCTCTCCCTCTTCCACAGAATTCCTTGAGCTCCACCTAATGTTTGGCTGTGGGTGTCTGCATCTGCTCCCATTAGTTGCTGGATGAAGTCTCTCTGATGACAATGACAGTAGACTCCACACACATAACTAAAACGTGTCGCTTCAGAATCAGGAGTACAACTGTGGGTATCTGGTAGCATCATGAAAGGACTTGTGGTTGTTTGATCTCTGAACCTCAAGACCCCTGGTAGACCACTGGTGACTTTGCCTCTGTCTTTTTTTTTTTTTTTTTTTTTTCTTGCCTTGAGCAGTGACACACAAGATGCCTTGATTCATGCAGATGACAATGATTTAAAAAGAAAAGCAAACACTGTACATGGAAAGGCAAACTCAACCTCCAGACATTGGCTCAGGTCTATAATCAAACACCTGGGGAAGTGGAAGTAGGAGGATTGGGGGACAGTTTGGTCCATATAGCAAATCACTGCTCAGCCAAGACCACATAGCAAGATCCAACTAAAGAAGACAGGGAGGAGGAGAATGGGGATGAAGAGGAGGAGACAAAGGAGAAGAAAAAGAAGAAACTCAGACTTTACAATGGTACAAAAATAATGGCTCAAAACGCAGAATGAAGTGTCAGAAGGAAACATAAGGGCTCACATTTAAAGAAAACCGAAATGTGGGCCTCAAAACTCAATTACAGCCCAAGGATGGAAGGAATTTGGGGTTAACAGTCATTTATGTACCAAAGTTCAAGAAACTGGCCATGGTGATGCACGCCTTTAATCCCAGCACCTGGGAGGCAGAGGCAGGAGGATGTCTGTGAGTTAAATGGTGGCATAGTCTACATGGTGAGTTTCAGACCAGCCAGAACCACATAGTGCAGTGATTCTCAACCTTGCTAGTGCTGCAACCCTTTAATACAGGTTCTCATATCCTGTTGGCCTCCAACCATAAAATTATTCTTGTTGCCACTTTAAAAACTCTTCCAGGGGGCAAAACCCTGCCAGTGAAGCATTCCTGGACCCTACCCCTCAGCCCCTCGGCTCCAAGTGCTTGAAAGAAGCAAGTGGAGGAACTGAGCAGTCCATCACCAGCAATGGCCTAGGAATTAGTAGTGGTATGAGCTCATCCAATGGTCATCTCAGAATGTTAAGTGGAAATCATGGGAATGACCACTCAGCAGGAGCTGGTGGTTAATCCCTGCTTTGAGATCATCTCTGTTGATCCACAGAGTAGAGCTGCCACTCACAGCGACTGTGCCTGACTCCCAACTCCCACACTGACTGGGGTGGGTAAGGAGCCCAGCAGGGGTGTGTGTCCTGAAAACCGTCTGCAGACAGGCGGACACGAACTGGAGCGCCCAGCAGGGATGCTCCAGTGGCTCTTGGTACCCTGTGCCCCAAATATACATCCACAAACGGGCAACTTTGAGCACCAGCTAGAAAAGGGCCCAGGAGAGAGGGCTCAGAGCCCTCAGAGATGAAGTCTAGGTTACCCCAGCAAGCTGTCTGGTCCATTAAGAGCTGCTTGAGTGGGGTGCTTGTTGAGTCCAGAACAGATGGCAGTAGATGAAAATTAAGAACATGAGCTCAGCTTTAGAACCAAATGCACAGTGGGCATTTCATGTTCCCTGGGCCTCTTTATATGTTTTACTTCTCTTCCTCCTCCTTTTTTAAAGAAGCTGTCTTGAGAAGTGGTGACAGCATGAATTTAATTTCTGAGACAAGTGCAAAGATGGCAGACATTGTCAGGGCGTAGACACTGCTATATGAACTCACCAGGGGCCTCGCTCTCAGGGATGGGAGCCATTTCAGAGGGCACACATTCTGAAGTGGCTCTCAGAGCTCCCCAGTAGTTTTCAGCCTGCTTCCACTCTGGATATAACATGGACCCCATCTTAAGGTTAAATTGCACATCTGGATATCTAGTGTATTTGTGTATGTCTTCCTGTCTCTTAGCGAGCAGAATTTGCTCTGTTGAAGTTATAATGGATCCTTTGTCAACATTATTTCACCATAATTTTACTCTGAAAAAATAAAAATTGTAAGTTTTTTATTCTTTTTTTTTTTTATTCTTTCAACTAAAGGGAAGTTGAAAGAATAATACAGTGAACACCCCTATGCTTTTTCATCTGTTATGTCAGCCAGTCAGCGCCCAATAAGATAAGTACTGTCATTAGGACATATTGTTCATTTACATTTGCACATGGGTATGTTCTTTAGAACAATCTTAGCTGGTTTGGGGTTCTGTTTGTTTGTGTGACTTGATTTGATTTTACTTTGAGGCAAAGTGTCACGCTGACACATGGGCTGGCCTTGAGCTCATAGTGATCTTCTGCCTTCATCTTCCAAGCACTGAGACTGCAGACATGTTCTGTCACACCCGTCTTCACAATATTTGGTTACAACAGAGAAAATACACAATATTACAAGATTATAATGGAGCTAAACAACAACAAAAAAGCCCTACTGTCTAATACTTTCTGTTTAGATGCCAACATAAATACCATTATGCTGGAGTTGCCCACAGTATTTCATGCAGAAACATGCAGAGGATGTTGGACTTGGGACAAATGGTTCTATCATATAGTCAAGGAGTTCAGTAACAACACCATCTAGGTTTCAGTATGGTCTATGATGGTCACACAAGAACAAAATTGCCTAATAAACCTCTCACATGTATTAGACAGCACATGATTCTGTACACACACACACACACACACACACACACCTTTCCTTCCGAGACTGAAGCTTGGAATCTGCAGAGTAGGCAGTGGGGATGGGGAAATGGAAATTAAGGATAAGCCAGGACCCATGGTGGGAGACTAAAATCTGAATCAGCCTCTCAGGCTGTGATGATACAAAAAAAAAAAAAAAAAAAAAAAAAAAAAATGTGTTTTTACCCAGCATGCTCCACTTCCAATTTGGGATCAAGCCCTCCAACAACACTCTCTAAGGACCAAGGCTGCACCAGTACCGTTTCCGATATTCTTGGCCCTTTACCTTGCCTTTAAGGCAGTAATGTGTTGGAGAACGCTGCTCTCCCAGCATTAACAGTCTTTAGTATCTTACCAGGGCAGCTGTGGCTACTTACAAGAAACTCTCAGGGTCCAGCTTGTTGACGTTCCCTCATGGAAGAGGGTGGAGGGGGCCATGGGGCCCTCAGCTGAGATTGCAGCCACACTTTCCTACACTTTTCATCCCCGATGCATGTGATTCTGCACCTGCCACAGCAGCTCCAGGAGGAACTAGAGTGTAGACAGTCAGAGAGTATCTTCAAGCCTCTGATAACAGCATGCACAAAAGAGGGTTATAAGGAAGCTGCGGCAGAAGTGAGGGCAGGAACTCAATCAAGTAAGAACAGAAGCAGAAACCATGGAGGAATGCTGCTTACCAGCTCACTGACTAGCTCATGCTCAGCTGGATTTCTTATATGGTCCAAGCCCACCTGCCTAGGGATGGTGCTGCCTTCAGTGGGCTGGCCCCACCCACAGCAACCATCAGTCAATTCAGTCTCTCACAGACATGGCTATAGACCAATCTGATCTTGGAAATGTCTCACTTGAGACTCCCTCAGATGAGAATAGGTTGTATCAAGTTGACAGCAGAACTAACAAGGACAGCCACCAGCCAGACGTAGATGTTGCCACCCTATTGCTGAAGGCTATGCATGCTTTGGTTGCAGAATCTAAAGAAATCAAGGTGGAATGAGGCTGGAGGTTCCCTCCCTGCTGCCTAGTCACACAGTGTTGTAAAGTGTTGTGCAAATTGCTAGGAGATAATTGTCCCCTATGGTCTGAGGCTCAGACCCTGAAGCTACACTGTAGAAATGCTACTTTACTTATGCCAGCTAGTGCAATACTGGCACAAACAGTTAATGGAGACATACAACCACCAACTTTCTGGTTGAGTTTAAGGTCTATTCCAGAGGGCAGAATTTGCATCTGGTACTGTAAACCAGGACAAAAACCTGTGGCTGAGAAGGTCACAGGCTCTAGTGAGGAAACAACTGCTTTGTTAACTGGATATATATATATATATATATATATATATATATATATATATATATATATGATTTTTGGAGACAGGGTTTCTCTGGGTAGCTTTGGAGGCTGTCCTAGAACTCACTCTGTAGACCAGGCTGGCTTCGAACTCACAGAGATCCACCTGCCTCTACCTCCTGAGTACTAGGATTAAAGGTGTGCACCACCAACGCCCAGCTTAAATATTTATTTTTAGGTCCATAGTGTATTGCTGCTATCAGCATTGGCCAAGGAAGCTTGTTTCTTAAGTGAGTAGTATTTGGTTTAAAAATTTAAGTTCTGGGGCTGGCAAGATGGTTCTCAGCCCAGCAGGTATAAAGTCCTTATCCCCGAGCCTCACACCTGAGTTCAATCCCAGGAGTCCATGTAGTGGAAGGAGAGCACCAACTCTCTCACACACATTGTCCTGTTACCTACACACACACACACACACACACACACACACACACACACACACACACGCACGCACGCACGCACGCACGCACACACGCAATGTAATTTAAATATCTGTATTCAATAAAACTTCTGTTTTTGGTTTTTTGTTTGTCTGTTTGTTTTGAGACAGGGTTTCACTGTGTGTTCCTGCCTATCCTGGAACCAGCTCTGAAGACCAAGCTGGCCTCAGACTCAGAGAACCCACCTGCCTCTGCTTTCTGAGCGCAGGGATTAAGGCATTCACCACCTGCCCAGCTTCAATAACACTTTGAAGAATGACTGTTTCTGTAGAACGGTGGCCCAGCATTCAGTGACAAATGGGAAGAAAATAACCAGACATCTATCTGTCCCCCTCCCAAGGCTCAGGGAACATTACAGAAAGGGAGGTAGAAGGAACATAAGAGATGCCAGAAGGGGTAGAATGTTGAAAAGTGCTGTCTTCCCAGGATAGCAGCCATTACCAGCTTCAGAATGGCTGTGACTACTTACAGAGATCCTCAAGATCAAGCCTGTTGACAACACCATGGAAGAAAGGGGTGGGGCAGGTCACTGGACTAGGGATTGGCATCTAAGATTCCAGCCATGCCTTACACTTGCATGCCAGCTGTGTGAAATCCTGTACAAGCTGCTCCCTGAAGGGGAGCTCCATCTATGTTGGCTATGGGGTTGAGTCTTTTCAGTGGTGTGGCTGCTTTGGGGTCCCTCACTCTCCTGTAAGTAGCCCCACACCCCACTCTGTAAGTGAGCCCTGAAAACTCATTAGTTCCCTAACTTGGCTATCAGAGAGTTGCACTTTGGTTTGTCATTGGTGCCCAATCTGGATGGTGTAGAAATTTGTTTATGTTTTCCCAGAAAAGTGCACACAGCAACTGATATTTGGTTAAACTTTCTCATTACATCTTTATGGTGCTGCGTATTGAGCCCAGGGTCTCCCACACGCTAGGCAAGCACAGTGCCACTGACATACACCCTTAGCTCTCCCTCAGTCATTTTTTAAAATAACCTCTGCTGTAGGGCCCTGCATGGACCCCCCAAGGCACCTTGAGCAAGCCTGAAGCTGCTGGCTGGAACTCCTTGCTCCAAAGCTGTTGGTACTCTTCCCGTTTTTTGATAACACACACCTTGTGACAACACACACCTCATAGGGAGGAGCTAAGCCTAAAATTCCTGTAATTTTTCCACTGTGCTGTAAGCCAGTATTTAAGCCTGTTCCATCCCCTCAATAAATGGCATTTGGCGTTTGGACATTGCCACTGAAGGAATGACTCGCTGTCTTGTATTTATTTTAATCTCTAGGCCTTTGCCCGGTTCATGGAACAGATAGTAGCGCAGGCACTACACTCTGTGAGTGTGCACACATTCGTATGTGTGAGCATGGGTCTGCACAGGCCACTCTCTCCCATCTATCTGTCAGAGTACTGAGATGTGCAGTGGACTCCTGCTGCCCCTGTACATGAAGTCTGAGGGGTCAAACCCTGGTCTTCATGCTCCCACAGCAAGTGCTCTACCCACCAAGCCATCTCCCCAGCACTCTCTTGGTCAATGTTTCAAAAGTTTCGTAGCCCATTCTTTAAGATTCTTTAAGACTGGAATTATAGTAACTATACACTTCAATTTTGGAAAACTGGCTTTTTAAAATTATTTATTGTCTTAGCTGATGAGATGGCTCAGCAGGCAAAGGCACTTGCTACCAAGCCTGAAGACCTGAGTTCAGTCCCCCAGTATCCACATGGAAGAAGGAGAGAGCCAATCCCCTAAAGCTATCTTCTGAGCACCACAAGCACATCCCTCCCTCCAAAATAAATAAACTATGTAATAAGTTGTTCTTAAAGAAAAGGGTGCTGGTAAGTTGGCTTAATGTTTAAGAGCACTTGTTGTTTTTGCTGAGGACCTGGGTTCAGTTCCCAGCAGCCACATGATGGCTCACATCACTTATAATTCCAGTTCCAGGGGATCTAACACTGTCGGCATCGGGCACACATGAGTGCACATATGTGGAGAGAAAAGCACTCAACACAAAATAAAGTAATGCTAAAAAGAAAAAGAAATTTAAAAAAAAAAGAAGGAAAAGAGATTTCCTATTGCCTCCTAATTCCATCCAGTTTCTTTGAAGGCGATAGTCCCCTGGCCCCCTAAGCCCGGCTATAGAGTGAATTCTACTGGTTTGAAGTCAGCATGCATCTGCTTTTGTTTGCTTTTCTTCTGGGATCTCTCTTCCACATTTTATTTCACAACTTGATCACTTTGCCGTAAGAGTGTTTCTCTTGCGCAAATACTCATCTGAATTTTATGAAACTAGTCTTTTAATAGCAGAATTCAGTTTACTGGTCTTTACTCTCGAGTCTGATGTATTTGGTTCTCCATTTCATTTGTTTTATTCTATTTCCAGCACTCACAAGGCTGAGACGTAAAGGTTAGGAGTTGAGCATCATCGTGGACTTCATACCAAGATCCTGTCTCAAAAACAAGCAAACAACCAGCAACAACAAAAAAATTCAGAAAATTACAATCCCATTGGTGCTCTCAGACACGCATGACTCTTTTCAGCATATAAAAAATACAGCAACAACTATTCCCAAAATGTTATGATTATCCTCCCACCCCACTATAATGTGTTCTTTAGGGTAAGTTCATTTGCCATCCTTCCCCGTCTCTTCACCCTCTCCTCTCTTACACATCTGGAGTGTGTTTGCCTTCCTGTAGTTCCCGCCCCTTGATTCCAGAATTTAATTGAGATCATTTAGTCCTTGTTAAAATTTCTCTTAGAGTGTGTGCCATCTGTCTTGACTTCTTATTTAACATGGCTTATTATGTGTTAGAAATAGACTTAGATATAAATATATAGGTCCCGTCTCGTTGCCCTCCACTGCTCTCTGTTCTCTGCGTTTTCTGATGTCTTGACACCTCTGCTCTGATCACTCCGTTAATTGCTTAGGATATTTTCTCAAAACCACTTCTCAGATGGGATACCTTGTGACGTCTGTGAGCCTTTACAAATCTTCCATCCCTCCTTGGCTGGACCCATGCTGCAGGCCATTTCTCTCACTGGCCCACATTCAATTTTGTTGAGGCAGAACTGCAGATAAAGGAACCTGCTTGCTGGCTGCAAGGGAGTAAGATTTTCTACATCGCTTTGAGTTTTGAGACTTTCTACTTGTGCATGGCTGAAGTGTGTTTCTTTTTCTATCAAGCTGGTCTGGAGGTTGTCTTCCCTCAGCCCAGGGAAACATCAACTTTCATTTGGTGATAACCTTTTTCTCTGGGAAGCCACAGACTTTGCATGGCAACTTTCCTGGTTCTGCTCTGATCCCATCTTTCACCACAGAATTTGCATGTCTATATTTATGTCGAGTGCTTTGAGACATTTTTGTTTAACTTCCTAGGCTTGTTTAGGGATTTCAGTAAAGATTCCCCTTGTTTTATCTATAGGAACTGTAAACTTTGAGATTATGTTCCGTAGTTCAAGGAAATATTTTGTGCGTGAGCTTCCAAACTCACATATTTTGGGCTGGGATTTTTCCCATCTGTGCCAGCAGGTCCCTCTGCCCTCTGGTTTGTTTGCATTCTCCTCATTACAAAATCTGAGTGATTCAACCTATTATTAGTTTGGGGAAAAGTCATGAAGACCGCGCAGAGGTACAGGTTCTTACCGGCAGCTGGCTGCTTTCTTCTAGACAGTCCTTGGCCTTGGCTCCAAGGCTGCAAGGAAATTTTCCTGCAGGAGACCAGCAGAGCTGAATTAACTCCTGCCTATATAGTTGGGAACTGTCAAAAAGGGTGTGGAAGGGACAACTTCATCACAGAAATCCACCTGTTCTGCCTCCAATGCTGGGATTAAAGACGTATGTATGCCACTATGCCAGACTCCATCTTCACTTTACAAGAAATGTGTACACAGTGTTCCTATCAATAAATGTTCAACCGAGGCCATAGGCAAAGGAAGAAATATGAAACTGCTGTGAGAGAGGAGGCAACATTCAGTGAAGGCAGGGGAAGCAGGTTTGCAACCTGGGAAGGAGATGGACATAATCACAAGAACCAGAGATGGAGAAAGCAGATCGGGAGGAGCCAGAGCATGAAGCCTGCATTTCCCAGTCCCTGGGGCTGCGCTGCAGGGCCGTTGCACATGGCCACAGTCTGACAATCCCATTTTATCAGGCCTGCAGCTTGCCTCAGTCCTCAGTGATTCTGTCAATATAAACCCGTCATGCAGTTATTCTTACAAAGGCTTTTTGTTTCTTGACTTGGTTCCTAGTCAAAGTGTGGGGCTGGAACCCCATTCACTTCTGAGAAGCACTCCTTTTGTGTTTGCTTGCTTTTCAAGGCAGGGATTCTCTGTGTAGCCCTGGCTGCCCTGGAACTCCCTCTGTAGACCAGGCTGGCCTCAAACTCAGAGATTCACTTGCTTCTGCCTCCTGAGTGCTAGGATTAAAAGCATGAGCCACCACTGCCTGGCTTAGAATGTAGTTTTTAAAAATTTAAAAACAAAACAGAAAACCGCATAGACCGTTCTCTTTCTAGGAGCAACTACTTGGTTCCTCCGGGTTGTGCACAGGAGGAAGGGAGAACATTGTGTGGTTGTAACTCTGTCAGCAGGAGCAGAAGGAAAATAACAAGGAGGCAGATTTGGTTCAAAATCTTAAAGGTTCTATGATTCAAAGATTGGAAATGAGTGCTTGGTCAAGCAATACAGTCCCCCAACTCTGGAAATGCTCACGGAGAGGCCTGGAGTTGACCCCTAAAATCTGTTAAGTTTAGACCAGATCTTCCAACCTCTTTCTAACTAAATAGTTCTAGAAACTGGTAAAAGAGGCTAGAGAACAAGTTAACCAACACATTAAATTAAAACATATTATTACAGGGGCTGGAGAGATGGCTTAGAGGTTAAAGGCACTGACTGCCCTTCCAGAGGACCCAGGTTCAATCCTCAGCACCCACATGATAGCTCACAATCATCTGTCACTCCAGTCTCAGGGTACCGACATCCTCTTATGGCCTCCTCCGGCACACATACAGGCCTGCCTGCCAGTGAAACACTCGTACACAAAAAGTAAGATAAAAACTTTAAAAAGATGTTGCCGGAGTCTAAGGATAGAGAGACAGAGAAAGGGTAGAGAAACAAGGTTTAATCAACGAGGACATGCTGAAAATAGATGAGTTCAGTGACCCCAAGCTCATTTTCAAGGTACTAACGGAAACTTTGAAGTTTTAGAGGAAGTGAGGTACCCAGGGTATACACCTACGACTGGGGTAGGGAGGTCTGATTGATCACTGTCTCGCCAAACTATGGTTCGCCAAGGGCTTCTGAAGCAGCTGTTAATGCCTTCATTTGAGGGCCACAGTCTCTCCAGGATGCAGCCTCACTGTGTGGGTGACTGCCTTTCCTCAGGGAGGGGGTGATCCGTCTGGCAAGGTTTGCTATTACTTGATGGGGGGGGGAAGGGAAGGTCAGCCCCTTGTAATAAAGATGTGAATCAATTAGTCCTCTTTTTCCTGGTAGTCTGCAGTAGAGACAATGACTCAGGACATCATACCTAATGGTTCAGGCCTATAATCCCAGAAATTTAGGAGGCTGAGGCAAGAAGAACCCAAGTTCAAGGCCAGCTGTGAGACTCATGAAGGGGAAGGGGCAGACTCAGATGGGGAAGAACTGTTGAGAGGCAAAAATGGAGTCAGAATGGAACAAAATGATTTTATCTTGTGCCTCCTTCAGTATCTTACATCCAGCAATGTCTTATCAGCTAGTGAAGGCACCAGGCCTGGTGATCTAAATTCCCTCCCCAGGACACACATGGTGGAAGAGATAACCAACTCACAAAAGTTGTCCTGTGATCTCCACTTGCTCACCATGGCTTGCCCATCCCTCCTCCCCCACATACAAATAAAGACCAGGCTGGCCTCGAACTCACAGAGATCCACCTGCCTCTGCTTACTCACAGAGATCCACCTGCCTCTGCTTCCCAAGTGCTGGGACTAAAGACGTGTGCCACCACTGCCCTTCGTAGTTGGGTTTTTATTTTGTTTTAAATACCTGAGGGCCAAATGACATGACAGTGCATTTAGGTCCGGAGCAAGTGGCTCACGGAGGAGCTGAGCAATGAGTGATGATATCGGTGGTTCCTCATCTTGAGCTTTCATCTGTTGGTCTTTCAAAGAGAAGTATTCAGAACTCACATGACTGCAGGATGAAAAAACGCAACTTTGACTGAAAGAGAACAGGCAATTTATTATGTACATGGCCAAAAATCCCAGAAGGCTGATCAGGTTCTGCTGGTGGTTGCATCCAAGATTTTCAGTGAAGTCACCAAGACCCTGTCTCACACAGCTACCCAGTTCTGCTCCCCTCCTGGTAGGCAAAGCTATCCTGGAATTTAAACCCATCTTCATGGACTGAAAAGGCAAGGCTAAAGTTGGAGGCTATGTGCAGATAGCTCTGATATGACGGCCTGTAGTCCTCACCACCTGTAACTGAAGACACTTCAGAACTTCCTCTTCTGCTCCTAAGTTACCGCTGTTATCAAAGACCAGATCTCAAAAAGAGGGACAGCTGGGCCCCAGCGGGCTCTAGTGACTTCCCTTAAAAAATTGGCCCCTGGGGTTTACCTAGCTGCAATGAGGCAAAGGAATCCACAAGAAGGGACTTGGAAACATGCACTGCCAGGTGAGTAACCAAAGAGGTGTAGCCATGTTCCTTGACTTAGGAGCCAGCTAGGCAGTTGCCTCAGTTGACCTGTCAGGTGCTCAGGATTTGGGCCAAAGCACAAACCTTAATGATGGCCTTTAATTAAAGGCATGGTGGCATGAGACTTTAGTCCCTTTACTCTTTATTTCTGTGAGTTCAAGGCCAGCCTGGTTTACAAGGTCTACAGGACAAGTTCCAGGACAGCCAGGGCTGTTACGTAGAGAAATCCTGCCTCAAAATAAAGAACACAAGACAAGGTGAAGAAGCCAGACACTGTGGCACACACCTTTAATCCTAGCACTGGGGAGGCAGAGGCAGGCAGATCTGTGAGTTTGAGGCCAGCCGGATCCACAAAGTGATTTCCAGGACAGCCAGAGCTACACAGAGAAACCTTGTCAAGAAAAGAAAAGAAAAGAAAAGAAAAGAAAAGAAAAGAAAAGAAAAGAAAAGGAGAGACTGAGGGAGGGGGAAGGGAGGAAGGGAAGGAGGGGGAGGGAAGGAAAGGAAGGAAGGTTAAGGGAGTAAGGGAAAGAGGGGGAAGGGAGGGAGGGAAGGAAGGAGGGGGAAGGGAGAGAGGGAAGGAAGGAAGGAAGGAAGGAAGAAAGAAAGAAAGAAAGAAAGAAAGAAAAGAAGAAAGGAAGGAAGGAAGGAAAGAAGGAAGGAAGGAAGGAAAGAAGGAAGGAAGGAAGAGGTTAGGAGCATGGTTCAGTGGTAAATCACTTGACTAGCAGGGGTTTGATTCCTAGCACTGAGGGGCTAGGGAAAGATGGGAAGAGAACGCATAGAACACAGGCTTTAGGAACTGTAAGAAAAACAAAGTTCAAATCATACTTCACTACAGCTACACATAAAATAAAACAAAACTATCGCTTTACAGAAACTCAGTTTAAGAGCGGCGTTTGCCCCGCTCCAAACCCATTAATTGAACCAGACATGCCCTGGATTAGATTCTGGGGCAACTTCAAATCCGAGGACTACAATTCCCAGGATGCTATGGCCAGACCACATTACGAATGCGATACCGCCTCACTCCTGGCGAGGGCACTGAAGCTTAATTAGTTCTAAGGGCTTTGAGTATAAATTAAGCCCAATCTGGGTACTTAAACCAGCTTCCTGTGTTGGAGCTTCGGAGCCCTCAACCCTGATTCCCGCTAATGCATGTGAGCTATCATCTCAACCCTGATTCCCGCTAATGCATGTGAGCTATCATCTGCTCCCCCATGCCTAAACTTCTTCTGGTGCACGTTCTTCTGGTGCAGACTCTGAACCAGCTTCAGAAGCACAGCAGCCCTCAGAAGCCCACTTCCCGATGTTGTGGTTCCCCTCATCCGGTGTCCGCCCCCAAACCATCCTCTCTCCCTCCCACACAACTGCCTATCCTTGATTGCGATCTAGGTGTCTCCTAGGGAGACCCAAGTTGGCGTCCTCCGAGAAGCCGAGACCAGAGAGTCCCCGCTACCACTCTTTTCACGGACACCCGGTGTCTACAAGGCTCAGGGTTCCCTGCTTTCTGGTTGTCTTTAGAACTTTATAAACGGAAAGAGAAAAGTGTGTGAATGAAACTTCTGCTTCCTCTTTCTTTCTGTCCTTGGAGCCTCAAAAAGGTCGGTGGAGCTGGACAGAGACCCTGCTGGGCAGAGAGGGGCTGGAACGCCAGCTGAAGGCAATTTCTTTTTTCTTTTCTTTTTTTCTTGGTCTCCCGTGTGAAGCTGGAGCTAAGAAGGAGCTCACCAGGTTCGGCATTTTGAGTGGATTATAAATGGGCTGCAAGAAAGTTGGAGAAGAGCAGCCAATGGCGCGCGAGGGTTATACAGAGCAGTGTGTTGCTGCTAGGAGCTGCGGAGCGGGTGAGTGGGTGGGGAGCTTAAGCAGCCTGGAACTGGGCTATATTTCTGTGATTGGGGTTCAGACCACAAAGATGGATGCTATGATGGATGACACTTTTTTTTTTTTTTTTTTAAAAAAAACCTAAACTTTTTTTTTTTTTTTTTTTTTAATTTTTCTAGACAGTGTTTCTCTGTGGCTTTGGAACCTGTCCTGGAACTAGCTCTTGTAGGCCAGGCTGGTCTCGAATTCACAGAGATTCACATGCCTCTGCTTCCCCGGTGCTGGGGTTAAAGGCGTGTTCCACTCAGGCCCAGCAACATTTTTAACCCATTATCTCTTCTCTATCCCTACTGCAACTTTTTTCTTTCATTTGTGACGTCTTTGTAAGGGCCTGCCTAGCTCCATCCTACAGGCTCCGTGGCGGCCACTGGAGCTCCCTTCTTCGCTCAGCGACTCCTTTCCACCTCACCAGAAGCAGCAATCCCAAACTCTTTGGCATGCCTGGCTTCCATCACTCCACCAGCCTCACCTTGCTCTTTTCCTTCACCTCCAGGCCCATCAGCAACTCTATAGATAGAAGCCCCTTCTCCTTTGCCTTGTGGTGCCCCCTGCTGGACCGTTTTCTGCTCTTCCAATTTCCGTGTTACCTGTAATGTTTCCGGGCTTAGTCACTTCACCTATGAATCCCTCCACAGGACCCCATGTTTTCCTGATTTTAATGACTCCAGAGTTATTGATTACTCACACCCTTAGTGCTTTACATATGGCAATTCATTTAAACCACACAACACCTTTTTTTTTTTTTTTAATGAACAAGGGATCTGGAGAGATGACTCAACCAATTAAGAGCACTTGTCACTCTTGCAGATGATCCTGGTTTGGTTCCCAGCACCCACACGGTGGCTCGAAACTGACTGTAACTTCTGTTCCAGGAGACCCAATGCCTTCTCCTGGCCTCCATGCTTGGCAATGAACAAGCATACATGGAGGCAGAGAGCCCATAAGCATGAAAATAAAGGTTAAATTTTTAAATATAATTGTATGGGGCTGTAGAGATGGCTTAGCAGTTGAAAGCAACTGTCATTCTTGAGGAGGACCTCAAAATAAATCCAACCACACTGAACCTCTTAGAAGAAAAAAAAATGGAAAATACATTTGAACACATAGGCATAGGAGATCACTTCCTAAATAGAACACCAGTAGCACAGACTCTGAGAGCAACAATTAATAAATGGGACCTCCTGAAACTGAGAAGCTTCTGTAAAGCAAAGAATACAGTCAACAAAACAAAACGGCTCCCTACAGAATGGGAAAAAATCTTCACCAACCCCACATCTGACAGAGGGCTGATCTCCAAAACATTCAAAGAACTCAAGAAACTAGAAATCAAACTAGCAAATAATCAAATAAAAATGGGGTACAGAGAATCCTCAACAGAACAATCTGAAATGGCAGAAAGACACTTAAAGAAATGCTCAACATCCTTAGTCATGAGGGAAATGCAAATCAAAACCACTCTGAAATTCCATTTTACACTGATCAGAATGGCTAGAATCAAAAACACCAATGACAGCTTATGTTGGAGAAGATGTGGAGAAACTCCTCCATTGCTGGTGGGAGTGCAAACTTGTACAGTGCTGTGGAAATCAGTATGGCGATTCCTCAAAAAATTAGCTATCAACTTACCTCAAGACCCTGCAATACTATGTTCGGCATTTACCCAAAGAGATTCATTCACACCACAAGGGCATTTGCTCAATTATGTTCACAGCAACATTATTTGTAATAGCCAGGTCTTGGAAACAGCCTAGATGGCTCTCAATTGAAGAATGGATAAAGAAAATGTGGTATATTTATACAATGGGGTACTACTCAGCGGCAAGAATCAATGATATCCTAAAATTCTCAGGCAAATGGGCAGAACTAGAAAAAAAATCATCTTAAGTGAGGTAACCTAGACCCAGAAAGACAAATATAGTATGTACTCACTTATATGTGCATACCAGAAATAAAGTAAAAGATAGCTAGCCTACAATCCATAGCCCCAGAGAAGCTTGAACCCTTTTCCAGAAACAAATGGAAACAGATGCAGAAATCCATAACTAACCAATGGGCCAAGCTACTGGAGTACAATCAAAGTGAGAGAGGAGCAAAAATGTGAACAAAGGAGTCAAAACCATGATGAGGAAACCCACCATGGAATCAGCTGACCTGAGCTAGTGAGAGATCACTGACTCAGGTCTGACAAATGGGGAATCTGCATAAGACCAAACTAGACTCCCTTAATATAGGTGACAATGGTGTGACTGGGACAATATATGAGGCCACCGGCAGTGGATCCAACACCTAACACTAATGCACAAACTGACTTAGTGGATCCCATTCTATATGGAGAGATACCTGCTCAGCTCAATTAGATAATGGGACAGACTTAGTAAACTTCCTATGGGAGGACTTACCCTCTTCGTGGAGCAGATATGGGGGGGGGGAGTGGAGAGAGTGGGAGGGAAGGAGGGAGGGAGGAACTGAGATTGGAATGTAAAAAATAAATTAATAAAAAAAACTGTAAAAAAAGACTAAAGCAGGTGAATGGGCAGGCAGGGCATATTGGATAAGGGTTTTAAATCCAAGCTGTGACAAGCAAAACTGTTGCCAGTACTGTAGGCGACAACTAAGAAGGTGGAGTAGCCCATTACCATGGTGATACAGGGTGATAAGGAGGCCAATAGAATTATCTGGCAGACAGATTAAAGACAGGACAACTGACACCGAAATGAGGGTATAGGCAGCACTCCTAGGGACCGAAATGAGGGTATAGGCAGCACTCCTAGGGGATGTGGGAGAATGGATGTGGAAACTGATGAAGGAGCTAGGCCAGCAGTTAGGGGGACACAGTTACAGAAGTAATGGAGAGAGTAGCTCAGGACTGGGGAGGTTTCAGACCCCAGTGGCAATGGGGTGGCTCTGAATATAAGTCTTGTGAACGTTCTAGAATCAGGAAGGGCACCTGAGTAGCTAGGCTCCAGTCCTTTCCCAGCTAGTCAACTGCAGAAATGCTCTACATAGTGTCGGAGCTCATACATCCACCCTTTGGGAGTCTGTTACAGACCTGCAGCCTCTGGTGAAAACACAAACGTTTCTGAGATGTTTTATTTGAAAACCAGGGGACGCCAAAGACAGCAACGTGGAGCCAGCCCATTCTTTGCCCGGGGTTTTCAGGCCTGATACCAGGCTTGAGACCCCCAGGAGCCTTTCAGCTGTGTGCTCCCATGCATGATACCCACCCACATCCTCTCTGGCTCTTACCTCCTCCTCCCTGCCCACTTCCTGTGTCTGAGGAGACAATGGGGTATCTGATAAGCTCAGAAGGGGAGATGGAGAACCGACTCCGGAAGGAGGAAAAGGTGTGAAGCAAGGAGTTTGGGGGCTTACAGAAACACACAGAAAACGGGGGGATCTGCCTTTGCAACTCCATCCTCAGGGAGCCAGGAACCTTCTTACTCTAGATGGATGCCTTGCAATGTAGGAAGTTCAGGGTAGATCATCTCCAGTCACTAAACAATGGCTCTGTGTCCTGGGGACAGTCGGGAAGAGTCATGCACTAGCCAGGGCAGCAGGAGTCCCCGACCCAGTAGCTGAGCCATGGTTGTCCACAGTTCCAGGTCCTCCTCAGCTGGACGCAGGCTGGCTGTTGGCATAGGCCTGATCTGGGAAGGAAGCCCGGGCTCTGCGTGTCTGGGCGCACACCGAGGCATAGAGTTCCGGCTCAGGACCTGGGGCCTGGGGCTTTGGCTCAGAGTCCAGCACCACCTCGCTGTACTTGATGGGGGTCCCAGAGCTGGGGATCCGACCTTGAGCAGGTCGAAGCTGCAGGCTAGTGTAGCACATCACCTCCTCTGTAGCCTGGAGATGCGAGGCTGTTGGATGTTCTCTGGACCCTCGGGAGCGTTCCCCGTTTCCTTCCCTCCCCTTTTCTTCGGCCAGCTGACTCACCCTGGCAGGGCCTCCAGAGGATGGGTCCTCCTCTTCTGGCCTTGGCTCTTGAGACAGCCGTCCTGGGACAAGGGAACAGGAATCCGGTCAGTTCCTGCTTGCCCCTGGCAACTCTCCATCTCCATCCCACCTATTATTAAGAGCTGGCCCTTGTGCCCTGTTCCTCCCCCACACAATACCTACCTGTCTGTAAATAGTGCAGATTCCCATACAGGGGAATTTCTTCCACAGACCCTCCAGAGCTGCAACACAGAGTTTGGGAGATGAGTGGGGACTTTTTAGTTAAGAGGGAGTACTCAGTTAACCCATCCCAGTTATCCTTTACTCACCGTCCCTGTCCCTCCTGGCTCTTGCTCCGACGAGAGGTCCACTGGGACAAGAGTGCAGCCAGTGAAATGAGAAACAGCACTGTCACAAGCCCTAAGACAGTCCACAGTCCCCATGCAAAAGTTATGGAGGGGACCCCTGCAAAAGTGAGTAGAGGGAGCTGTTACTGCCTTGTACAAACCCCTTCCCCAACCAGCACCAGATAGGACGTGGAACCACATAACCCCTCCCCCGGGAGCCCCTGCCCCGCCCAGCTTACCCGGTGCTAGTAGATGGTCTGTGCAGTTGACATCTCTGCTCATGACTGGTGCTGGTGTGAGCGTCGCGTCCATAATCACACCGTCCTGAGCCAAGAGTCGGCCCCACTCATGGCCTGACAGCTGTCACAACCCCCCACAACCCCAGTGTCTTCTTAAACCTGGCCTCCACAGCTCAGCATCACCAATACTGAAGGTGGCAAAGTTGCTGGTTTCCGGAGAGGAAGGCAGAGAGGAGGGATGAGCAAAAGAACAAAGACCCCGCCCTGTGCCTGCACCTGCGATGCCCCTGAGCTCTCAACTCTCCGAAATCCCCTGGCCCCGAGTCCCGTTCACCAGAGAGTAGTCACAGGCCTGAGTGTTTCGTGACACGTGCAGGTGAGTCTACAAAGACTCTGGAGAGCACAGCTGGCCTGAGACAAGACTAACAAGGACAGGAGCCCTTTGTCATGGGATGTGCACCTTTTCTCTCTTGCTCACGCTGCCAGGAAGATTATACCGCAGTGAGCATGCTCTAAAGTGGAATGGCTTCAGAATTCACAGTTCCACTACAGAAAATAGATATATTTATTTATGTAGCCCAGACAGGCTTCAAACTCAATTTGAACTCTAACTCCTGTCCTTCCTTCCTCCATCTACCTAGTTCTGGAATTACAGGCATTTACCACAATCCCCAGCTGAGAAAATGTCTATATATTATTGTTGTTGTATACTCGGGGATAAGAAGATAGAGGGGTCTGGGTTCCTTCCTCGCAACCTAACTCATCCAAACTGTCCATAAGAACCTGAAACTCCATTAATTGCATTAAGGGAATCTCTGTCCCAGGCTAATTCAGGCAAATTGGGCCTGTCCTTGCAGCCTTTCATTTGCTAGAGAGAGTAGTAGGGAGCTCCAGGGCCACACAGTGAAACCCTGTCTTGGAAAGGAAAAATCCTTCTCATGGGCTGGCTGGGAGACAACTCAATCTGTAAAGTGCTTGTCTAGCACTTAACCTGAATTTGGATCTCTAACACCCACATAAAAGCCAAGCTCAGTGCACACATCTGTAACCTCAGCTTTACATGGTGGCAGGAAAATAGGTGGCCCACTTTAGAGCTCACCGGCCAGCCAGGCTAGCTGAGTGGGGGAGCTATCGAGAGACCCTGGCTCAAAGACTACAGTAGAGAGTACTGGAGAAGGACACAAGAAGTTGATTTCCGGTCTCCACAGCAATGTGTGGATGCACACACACACACACACACACACACACACACACACACACACACTTTTTTTTTTAAATGTTTTATAGATCTCAGTTCTAAATTGTTGTGAACAATGATGAGCTCCTGTGATGTGTATGCTTCAAATTAGCACTGGGGTGGGGGCAGGGCTTTATGTACAGTGCAGACCGGCCTTGAACTTCTGCTGCTCCACCTGCTGAGGGCTGGGATCACCGGCTTACTCATCCACCCCAGCTCTTGCTTAGCTTTTTAAAAACATTATAAAACAGATGTGGTGGCTCATGCCCATAACCCTGGAACCCTGGATGAGAGGCCAGCTGGACTACATATGGAACTATAAACAAGTAAATACACTAAAAACCTTGGCTTGCCATAGAAGCTGATTCAGAGAGCATCTAGTCATGCTCCTTGACACAAGTACATTTCTCTGTATCTAGAATTAGTTCCTATGAATTGTAAATTGTTCAGGTTTGGGGATGGTTTTTTTTTTGTTGTTTAATTTTGAGGGATCACAGTGTCTCCAACTCCACAGACAACTAAATATTTTTACTCTTTGACTACTGGCATGATGGTAACATCTTTAAAACCAGCATTCAAAAGGCAGAGCAGGCAGATCTCTATGAGTTCAAGGTCAGCCTGGTCTATATTAGAGGGCTCCAGGCAAGGCAGGGTTATGAAATGAGACCCTGCATACATACATACATACACACACATACACACACACATACATACACACACATACATACACACACATATATACACATATACACACATGTACACACATACATACACACACATACATACACATACACACATACATACATACACATACACACATACATACACACATATACACATACATACATATACAAATACACACATACATACATGCACACATACATACATATATACACATACATACACACACATACACACATACATATACACATACATACACACATACATATATACATACAAAGAGTTTATTTCTTTTGTACATAGTGTACATGGGTATGTGCACCCATGCACACATATGAGGAGAACAACATTGTCTTTCTTACCATTTTGTCTGTCTAGACTGGCTGGCCAGAGAACTTTAGGGATCTACTGGCTCTCAACGTTAGGTTGGGAGTTGGGGATTCAAACCCAGGTCCTCATGCCTCCATAGCAAACAGTCTTCCTAAGCCATCACCCTGCAGCCCCTACATTACATTTCAAGAAATTTCTTTTAGGGGCTGGAGGGATGGCTCAGTAGTTAAGAATATTTGTTACTCTTCCAGAGAACTTGAGTTCGAATCACATCATGCAGATCCAGTGGCTCACAATTTACCTGTAACAATGACAGTTTCAGAGGATCTGATGCTCTCTCTGGTCACCAATAGGACTTGCAGATGTACACATATACCATACATACATTTATTAAAAAGTTTCTTTCATATGAAGCAACAAATATATAACTAGAAAATGTCTTAGTTATAAGGAAAACATTTAGCAAAGATTCACAACAAATTTCAAAATACCTTAAATATAAATTAATGGTTCCCTTGAATGAAGGAACTGGGAATTAAAGTAACAGGTTTATTTTTCTTAACTTTATAATTACTGTCCCATAAATTTTAGTTTTATTTATTTGCTGGCTCTGGGGATTGAACCCAGGTCCTTGTCCCTCCCCCTGTATGTTGCAACCAGAATTTTTTCCTATTATTTTTGGACTTAAATTATTTATTTTGTTTTTGTTTTTAGATTGATTGATTTTATTTAATGTGTGAGAACGTTTTTTAAGATTTTCAAATTTTTATTTCATGTATGGTATGGGTACATATCTTTCTGTGTTCGACTTGCATGCCTGGTGCTTAGAGTGGCCAGAAGGGAGCATCAGATCCCTGGAATTGGATTTAGAGATGGTTGTGAACTGCCCTATGGATGCTGGGAATCAATTTCTGTTCCTCTAGAAGACCAGCCAGCATTCTTTATTTTTTTTTTTTCAGACAAGCTCATGCTATGTTGCCTAGGCCGAATTTGAACTCATAGCCCAGGTTGGTCTCCAACTCACCCACCAGATTGCTTCTCCTAACTCACCACCAAAGTGCTGGAAATCTCTATGTGTAAATGCTGATAAGAAAGGCTATACTAAGTGTATTTGACACCTAAAAGATTATTTAAACTTTTGACCCTATGCCATAGAGGCAGGCAAATGAATGGAACTAGAAAATAAAGCATCCTGAGTGAGGTAACCCAGACCCAGAAAGACAAATATGGTATGTATTCGTTTACAAGTGGATATTAGCATACTACAATCTACAGACCCAGAGAGGAATACAAGGATCTCCCTAAGAAGGGGAAATAGAATAGATTTTGGAGGTGGACTAGGTGAGTGGGGATGGGAATAGAAGGGATCAGGTAGAGGGGGTGGGGGAGAGGGTATGGAGAGAGACTGGAATTGGGGGCATGGGGGAGTGATGTGGGAACCTAGTATAGTGGAAACTCCCAGGAATCTACTAGGGTGGCCCTGTAGAAGACTCCTAGTAATGAAGGATATGGAGCCTGAACCAGCCATCTTCTGTGACCAAGCAAGGTTTCCAATGATGGGACTGGGACACCAATCCTGCCACAAAAGCTTCCAACTACAATCTATACCATGCTGGGGTAACGGTGGCATCGAACCTGTGGAAGTGGCCAACCACTCACTGGTCTACATTGAGGCCCACTCTACAAAAGGGAGCCCATGCCTGACACTGCTTCGATGACCAGGAACCAGAGGCTGGATAGCAAGGAGACCTAGGATAGAAAAGGAGATCATGGAATAACTCCTAATGATATTCTGCTATATTCATAGATCCAGCCTGGGCTGGAGAGATGGCTCAGTGGTTATGAGCACTGGCTGCTCCTCCAGAGGACTTGGGTTCAATCTCCAGCACACATATGACAACTCACAACTGTCTGTAACTCCAGTTCCAGAGGACACTCTCATATGACATATGACATGCAAGTAAAACACCAATAAAATAAGTAAATAATCATAAGTCAGTGCCTAGCCCAATCATCACGACAGAGGCTTCCTCTGGCAGCTGATGGGAGCAGATGCAGAGACCCGCAGCAAAGCATGAGTCAGGGAGAGAGAGCTCAAATTGGAGATCCTCATGGGGTGCCTCCCCTTGGGGTTTAGAGAACCCCTGAGGAAGGAGAGGGGGGAGGAAGGAGTGTAGGAAGCAGAGAGGCCAAGAACACCACGAGATCACAATCCACAGAATCATCTACGCAGGGCTGGTAGAGGCTCACAGAGACTGAAGCAGCAATCAAGTAGCCTACATAGGTCTGCATTGAGTCCAATGCTGTGGTGGTTTAGCTTGGGGTTTTTGTGAGACTCCTAACAGTGGGAGTGGGGGTGTTCCTGACTCATTTGCCTGCCTTTGGGACCCTCTTCTTCCTACTGAGTTGCCTCAACCAGCCTTGATGTGAGGGTCTGGGCTTGGTCTTGTATCCTATGTTGTGTTCAGTTGATATCCCTGGGAATCCTGCTATTTTTTTGAGGAGAAATGGAGAAAGGGAAGCAGGGAGGTAGGAGGAGGGCTGTGGGGAGTGGAGGGAAACTGTAGTCAGGATGTAGTGTATAAAAGAAGAACACATTTTTTGGTTTGGTTTTTGAGACAGGGTTTCTCTCTGTAACAGCCTTAGCTGTACTGGAACTAGCTCTGTAGACCAACCTGACATAAAAAAAAAAAAATAAAAAATGAATAAATAGGTTTTCTTTTTTTTGTTAGTATTCTCCTTTGTTTTTTTGAGACAAGGTTTTTCTGTGGCTTTGGCTGTCCTGGAACTCAAGCTGTAGACCAGGCTGGCCTCCAGCTCACAGAGATCTGCCTGCCTCTGTCTTCTGTCTCCCTCGTGCTGGGATTAAAGGCATACACTACCAGTGCCTGGAAATAAATGGGATTTTTTGTTTTGTTTTGTTTTTTGTTTTTCGAGACGGGGCTTGAACTTATACGCACGATGCCATCTGGCATCGACTCCAGGTTTGTATTACCCTGCTTTCCCATCCATCCCAGCTATCTTGGAACAATCAGACTTTCACAACTCCCATTGCCCTGCCCTGTCCTTCTGCCTCCTTTTTAGGGAAAACAAAATAGACTCCCGTAGTTTATTCATTTGTGTAACACATGCACCTCTTGCCTGGTGATTGCCAAGTCCTGAAGACAGAGATGCAAATGGAACATGTTTCTTTCCTTAGAGAGCTACTGATTGAAGATGGCCCTGTGCTGCCCAGTTAAAAGGTAATAGGGAAAGTTGGGCATGCTGGCTGCATACCTTGTAGCCCTGGCACTCCAGAGACTACCACAGGAGGATCTCAGGATATACTGAGACACTGCAACTGTCTCAAATAACACAACCGGGGGCAGAAGGCGATAACACCCTATTCTATCCTAGTTTTTTGCATTTCTTTTCTTTACCTTTTTAAAAATATCTATCTATCTATCTATCTATCTATCTATCTATCTATCTATCTATCTATCTATCTATCTATCTGAGACAGGCTCTCACTATGTAGACCAGGCTGGGCCTTGAACTCATAGAGATCCACCTACCTTTGCCACCCACTAATGGGATTAAAGGAGTGTGGCACCACATCTGGCAGCTCTAATTATAAACCTGTGCGGTACTGCAAGGCTGTAATACCAGCATCTGAGAGGTGGAAGCAGTAGGATCAGGAGTTTTAGGTCAGCTCCAGCAACATAGCGAGTTTGAAGCCGGCCTAAGCTACATGAGCCCCCGAAGAATCTAATTTATCCTTTGATTTGTTGTGAACATTCATTGATTAATTTCATTCAATTCCTCAAGCGCCCGCTAGTGACAAGTGCTTTGCTAGGATCGGACAGAAAATAGGAAAAGGGTCATGACAATGCTCTCTTGTCACTTGCAGCCTAGTGCTATTAAAGAAAAATAAAATCAGAAGTTAAGGATTTTTAGATTTTTTTTTTTCTCTTTCTTCTTTTAGCTAGATAGTGTCTCATGTCTCGAGGGTGGGGGTGACCCTGAGTTCCTAATCCTCTTGTTCCCACGAAGAGTACACCACAACTGGCTGTGAGAGCAGATGGCCAGCAAGTAAAAGCAAATACTTTATCCTTCATCCCATCAGAATTCTTTTATGTATATGTATTCTCAGAATGGAAATAAACTCCCGTTCTAGGGCTTTACAGCGGGAGCGTAAAAGAGCAGCCGCGCTGAGAATGAGCCCCGTGTGGTTGGTGCGCGCGAGTCGCACTGCCTGCGTTACTAGGAGGACTGACGGATGACGCCCCGCCGCACGCCGCTCGGCTCGCCCCAGAGGGGTCTGCTTCTTGGCGGACTATCGGTGACTCGCGGGGGAAGTCTACGCGCGTGTGCACGCGGCACTCTCTGCCCATGGTCCGGGGACTTTCCCCTAGGCGGAAGGGTAAGGAACACGTCCCTCGTATGTAGCCTAGGAAACAGGCCTTCAGAGCGAGCTGCACAAGGCGGTACAGCCGGGCCATTTTATAGCTCTAAAGCAACCTTAATTTTAAGCTTATGGCGACGAAATTGGCCGGTTCAGTCCTAAAACGAGGATTCACAGTTTGAAGCAGGATACTTGAGACTGAAAGATTCTGGAGCCATTCCTACCTGAGGAATATAAACATAGATAGGAAATTAAGTAATGTAGAAAAGCCAGCTGGGGGTGGTAGTATGCAAATATTATTTGCCCCGCCCTGTGCGAGGGGCGTGGTCGCCCAAGGCCACTCCGAGCGGGAGCGGCTGTGGTCGTGTGCGCGTGCGCTCTACAGCGGGGAGCCAACGCTGGAACGCGGGGCTACTGGTGCACCTTCCCGGTGAGCCGGGCATGGCGGGCGCGGGCCCCGTGTCGAGTGTGCTGGGGCTGCTGCTTGTGTCTGCGCTGTTTGGGGTCCTTGGTGAACGCCCCAGCCCCGATCTAGACACACACTCAGGTACCAGCGAGGGCTGCTGGAGGGAGGCTTGGATTGCCCGGGAGAAGCGTCTCCTCCCCTGACGGGTGTCTCTAATCAATCCACAGAACGCCGCTCCCAGGTCGGTCCCGGGGCCACCGAACCCCGGCGGCGGCCGCCACCCAAGGACCAGCGCGAGCGGGCCCGGGCCGGAACGCTGCCTTTGGGGGCACTGTACACTGCGGCCGTCGTGGCTTTTGTGTTGTACAAGTGCTTGCAGGTGCGGTATAGACGTGGGTTGGGGGAGTCCTGGGCCTCAATCTCCTGGGGACGCTACTGTGCCAAGAACAAGACTCCGCTTCCCGGAAAACTAGTTTCTTGGTTTTCCTACGTTTTGGGGGTTCGAGGATCCAGAGAGGTGATGGATTTCCCAGAGAGGCGTCTGGGGAATTGTAGCTAATGACCGTTACGTTTAATCCTCCCACAGTCCAGTGAAGAGATTTTCTTACTTGAGAACTTCCATCTAGTGTTTGATGGAAGTGGTATTTTAACCCAACTATAGTATTTATATGCGAAAAAGTGCACTTATTGATGAGGCTCCAACCTTGGCCCAAGGGGTTAACCGCTGCAACAACAGGGTTGGTGTGCCAGACACCAAGGCGTTTCATGCTCTCCTTGGGAAGGAAACCCTGAAACGTGAACTGGCAGTGATTCTGATGGATTTGAAATTGTTGAACTAGAGAGTGGTACCTACCACCCAGGGCTGTATCTTCAACCCTGATCAATTATTTGTATTAGGAAATAGAAACTGGACTAATCAGTGATATAAAACTACTTGAGATGACTAGTAACGAGTCCAGGCAGACTTGACAGGATAGAATGATGATTAGAATTGCTTAGTAAAGTCTAACAGGGCGTGGTGGCACACGTCTTTAATCCCAGCACTTGGGAGACAGAGGCAGGAGGATTTCTGTGAGTTCAAGGCCAACCTGGTGGTTTACAAAGCAAGCTCCAGGACAGTCAGGGATGCTACACAGAGAACCCCTGTCTCGAAAAACCAAGCCAAAATAAGTTCAATTCTTGTCTTAAAAATGGAGTCAAGCAGTTGGGGAAGAGATGTAGGCATTCCAGCTGATAGTTTTATGGCGCATTTTAATAACCTGCTTTACAATAAGGGTCTGCCCATCTTATCAGTGGGAGGATTGTATCCTAAAAATAAACCTCAGGGCACTGCCTTTAAGAGCACTTTATATTTAGCAAAACAACATGTGAGGGGGGTAATGTGCATTGTAAACCGATTTGACAGATTGGGCACTTTATACCAGCAGACACTGAGGGAGCTGGACCTAGCAGCACAGACGTGTGCCACTCAGGAAGTTGAGGCAGGAGGAGTCCAAAGCCTGTCTGGGCAATTTAGCAAGACCCTATCTCAAAGATTGGAGGATAGGGATGCTAAACAAGGAAGCAGGGACATGTGACCAGTCTTCAGATTCTTACCATAGTGCTTCACATTCCAAGGAGCGCTTTAGCAGACTGGCCAAATGTGGGCATACTGACTTGTTTCATGTTCTGGGTGAGCAGCTGGACTAGAAACTATTGGGATTCTGAGGTGAATGCTCAGAGTTTTCTCTGTGGTTCCTGTCTTTACTGACATTGAGAACCGAGGTGCTGGGACCTTGGCTCCTGCAGCTTTACCCTTTCCTGCTTTCACAACAGGGCCCTGATGAGACTGCCATTCTCCAAGAGGAAAAAAACAAGAAGAAATCCCTGCAGTCAGGTGGGTTGAGCAGTAGTAGTGGTTTTGTGGGGGAATAGGCCAGGAACTGCATGAGTAACCATCCCGTCTATCTTCTCCCAGAACAACAGCTGGTGCAGCTGACACAGCAGCTGGCCCAGACGGAACAGAATCTCAACAATCTGATGACCCAGCTGGACCCCCTTTTTGAGCGGTGAGAATTTGTGGGGTGAGTGGGGAGCCACGGAGACAGATTGAGCAGTCCCTAAGTGAGTATTTCTGCAGGGTGACTACTCTGGTCGGAACCCAGCGGGAACTCCTAAATATGAAGCTCAGGACCATCCACCAGCTCCTACAAGACTGCAACCCTGATGCAGGTGTGCACGTTCCCGGAAAACGATTGGGAGGTGATGGCTGGGAGACAGAGACTGGGAAACTGGAACAAGCTGATCTTCCCCTCATAGAGGTCAGCATACCCTTTCCTGAGCACTTGGAGAAAGAGGACCCACAAGGAACTGGAGACAGTCAGGCCTGGGAGGGGCCCATAAACTGGAGCCCAGATTCATGGAACCCAGCTCCTTCCTGGGAGGTGGAGCAGGGGCTGAGGAGAAGATGGCACAAGACTGTGACAAAGGACCCAGTAAGGAAGGAGGGACAGCCACTGAAGGGTTAGTAAAACCAAGTCACCGTGTCCTGGGTCTTCCTCTGTGCTTTTCTGCTACCAGCCAGTCATACACAGGAATACTAGGTACCTAAGCCAACTGGGCCTCCCAGAAAAGGTTCCCTTATTAGGAAAAGAGACTGCCTTCCCGAACTGGGAGAAGACAGAGGGAACTCCCTCTTCCCCTGTATTCCTGAGGCTATCGATGTGCCAGCCGTCAAGGCTCAAACTCCTTTTTCTCATCATTTGGACAGAAAGATCTTTCCAAAAATGCAACAAAACAGCACTTTATTAAAACTCTATTACAACAAAATAGCGTTGTATTAAAATCCAGTGGGGAAATAAATTATAGAACGTAAGAGGTAGTTCAGAAGATTTGGAGTCCAAGGCCAGCCTGGGCTACATGAAACCTTGTCTCAAGAAAAGAACAGAACTATATACAGTAGCCAGGTGTGACGGCATACACCTGTAAACCCAACACTTGAAAGGCTGAGGCAGGGGAAATTCAAGTGCATAGTCACAAAGTAAGACCCTGTCTCAAAAATAAAACAAGAAACCACAGGTAACAAAATGAATAAACAATGAGGCCCCCACTGGCATGGTGTTGAAGGAGCTGAATCAGCTGGGACTCAGCTAGGTTGAAGCCTGCTTTCTGATTCTTGTTGTCTTTAAAACAAGATAGGATTTCTCTGTGTAGCCCAGATGTCCTAGAATTCACTCTGTAGACAAGGCTGGCCTAGAACTCAAAGATCAGCCTGCCTCTTCCTCCCAAGAGCAAGGATGTGACCAGCTTGCTTTCTGATAAGATAGTTAAATGGTCATGTCAACCCATGGAGGACTCTGTGGTTCCAGAGCTGAAGTCGATCCCCTTTTGTTCTTGGCTCTGCCCTATCCCTGAGTATCCTGAGTTCTGGAATTCTTTTGAGGCATGCCCAACTGCCACATATATCCCAGGAGAGCTATGAATGTGGCCCAGCACATTTTTAGGTGACAGTGTCTTGTTGCTGGAAGGTTGAACACTTCTGTGAGTCTAGCTCTTCTGGCTTCTGTGGGAAGAAAACAGTTCAGGATGAGTGCTATATTCAAATAGTCACCTGTGGGGATGGGGGACCCCTGCTATGAGAAGAAGCACTTTTTTCCAGTTTACCTGATAGCCACAGTCAGGCTGTGGTACCATCGTGACAGCTCCTCGTGGTCGGTGGACATAAGCAGTAGCTTCTCATCCGGGAAGGACAGCTAGGAAGAAACCACTTTAGTTCAGAACAAGTCAGGCTGAAGCCCCCACTGTTCCACGGTGTGAATTCAGGGATAAGATGATGACTAAATATGAAACCTTAGCTCCAACAGTCCCCTTACTCTCATGAAAAGGGACCCAGGCCAAGGGATACACTTGGTCTGGTGGTAAGGGCCCAGATTTCCCATCTCCAACTTACACTGAGCAAACCACCACAAGTTCCTCCTGAGTGGCCAAAGACCCTGTTAAGTTGACACTGGGACATAGGGTACAGGGCTTTGCAGACAAAGGTGCCACTCTTCAGCAGGTGCAATGGGGGTCGAGGCTTGGCCATGAGGAGCACATCAGAGAAGAGGAAGAACATGCGGGGCCGAGGCTCTCCGGTAGGAGGCACCACTAAAAGCCAGCCCTGTCGTAGGAACCATCGTCCTAGAAAATGAGAACCATTATTCTTGTACCATTATATCTTGTATCCAAGGTCCATGAGAACACAAGGAAAAGGCAGGGGGGATCCAGGGCTGGGAGGTAATATGCTGCTTTGGTTTGTTTGGTTGTTTTTAACTATTGTGTGTCTATGTGAAGGGCAGAGGACAACTTTGTGGACTCAGTTCTCTCCTTCTACGTTTATGTGGGTCCCAGGATGAACTCAGTTCATCCAGCTGAGCCATCTGCCAGCCCAATATGCTGGCTTTGTAGAGGAAGAGGAGTGAGTGAGCAAGGGGCAGTTGAGGACTGAAAGGCAAAGGCCATACCTGAAGTGAGCCCTTTTGCCTTGCGTCCACTGAGTAGAGCCTGGACACGCAGGAGGTGCTGGTCATTCTTCTGGCTCTGGCCAATAGCGTGGACTCTCTGGGCAGTTTCACTCACCCGGCGTGCAGCCCCTGGAACAACACCCTCTACCTCACTGCCAACTTAACTTTGGCTTTGAGCAGCTACTGGTAGGAAAAGGCAAGCTAGTCTGGAGGGGGCCTGGATCAGGTTCCAGCTTCTTGAAGAAAAGGCAGGGTACGTGTAATGGAAGATGGGGACATGCCAGACATTGTTGGAGGTCAGAACTAGAAAGGTTTTCAGGACAGGCAGCCTCTGCCTGAGCTAAAGAAGAACAAGAACCTACGTGTGAGCTGTTGGTAGTCAGGGCTGTTGGGAACTGTGTTTTCAGCCAAAGCCACGATGAGATTCTCGTACCTGGAAGTGAACAATGGGAAGGGAAGTAGAACCAGGCAAAATGCCCTGATTTCAGGTGACCTGAAGATCAGCCTCCAGACACACTCCTTCGCTGTAAGGTCTGGAAAGGCCTGGCTTCTCTGCTGCCCCTCTTTACTCTGGGACTCGGAATCAGGCTCACTAAGCAGGCCACTCCCATCCCACACTGAAGAGTCAGTGGCAGACTGTAGTTCAGGAGGCTGGGTCAGAAGTTGGGAGTTAATCAAACCAAGGAGGCCACCACAGACAACCTAGGAGCACTGGACTAGAACTTCAAGACTTTTCCAGATAGCTCATCTCAGGCCTTAGTGCAGAGTCCCTCACTTCACTATACATTCCCAAAGCCCCAGACTGAGGCTGCAGACCCTGGGTAACCCTGAGGGTTCACATTTATGCTGGTAAAAGCTCCCTAAATTGGGCCCAGAGAGGCAGAGCTGGGATAGAACCTGTGGCACCCCCACAAAGCTGCAGGCAGCAGTTATGCAGCCTGAGGAGATAATTCCAGCCTAGAGGGGTTCACTCACTCCTGGAGCCGCCGCAGGGGCAGAGGGAGCAGGTCCTGAAGCTGAAGACCCCTAAATTCAGGGCGTCCTTCCTGAAGCTGCACAAACCTCCGGAAACGTTTATTCTTCTTCAGTAGCTCCTGGGTGAGAGAAGAGTCTGCATCAGGGAGAGAAGCCACTCCCAATGCTACATTCATCTATGCACACAGCTTTCGACTAGCTGTGCGCTCCGGAGAGTAACCTAGTCCTCTTAGGGATGTTAGCTGGGCTCTAAATGCAAAACACCAGGCTAAAGGGTGTGTGTGTGTGTGTGTGTGGAAGGAGTTACCTGAAGGGCGGTCTGAGAACTCTCTGCATTGGCAGCAAACTGGGTGTAGAGCTCCAGGTGTGAGCAGAAGCCCTCTAGACCCGGCCCCCAGTGTCCTTCCTCCAAGTAGGGAAGCAGCTCTCTGTGTGGGCGACAGACAGAAAAGGTAGGCCAACAACAACTACTCAAGCACCTATATACTTCCCATAACCCTGCCTTGGAGGTAGTGCTATTATCCCATTTTACAGCTGGGGCACAGGCAGGTTAAGGCATTGGGCCAAGGCCACAGGTGAGAGAGTTGGCAGATGAACTTGGCCTTTCTGACCGCTCCGAGGTCCCTCTCCCTACAAGGCTTCCACTCACAAACTAGCGGCATAGATGTGCTCCCAGGTCCCAAACAGGGTCTGGCGCTCTGGTGGTCGTAGTGTCCCCTTGGCTTTCAGGATTCCCAGGAAGTACTGTGAAGGGAAAGAATAGTTTTCTTAGTCTGTGGCAAGAAGCAGCCAACGTGGAGGTGCAGCCAGAAACTGCAGACGTCGGTCTGAACTCCCAACCCTGAGACCCTCCCACACCCCCTCCGAGCCCCACCGTGGCCACAAGCCCCAGTTGCTCCTGATAGCGCCGCTCGGTCTCCAGCAGCTCCCGAGCGGTGCACACACGTTTCCGTTCCCAACGAGCACGCTGCTGTCGCACCGGGCAGCGCGAGACAGAGCCTGGGCTCTCCATGCCTGACCCAGGGTTCCAGGCTTCCTGCAGCGACCCGCCGGAGATTCAAATTCCAACCGCTCGGGGGCGGGGCCGCGGAGGTGCGGCTCGAGAGCAGGGCGCGAACAGAGAGCATGCGCGGCCCGCGGCTGGCGGAGTGTCCCGTCTGCCAGTGTCCACCCCACCCGCCAGGGCGGCGCTATAAGTGCGCTAAGAGGTGGCCCGAATGGCAGATGTGCACAGACCGCGGCGCGCCGCGAAGGAGGCACGGCGGTCTGAACACGGAGACCAGAGACTCCAAAATGTAGACGTTGACAGGCCCTCAGTGTCTAACTGCAGAATTGGGAATGTACATACTAAGTCCTGAGCCCATGCCAGACAGTGAAGCGCTTGACCAATCATTCCCAGTGCTTTCACTAACTAGGAACCTTTGAGATTTAGGCAGAGGTGAGCAAGTCTTAAGTTACTGTATGTTTCCTCATTTTATCTTACTTTATTTTTGGTTTTTCGAGACAGGGTTTCTCTGTGTCACTTTGGCTGTCCTGAAACTCACTCTGTAGACCAGGCTGGCCTCCAACTCACAGAGATCTGCCTGCCTCTGCCTCCCAAGTGCTGGAATTAAAGGTGTGAGCCACCATGGCCAGGCTAGGTTTTTTGGGTTTTTTTTCACATTTTTCTCTCATATGAAACATTCCTACTCCCTTTCTCCACTCCCTTCACCTCCCATCTCCCCCATTCTGATCAAAGGCAAAAGCTTTGATGTGTTAACTGCATTGCCTTATCAAAAGGAAAATGTTCTAAATTTCCCTTGGGACTTTCAGAAATTGGGTACACCCCTGTAAGGTAAATTTGCAGGGACATTTCGTCAATATGTATCAGGAATATCTTTTTAAAGATTTTTATTTTTTCTTGTTATTTATTACATTACAGTCATAGTTCCCCTCTCTCCTCCCCTCCCTCTCTCTCCTCCTACCCCCACCCCATTTCCCATCCACTCTTCAGAGAAGGTAAAGCCTCCCCTAGTATGTCAACTAAGTCTGTCGCATCACCTCATCACCTTGCTGAGGCAGGACCAAGGCACCGCTGGCACCACCACCACTACCCCACCACCTCACCCCACCCCCACGCGCCTCTGCCCCATGTCTCTCCATAGAGAATGGGCTCCACGAAATCAGTTTGTACATTATAGTTAGATCTTGGTCCCAATGCCAGTGGTTTATATACTTCCCAAGCCACACCACTGCCACCTGTATTCAGGGGTCCTAGTTCAGTTTTATGCAGGTTCCCCAGTTCTCAGTGAGGAGTCAGTCATCTCTCACTAGCTCGGGTCAGCTGATTCTGTGAGTTTCCCCATCATGGTCTTAACTCCTTTGTTCACATTATCGCTTCTTCCTCACTTAGATTGTTCTCCGAGAGGTTGACCTGATGGTTAGTTGTGGATTTCTTCATCAGCTTCCTTCTGTTTCTGGAAGAGGGTTCTGGCCTCTCTGGGGTTATGAATTGTAGGCTGGGTATCTTTTGCTTGATGTCTGGTATCCACTTATGAGTGAGTACATACTATATTTCTTTCTGGATCTGGGTTACCTCACTCAGGATGCTTTCTTTTTCTACTTCTATCCATTTGATTGCAAATTTAAAGATGACATTGTTTATTATGGATGAGTAGTACTCCATTGTGTAAATGTACCACATTTTCCTTATCCATTCTTCAGGTGAGGAGTATCTAGGTTGTTTCAGGTTCTAGCTATTACAAATAATGTTTCTATGAACACAGCTGAGCAAATGTCCTTGTGGTGTGAGTGTGCCTCCTTTGGGTATATGCACAAAAGTGGTATTGCAGGGTCTTGAGGTAGGTTGATTCCTAGTTTTCTGAAAAATTGCCATACTGATTTCCACAGCAGCTGTACAAGTTTGCACTCCCAAGATTTTCATTTTTTAAAAACATATGTTCATGTGGGAGGCTGTGTGTACATAGGAGTGAGGTATATGTATACGTGAATGTCAGTGCCCAGAGTCCAGAAAAAGATGTCCCTGGAGCTGGAATTATGGGCAGATATGGCCACCTGGTGTGGGTTCTGGGAATCTCCCAGGAGCTGGAGTTATGGACAGTAGTGGCCACGAGGTGTGGATGTTGGGAATCAAACCCTGTTCTTCTGGGAAAGCTGGAACACTCTTTACTCCCCAGCCATCTCTCATACAGATACATAAATAATTTTAAAATAATAGATAATAAAAACAAACATTTGTTAAACAGGGAGTGGCTGGAGAGATAGCTTATTAGTTAAGAGTTCTGTTTACTCTTCCAAAGGACCCAGGTTCAATTTCCACTACCTACAAGATTGCTCACAACTGTCTGCTACTCCAGTTCCAGGGGATCAGACATCCTCTTGTGACCTTCTCAGGAATCAGGCATGCGTGTGGAACGCACACAGAGACAAAACACTTATACATATAAAATAATAAAATATTTTTAATGTATAAATGTTCAGCCAGGTGTGGTGGTGCACATCTTAAATCCCATCACTCAAGAGGTAGAGGTAGGCAGATCTCTGTGAGTTCAAGGCCAGCCTGGTCTACAGAGCTAATTTCAGGACAGCCAGGGCTACACAGATAAACCCTGTTTCAAAAAACAAAAACATATATATATATATATATATATATATATATATATATATATATATTATCATGTTCCCAACCTAGTTCATTGTGAACTCTACTTCCAACCCTCTCCCACACACCTGAAAATACTCACAAGCTGGTGACATACTCAGACCCCAAGACCAATTGTACCCCAGGCATTGTAACAGCTCCACCTCCTCCTCCTTCAGGTCTTTCATTCTTCGTGTGTGTGTGTGTGTGTGTGTGTGTGTGTGTGTGTGTGTGTGTGTGTTCTAAAAAACTATCAGAATGGGGAAACACTCATAGCAAGTATAGCGCCAAGAGAGAGGAGAAAAGGCGAGCTACAGAGCTGCTTACTAACGTGATTTCCTCCGCATAGAAAGGTGCATGAAAGGCTGGAAGCTATGCAATCAAAACCTAATTGTAGTTTTAATCTCCAGGTGTTGAGACCGAATATAATTGAACAAGTGAGTGTCCACCTGTGCCAGGCAGTGAAACACTGAGGCTAGCGGTCTAGTCGAGAATGGGACAAGTAGGGACACTTTAAACTCCCTAGGACAACTCTTCTTTCATTCCCCCAAGCTTCCTGCCTCGAGCATGCACTGTTTTGTAATTATAAAATACAGTTTGAATTGGGAAACTAAATGTTGGAAACATTAGACCCCATTTCTTCCATTTGGACTCTTAGGAATCTGGGCCCCAAGCCAAGAAGCTGGGGATTGCCAGGGTTCTAAGCTCCTCCAGCTCAGATATTCTAAGAATCCTGAAAATGTTAAATGCTGGGCTTAGACTAGAGAGGAACAACATGAAAGTCTTGGAGAAATGGAGAGTTTGGACCAGACTGTTTCTTTGGTTTGGGTTCCAAGAAAACTGGTGACGCCGGGTTAAGGGTCAGTGACACCGTGTCAAGTGAATGAGGAGAGCCTGGCCCAGTGGCTTATGTCCATAATCCGAGTGTGTAGAAAGCTGAGGCAGAAGGATTGCCGCAAGCTTGAGGCAAGCCTGGACCCCAGAGTGAGACCCTGCCTCAAAAAAAAAAAAAAAAAAAAAAAAAGAAGACAAAAGAGAAGCAAGTGAAGCTCAAATGAGCACAGATAATCCCATGTCGGTCACGTAAACCTAAGCAGTAAGATCAGAGTGCAGGGGCTGGAGACAAGGCTCAGAGGCCAAAAACACTGGCTGCCCTGCAGAAGGCCTGGGTTCAGCTCCCAGGATCAGATGCCCTCTTCTGGCCTCCTAGGGCTTCTGCATGGATGCGGTACTCATGAAGGTACACACATACACATGAAGAATGAAAGAACTGAAGGGGGATGGGCTGGAAAGATAGCTCAGAGGTTAAGAGCACTGGATGCTCTTCCAGAGGATCTGAGTTCAATTCCCAGCAACCACATGGTGACCCACAACCATCCTTAGTGAAATCTTGTGCCTTTTTCTAGTCTGCAGGGATACATGCAGACAGATCACTGTATATGTAATGAATAAATTTTTTAAAAAACAAAACAAAAAACACTGAAGGAGGAGGAGGTGTTACAATGCCTGGGGCACAATTGGTCTTGGGTATGTCTGAGTATGTCATGAGCTTGTATTTTTAGGTGGGTGGAAGAGGGTTGGAAATAGAGCTCACTATGAACTAGGTTGGGAGCATTGTCTAATTGGCAGAAGATGGCAAGGCTGAGGAGACACAGTAAGGACCCCTAGAAATGTATCCACTTCAGTTCCACTACACTGAAAGACTAAATGATGGCTACATAAAGACATGTCCATAGCCAACCCCCAGACCTGCAAGTGTGACCATATCTGGAAAAAGGGTTTTTTTCATAAATAACTAATAATTTTTGTTATTGTTGCATTTGTTTATTATCATTATTATTATTTAACTTATTTCTATTATTATTTGAGACAGGATCTCACCATGTAACTCTGGTTGACCTGGAGCTTACTATGTAGACCAGGCTGGCTTCAAACTCACAAATGATCTGCCTGCCTCTGCCTCCTGAGTAATGGGATCCAAGGTATGCACCACCAGAATCCAGGAGTGGCAACAAAAGGGGCTTCCCCAGAGCCTCTGAGGTAACCAGGCCCTGCCAATACGACTTCTGACTTATGGCCTACAGAATGTTGAGATTTTAAAAAATTGTATTGTCATAAGAACCTGGTTTATGGTAATTTTTATGATAGCCCTAGCAATAATCGTGTAATGGCTCAGATTTACAGGTTAGCCTCAAAGATCTCAAAACAACTTTGGTCTTTGCTTCCAACCCATGACTAGGGAGAATGGGGCTTTACTCCTGCTCTACCAGTGAATAATTCCCTCTTCTGCAACATAGGGCTAATCAGAAGCCTGTTTTGGGAATGTGTTTGTCAAGGTTTGGAAACACAGATCCCAGTGATCAAAGACTTGGCTTTAAACACCTATGGAGTTGTCCTATGCTAGGCAGGGAGTGTCCCTGATACAAGAGCTCTGAGAGCTCTAACTTGTTTTAGGGTTTGGCAGATTCCTGAGTTATAAAGGTGTGATCCAGGATCAGAGTCCACATCTCCACCCATGCCAAGGAAAACTCTGGGGCCCAGAACTATAGAGAAGAGCATTTGGAAAGTTAGTGAACTATGACAATGCTGTACCTACAAGCAGATCTGTGCTGAAACTCAGCGCAGGAAGAGATGTAGGCAAGGAAGAGATGGAGGATCGTGTGCTGTCAGCAAGTATACGAAAATCCTAGTCAGCCTGAAATGTTCAGAATATTTAGAAAGAAGAAAAATGGAGAAAAGCTGAGATCAGTGTTAGAGAAGAGGTCTAATCAGCCCCAAGCTCCATTTACAGTATGGTCTACTCTGCTCCCATGGCCTCTCCCTTCCAGACTACACTAGTTATACCCACGGTCTGCCTTCAACAAGCCCGTCAAATTCAGATATTACCATGTTCCTTCCATGTGCCAGAGTCCAAAAAGGCCGTGAAACAGCCGACTATCCAGAGTACATGAAGTGTCAAAATGTCATGGATGGCACTGAGTTCGCCTTCAGAAAGGCCAACATGGCCTTGTGCATGGTAGGCAAGCAGTCTGCCACTGAAACTACATCCACACACACAAAGGCATCATAGAACCCAGCAATCTTCAAAGATGAGCACATGGGGGAGTCAGCTTTATTCAGCCATAGGCATTGTGATGTACAATATGACTGGCAGAGAAGGCAGACAGTTCGAAGTACCATTTAATCTCAGGCACAGTCATTTATACCTATAATCTCAGTACACAAGAGGCTGAGGCAAGAAGAATATATAGGGTATGGAAGTTACAGAGAGTTCCAACCCAGCCTGGACTACATAATGAGACCATGTCCCAAACAACAACAAAAGGAGGTTTGGGGGACCACTTATAGTTTGGCACATACAAGTCACTGACAATGACCTCCTAAGATAAGAGTACCTGGCAAGGTATTCTGCAAGTAGAAAATGCTTGCTAATAGTTGTTGAATAAAAAATTGACTGAAATTTTGAACCCTGCCCTCGTGGAACACAAGATTAGTAGAGCAGATAAAATGTCATAAATCATCTTAATATGAATCAAATTGTGAGCAAGGTTATTACTGAGGTCAAGCGCAGTTTGGCAGCAGTCAGAGGCACCACTGGATGATCCCAGACTGGAGGCAGAGGGTTGGTTAAAAAATGTTTCCTCGGGCTAGCAAGATGGTTCGGAGATAAAGCCACTTGCCTTGCAAGCCTGGCAAGATGGGAAGAAGCCTACACATGGAGGAAGAGATGCACCTGGAGATGTGGAATCACGGAGCTGCCAGGAAGTATACAAAAGTCCTGACAAGAATGAGATGTTCAGAATATTTAGAAAGAAGGAAAATGAACAAAGCTGAGATCGGTGTTGGAGGAAAGTATCCATGCAGCCCCAGGCTCCACTTTGTAATATGGTCCTCTCTGCTCCTATGGCCTCTGACAATCTGAGTTTGACCCTGGAATCCACATAAAGGTAGAAGAGAACCGACTCCATGAATTTGCCCTCTGATCTCCACATCCAAATACACACAAGCCTACAACCACACGCACACAGGAATCCAACACCTCTGGCTTCTGTGGGTATCTGCTCTTCTCTCTCTCTCTCTCTCTCTCTCTCTCCCTCTCTCTCTCTCTCTCTCTCTCTCTCTCTCTCTCTCTCTCTCTCTCTCTCTCTCTCTCTCACACACACACACACACACACACACACAAAATTAAAAATTAAAAGCATGGTGGTGCATGTCTTTAATCTCAGCACTTGGGAGGCAGAGGCAGGCAGATTTCTAAGTTCCAGGCTAGCCTGGTCTACAGAGTGAGTTGAGTCCCAAGACAGCAGTGCTACACAGAGAAACCCTGTCTCAAAAAAAAAAAAAGAAAAAAAAAAAAAAGAAAAGGTTCCTGGAGAAGTTGTCTTGGATCTGAGTCAAAACAGACAGGATTTAGAAAAGTAAGATAATGAAAACATTTAGCACCATGGTGGTTTACAAACATTAATAGCCAAAGTTAAACCAAAACTGGTCCCTCAGATGAGGTTACTTGGACTCTTTTGGACTAGGCAGATCAGGAATTATCTAGATGGTTCTCAAAGAGAAGCTGGGATAGCAGGGTTACCTGGAGCCATGGGATATGGCTGTGTGCTACAGAATTAAAACTAAATGCATTCAGTTAACCCATAAAACCAGCCTGATAATTGTTGACTGGACAATCTTAGATATGGACAAGAGATGGCCTTATTCTTTTGTCATTTGTTGAGGCCATGGGGAATCTCCTGAGAATGTGAATTTCAGAACTAAACACTATCCTCTGTTCTATGCTGCATGCTTGGGGACAGTAGGTTTGGAAGAGACTCAGTAAATGTTCATTAAATGGACAGCCTGGGGGCCTAATATGAAAACTGGATCCTGTCACTCTCTTCAAAAGATTTCTTTTTACATCTCTTATTTGATGTGTGTGTGTGTGTGTGTGTGTGTGTGTGTTTGTACACATGCATGTGCCATGGCACTCATGGGGGACAGGGGACAACTTGAAGGAGATGGTTAGCTCCTTCTACCATGTCAACCCTGGGGGTCCAACTCAGATCATCAGACTTGGTGGCAAGTGCTTTTACCCACTGAGCTATCTGGCCAGCCTCTGTTCAAAATATTCCATGCCTCTCCTTTGCCCAGAGTATGATTCTCCTTACTGTGATAAGTAGCTACCCATCTCTCTGTGGAGCTCCTACCTCTTCTTCAAAGGTGGGGTCAGATTTTGCCCACTTCCAGACTTTCTTGAAGCAGAATTATGGTAATATTTGTCCTCCCTCACTGGAGTGAAAGCTTCTCAGATAGGGATTTCTGTATCCCTAGTCCACAGCCTAGCATGATGTAGGTACTAATACAGAATGCAAATATGAGTGGCATTCTTGGCACCAAGACTTAGATTTAAAAAGGCAGTAAAAAGTTTAGAGAGAAAGAAATGAGTATTTTAGGGCTTGGAGTAAAGCTTAGTGGACAAGTACTTGTCTGGCACATGTGTCCCTGGATTTAGTCTCCAAAAGTCACTGAAAACAAGAACAAAGGGTGGGGGAGCAAAAAAGTACACACACACACACACACACACACACACACACACACACACGTATGTGGAACCTTAGGGGGAAAAGCAAGAGACAAGACAGAATGGTGTCTTGAGGAAGGTTTTGCAGACCTGGAAGTTGGAAAAAGAAAAGAAAATGGTCATACTTTAGCAGGTAATGGGGAAGCCATCAGAGTCTTTTTCTCTCTCCCTCTCTCCCTCCCTCCCTCCCCCTCTCTCTCATATATATATATATATATATATATATATATATATATATATATTCAAACATTCATGCTCAAAATTGCCCCCTACTTAACCATGAGCCTCTTCACTTACCCAGCCCTAGGCTCCCCCAGTGTCTTTACCTGGCCCTCTAATAGAGACCTGACTGAGGCAGGACTTATACATGGGTTTCTTGTCTCCTCAGCCCAACTGCATGCGGGCCCCAGCTCCCTTCTTTCCCCTTCTCTGCCAGGGCTGGGAAGCTGGCCAGGCCTAGCAGAGACTGGCGGGCAGAAGCTGGGTGGTGCCACGGAGAACCTATACAGTGCCAGGTGGTGCCTTGGGCTGCAAGCTGAGCTGGTGATCCCGATAACCTCCTGCCTGTGGCCACACCTGCCTCTCACCCCAACCCTACATCTTACCGACCTGTGTCCAGGCTTTGGTATCGGGCAGGGGGCACGGGGCCAGGCAAACCTGTGGGACTTTGGCTCCATCTCTACAAAAGGGCATTCTGTGAGTCAGCCTGCTCCCCTCAAGGCTTGCTCCTCCTCCCACCCAGCTCCTATTTCCGATGCACGTACAGCCCGTACACACCGTGTCCTGGGACACCCCAGGCAGTCGCATGGCTTCCCTGGGTCCCAGCCCCTGGTCCCATTTTTTGATCCCAGCCCCTACTGCGCTGCTGCTGCTGTTTCTGCTGCTCTTGGTATCTGCGCATCCCCAGGGCCTGTCCGGAATGCAGGGGGAACCCTCTTTGGGAGAGAGTTCATCTGGGGAGGATGATCTGGGCGTGGAGAATCTGCCCAGTGAAGAAGATCCACCTGGGGAGGCGGGTCCACCTGGTGGGGAGGATCCACCTGAAGATAACTCTAAAGCCGAAAAGGAGGATTCCCTGAAGTTAGAGGATCTACCCACTGTTGAAGCTCCTGAGGACAGTCAAAGTCCCCACGGGGACCAAAAAGGTAAGTAAGGAGTCATCTGCTTCAAACTGAGGTTCAGGTAGTTTTCCACCTCCCCTCACCACACCTTCCTGCAGAGATGCAGGAAGGTAGCCCTTCTCCCTAAAGCGGGAGAGATGAAAGAAGAAAGGGAGAAGATGAAGAAGAAATAGAACTAAGGAATGGATAGAGAGGGGGGGGAAGTGTAGAGAGAGTGTGACAAGAAGAGAAGTGGGGGAGGGGATCCCCGAGGACGTACAGAGAGCATACAGATGCCACCCACAATTTGCCGTGTAGGAAGAAGCAACCAACAGGAGGAATTTTGGGTTGCTTTTGGGGCAGGAAGGGAGTACGGGGTGAGGTGGGGTATTACTGTCTGGATCCGGTTGGCCTTGACCTATTTCCTGCCATCTAGCTGTCTCTGAGCTCTGGGATTTCAGGTGTGCACCGGCACACTTGGCTCTAGGTTCGGGACTTGGAAAAGCTGGGGACAGGAAAGAGAAACGAGTGGGAAGGTGGGATGAGTAAAGGAAAAGGAAAGCTGGTCTACTGATTTGGATCTGCACACTGAAGCCACTCCTCGGACCCTAGCATTTGCAAACTGTCTTCCAGCCAGCAGGTCTGCTGACCACTCCCCAATGGCCCAGTCACAGCTGGGGGTAGGCCACCGTGCTTTGCACATAGTCGGCATACTCTTGTAACAACCGGGTCTGTGAGGCCTCGCCAGAGCCGGAGGGAACCTTTTTCATTGTGGGCACTGGGAAGTGACTGGGCTGTAAGAGTGGGCTTATTAATTCTCGTTTATGCAGGGGATGGCCACAGTCTTTGGAGCTATAGAGGTAAGAAACCGCCTCCCACACGGACCTAATCTGGAAGTCCAGCTCTATTGAACTGCGCCCCCCACCTCCACTAGCTCTCATCTGGACCCATGTCTCTGAACCCCCCTCCCCTTTACTCCCCGGCTCCCAAGCTTCCTGACTCCACCCCCTCACTTATCCTAACGGTTCTTGTCCTACTCTTCAGACTTCTTGCACCTTTTCCTTTTATCCCAGGCACCCTACTCTGGCCCAAGGTGTCCCCAGCCTGTGCCGGCCGATTTCAGTCCCCTGTAGATATCCGCCCAGAGCTCACCTCATTTTGCCCCGCCCTACAACCCCTGGAACTACTGGGCTACGGGCTTCAGCCTTTCCCGGAACTGAGCCTGAGCAACAATGGCCACACGGGTGAGGTGTTTGGGGAGGAACCTACGGAGGGGCTCCGCTTGGGGTTTCTGCTCACAGGTGGGTAGACATCACTCCCTTGCCACTCCCCACACAGTACAGTTGACTCTGCCACCGGGGCTGAAGATGGCTCTGGGACCTGGGCAGGAGTACCGGGCCCTGCAGTTGCATTTACACTGGGGAACTTCAGATCACCCGGGCTCAGAGCACACTGTCAATGGCCACCGGTTCCCTGCTGAGGTGGGCATTGGGCTGTCCCAAGAGGAACAAAGAGGGTGTGATGGAAGCTCCGGCCTCAATCTGACCCTTATACCCTCTCTAGATCCACGTGGTTCACCTCAGTACTGCTTTCTCAGAACTTCATGAAGCCCTGGGTCGCCCAGGAGGCCTGGCCGTTTTGGCTGCCTTTCTGCAGGTACCACACTTGACACTCATATCCCAGCGGTTCTGTGCATCTTGCTGGTAGACACCCCCGTTGTTTCAGCACTCTCAATGTGGTGGTCAGTTAGCTATCAGTTTCACCCACGCCTTTGCTCATTCATTCAGCAGCGGTGTGGAACCAGGAAGCAGGCTACAAGCAGGCTATCCTTAAGGAGCCCACAAACAGAGCCAAGGCTGACTGACAGGAGGAATGTTGCACAGAGAGAGAAAGAGTACGGACCATTCAGGGAATGCCACATGCAACAATGGGCCTGGGGGGGGGGTAGTCGTTTCTCGGCTACTTCTGTGACCCATCATTTCCCCAACGTGAAATGCAGTATTTATTCAGGGACCTCTCTGCGCACACCGTGGTAGGAGGAAGCCAGGAAGTGAGGAGATGAGATGCCTGTAAGACTCACTAGTTTGAAGTTCACAGCACAAAGTCGGACGAGTGCCTCAGATGTAGATGCAGGACAGCACTCCAAGAGTCAAACTCATGAATTACTGATGTGAATACAGAGTAACATGAGCACAAAACATACTATAGTTTTCTGTGGTATACCAGAGAGTGTACATGGAAATGATGAGGGAAACATGAAAGTTTGCAGGGCTCAGGTCACTGAGGGGCCAAGTATCATGATAAATTTTCTCCTCCTCCTTCAGTTTGCCATTGAAATCCAGTGCACTTAGCTAATTCATTTGCAAAGGAGGAGTAATTGAATAATAAGATTTTATATACCCCCAGCATTCTTAGAGTCGATAAATGGAGAAAGACTACGGGAACCATATCCCATGTTCAGGCCTCCAACTGTGGTCCTAGAAACAGGTATCAATCTACCTTGCATTGTATCCCATGCCCGCCCCTGCAGGAGAGCCCAGAAGAGAACAGTGCCTATGAACAGTTGCTGTCACATTTGGAAGAAATCGCAGAGGAAGGTCAGTTTGAGGCTTGCCCTAGGAACTATACATCTGAGAATAGAGATATGGAAGGAGCTGAGGGTGAACTGGCGATGGGATTGGAAATAACTGTGAAAGTCACGAGAGAGACAAGTGGGAGTAGGAAAGCTACTGTCCACAGGTTTGACAATTAGAAATCAAAACCAAACAGAAAATAATATTAGGCAAAAAAAGTAAAGTTGAGGCTGGGCTTGGTGCCATGTGCCTTTAGTTCAAGGCCAACCTGGTCTACATAATGAGTTCCAGGCCAGTCAGGGCTACATAGAAGACATGTCTCAAAAACAAACGAACAAAACAAAACAAAAAGCAAAGTAGAGAGAAAAATTGTTTAAAACATGGGATTGAATGTGGAAAGCTAAACTGAATTTGAGAACTGTCTGCCATTTATAATCATCAAATATTTTACATTTATAAATGTTTTAGAGCAGAGAATAATGACAATACCAGTGCTTGGGAGGCTGGTTACATACCAAGTTGGAAGCCAGCCTAGGCTACATGAGACCATGTCTCCAAAAAGGCTAAGGATATAGCTTGGCAGCAGAGAAAGGGTGTGTGCATGAGGCCCTCGGTCCAGCACTGAAAAGTCACTTTAGCTAAAAAGCTAGTTCCCTTCTCAGTGACCAAAGAGAAGGCTTATAGGGTTTTGATAAACTGAAAGTCATAGAGATTTTGGGGGGGGGGTTTGGGGGGGTTGGTTTTGGTTTTGTTTTTTCGAGACAGGGTTTCTCTGTGGCTTTGGAGCCTGTCCTGGAACTCACTCTGTAGACCAGGCTGGCCTTGAACTCACAGAGATCTGCCTGCCTCTGCTTCTCAGGTGCTGGGATTAAAGGTGTGTGCCACCACTGCCCAGCTTTGCATCTGTTTTTTATAGCTGCAAATATTAAATGTATTTACAAGTTATTCTGTGTGCATGTGAAGATGTGCTCACCAGATAGAACACAAGGTTTCCACCACTGAACTGCATCCCAGCCCCACCCTCTCCTTTTATTCCAATCTGGGATTAAGTCAGCAGACCTTCGTGGCAAGGTAGTAGACTCAGAAGAATGAAGGCATCAAAGGGGGGCTTATGACCTCATTCTTTTCTTGGGGCTGGAGAGATGGCTCAGCAGTGAAGGCATCCTCTAATTTCCCAAAGCCCTTTACTATCCTCTTGGATTAACCACACATAGTGAGAAGCAGTGAAAGTATGCTTGTGCCTGGAGCTTCCAGGAGATGCAGTCTAGGTGAGACCTTAACATAGACCCCACCCACAGGCACAAAGATCGAGATCCCAGGTCTGGATGTATCTGCACTGCTGCCCTCCGACCTCAGGCGTTACTACCGATACAGAGGGTCTCTAACGACACCTCCCTGCAGCCAGGGGGTCATCTGGACTGTGTTCAACCAGACAGTGAAGCTGAGTGCCAAGCAGGTGAGAGTGGGGTGGTATATACACAGGCTGTTGGAAAAGGGGAATGCAGGAAGAGGTGAGGACAGATCTAGGGGCCATGTAGTGAAGGGAGGTAGAGGGCTGGAGACCTCTAGCTCCTTTTTGTCTTGTACTTTCTATTAACCCTCCTTCCCCCAGCTCCATACTCTCTCTGTTTCCCTGTGGGGACCTCATGATTCTCGGCTGCAACTGAATTTCCGAGCCACGCAACCTTTGAATGGACGAATGATTGAGGCTTCCTTCCCTGCTGGAGTGGACAGCAGCCCTGAGCCAGGTGCACAGTTGTCTGATAGCCTGTGTTGTCATGTCCCTAGCTACGGGTCCCTCTTCTTCCTGTGTCTTCATTTGTGTCACAGGTTCTCATGGGCCTTGGCTCTAATGTCTTCTTTTTCTCTTCAGTCCACATGAATTGCTGCCTTGCTGCTGGTGAGTTGGGGTTCCTCTTGTTCCTGATGCTGGGGGATACCCTTTAGTATCATTCAGCCCAGGAGCTAGTATTTTCCCTTTCTGCATTCCAAACCAATATGATAGGTCAGGTAGGGGACCCCCCTCCTTGTACCTCTGATTTAGGTTATCAGAATGAGGCTCCTGAAGTCTTGTGATTTCCCTCCCCCAATACCCTTTTAACCTAGCTGCTAGAGGGAAAATGGTGCTGTCTTATCCTTTTTGACATCCACCTCCATCCTCCAGCTGTCCTGCTCTGGAGACTGAAGCCCTGGGCTGCCTGAGCACTCAGTCCTGGAAAGGGTCAGGAGTATGGGAAGCCTGCTTGGGGAAAACCCTGGGCACTCCCTGAGGCAGCCCCTCCTTTTCCCCAGGTGACATTCTAGCCTTGGTGTTTGGCATTCTCTTTGCTGCCACCAGTGTGGCCTTCCTCATACAGCTGAAGAGGCAGTACAGGTATCTATGCCCCCCCCCACCAGAATTCCAGGACTGCAAACGAGCTCATTCAGGGCTGGTTTTCTGATTCTAGTTCCCTGTTCTCCAGGCACAGAAGTGAGACCAAAGATGGAGTTAGCTACAGCCCAGCAGAAATGACAGAAACTGGGGCCTAATGATGAGAAGTCAGCTGGAGGATTCTGGAAACTGTTCTGCCCATTATACAATTTCATTTTAACCACTACGGAATCTTTTTACCTTTTCTTTTTTTCCTTAAAGTACTACAATGGGATCTTATAGTGAAAAGGCAAAGTTGGACTCAATTCTTGCCCTTTTTTTGTTTTTTGTTTCCTCAGGACAGGATTTCTCTGTGTAGCCCTGGCTGTCCTGGAACTTGCTCTGTAGGCCAGGCTGGCCTTGAACAGGGATCTGAATGCCTCTGTGTCCCAAGTGCTGGGATTAAAGGCATGCACCACTTGGCAATTCTTGCTCTTACTGTGCAGTCAAATGCTCTACCACTGAACTATACACCCCTTGATCTTACTACGTAGCCAGGGCTAGCCTTGAACTGAGTGTGTATATTAATGGAGTTTGAACCCAGGATCTTGTTCTGACTGGACAAGTGTTCTACCGTGACTAAGCTTATAGCCCCTTCCCCTTGAACTCTCAAGCCTCCTGTCTCAGCCTCTTGAATGCTGGGATTACAGGCATGCACCATCATGCCTGGCTCATCCTGATTATTTTTTAAATAAATATTTCTAATAAAACATTTATAAAGTAAATATTTCTTTTCTTTTTTTTTCTTTTTGGTTTTTCGAAACAGGGTTTCTCTGTGTAGCTTTGGAGCCTGCCCTGGCACTCGCTCAGTAGACCAGGCTGGCCTCGAGCTCACAGAGATCTGCCTGCCTCTGCCCCCCACCATCTAGCTAAAATAAGTACTTCTAAAAAACCATGTATTACTTTTGTCCTCGAATGAAAAGGACATTCTATTAGTTTCCTATGGCTGCTGGGGGAAAAACAATTCCCACAAGCTCAGAGAGTCAACCCCTACAGTTCCTGAGGCGGGGATGTCCAAGATGAACTTTACGTGTTAGTCCAGGTGTGAATGGGATGCTCAAGGAGAACACGCCCATTTCTAGATGTTAGACGCACCTGCATTCCTTACTCATGGCCCTTCCCCAAAATACTCCAACTCCTTGCTTTCATTATCATATCTGTTCCTACTGCCTTTCTCCTGATTCCTTCCTCTTTTTCCCTTCTAGACGGATCAGACTCTTGAGTGCTGGAACTACAGGCCTGCACCACCATGCTTGCCTTTCCCTGACACTCTGAGGACCTTGTCCTGACCCCATTAACCCGTGATAACCTCCTCCATTTCAGATTCTTTGCTCAGCCACACAAGGTCTCTTTCTGGCTAACATGGCATTTCCCAGGGTTAGAATATGGACCTTGTTGGGCTGAGAGCACAGGGCAGTTTGAGTCAGGAGGTTGGCTTGGCCACACCCCCTAAACTTTAGTTCACAGGCAGTGAACCTTTTGGGCTTCCACCCTGGTGGAGGAGTACCCGTCCCCTTTTACGGTTTTGCCTCTAGAATGTCTGGCCCAGTGACAGTTGAAACATAGTTGTGTCATGGCTGGTGTCTCCACCCTGTGAGGACTAGAGGCCAGGACAGTTTCCTAACCACTAGGACACTGCTTCATACAGTTGTTTGCTGAGTCCAGTATCCACACCTCAGAGGTCCCATTAAAAAGGGGATCGATCATTCCTGCTGTCCTCCCAGGTCTACTGCCAGCCAAAGAAAGTCTTAAAGGGCCCTGGCGTGCCAGGAACATCCGTTTATTGACCTGAGGAGGCAACATTATAGTCTGGTAGGCAGCACGGCCAGCCCTTACAAGTTGTTGAGTTCCAGAAGGGTCTGGTCCAAGGTCTGGTGAATCTCCACGTTCTCTTCCTTGGCACTAGCCAAAGTCTCTGTGAGGGGAAGCAACAGGTGAGGTGGGGGAGGGGAAATGGGAGGAAGGAACACGAGGGAGGGAACCAAGAGCAGGGCAAGGCGACATATACACAAAACATGTCAGGAGATACTTTATGGACCTGGGGCCTATGACGGGGGCAAATGGGTAGACGGACCAGACACAAATATCGCTCGGGGCCTTGGCTTGGGTAGTATCGGTGAGATGGGGAGGCCTGTATCATAAATGGGGCTGCCTTCCTTTAGAAGGTTTAGGAAAGTTGAAAACAGAAGGGAAGACAAAGGTTCAGCCAGGAAAGGGAGGGTCAGACAGACAGAACTGGGACAGAAAACAGACCTGCAGCTGCTGTGAAAAAGCCCCTCTTGCTGAGATCCAGACTTTTCCGACCTTCATGCCCGGCCTTTTCTGACCTTCCAGCCCCGCCCCTGTGCCTCACCACCCCATTTCCAGCAGATTCTGGAATCCCAGTTAAGTGCTCCAAAGTCAGTGATGGGCTGCAGAGGGGAAGGGAGGTTGTGCTTGATGGACCCACATGTAGTCACATGCATTGATTATCAGAAAGTGGTAAGCTGGGAGTGCCATGCAGAAGGATCCGTGTGGGCCCCAGTGTTCTGTGGGAGGGTTGAGTGTCACGTGATTGAAGGTGTCGGTAAAAGCCAGGGTCTCAGGAGTAAACCAGTGCTATGACAGTGATGAGGGGCTCTCTAGGGGCAGGAAAACAGCATGGAGACCAAGTTCAGAGTTTATTAAGTAGTAGAGGAGATGGGAGGTCAGTGGACGGTGGATAGCTAGCAGGATAAAGCCAGTGCCAGAGTGGGTGGCAGGAGTGATAGGCGTGCTCCCTTAGCTGTCCTTGGCCTGACTATGCGATGTTGCCAATTTGTGCTCCTCCTGGCTGCACCCCCTCCCCAGAGACTGGAAAGAGAGAAGAGAAGGGGGCCTGCCACGGCCACAGTGGTATGGACTCAGAGGGAGGTGATGTCATTGAGCGCGTTGTCCAGCTCCTCGCTGATGGCCTTGTACTTCATCTTCTGTGCATATACTTCATCTGGGAGTCCGAAGAGGGGGAGGGGAGGAAGCATGGGGGGAGGAGGAGAGGAGGAGATGGAGGGAGAGAAGATGATGAAATGGAAAACAGAATCAGAGAGATAGACAGAAGAGAGAGGAGAGAGGACAGGCCAGATGGCAGTCAGAGCTTCCTCTTCCCCTGTCTCTCCCTGGCTTCTCTTTGTCCTCTGCACCCCAACTTGTCACCCCCCCACCCCGCACCCCCCGGCACAGCATCTCCCAGGAGCCTTTGGGCAGTGCTCTGAGCAGGCAGGCATGCACGCTTAAGAGGGAAAAGAAGGGTGCTGACGAGGAAAGTCTAAAGTTCTAAAGTTGGAGATAAAATTCTTGCTTGCCTGAGGAGACTGGAAACAGGAGACATGGGAATTAATGAAAGTAAAGGGTTATCAGAATAAAAGAGAAAGGTGACCTTTGTGGATAATAGCAGTAACCACAAACCAGCAAATACCTGGATTTCTGGTGTTGCCAAGTGTAGCTCAAAGTAATTATCTTCCATTAACAGTATTATGTAAATCCTGATATTTGATCAAACAGTAGCTGGGGATACAGCTCAGTGGCAAAGAACTTGCCTAGCATATATGAGGCCCTAGGTTCAATCCCTAGCACTGAATAACAATACTAATAAAATTAAAAATAGTTCTGTATTCAGTATAGAAGTCTCAGGGCTGCAGACAATTCTGTGGTAGAACACTGGTCTAAAATGTGCAAGGCTGTGGGTTCCATTCCCAGAACAATCACAAGGGGGTGGGGTATCTCTGCAATATGACCATTGTATTGTCTGTCCTTAGAGATGGCATTGGCTACATTAGTGTTAGGCAAGTCCAGTAGCATCACCATTAAGAAGCTGGTGGCCCAAGCCTGTAATCTCAGCACTGTGGAACCAGATTCCAGGGGATCACCACAGTTGAGGCCAGCTTGGTTGCAGAGTAAGATCCCATCCAGTGGAAACAATCACTTGGAATAGGGTCTAGAATCGATTTGTTTTCCTTTTTTCTTCCTTTTTCCCTTAAACCAAGGCCTTCCATGTGACCTGCCAATTTAAAAGATTGTGTGGATATGTAATGATGTGTGTGTGTGTGTCTGTATGTTATGTCTGTGTGGAGGTCAGAGGTCAGCTTTGATGTTTGTCCTTAACATCTACCTTGTTTGAGACACAGTCTTATCATCATTTTGAATGCCAGGCCAGTTGCACTTCTAGCCATTCTGTCTCTATGCCCCTACTTCCTATCCTGTAGTGTTAGAGTGCTGGGTACAGACACAGCTACTGTGTCTAGCTTTTACATGTGTTTTGGGTATCAGAGTTCATGTCCTGACATTGTGGGATCTGCTTTACCCATTGAGCCACCTTCTAAGCCCAGGAATACGCTTGCTTTTTTTAAATTAAAAAAAAAAAAAAAGGTGTGCAGTAGCACACACCTTTAATCTTAGTACTCAGGAGGCAGAGGCAAGTGGATCTCTATGAGTTCAAGGCCAGCTTAGTCTACAGAATTCCAGAACAGCCAGGGCTACACAGAGGGAACCTTATCTCCAAATATAAATAATTTATTACACATGTATGGGTGTTTTGCCTGCATGTTTATGTCTGTGTACTATGTGCATGCACGGTGCCAACAGAGGCTGGAAGAGGGTGTCAGATCCCCTGGATTTGGAGTTACTGAAGCTGTGGGTTACCATGTAGATGCTGGGACTCAAGCCCGAGTCCGCTGGAAGAGCGGCCAGTGATCTTAACTTCTGAGCCAGCCCCCATGTTTTTATTTCTCATTCATTCTAAACTCGCAAACGCACTAGAGTGGATTGTGGACAGCATACCCACCAGAGTCTGCAGAGCCCTGGGTAATCTAACTCACTTAACAAACACATGAGTAAGGGTCAGGCTGATCAGGATGGACGTTGAGGAGTTATCCTTTTTACCTTCCAGGTCATCAATGGTTTTCTCCAACTTTGCCACAGATCTTTCAGCAAACTCTGCTCGGGTCTCAGCCTGGAATAAAGAAGGGATAGTAGACATGGCCAAGAAAGAGGCCTTCCCAGAGAGTCTCCCTGCAGACCCCTCCTTTCTCATCTCAAACCCTCAGTTTCCTGCCATGGGCAACCTTACCTCCTTCAGCTTCTCCTCCAGAAGTTTGATCTCCTCTTCATACTTGTCCTCTTTGGTGGAATACTTTAAGAGACAGACACATGCCGTCAGCAAACCGTTCCCTTGATCCCGAATCCTTCAGCTCTCCCTTGAACCCCTCAGGTTCCTGCATGCCTTCATTAAGCACCTAGCCGTCCCTACCTAAGCCCTCTTCTCCGCCCCACCCAAGCCCGTCCTCGCTGCCCCGCTGGCCCCTCTACCTTGTCCGCTTGGGCTTCCAAGGATTTCAAGTTGTTGGTGACAATTTTCAGCTCCTCCTCTAGGTCCCCACATTTACTGCAGGGGTGTGTGGCAGGATGGAGCGTGAAGGCACAGTGAGGAGAGACAGTGGGGGTGGCACAGTGAGGGGGGGTGGAGGAGAAAAGAGAAGAGCAAAGTGGTGAGAGTGACAGCAGGCTGATACCCCCAACCCCATCCCCGAATTCCTACTGCAGAAGAGAGACAGTAGCCTGAGATGCTGAGCTGAGGAGAGAGATGAGGTGAGAAAAGGTTCCATTGCCTGGAAAGGCCCAGAGAGGTCACTACCTCCTCCTCTGAGGCTATCAGCGACTTGAGGGCCTGGTCCATGGTTCGCAGCTCCTCCTCCAGCTGCCTGGCTCGGCTGGGGGCGGCAGGCATAGATCAGAGGACAGGCCTGTCCCTGTGGTCTCTGGCCTGGGGAACTCCTGACCACTGTGCACAGTGCCCACGGCTGAGCCCCAGCTGCTCTACCCCCGCCCCCTTCACACCCGGGGCATCCTTACCTCTCAGCCACCTCAGCTCTCTCTTCTGAGCGCTCCAGCTCTCCTTCCAGGATCACCAGCTTCCTGGCCACCTGAGGGGAAGTGGGAGAGAGAAGTGGGTCACCCACTGGGACTTTGGTGACTACAGGTGAAGGTGACGTGGGGCAGGGCCATCACCTCCTCGTATTTGCGGTCTGAGTCCTCAGCGATGTGCTTAGCCTCCTTCAGCTGCATCTCCTGCAGCTCCATCTTTTCCTCATCCTTCATGGCCCGGTTTTCAATGACCTTCATTCCTCTGAGAAGCAGGGAGAGGAGTGCACAAGGGGTCAGTACCAGCAGAGTCAGGCCCCTCCCTCGGCCGCCCCTACCCTGCCTCCCTCCAGGGCCCCCTTCCCCACCTCTCGCTCTCATCAGCTGCTTTCTCAGCCTCCTCCAGCTTTTGCAGGGCTGTAGCCAGGCGCTCCTGCGCCCGATCCAACTCCTCCTCTACCAGCTGAATGCGGCGGTTCAGGGAGGCCACATCTGCCTCAGCCTGTGGGTCAGAGGGCAGAGGTCAAAAGGCTTTATATGCCTTGGAGAGGATCAGCTAAGATCCAGGGACAATTCTTCAGAATCTTAGCTTTCTGATTTCTGTGTGTTCCAAGTACCTCCCCCCCAACCCCCCGCCCAACTAAGCCTCTGCTAGGTGAAAACCTGCTTTCCCCCACAAGTTCCATTCCCCCAGGGTGCTGCCTCTTGCCGCAGTATGCCTGGTTAGCCATTAGGTGACCCCCTTGAGACCACTCCAAATGCTGACACTTAAGTTTGAGGCAGCTCTGATTCCTACAGAGCAGAGCTTGGCTCAGGTAAGGGGGAGCTGGGAAGAATCAGTGCAGCCAGACTTTGTCACTGCTAAAAATCAGCCAATCACAGAATCAAGTTCTGTGATGTCACCAGCTGCCAGGCAGACAAGACAAGCCTGTAAGGAGCTGAGACAGTAGCAAGGGGCTCCCTGCCAAGGTGACAGGGGTGAGGAGAGGGAATGCAAGAGATGGAACTCAGACTCTGAATATGGAAGTAAGCCCTTAGAGGGTTTGGAGAAGGTCCATGGAAACCCAGGCTACCCTGAGAACAGAGAGGCAGGGTGCGGCAAGATGGCCTGTAAAGGAAGGTGACAACATCAGTGTGCTTGTTACGTGCACTGGCTCAGAGTCAGACTGTCTGTCGTCTTTGAGCCGTGGCTCAGCTACTCCACCCTTGTTAGATGCCCTTGGGCAGCACATTTGGCCTCTCTAAGCCTCAGTTTCCTCCTTCAAAATTGGAGCTAACAATCACAGCTCCTTTGGACGCTTCTGAGACAATGCACTAGACCAGGCAGGCGGAAGCTCGTGAAACTAAACAGGTTTCCAACCCCATGCTAGATTCACTGAACCGACTCCTCCAAGGGGGTCTTAAAAAAAAAAAAGTATTTATTTATATATTATATGTATTAGTGTTTTTGCCTCCATGTATGTGTGCTGCGTGCCTAGTGTCCATATGGTTGCCAGTCACTGGGAACTGAACCCAGGTCTTCTGGAAGAGCAGCAAGTGCTCTTAACCACTGAACTATCTCTCCAGCTCCTCCCCACCTTTATGTATGTATGTATGTATGTATGTATGTATGTATGTATGTATGTATGTATATAAAGTTACCAGCTAGTTCTAATGATAAGCCACCTTTGGAAATAGTGACATAAACTGTGGATAACATTCTGAACACATTGCCTGCTCAGAGTCCTCCTTCATAAATGTTAGATAGCCCCACCTCATTTCCCAAGACAAAAAGAGACCTCTGCTGAGATTTAAGACAAAAAAGAAGAAAGGGCTGGGCCCCAGAAGGGAGGGGGCAGGGGAGGGGAGGGGAGCTGGTGAGGCTGGCCCAGAAGGCAGGCCCTGGGCAACACTGCAGGGCAAGAGAAACATCACCATATATAGAAAGTGGTTTATAGCTTGTCCTCCAGGTGCCTTCCATACCTGGAGTTTGGCCACCTAGAACAAGAGTCCATCATGGGCACAGGGCCCAGTGACTCAATGTGGAAACACTCCGGAGACAGCCTAGGGGAGAATGACTCTGGGGGACACTGGGGGGTTACTCTAGAGAGATGGCGGGGTAGGACAACAAATGACAGCCACGTTTGGGAAGCCCTGGAATCATCCCAAGACTGCTTTCTGCCATGTCTGTTCTAAGCGATGGATGCTGGCTGCTCTCCCACTACAGAACAGTCACTACAATAGGCCCCATTTGCTAAATTGGAAACTAAAGAGAAGAGAAATTGAGGCACCGCTAAGTTAACTGCTGTGTTCAAGGCAGCACTATAAAATTGGGCCGCATTTCCTCTTTATTAGCGGCAGGACTGCCTGCTTCCCCAACTGTCCCTGTCCCCCCCCCCCCAGCTCCTTGGGTTTCCAGTCTTGCCTCCAGCTGCACTGAGCCTTGGTTATTTATAGAGTATCAGATGCCCAGGGTCAACTTTGCTAGCAGCTGCAGGTCCGTCCCCTCCCAAGTGCCAGAGCTGGTAGAGAACCAAAACTGGGGACTAGAGGTCAGAGAAGCCCGGCTATGGGCGTGCTGGGGAAACAGGGAATGGACAATGCCAACTGGTCTCAGGTGTTCAGACCCTGCCTCGTGCTACTCACCCCGCAGGCCCTTCACACAGATGCATCTTACAGGAGAAACTGAGGCAGGGATGGTGACGGTGCCTCATCTCTAGTCATCTAGGGTCATCCCGCCTGAAGATGTGAGTTGGGAATGGCAGAGAAACCTCAGTGTAAGTGGAGCCTGCTAAGGTGGCTGCTTTGGCAGTTGTGGCTCTGTGGCCTGGCCTGGGCCTGGGGTTGACAACTTAATGAGGGTAAATGAGGAGCCTGAGCTGAAGCTCCAGGGCAACAGCCAGAGGTCAGGGGTGGGGAATTCCTAATGGCCCCTTCATGCTGTCTTTGGATCACTCTCCCTCTCCTGCCCTCAAGCTCCCCACATTCAACCCCAAGCCTCACACACACCAAATGTGGCCTGGGACTCCTCTTCGTTCTCAGAGGGGGATGGTAAGTTCTTACCTCCCACCCTCACAATGACTCACTGTACATTCTACAGGCTGGAACCAAAGGGAATTACAAGGATGAGTCCTTCGGGGGGGGGGCAGTAGGTGGTTTTGATTTAGCCAGTGTCTTGAGTTACTTGTGTAAACCTGCCCCTAGCTGGTGTTACAGAGAGGAAACCATGTCTGTTCAGGTACTACAGACCTAGGCCTCTTTCTCCCTTTGCGTTCATGCCTGGGGCTCCTCATCAGTGTCCTAATGCCACTACACCTCCCCAAACCCACACTCACGTCGGTGGCCTTCTTCTCGGCCTGCTCCAGTTTCTCCTGGGCATCCTTCACAGACTCTGAATACTTTTCCACCTCATCCTCTGTCCCCTTCAGCTTCTTCTGGAGGGCCTGCTGCTCTTCCTCCAGCTGTGGAAGAGGAAGACTTGATCAGACAGGTCTGGGTCAGCCCCCGGAGGCAAGGAAGGCAGAAGGTCTGGAAAGGTGTGTGTGTGTTAGGGTGTTTCTAGGAGATACATGGAGAGTGTTGGGGGAGAAGAAGGGTAAAGGAGACAGTCCAGTCAGCAGTGTTAGGAGGCCCTGGGAGAAGAAAGTGACAAACCTCAAGAGGCAAGGACCCACTGCAGCTCTGTAATGACAGATAACCGGGGACTCCTCGGGCTATGGTGGGTGGGGTGAAAGCTCTAGTTAGGGCTGAGCTTTGGAAGGTCCCGTGAAGGCCCAGCCCCCACACTGATAGGAAGGCCTTGGAGAGCAGACCCAAGGCTGGGGGAGAGAAGGGGAGGTTACACTGGACCCCACCTGCTTGCATCGGTCTTCAGCTTGCTTCTTGTCGGCTTCGGCCTGCTCCGCGCGGTCGATGGCATTCTCCTTGTCCAGTTTCAGCATCTGCATCTTCTTCTTGATGGCGTCCATGGCTGCAGTGGGGGGGTGGGCCGACGGGCGGGCTGTGAAGACTGGGTAGACTAAGTTGGCTGAGAGCACTGGAAGCAAGAGGGGGACAGGTCAGGAAGACAGAGAGGGACTGGGATGTCCCAGCTGAGCGGGCGCCTAAAAGGCGGGGAGGAACCAGGCGGAGCCGGGGACCAGGACCCTCCCCCACCAAGGCCCAAACCTTGTAGGGGCAGAAGCACTGCCCGGTCGCGGGGCGCGGCCGCTCTTTGCGCCCACCCCTCCGGTCCGCCCCCTCGGGTCCTGGTCCCGCCTCCCCTCTTCCCCTGCCAGCCGTCGGAAGGAAAGTTGAGGGCTGTAAAAACCTTGGTCAGCAAAGGGGACAGGACCCTTGGGCCGGGGGCTCGGCGCTTCCTCTGAGTGACAGCCGGTCCCAGTGGCAGCTGTGGCTGGGGCCCCCGGGCTGGGGCTATTTCAGGGCGTGAGCTCACGGCAGCTGCCCGGGCGCAGGGACCGCGTGCCCCCCCTCAGCTAGCAGCAGCCGCTGCCCTTAATTTAGAAGTTTCCTGCAAATCCTCCCAGATTAAATGTCTCTTGGGAGGCGGATCTCCTGCACGCCTCGAGTGCCTCAGTTTACCCCGGGTCCCAGACTCCAGATTTGCGCTACCGACGTGAAGGCGGTGGCGAAGTCTCTTTGAATGCTTGGGGAAACTGAGGCAGGAGACCTGCTGCCCCCAAGGGCGGGCCTGGCATCTATTAACCCAGTGTTCCCTCCCAGTCTGGGTGCCCAGAGCCAGGTCCTCAGCTCCCGCCCGCCCCGCCCCCCACGTGCCCCGCATACTTTCCACGAGGCTGCAGCCGGGCTGGCCAGGGCGCTCTCCCCACCCCCACTCCCACCCGGGACCCGGTGCTCCCGCCCCCTCGCGCTCTGTCTGCTCCCCCTTTCTCCCCCCCCCCCTCTCTCTCTCTCTCTCTCTCTCTCTCTCTCTCTCTCTCTCTCTCTCTCTCTCTCTCTCTCTCTCTCTCTCTCTCTTTCCCGGGCGCCCGCCCTCCTCCCCACTCCTCCCAGCGGACTCGGCGGTCTTCCCCAGAGGACCAGCTTGACTCCGAATTTTCTTTTCTGCCCTTTTTTGGGATGTTTCCCCGTGGAGGGGCGGGGCCGGGCCAGCGAGAGCCGAAAGGAAGGAACGCCCTGGGTTGGGAGCGGGCGGTGAGACGTCCCCTCCTCCGAGGCTTCCACAACCCTCTGCGGAGCCTCCGCCGGGCGACTGCGGCGGGGTTCTCATTCCCTCTGGGGTGGGCGAGGGGAGCGAGCGCCGCGGCGTCCGGAAGGAGGGCGCCCAGGGGCAGGGGGTCGGAGGCCTGGGATTTGCTGGCTGGCCGAGGACCACCGTGGGAATCCTGGACGGAGGGCTGGCGGGTGTGGAAGGGGTACGAAGTGCATCTTCATCTGCTTCGCTCTCTAAGTAAACTCACACTCACTAGAGCACGCAGGACTGACCTTGGCGTTGACCCCAGCCCCCTGCTGTGTGTACCCTAAACTCCGTGAAAGACAGAGATCTCGTCCTTCCAACAAGCCTACGCTCAACCCCTAGGGTTTAGCTTCCCCCCACCCCCTCTTCTTGTCTTTCACTTTTCATAAGCATGGAATCCCTGAGAGCCGTCTTGCTACGAAGTCGATCGATCGCTCTTGGGAGTCGAAATGGGCTCTGAGCATGTTTTCTTGAACAATTCCTAGTGCTTTCTGGGCTGGGTGTGGCCTTTCTCGTTCCTGGTTCTCTAGTTCCTTCATTTGTTTAACTATCACTGGCTTTTGCTGTATATATAGAAAAATCCTCCAGTGCCCCCTCCCTATCCCTTTTGTGTCTTCAATTAAAAAAAAAAAAAAAAAAAAAAAAAAAAAAAAAGACGACGACGGTGGGGGTGGGGGTGGGGGGAAACACCAAAACTCATTCACATTTCTTAATATGGTAGAACTGCTCTTGGTTTGGGCCCCTGCCTACCTCGCTAGCCTCATCTTCAGTTCCCAGCCTCACTCCAGTACTTTGTCTTACATTCATATCGAGCTTAACAGCGTCCACATTTTATGCATTCTGTTCCCTCTCTCTAAAACACCCTTCCCTAAACTGATTGCTAGTAGCCTTTAGGGCTCAGATCAAGTGTCAGCTCTTCTGGGAAGTCCTTTCCTGGCCACCTCTCCTCTAGCGCTTGTGTTCCAGTGTAAGCTTTGATTCTCAACCTAGTCTCCTGCCACAGGTCTAACCTGTTTGTCCTGAGTCCTGCAGAGCAAGGCCTATTGTTCTCAACTCTGAGTCCGAAGCCCCTTCTAAGGGACCGGATTAGAGTAAGTAGTTCTTCACAAACCTTCTGCAGTGTGGTTTTGACTAGAAGCTTCCAGGCACTCAGATACCCCAGCCAATATGGTGTGAGTTTAGAGAAACGAATAGCAGAATGTAGAACTCTTAAATGCTTTTGTTGTTAGAACCGCTTATGCTCTCAGGAATTAGTAAAGATCCCCCAATTGCTTTTGTTGAGGTGTTATCAGAATCAACACTTGCTGTATTAGGAGGCAAGCCTAGAAAATGTAAAAATGTTTATGTATTCACTAAAAATCATAAAAGTAAAGGCTGAAGATGGAACTTAACTGGTGGTGTTTGTCTAGCATGCACCAACCCTAGGTTCCATAAGTAACACAGTATGACTTGATCAGGGCGGCTCATACCAGTAATCCAGCCCTCGGGTGGTGATGGGAGGCTCAGAAGTTAGGTCTGTTCTTTGCTACATATTCAGTTCAAGGCCAAGCTGGTCTATAGTTAGACCTTGTCTCAAAACACACATACACGTACACACACACTCACACCATCATGTTACTATAAATAACACTTTGAATAAAAAAGTATATCCGCTTCCCTCAAATTAGTGAAGCATGGCAATTATTATATTTGTTAATTTTTTTTTTCTGGAAGGGGGTTGACAGGGTGTCTTGTACTTCATGCTGGCCTGTCTTGAACTGCTGAAGATAACCTTGAATTTTTTTTTTTCTTTTTTTGAGACAATCTCTTTATGTAGCCCTGACTAATCTGAAACTTCCTATGTAGACTGGGCTGGCCTGGAACTCTTACATTCTTCTGTCTAGGATCAAAGGTGTATGCCACCAGGTCCACCTTGAACGTCTTATTATCCTTTTGGGTAATCATTTATTCACACATAATTTTGCTATGTCATTCATTGGTCATTTAGAAAATATTGATTCACTGAGCCACATAGATGTTCTAAATGTTGACACACCTCTATAAATGCACTGTATCAAAATATCACATTCTTTACTATCTTGATTTATTTCACCCAAGAGTCTACAACTATGTTTTAAATTTGGGGAAGCTGTGAAGTCATAGTGTCAGAGAGAAGTTATTCAAACTTAGAATTTTCACTTGAAAATTTTAATGGTATAATTGGTAACAAATACTGTCAGATTTTTCTCTTTCTTTTTGAGAACAGATCTGCCAGAAGCACTTCATGTATACTTCAGCGTTCATCAGGGGGCTTTTGTCTAGGCACGGTTAGCATGGTCATAATGCTAGCACTTGGCAAGTACAGACAGACAGATGAGCAGTTCAAGGCCAGTACGGGCCACATAGAGAATTTGAGGCCAGCCTGGTCTACATGAGCCCCTGTCTCAAACAATGCTAACAACAATAACACACACAGAGAAGGGGAGGAAGGGGAGGGGAGGGGAGGGGAGGAGAGAGGAGGGAGGAAAAGTTTTTGCTTAAGAATTAAGATTCAGAGGCTAGACAGATTGCTCAGCAGAAGAGCACTTGCTGTTCTCGCAAGGGACCCAGGTTTGGTCCCAGAGGCCCAGGATGGCCTGTAGCTTCAGTTCCAGAGGATGTAGCGCTTATGCAAATACTTTACACACTAGTACGCGTGCATACATTCAGGTGCATCATGCATGGGTGAACACACATGCACATAAAATAAAAAATAAATCTGCAGCACCTATGAGCCTGATCTACATAGCAAGTTGCAGGCCAGCCAGAGCTACATAGTGAGACTCTTCTTTAAAAACCAAAAACCACACAGGTCAGGACGGAGCATGTAGCTCATTTGGTAGGAGTGCTTCTTTAGTATGCATGAGGCCTTGAGTTCAATCTCCAGAACCAAATTAACTGGGCATGGTGCTACACACAATCCCAGCACTTGAGAAATGGAGCTAGGAAGATCACCGGTCAAGGTCACCCTTGGCTATATGATGAGTTCAAGGCCAGCCTGGGTTCCATGAGACCCTGATCCTGTTTACTTGGATGTGTGTGTGCTTCTCTGTGCTTGCTTGCAGGTGTGGAGGGCAGAGGTTGATGTCAGGCATTTTCTTCTATTGTTCTCTACCTTATTTATTTTTATTATTTATTTTATTTTACAGACAGGATCTCTCTCTGCCTCTCTGTCTCTGTCTCTGTCTCTGTCTGTCTGTCTCTCTCTCATTTGTTTTTCGAGACAGGGTTTCTCTTTGTAGCTTTGGAGCCTGTCCAGGCTAATCTCGAACTCACAGAGATCTGCCTGCCTCTGCCTCCCAAGTGCTGAGGAGTCATGATCACTTAATGAACGTGGAGCTTCAATTTAGGCAAGACTGGTTGGCCACTGAAGCCTTGGTAACTGCCTTTCTCTGATTCCCAGCCCTGGGATATACCCAGCTTTTATGTAGGTGCTGGGGATCCCAAATTCAAGTCTTCATGCTTGTAGTACCTCACCAGCCCTGAGACGACTTCTTCTTCTTCTTCTTCTTCTTCTTCTTCTTCTTCTTCTTCTTCTTCTTCTTCTTCTTCTTCTTCTTCTTCTCATTCTTCTTCTTTTTTTAAGGGAAATGGAGTGATGCTAGGTAGGTAAGAACTTACTGAGCCATCATGACGGTTCAAGTTCATATCCCAGCACCCACATAAAGATGTAGGTGTGGCCTTTAATGCACCTTTAACCCCAGCACTGTAGGAGGCAGAGACAGGATTGCTAGGCCTTGCTAGCCACCAGCCTAGCCCAGGTTCAGGGACAGAGCCAGTCTCCAGAGGTCAGGAGGGAGAGTAATAGCGGACACCAATGTCTTTCTCTGGCCTCCTCACATGAACATAGTTGTGTATATATGTACACAATTTATACATATTAACTACACACACTAAAAACCTAAGAGACAATAAAATTACTCATTCTTATAATTTATTTGAGACATTTTTACTTGAACTCTTGATTCTTCTGTCTCTGCGTCCCTCATACTAGAATTATAGGAAGTGTCAATATGTGTAGGATCCTCAATAACATTTTAAAATAAGCAGGAGGTGTGGCACACGCCTTTATCCCAGTGCTCAGGAGGCAGAGGCAGGAGGATCTCTGTGACTTCCAGGCCAGTCAAAGCTAGAAGTTATATAGTGAGAGCCTGACCAAAAAAAAAAAAAAAAAAAAAACAATCTTCTAAGGTTGCATGTTTTATATGCTGTGTAAGTTGGGGCACTGCCTTGATCTGTGCTGAGATGGTTTTACTCAACAGTATCTTTTTTTTCACTGTGTAATATTGATGCTGTGAAAAATAGCTTTTTTTTTCCAATTCATTGTCAAACTGATTTTGACTTCTGGATAGCTGAAAGGGTCTTGGAGAATCTCCAGAGGGGGAGACCCTGTCTGAAGAACAGCTTCTCAGGTTTCCAAGCTATCACCGTGGAGATGTGCGTGATGGGCTGCAGTCCCTGAGGACACCATAAGGAAGTGGCAGCAGGGTTAGCAGCTATCCTGGGCTCACAGCTGGAGCTTAGCCGGGATTACTGTTCGCGTGGGAGGCTGTGGAAGGGACTTCATTTCCAAGGCCCTCAAGTCACAGGACGATGACATTGAATCTGGGGTTCAGGGCCCACTGCTGTGTGTGGTGGAGTTACCAGTCTGTGCGTCAGAGAAGCGATAATACATCTTGATTTTCCAGTGCTTAGCACAGGCATGGCTTAGTAAATATTGAATGAATGAATCACAGGTGACAGGAGTGATGGTAGGAAGTTGGCACTGACTCTAATGGGTTGCCCTGGAGAGGACAAAGTCTTTCCATCCACTTTAAACTTAGTGTAATGGGAGGAGGCTGATGGCGCTACCCAGAGTAGCAGCAAATGAGCTGAGTTTGTTTTCTACTTGAAGGGGATAGACTTGACATAAAACACTGGGCAGCAGGATTGGCTTTAAAAAAAAAAGTCAAACATAAAAACACTAACACAAGAGGACTGTCATGCTGTGAGCAGAGAGGGTGAATGAGGGAAGTGGAAGACAGTTTGTGTATACCTCCTTGATGGCTCCCTTTATGGAACCTGGGTGGGTCAGGCTCTAGTAAGTAACCAACTCTGGCCACCAGGGGGCACTCTGCCCCTCTAAAAGATGATGAAGCCTCCAAGGTGGATCAAGTTCCCCTTTCTGTTTTTCACAGGAATATCCCAATCGACATAGATGGTAAGTTTTTCAAAAAGGATTTTTGTGTGTCGCCTAGAGGCCAGAAGAGTGCATCCAAATTCTAGTCTTCACTTACTCTGTTTATGCCTATGTGAGTTCATGAGAAGGAACACAAGTCAGAAGCCGGCAATGATTCCCTGCAACTGGAGTTACAGGCAGTTGTGAGCTGCCACGTGGGTGCTGGAAACAAACCCGTATCTTCTGCAAGAGCAGCAAGTGCTCAACAACTCTCTCCCCAGCCCCTTACTCTTATGTTTTAGCAAAGTTGCTTTTGAAAACTGGAATTTGGCCAGGGACTAAATCTGAAATCTCTTATATGTCTTAACTGGTTATGGAGAATAAAGTGTACTGTTAGCAGTAGAAGCGTAGGGATTGGCTGGTGAGATGGGAATAGGGAATGGTTTTGCAGGCAGTTTCCCAAGTAGGGTGATTGCTGGGTGCAGGAAGGAGAAAGAGGCCTGATGGGCAGACAGCTCCAATCTCCTCTGCTCCCATTCTGGGCCAATCCAGTCAGGTGACAGAGCTCACTCCTGCCCTCCCCAATACCCCCGGGAGATCTTCGACCCGCTCATAAAGACAGGCTGCAGCTGCAGGTAGGTAGAATCACCTTTATTGGAGCATGACCTTTTTGGGGTTTACAACCCCAAGCTCCATAGGTAAGTGGGGCAGGGCACATAGTATCAAAACGGGATGAGTTGAGCTGATGTGGCCTTGGGGACTTGCTTGAAGCGGCTGGCAGGGTGGAGCAGCCGAGGCCCTGGCAGGTTCAAACTGAGGTACAGCAGCGTTAATAATACTCTTGGAGCGTTAATACTCTGGGAAGGGACAGGCACTTAGGAGCCCTAGGGTACGAAGGCACTTGGAATCAGGAAGAGGACAGGGCTTGCAGTGGGGCTGGGCAGGGTCAGGCCTGGGGCTTGGCAGGCACTTTGAGGGAGTGCTTTGGTAGTGGCAGGCACAGTCTCTGGGCTGGGTCTGCATTAAATAGAAGCGGCTTCCCTAGTGCTCATCCCGAAGCTCTGAAGGCAAAAACTTGTACTGCTGCTGCCGGATCTGGGCGAGCTTTTTCCTCGCCTCTTCCAGCTCTCGCTCCTTGCGAAGCATCTCTTCCTGAGCTGCGATAATCTGAGGGGTGAAGAGCCAAGGAAGCTCAACAAGATGTGCATTAGGGCAGAGGCGAGGTGGGATGGCGCTCGCCACAAGACCACACTCCCAACAGTGTCCCTCAGTGGCTCACCTGGGCAATGCCTCCAACCATCCTCTCCTTCACCACCACTGTCTCATTCTCCTGCTCTTCAAAGGCCGCAGCCTTCTGGGCCGCCTTCACCAAGTTGTCTGAGGCCCTCTTCACTGCATTGCCAGCAGCCTGACAAGAAGCAAACAGCTACTCTTGAGAACTAGTTCTAGATCAGAGGTCCTTGATACCCACAAAGAAACTTATCTTGGGCGTGAGAGTGTTAACTGTCAACTTTACACACTCTGAGATCACCTGAGAAGGGAGCAGAAAGGAGGGCTGCCTGGATTGGGTTGGCCTGTGGGTAGATCTGCGGGAACTGTCTTGACTACATTAGTGAAGGTGGGAAGAACTGTCCACGGTATATAGCAACGGCAGTTTAAAGCGATGCAGCACAAGGCTTAGAGGGATGGGTAGAGTTTCGTACCTGAAGCCGTTTCATTGCCTCAGAGTCTTGATCGGCTTTGACCTTGCAAGCTACCAGGAGCTGGGCTGTGGAGGCAGCTACCTGCTTGGCTGAGGAAATGAGTTTCTCCTGGCTAGCGTGGCCCTGAACAGCTGCATTGGCTGCCTCACACAGATTGTTGGTGGCTGCAGCCACCATGCGGGCCTAATGGAGAGAAAGAGTTAAGATTAAAGTATGCTTCCTGCTCTGGGCCATTCCATTCCATTCCATTCCAGCCTCACGTCTCCCCAACTCAGAAAGACACAGAGGGTGTTATACACTCACAGCAGAAATGAGGCCTTGGGACCACTGCCCATCATCCAGTGCATTGGCTGGAATGGCGCCCACCTGCAGAAGAAAAAAGTGAGCCCACTGAGACCTACGCTGTCCTTACTGCAAAGGCACCCTGCTAAGGCTGTGAATGGGATCTGCCACTTTGTCCTCATTCTTCTGGTGATGAAGTACTGACCTTTCCTTGAGCCACCAGCTCCCTCTGGGCTGCTGATGCAGCCTTTACTAGTGCACTGGTGGCTGCTGCAATGGACTTGGCAGCTTCTAGGATTTGCTCCTCAAAGTTCAAGGACTCATCTGCCTCCTATAAAGAGACGGTTGCAGAGGGGCAGAGAGCGGGGAAGCTGTAAGAAAAGCGACAAAAGGGGAGAGCTCTTGCCCCTGTGAGGGTGAAAGGGGAGGGAACAGCTCTGACCTTGGGTTTGGCCCGGGGCTTCAGCTGCTCTAGCTTTTTGGCTGCAGCCTCAATGGCAGCTGCGGCTCCTAGGAGCTCATTCTCAGCAATAACTGTGGGGTCCTCCGGGTCCACCCATTCTGTTCCTGTGGGATGAAGACAGAAGGAGAATGCTGAGGCAGGGTAGGGAGGTCAGACTCACTAGGGAGTTTGTTTAGCACCACCGGGCCCTGGCACCTATGAGGACCAGAAGCAGAGGCTAGCTCTGAGCCATCCAACCAGGAAGTACAGACAAGAGCTTCTCTTCCCTCCCGTCTCTCACTACCCTTACCCTTCATGGCCTCAGCAGCCTGGATGAGCTCAGTCACTGAGCCAGCCACCCGCTTTGAGTGTCCTGTCAATTGCTGCTTCAGTTCTGGGTTTGGCTTTTGAAGTGTCTGGGAGGAGGGAAAGTGTACAACAAAGAGCATCAGATCCTAGTCCACCTGACCTGTGAAGCAAGGCAGATCATGCTCCCGGCCCCAGTCTCTAGCACACACACAGCACAGCACAGCACAGCCCTCAAACACTTTGTCTACTCGTACACACAGTGAACCATGCTCCCACACAGTCAAGAGTGGGGCTGTCACTCACCGGCTGACAACAAGGAGGACGACGAAATGAGAAGAGATGGTAAAGGTAGAGAAGGGGAGGTCAGGTGGGAAAAAAGGAGACAAGAGAAGAGGAAGAAGAGGTGAATGGGAGAAACAAAGACCAAGAGAACAACAGGGTCCTAGAGGAAGGAGACCTGGAAATGAGAATGGATTTGGGAACAGGTGGTAGGGCGGGTCTGGATCACTCAGGACAAAAGGCTGGGACGAGGAGCAATGCCCCCTTACCAATAGCACGTGGTCCAGCAGCTCCAGGTAACCATTGGCACACTCCCGGCCATAGTGCAGAGCTCGAAGCCGCACATCAGGCGCCACTTCTGGGTGGAAAGCTGCTTCCTGTGCCCAGAGTAGCAGGTTAGGGTTAGAGCTTCAGGCCTCCCATTCCCCTGTACGGCACCACCTCACCACCAACATTTCTACCTTGCAAGCCCGAAGCATGTCTGCAATAGCACGTCGGCTCAGATTGGCTGTAGCAATGACATCTTCCTGTCGACAAGAATTGCCAGCAGCAACAGCTTTGGCTGTTGCCATAGTAATACCCTTGGTCATTCGGATGAAATCTTCAGGGGTAGAGGTCTTGGCTGGTGGTTCTGGGGAACAGAAGACCTGTGGGAAAAAAAGATGGAAGATTTGACAGTGTCTAAGACTGGAAGGTAGTCACGTGATTTACTTCACCCATCCATGTGTTCCCTCAAACATCATGTGTTCTTTCTGACTGGGGGGAGGGGAGGGGGAGGATAGGGTTGGAGATAGGGCTTCTCTGAGTAGCCCTGGCGATCCTCAAACTTAAGAGATCCACCTGCCTCTGCCCCCCGAGTGCTGGGTTAAAGGTATGTGGCACCACTGCTGGGCTCAAAAAACTTTTCTTCAATAGCTACTGTAGGTCAATCCTTGCAGATATTTCTACAGCACAGCTAATAGAGAGCCAAATTGGCCACGGCTGACTGAAGTGAGACTGAGGACTGTTTGGAAGTTGAGTGCCTTTTGGCGGGGATGCAGCTCAGCAGAGCCATGACAGGAGGTCATGTGAGAGGTTTGGTAATAAGCAGGCAGAGTGTGGAGGAATGCAGGTGAGGCCCACAATCAGTTTATCACCCAATGCCCCAGGCTGGTGCTCACAGCAAGTTCCTGACGTATGTGCTCTGTGGTTGCCTCTAGGGCCCGCGTGCCTTTGGTGGCCTCATCCTCCACAGCCTTCACTGTCTTGAGCAATGATGTCACATTGGTCACCATCACCTGAGGGCAGCAGTGGAAGAGGTGGAGATCACTTTAAGAAGCAAGAGGAAGAGCATTAACTATCTCTCCTGCTATTGGTCCTCATTGCCTCCAACCTTGGCAGAGTTCTTGAGCTGCCACACTGCAGGATCATCCCCAACTTTGCCTGCTGCAGCCTTTGTTGCACTGATGAGGTCTCCCAGGGCCTTGGCTACATCCTTTACTGCATTGATCAGTACCACCTGTGTGGGAGAAGTGACTGGGTTAAGGAGGGAAGGGGGCAGAAGCAGTAAGGCTCTGGACAGAATTAGGGATGTTAGGAAGATACCTGAGTTTCTGGGTCTTCAGCTCCCAGGCTGGCTGCACCAAGCTTGACTACATCAGCGAGACGGGTAATGGTGGCCACCGATGACTGGGCAGCTTGTGCCAACTTCTCCTGGCTCCCAGCTGCATTCTGCACTAGGACTTTGGTGTCCTCCACAAGGACTTTTGCTGTCTTTAAGATACCCTCCCTGGGGAGGTCTCAGTCTGGTCAGCTTTTCTCAGAGTCCCAAACCTCCAGCCCTATGTTCCTCTGGCTCAGTGCTCAACCCGCCTCCCTCTGGCCAGGTCCCTCCTCACCTGTGGTCAGCGAAAGTTTCAGCGCCCTCACGGTTGAGTGTGCCAGCAGTGGCAAACATGATGGTGGTATCAAGGTCAGCGATAATGCCAGACACAGCACTGGCTGCTGTAATGCAGGCCTGAGTCCCACGATTCCCAGCCTGGAGTGCAGCCAGGACGTGGGAGACCTGTAGGCAAAGTTACACGGTGCACAGTGAAAGGGAAAGGCCACCACGCTTGGTTGGGGAGGCACCCAGACAATGGGAAAGACATGCAGCCCCACGAGCTCAGTAGTCACCTTCTCAGATACTCTGCGGGCACACTCTATGAGCTCCTTCTTGGTGTAGACATCACTGGGGTTACACTGCAGAGCACCTGCCTTCGTAACCAGAGCAGAACAGCCATGGCCCAGCTCCTGTACTCGGTGCTTGATATGAGCACCTATCTGTGAATAACAGAGGAAACAGCTATGATTTTGTAAGGGTGCTCGAGGTTCTTCCACTGTACCTGGAGCAATCACTGAGGAGACAAAAACCTGGGACAGCGGGTGGCCTGGTGGGTAAGAACACTTGCCGTGAGAGCCTGGTTATCTAAGTGAGCCTCCTGGAGCCTGAGGGGCAATGAGGGAACGGAAGTTGTCACCTGAACTCCACATGTGCACTATGTCACAGGCACACTTGCACTCACAGACATCGCATGGATACACACACTAATACACTAATATTAGTAAGTAAGTAAACTGAAAAAGAAACATGCACCACCGACTGAAGGGCTTGTAAGAAAAAGTTCCCAGCACAGCCTTTTTGGGTTTCATATTTAAGCAGGAGTCACCTCCTACACAGGGGAAACAGTGAGAAGGCGCCGCTGCGTGCGGACTGTGTTAAGCACCATGGGAGGAGGGAGAGGCACTTCGTGCCTGGTTATCTGAATCAGAGCCGTGGATTATGAGCCAGCCTGTTTGGGTTTATGGAGGGTTTGGGGATTAGGTGTGTCCTACTAAGATCCAGTTACTCACTTTCTTGGAAAGAAAAGCCAAGAGCTTAGGCAAGAGTGAGCTTCATGAGTATGCAACAAGGAAGTACTAAGGAGGAAAGAGACTCACAGCCCAGCAGACAAGATGCCATAGGCCCACAGTCAAGAGGCAAGAGAACAAGAGAAGCAGAATCCAGAAGCCTACAGGTCCTGAGCTGCCCTCTGTTCCTGTGCTGAAGGCTTTGCTACTTTACGTCTACCCACAGCCCTGCTCTCTCTTTATGGAGTGGCCTTGAAGGTGTGCTGCCCTTTATCTAGAGAGAGGGCGCATGGGACAGCCCTGGAAGCTGCCACAGGAACAGGGGCATAACCTGGACTCTCCTGAGATGGCAGAACTGCCTTCATGTTTACCTCTTCGTTTTCAGCAGCCACAGCTGCAGGCTTGGCTTGTGAAGCCAGTCGGCCGTAGTCACTGGTCAGCTGGTTGGCGAGAGGGCCCAGCTCTTCAGGGCTGGAGTTGGACTTGGTCACCTAGTGGGAAGGGAAGAAGTGAAGAGCTGACCAAGCTCAGCTCTCTAGGGCAGCCCTCTTACGTCCCAAACTTACCATCTCCTGAACTGTGACAGCAATGGCCTTGGCTGTCCTCACCATGGTAGTTTGGTAATCTACGAACGAACCGTCTGGCTCACCCATAGGTCCTTCATCTAGCTGAGGGAGGATGATGAGGCACAGAGAGAGACTGTCAGGACCACTGTTAACTGTGCCCAGAATCCCTAGGCCAGGGCCGCTCTGTGGTCGCAGGTACCCGAGGCTCTAACCTGGTTAATGGCCTGGGTGATAGAGTCCACCATGCCACCCACGACCCCTGCAGCACTGGCTGCTTCATTGAGGGTTGTCGTCAGGTCCTCCACAGCCTCTGTCATCATCTGTACAGCTTCCTCCAGGGCTTCCTGGGTGTGTGCTGCTTGCTACAGGGACACAGGAAGAAGCCTGTAGCTCCTGCTTTTCTGGCTCTCGCTAACAATTACCCCTTCTGGGGCCCCTCACTACCTTGGGGTTACCACCAGCCTCTTTGGCAGTGTACAGCAACTGCAAGGCAGACTCTGCCAATGTTTTAGTCTGGTCCAGAAGCGCCAACTGTTGCGGGTGGCTCAGTGTCTTAGAAGCAGCACCCACTGCAGCCAGGGTGAGTGGTTCAAAGTACTGGGCCATCTGGGACACCTGAAGCAAAAGTTGGGGTTAGGGTCAGGTAATCTCTTACCTTGTCCCCTGGGACTCTTCACACCATCCCAGGTACCTTATGTCCCAACTGGGAGGCTTCAGCCCGGGCAGCAGTGGCCAGTGGCTCGATGAGATGGGAAATTTCCTGCACTGCAGTGAGCATTTGAGTGTGCAGAGCCTGGGGAGAAAGCAGGCATCAACCCTGAGTGTAACTGTAATAGAGCCCGCGGCTGCACAGAATCTCATTTTCCCTTCTGTTTGTAGATAGATGGGCCCGGCACTGGGGATGGAAACCAGGACTTGGTGTGCTTAGCACACACTCTACCACTGAGCTACACTCCAGGTCCCAGGCTTCCTTCCATATCCAACACCTTACCCAGGCCCAGCATATTCCATTCTTTGAGTTTTTTGTTTTTTTAAATTTACTTATTTATTTTATATACAGTGCCCTGCCTGCATGTAACCCTGCAGGCCAGAAGAGGGCACCAGATCTCACTACAGAACCACCATTTGTTGCTGGGGATTGAATTTAGGACCTCTGGAAGAGCAGGCAGCGCTCACTCATAACCTCTGAGCCATCTCTCCAGCCCCAACATATTCCATTCTTGAATACATTTCTGCTCACCTCCTGAGAGATTCCTTCGCGGGGAACAAGTTGTTGGCTCACAGCAGCAAGAGAAGCCTGGTCTAGGTCCCGTAAGCAGCTGTTCAGAGCTGCAATGGCTGTCTCACATTCCAACTGTCCTGGGGCTTTGTCTCTGCAGACACATCACAGGCACCACATAAAGACCATCTCTTTAAAGGCTATCTACCTCATCCTATCCCCCAAACCTAGAATAAATGTCCACCAATAGTGTGCCATCTCATTCCTACTCCATCATCTGCCATGTTGTTTGTCCCCCTAGCCACACATGACTTTCCAACCCACAGTACCTCGTACCTCATGCTTGTAATAAGTTTCTTGATGGAGTCTGAGACAGTCCGAGAGTGGCCAGCCAGCACTGACCAGCGTGGGGGATCCCGGGGATTGACTGCCAGTGCCCGAGCTGTCTGGATGAGCCCTCCAGCACTCTCTAACATTGTCTTAGCAGAGATGACAATAGGCTCCATGGCAGCTCGGCCCTGAGGGAAGAGGAGGCCGGAAGGCAAGTCTCATGACTTGTGTCCGCAAAGATGAGGTGGCTCATCAGTTCTCTGTCACAATGCCTCACCTCAGGGCTGATCTGAGCAGGGATGCTGGAGAATTCAGGGTTGGAAGCAAAGGCACTCAGATTATCCACAGCTTCCAGTAGAGGGGCTGTAGCTGCTCGGCACTGGGCACGGTTCTCTTCTGTGAAGGCCCCGTCTAGTGCCTGGAAATGAACAGGGAGCCTCAGAACTCAGTAAGCAGGCACACAAGTGAAACCCAGGCCACCCTCAAGGGCTTGGAGGGCTGAAGAGCTGGAATTGCTATGTGTGGATGGGCAAGTGCAGGGGAATCCAGCAAGAGACTTCAGGGATGACTTCGTAGTAATTCCTAGACTTAGGAAGAGAAGATGGGACGGGAACTTGAAAATTCAAACACTGTAAACCTTGATGGTCTTGACAAGATTGGCTGTGCTGTTGGCCACCTCCTTGGCTGATTGTACAAACTGGCGCTTGGCAGTAGGATTGGCGGTCCGAGCAGACGCCAGGCGACAGCTGTTACACAGTGCAGAAGTGTGTTTGGCCACAATAGTGGCTGCAGATAACACCTGAGGAGACAAGGATGGAAAAGCTGTGACAAGAGCAGGAAGGAAGAATGCAAACCTAAGGGGGAGCCATTGTAGAGTTGGAGGAGGGAGGATGAGACCCTAAGAGGTCTGATAGGAAAGAGAGTTACTGGAAAAGTGCAGAGTTGGGAGAAAACAGTGCTGAAAAACAAACTGGACATGGGGGTGGGAGAAATGGACAGCAGATACATTGATGGAGAAAGTCAAAATGGGCAAATGCGGCAATGAGCTTAGAGGTCTCTAGAGCAGTCGTGACCCTAGTGCTAAGTGGGAGAACAAGGAGATGTGGCAGAAGTGTTTGGTGAAGGTGGAGGTGGGTTCCCGCCCTCCCCCCCTCACATGTGCTTCCTCTCCCCTTGCCCTTGGGGTCTGCCCATCCTTTCTCAGCCTAGCCCATGGCACCTGTACTCTTGCATTACCTGGGCCTGGGTACAGCCAGGCTCCCCCAAACTCTGACAGGCCATCTGAATTGCCTGGTTTGCGCGGGCAAACTGTGTGGGTTCCACCAGTCCTTGCTGTCCAGCTTGGCTATTGGGGTCAGAGACACCAACCAGATACGCTGCCTGAGGAGAAACGAACGTGGTGGAGGGGAAGACAGTTTCTGAATTCTATGTGGATAGAAGCAGTACTAACAAACCATAGTTACCCACTTAAAACAAACTTTCATTTTGTTAAATGGGTTCAAACATTTCAGAAGATTAGAGAACATGGTAGTATGGTGGTGATTGCCTGAAATCTCAACCCCAGGAGACAAAGACGGAGAGTTTGAAGACAGCCTGGAGTAGTAAGGTGCCATCTCAAATAAAACCAAAGAGAGTTTTATTAAACTTCATTTCAATTTAGCAGTATGTGTGTTTGTTCTGGGCCACAGAATGGAAAGTACAAAGTACAGCACACTGTTAGGAAGCAGGTATAAATATTTGAAGTCCTACACAAAGAGGTAGGACTGTATGCATGTTTGAGGCTAGCTAGACTTCATAGTGGGTTTGAGGCCAGCCAAGGACTATCCTTCTCAAAAAGAAATAAGATACAATTCTAGAACTCTTAAGCTAGTTAGCACTATCAAGCTTTAGTCTTGGAAGTAGCAACGATGAACAAATATAATGCCCCCCCCTTTTTTTTTCAAGATAGGTTTTTTCTGAGTAAAAGTTCTGGCTATCCTGGAACTAGCTCTGTAGATCAGGCTGGCCTCCACCACACAGAGATCCGCCTGCCTCTGCCTTCCAAGTGCCGGACTAAAGGTGTGCGCCACCAACACCTGGCTATAACCAGGAAATTTTTAAAAGTTAAGCCTGGGGCTGGAGAGACAGTTCAGCAATTAAGAGTACTTGTTCTTGCAAAAGACCTGGGTTCAATTCCCAGCACCCACATCACCCACATGGTGACTCACAACCATAACTTGTTCTAGGGGATCTGACACTCTCTTCTCATCCTGAGGGTACCTGGCTCTCCCATGGTACAGATGGATGTATGTGTGTGTGTGTGTGTGTGTGTGTGTGTGTGTGCGCGTGTGTATGTGTCTGACAGGGTCACCTGGAACTCAGGATGGAGAACAGGCTGGCCTCAAACTCAGAAATCCACCTGCCTCTACCTAATGCTAGAATTACAGGTGAGCATACAACATCTGAGCATACAACCCTTCCCTGTAACTACTTTAATAAAAGTGCTTCACCTAGATGGGAGTGTAGCTTGCCTTGCCTAACATGCCAAGAGGCTCTAGTTCAATCCCCAGTACCATTAAAAAAAAAACAAGAAACAGCCTGACAGCTGGTCAATGTGATCAAAACCAAGAGTTACAGCACCCTGACCTATTGCTGTTCAACTCTTCTGATGCCCATCTCCCTCCCCTACAGGAAGGAGGGCACCCAGATTTTGCACTAGCTTCTTGATTTATATCCCTGCAAAGGGAGAAAGGACATGGAAAGCAAGAGCTGCTTTAGGGGTCCATCTGAGGGAAATAACCTGTGCAGCGGCCTCGGTGAAGCCACAGAGGGCCTTGGAGGCTGTGGCAATGGCATCTCCAAACTCCGGCAGATTTCCATTCTTGGCATTTTGGGAGATGCCAGTCATGGCCTCACCTAGGACCTAAGGAAGAGAGGGTGTTAGTAGGGTTGGATCACGTCCTGAGCACCAAGGTATCAGTGTTAAGTCCACCTTCCTGCCCTTGCCTCTCTGGAGCTCCCCAGCCTACTGACCTTTGAGTTTTCCATGACACTGTCTAAGCAACCGAAGTAAGACATGTCATTGATGGGTTGCACTGGATTCTCCAGGAGTTCTCGAACCGTCTGTGTAGGGGAATGACATGAAATTTGAAACATTCCGTCAGCCCTAGCTCCTTAGTTCCAGTTACCATGCTAAAGGCTTACCTCTAGTTCCCGAAGGGCATTGTCACACTCCTTCTGCCCAGGCGCTTGCTGGGTGCACATGGTGATGAGCTGGTTGATGCTGTCTGTCACTGCCCTGTTTGGGGGAGGGGTGTGGAACTAAGTAAGCAGGTGATCTTCCCTGTGCCCTGTGTGCACGGGACCGTATATATTTTCTTTTGCTTTCCTATTGCTAAACGTGGGATGTCTTATGAAATGTCTCCTCTCCGGCCTTCTCACAGGTTCCCAGAGCTGGGCTTTCCAGTTTCTGCTTACCTAGCAGCTGCAGCCAGTTGACTCTTGAGATTGGGGGCAGCAGGGTCTGTGGATAAGGCTTTAGCAGCCAGAAGAAGTTTGCTTGAAGACATGGAGATGCCTTTCAAGTTGGAGACCACCTGGGCTCTGTCTTCCTGGCTCTGTTCAAGGTGAAAGCATACATTATCCTGTCATATCAATTTCTAAAAGGATCTTCTTTCCTAAATACTCACATTCTGTTAGACACTAGGGAGGAGGAAACCAGGAGCAAACCAAGACCCTGACTACCCATGTGACTCCTATCGTGGCCTCACAGCACCCTCTGCCCCTTCGTACCGGGGCCTGTCCTGCCATCTCCACTCCAGCTTCCAGGAAGGTGCTGAAGTCCTGTCCAAATCGACCAGAGGCCCTAGCCAGGTCCTGAGGGGTTCCTCTGGAGGCCTGTACCAGTTCTGTGGCTGCCTGATTTAATCCAGCAGCAGCTTCATTCAGTCGGCTCTGAGCTTCTTGAAATGTCCCAGTGCTGGGAGGAAGCTGCAGGGTCAGAGGGAAAGTCAGGAAGATGGATGGGAGTTGAGACAGAGTTTGGGAAAGGAAGGCCAGTAAGATGGGTACAGGACCAAGGAATAATGACAAGGGTCAGTTCTGGGAAGGCGGGGTCAAAGGAGAAGCCCAGAGACAGAAAGCTCTCCTCTGCTAGCCAGCCTGTTCCTACCGAGTCACTCAGGAGTCGCTTGCTGGCATCTCCAACTGCCCTTAGAGCATTATCCACATCTCTCTGGCCAGGCAGGCAGCTGACACAGCGATTCAGGGCCTGGGTCACAGCTTTTGCCACCTGGAGTACAAAAGAAACAGGGTTGCCAAAGAGGGAATAATCTGGGAGAGCCCTCCTTCCACACAGGAGATAACCAGCTGTCCTGCCACTAAAACTGGAAGAAATGAAGGTCAGGGTCATAAACAAACAATAATCACCAGCCATCCCTAAACCCGCTGCTCTGCAAGGTTTGTGCCTGAGTCTAACAGATACTTCTAAGACAAGAGAGAAGGTAATATTCAGAGAGGCACTCTTATGAGCAGATCTGAGGACACACGGAGCTGAAGAGTGTGTGTGTTATGAGGATGGGCCTTTTGAAGAGACCTAAGCAGGGGTTTGGGGGGTGGGCAGGAGCTCTTCCTAATACCTGACCTGAGCAAGCCTTTGCTGGCTCTCTGGGTCCCCTGGATGGCCAGCTGCTTTTTTTGCCTCCTCGATGAGGCTGCTGGCCTTGTCCAGAACGTCACTGGCTGTGTCAAGCACAATGGCCTGCACTGCAGGATCTGACGTCAGGGCTGCTACACCCCGAGCAGCCTGGGCAAGTGACCGCAATCCACCCGCCACATCTCGAGCTGCAATGCCTGAGGGACACATAGAAAAGACAGGTTTGTTCCATCAGCCTCTCCCCCCAGCAAGCTCCCCGTCCCTTCTCCATTTCCGTATCATACGTGCCATCCCTACCCCAGTGCCTACACACCTGCATAGTTCTCATTGCCTTGGGCAACCTCCCCCAGCAGCTTAGCGATGGCTGAGCTCACAGCTTTGGTGCTGTTGCCAAGGTCCTGTGCACACTTCTCCATCTACAGATAAAGGGTCAAGGCTTAGGAGGATGAAAAAGTGAGAGGATATTTGAGAAGGTTCTTGGGGACAGCTGGAAGATTAAATGAAGGGACTATAGCTGAGCAGACTTTCAGGGTTTGGGTGAGGGCATGTATATTAAGACTACTCACTGTTTCCCCAGGTAAGGGTTTGAGCTTGCCATCTCGAGCTGCTGCCTTTACTTCCTGCAGGTCTTTCTCTAGATTCTGTACCACACTCAGTGCAGAATCCATCTCCAAAGGTCCACATGCCTCCTGAGCCTGTGATGGTGAGCAGCAAGGGGTATGGCTACATTCCTGGGCCTCAGATTACAGTCGTCCCTCTTAGAGGCTCTGGTGTACAAATTCTCCCCGATCCCAGGAGTCCACACGCCCAGCCTCATCTCACACAGCTAGAACGGCTCCCATACCTTCTGGGCAGCAGTGCGGAGCTCGGCCAGTGCAGTGCCTAGGTTCTTTGCGCACTGACTCAGCTGCATCGCTGAAGCCTGGTCCTGAATTGTTGGCACTGAGGCTTTTGCAGCTGCCACCATCTTCCCACCTGGCTGTTGGAGAAGATATGCAGATTAGGTACAATACCCTCTCTAGCCTTCCAATGGACACTGGTAGGATATAGTGAGTAATCAGTCAGGTTTGCTCTTAGCTATGAGCAGATATTCAGATTGTGGGAGATCTGAGGTCTTGGAAAGATGGGGAGGGTCTGGTCTTGGAAGTGGACAGTGTCTTGCCTGCAGGAAGCTCTGGCTGGCAGCAATGAGAGCGAGCTGAGCACTGGGGCTGTCAGGTTGAGCTTGGCTTCCTCGGACGCCCTGGACCAGCAATGGAATCTGCTCTGCCACAGCCTGTAGGTCAAAGTGCCATGAATACCATGTTCTTGAAGTTAGGGAAGGTACTACCTTTCTTCTCACTCCTCCCTACTCCCACATGCCTCTTGGAGACTTACCTTACAGCTCTGCACCAGCAGGGGCTGGGGGCCGGCAGAGGCCTTGGGGGCAGAGGCTGCATGTTGGGCTGCAGCGATGGTCTGTGTAGCAGAGGCTGCAGCTTGCTTGGCTGCATGCTGAAAGGACAGAATGATCAGAAGACCAGGCATTTCCAGGCCCTGGTCTACTCAGCCCACATTATACCTTAAGGAAATACTGACTCTATCCACCCATCCCCACTCATTCCTCTCACTGCATCCATGGATTTATCCTCCCACTCCCTGCACGGACCGCCCAGCCTTACCTCCAGGCGCTGCACCAACTTTTTCTTGATAGCATTCTGTGCAGCTGCATTGGTGGCCATGCGAAGCCCCTCAGCCGCTTCACGCAGCCGCTGCTGTTGTTCCTCACTGTCAGGGTGGGCAGCTGCTCCCTGAGAGGAGAGTCATCATCCCTCATCACACTGGCCTGAGAAATATACTCTTTCCTAGTCCTTTAAACCCAGTTTAAAGCTCACTTGTTTTCCTGCTAATTGCTTGCACCTAGGTAGAACTGCTGAGAGGTGAGAATGATTTCAGAAAGGACAGAGTGGGGTGGGGGTGTTCCAGGGTACTCTTTCTTGCTGTTCTCTACAGAATACTCAGAATTAATTTAGGGTGGCTTGAGAAGAGAAAGATTTTCTTTAGAGAAGGGGTCACAGAAATTTTGGCGCTTTCTTTTGACGGTCTTCACGCCTTGCATGTCAGCATCTAATGTTCTTATTTCCTATGACTAGCAGAGACCCCTGGGACCAAAATGCTATCTGCCTTCATGGGGGACCTAGAAAGATGCCAAGCAGACGTGGTGGCAACAAGGAAAGTGGGGACAGCAGACCTTCAACATGAAGGAGGAAAAGGAGTCACAATCGCTGTGAGCCTGGTCGGTGGCCCACCTGCAGGCTGGGAGCTGGAGCTTCCTGGGGGTTTCCTCATCTGTTCTATTTTCTGCTTTCCCGTTAGACAAGGTCCCCATGTGGACCTGTCTACTTCCCTTCAGGGCCCAGTTCAGGGTCTGCACAGAAAACTCCTCTGTACCTTGGCAGCCTCTACCATCTTGGCAGTGGCATCGGCAAGGATCTTGGCAGCACTCAGGAGCTTTCGAGAGTTCTCCAGATCACTCTCCCCCTCAGCATCGGCCTTGATGGCATTGACCAGGTCGGAGGTGGCTTGGGCCAGGATGCGGGCCTGTCGTACCATCTCCCCTAGAACACAGGGTATCATCAAGTAAAAAAGGCAGAGACACTGAAAGAGGGAAAGGGAGGAGGATGAGTGGGGCACACAAGGTCTTTCAGGGACAGAGAAGAGACTGGCAAAGTTCTCAAGTGATCCCCTCTGAGTCCCAGCTTTCCGGAACAGGTCTCCCAGTGAGCTCCCATGATAGAAGGAGGTAAGAAGATAAAGCGGAGGAGAACACTCTTCCCCCACTTTCTTCCTTGTTTTCAAGGCTAGCTCTTAACCAGGCAGTTTTCCTCCTATTGTTGTGCATAATTTGACATCTTCTTTAAGTGCTCCAAAGAAGACAGAACAAGGCTTATGCTGCTTTACCGATGGGGCAGTGGAGGTGCTACGCCCAGCAATGAGCCTATAGTTAGGAAGGCTAGCGAGGCCACTGTGCTGATCCTCAGGTGGCATGGCTGATCTGTAAGGGAACGTCCAGTGGGCTTGGGGTGAAAAGCCCTACACCAGGGCTTTTGCCTTCCTGGGGGTGAATACTCTTACCAGCATCACCCATGGAGCTGAAGATATTTTCAGTGACAGTGAGGATGGTGTCAGTGGCCTGGTCGTATCGGCCGGCCGGCCCAGCTCCCGTGGCATGGGCCTTTACATGCTGCAGCAGTTCATTGAGGGCCTGGGTGACAGCCGTGGCTGCGGCTCCTACTCCTCGCAACAGCTGCCCATCTTCTGTAGCTGCTTGGGAGGCAGACACACAGCCCTCCACAGCTTTGGCTACCAGTCGTCCAGCCTCTACCAGCTGTTCTTGGCAGACAGGTGAGCTAATTGTAGGTGCTACCACCTATGGGAAAACTGAGTTTCAGACATGTAGGCAAGGGAAAGAGGCTAAGAGATGGGGTGTTCGTGGTTTTCACAGTTGTCACTTGGACACAGCAAACCTGGGCTCACCTTCGTACAGGCCACCAGCTGGGAGGTAGACAGGGCACATTGTGTAGCTGCAGCAATAACTTGAGTCTGGAGCCCTGAATCCTCTGTGCGCTGGGCCACGCTCTTGGCCTTGAGGACCAGGGCAGCTGCAGCACTCGCCACTGCCTTTGCTAGTTGCATTAGAACATCCTGTGAGAAAAAAAGCAGCCAGCAAGATCTGAGACTGAGCTGAGGATCCACGGACACTTCTCATAGGCTTCAGCTGCTTCATTATTCCCACTGACTCCAATCAGAGGACAGTATATGCAGAAGCACTCAGAACCTATCCCAAGCCCCTCTACCTTGAGCACCCAGGACAGACCCTCACCAAGAACAAACCCTCACCAACAGAAATAGAGTCTACACCAAAGGGAGAGATGCTTGAGGCGGATACACTCGGACAGTGATGGGGGAGGGGTGGGTGGTACAATGGGATGGGTGCTTCATGTCTCCATGCCTCTCAGTCTCAGTGTGCAAGGAGCAAGACCCTGTCCTACCCTATCTCATCTCTTTTGTCCAACCCTGCCGGTCTAGGCCTCCCCACCTCCCATCCTGTCTGTTCCCCTAGGAGGCTGAGGAAGAGGTGTGGGAGCGAGTGTATGCGGCTCAGAGAGGACCAAGCTGGGAAGGCCCAGGCCAGAGGCCGTTACCGTAGGGGAATCGGGGGGAGATCGAGCCCCAGCCCCTCTGGGTACACACATCTGCATGGGAAATCCAGGATGAAAAAGTCAGCTGAGGCAACTTGCCTAGGGTGGGGGAAGGGGCAGCTTCACCCTCAGTATGGCAAGGGTGTCTGAGATAGCTTAGAGCTGGGACCATGCTCCATAGAGGGAAGACAAGGCTAAGGACATTATCAATGAGGGTCAGAGCGAAGTAGGGTATACTTGTATTTAGGAGTCTGAATTCTCACCCCAAGAGACTGGAAGCTCTCAGTCTCATCCCTGGAAACAGAGGACCAGGCTGGTTTGGACGGGCCAATTCACAGAAATAGGGACTAAGATCTGGATTTAGGATCAGAGATTTCCTCCTAGCAGTAGGGGTTCTAGGAGCTGCATACATCACCAACCTGGAAGTGGGGGTCAGTGTCACTTTCCCCAATTTGCTGCAACAGCTCCCCACTGGCCTGGCCCACGTTCCCAGCTGCTTGCAGCAGGTTCTGACGGGGCTGTGGAGAATGAACACCGTCAGAAGCCACTTGACCCCTGGCCATGTGCCCACAGGGCTCACAGGCTCTTGGGCCACATTTCCAACCCACAACTTGGACTGCCTTCCTCGAGGTGGAACCCTGTGTCCACCCTCACCACAGCCCTGTGGCCCTAACCTCAGTGCTGGCTGGCTGAGCACTGCGAAGCAGTTCTGACACCGCCCCTGCAAGGCCCTTTGCTGCTTGCAGAAGGGGCCGGCCATTGCCACCTTCATCCTCCAGAAGGGCAGCCAACAGCTTCACCCCGCGGGACATCTCCGTCAGGTTGGAGGAGATGGTGGTGACTGCACAGCCCACTGCGGTGTAGTCTGTCTCTGCAGGGTCGCCTGAAGACAGAGGGGAGGAAGAGGCTGAGACAGGACGGGGAAGGAACAGCGCCAGCTAATCACGGATGTGTCCCGAGAGAGATGCACACACAAGCTTCCAGCGAGTCAAGGCCCAGTCATATAAGAAGCAGATCCCGTGCTATGCTTGTGCACACTCGCTCTCTCCTCCCCTTCACACATATACAGGTTGACATCCAGCCTACCTGCTGTCAGGTTTACCACGGAGGCAGTGCCGGCTGTGATGGCATCCACCTGGGAGTGGATCTCATGCTTTGATTCATCCATCTTGTTCTTACGCCAAGCTTTGGAGGCCTGAGAGAAGAAAGAAAACCCTAGGACCTACTCTAGAGCTCAGCATTAATTCACTTAGCTTCTTTTCTACCCCATACTCACAGCATCCTGGCCAAGAGGGGGCAGTGTGTCAAAGTCATCCAGAGTGGCCTGGGCAGCCTGCACAGCCTGCATGCTGGAGTTAATGGTTCCAGTGAGTGCCTGCTGGGCTGAAGTCTAAAAGACAAGAAAAAGAGTAACAGAAGACTGGAATGGAACATTTAGAAGAAAGAACAGATGACATCAGAGGCTGGGGACAGGAGTATAAAACACTGCTTACTCATGATACTTGGGAGATGGACCTACGTACATGGCAGAGATAGGAGCACTCTTACCAAAGGCGGCATGTGTCCTCGGTGCATCTGGCCACTGGTAATCTGTTGCTGGGCAGGTGGCATGCTACCCACTTGGAAGTTCTCAGGGCCAGAGGCCCCAGAGCGCATGATAGCAGGTAGGGCCACAGAACCGTGCTCCACTTTCCCAACCCGGTTATACTGCTGCTGAAGGACTGTCGACCTAGAGATGGGATGAACAACTACAATACTTCTGCAGTTCTAGGATCTAAGGCCGTGCTTCTCAACCTTCCTAATGCTATGACCTTTTAATACAGCTCTTCATGTTGTGACAACCTCCCCACCATAAAATTATTTCATTGCTACTTCATAACTGTAATTTTTAATTTGTTTTTTGAGACAAGGTTTCTCTGTGTAGCCCTAGCTGTCCTAGAACTCGATTTGTAAACTATGCTGGCCTCAAACTCAGAATCCACCTGCTTCTGCATCCAGTGCTGGGATTAAAGGCGTGCACCACTACTGCCTGGCCATAACTGTCATTCTGCTACTGTTATGAATCATAATGTAAATATCTGATATGAGACCCCCAAAGGGAAAGCAACCCACAGGTTGAGAACCACTGATCTGGGGTTTCTTAAGATCTTGTTATAGCCTGGGCCTAGCGAAAGAACCATGGGACAGACAAAAGGTTCAGCAGTTAGCAGAGTTTAGTTCCCAGAACCCAAGTCAGACAGCTCACAACCACTGTTCCAGGAGGCCCAACACCCTGGTCTGGCCTGAGAGCACCTGAACTCACCCACACAATTAAGATTAAATTGTTCTTTATTTTATTAGTTTTTTAGTAATTTATCTAATCTTTATTTTATGTGCACTGATGTGAAGGTGTCAGATCCCCTGGAACTGGAGTTACAGACAGTTGTGAGCTGCCATGTGGGTGCTGGGAACCAAACCTGGGTCCACTGGAAGAGCAGCCAGTGCTCTTAACCACTGAGACATCTCTCCAGCCCCCAACAAACCATTTTTGAAAAGAAGAGAAGAGAACCATTCTAAGGACGCCCAGCGCCTAGTGACTCCTCACAGCCAAGTCTTACTTTCCCTAGTAACGGAATGGTATCAGCCCAACTCCCTTCCTACTTTTTGGGAGACACCGAGTCCTCCAACATAGTAGATTCTTCATCTCCCTCCAGCCCAAAGTGGTCCTTGCTTTTTTTCTGTAAGAAGAAAAGGGAAGAAGAGTTAAGGCAGGTGAGTAAGCAGCAGTCAGCCATTTCTAGAACATGGCCTGTTTGGCCTGTTTCTCGAGGGCTAGCTTGGGGAGGGGCTAGAAATCAGAGGGCTGAAGAGCTGGCAAGCTGGGCCACAGCTCTCACCTTCTTCAGGATGATGTCGATGTAGCCGGCAATGAGCTGCGCAATCTGCTCACCTTCAGTCGTCTGTACTGAGTAGTAGCCATCCTGGTAGTCTCCGAAGTCCTACAGTGACAAGGTAGGGACTGAGTAGACAAGAATCTACCCAGGGTGGAGATGGAGGAGGAAAGGCTCAACCTCCACCTGCCCACAGACCTCCAGGAAGCCGGCCAACCTTTCTTCAACCACTGCTTTCTCCCTTCCTAGAGGGGACATTGCATCTGAGTAGAGGCCTTATTGCTATACGGTTTCAAATACATGTCTTTCAAAAAAGTCTCTTTTGCCCTTCACCAGAGGATACAACTGGGAAGACATCAGCATGTTTATTAAATGGCCATACTTTTGAAGGTTGGCAAAAAAAGATTCAAAGTAGAAAAATAGCATCTATCATTTCTATTTCCATTATCTGGCAGTCTATCAAGTTGGTATTGGTATTCTATTCATAACCTCAAAATTATAAAGCCAGAGGGAAAGAATTACTGTAAATAGCAGGTGCTCACAGAAGAGAGGCTTGCCTTTCTATTAGCATTTGCTTACAATTCACGAAACCTCAGCTGGCTGGCTATAGTACGTTTTGTCCACTTTACTTTTCTCTTTTTGATACCATATAGCCCTGGATGGTCTGCTACTCACTAATTAGCTCAGGCTAGACCCAAACTCACAGCAATCCCCTTGCCTCAGAGTACTAAGTTGTGTGTGTGTGTGTGTGTGTGTGTGTGTGTGTGTGTGTGTGTGTGTGTGTAGTACTGGGGCATGAACTCCTGTGTTTACAAATGCTAGGCACGCACATTATCACTGAAGTTACAGAGATAGTTTGAATGAGATGCCCCACCCTACGATCCCTGGCATTTAAACACTTGGCTGCACTGTTTAGGGAGGTTTGGGAGGTGTGGCCTTGCTGGAGAAAGTGTATCATTTGGCAGCAGGTTTTAAGAATTCAAGACTTCAACCACTGCCATTTTCCTCTCTGCTTCCTGCCTGTGGTTTAAGATATGATCTCTCAGGGCTGGAGAGATGGCTCAGAGGTTAAGAGCATTGACTACTTTTCCAGAGGTCTTGAGTTCAATTCCCAGCAACCCCATAGTGGCTCACAACCATCTGTAATGAGATCTGGTGCCTTCTTCTGTCATGTAAGCATACATGCAGATAGAACACTGTATACTACATACTAAATAAATAAATCTAAAAAAAAAAAAAAAAAAAAAAGACATGATCTCTCAGCTCACTGCTACAACCACTATGACTGTCTGCTTCTATTTCCCAGGGTTGGTGATGGGCTCTTATCCTGCTGGAAGCCCAAATAAACCCTTCCCTCTATAAGCTCTCATGGTTGTGTTGTTTTAGCACAGTAACAGGAAAGAAACAAACACTCTACAAGCCTCTGCTGAATTTCAGGAGTGTATCCATTCACTCTCAGTGTTTATCTATTTATTTTAAGCTCCACTTCCCACAATAGAAGTTCTTTTTTCTGGAGTCCTATTCAATGCTCCCTACCCTAAAGGGGGTGGGTGGGGGAGAGAAAGACCTTTGTACTTGTTCTTCTTGGACAATCCCAAGCCCTTTTCCACTGGAATCCCAACACCCACCAGAGTAAAGCTCTTAGGAGAGGCAGCCCAGCGTTTGATGTTGGTGAGGCTCCACTCCTGGATCACCTCCTTAGTCTTCTCATCCACACGCATCACACACTCCTTAGTGATGCCCAACAGCCTGGGCACTAGTTTATTCTTCCCCTTCATCTTTTCCTGGGAGACAGAGGTTGAAGGGGGTTATAGGTTAGAGGTCAAATGTGAATCTAATGCTCAGATCAGCTCTAAACCACAAGGGATACTGAGGTGGCAAGGAGAGCTGAACTACTACTGTGCTCACAAGCAGGCACAGGACAAAGCTCTACTATAGAAAAAGGAGTATGGTGGGGAAAGGAGGAGGTGGTGGTGATGGACAACTGACAATGGACAGGTTTTACACAAAGCAACACTGTGAATTAGATTCCTGGGAACTGATAGGAAAGACTGAGGACAGAGACAGAGAAGTCTGGAGAGACAGGAAAGGGCAAGAGTTAGAAATAAGGAAGGCAATCAGAAGGGGTCAGAACCCACCTTGACTAGGAAGAAGGAGACGCCGTAAGTCTTGAGGGAACGGGCCAGCTTCACATAGCGTACCTTGGCCTCAATTTCACTCATCTGCCCACAATTCTTGTGTGCCTTCAAGTAAGAAATGGGGAAAAGTTAGCAATCTGGGGACAGTACTGCAATGAAGGAGTCAAGCTAGGATGTTAATGACACAGCATTATGGGCATACAGAAAGGTTTAGGAAGGCAAGAGATGAGGAGATGCAATGTGGACTGGCTAAGAAGCAGAAGCAACACAAGGGATAAGGCTAAGGAAATGCAGACATTCTAGAGATGGGCCTGGGGCATTAAGAAGCAGGAGGAAGCAGGACCACCAGAGTTCACAAAGAGAAGGCCTTTGGGGCTAAGTATTCCGATGAAGATTATATTTCAGTCATTTCAAGTCTAGTGATGTTCCTATCTGCCTTCCACAGTGTAGGCACCATTATCCTATGGGGGGAGGACTAGGAAAACATTGAATTGAGCCACACATGGTAACTCATACCCATAATGTCAATACTAAGGAGGCTAAGGTAGAAGGGTTGCTGTGTGTTTGAGGCCAGCCTGGGTTACAAAGTGAGACCCTGTCTCAAATAAAAAGCAAAACCCCAAATGGAAATTCCACAGCAAAATCAGTGACAGACTGGAACTAAAATCCAAATCTTCTGCTTTCTTGGCATAAGACAGGTAGGAGAACAGCTTGGAGGGCAGAAGCGAGGTGAGCAGAGATGGAGAGGAAGTAGGGGCCACTTAGCCAGGAGAATCAAGCAGCCAAGCTCCCAAGTCACCCCAGACACTTTCCCCTACCCCATTCACCTGAAAGATCTTACGCTCTCCCTTCTGCTTCACATACTCCTTGGGCAGGAAGTCCTTCAGGCTACACCAGAAAAGGGAGGGTCAGCATGTAGTGGATAGCATCAGGGACATGTGGGCCATGAACTGTGGGCCTAGAGGTTTGAGGAAATGTCTAGGACAGTATCGTCTCTGAGAGAGACTGAGAGAGCTGGTCTATACTGGCTTCTGAATTAGTGGGGACTCAGCAAGAGCTCCTGAGTGACCTGTGCCTTCTTGGGAGGGGTTGAGGAAACTTTTATTGGGGACCTAGTTTTCTGAGAAAAAGAAGGAGCCAAGAAGACAGGAAGCTCCCTAGAAGCATGGCCATGCACTCTGAAAACTGAGAAAGCCTTATTAAAGTCTTTGGATCTTGAGAAATAACAGTGAATGAGATTTGGGGACCTTTTAAATCTAATATTCCCCACAAGGAAAATGTCCTATTTTACTATGGCTAATATAGCAAATTCTTCAGAGAGTCTAAAAAAACAAAACAAGTCACAGGGGACAGGGCAGAGATACTCAACGAGCATTCACACTCTGGTGGGGCCAGTGAGGAGACAAAGGATGATGGTAGCTAAGAGCATGATGGCCTGTGGGTGTCAAATCCTCATACCTTGGAAGAGGAATAGGGGAGGAAGGTTTGGGGTACAGACAGGTCCACTGGGTCACAATGGTAAGGGGTTCCAAGCCATGACAATGTACGGGACGGGGGTCACTTACTCAAGGAAGCCAGCCTTGTGCTTCTGCTCATTGTGAGGTCCAAACTGGATCTGGCATTGGAAGCCTGCAAATTCACAGGCCTTGTCAAAGGAGACAGGGTGGGAGCCATTCAGGATGTCATCCCGTGCCTGGAGGACACAAAAGGAACAAATGTTTATGGGTGCAGGGATAGCCCTGTTAATGCCTGCCCCGCCCCACTCCACCCCATCCACATCTCCTCCATACCTGCACATAGAGAAGGTTCAGCTGCACAGGGTCCCGGGAATCCACATTCTGGTCTGAGTAGAAGAACTTTCTCCGCAACAGCAATGTCTCATGCTCTTCTACTCCCTGTTCCCTCAGTGTCCGCCCATGGTCCAGCCAGTTCACTGCAACACAGGCAGCGCCCTTAGCCCCAAGCCCACATGGCCCTTGCGCTGCCCAGTGTCTGCTTTTCACTTCTTCACACCTGCCTTTCCTCCCCAGAATGTACATTCCACGATTCAGGGTGAACACAGAGTAAATGGCTGCCTGCCCCTTCCCTACATTTCCAAGGACCCTTCTAGCTCTGCTTACATTCATCATCTGTGTGCAATTTCTGCTTCAGTTTCTCCATCTTCTTTTCATCTCGCAACAGGGTCTTGTCTTTTCGTAGGGTCCCTGTTCCCTCATCCTTTTTCTCTTCCATCAGCTCTCGAACCAGTGAATACTCATCATGGTTGGTGATACCTAGGGAAAGAGAGGGGATGGCTTGGTAACTCCACACAAGTCTGTTGACAGAGCCGGAACCTCCTGACCTGGGTCTTTGCCCTCCCAAGAGCCCTTACCAATTCGGGCACAGATAGTCATGAGCATGTCAGTAACAGTCTTGGAATCATCCACCATGATAGTCTTCACAGTTCCATCTAACATCCGGATCTTCAGGGGCCTCTGTTTCTTCCTGTACTCCATGGTGTCCTGTTGGAGCAGGGACATGCAGTCAGGGTCTATTTAAACTAGTTCCCTGCACAATCCCAGGAGAAGGAAAGCAGATCACTGGGAGGAGGACTATGGTGGCTTATGCAAAAGGAGGGTGTTTTGACTGCCTGTAACAGAAAGCCACATGGGCATGCTGGGGGGTATGTTGGCCTGGTATCTGCAAAGCTTAGGTTTGGGGGAAGGAACTGGTAGGAGGGAGGAAGAGGGAGGAGGAGCAGAGACCGATATAGCACTGGAAACGAGACATCGGGTAGAGGGTGAGTGGTCACTGGTGAAGACACTCACCCCATTTCGGAGCATGTAGTAGTCCAAAGCTTTCCCAGCTTCAAGCCATATACCTTTTTTGGGGTCTTCATCTGACAGAAATAGCCCAAAGTCGCTGGCTAAAAGAGATGGTAGATCACCTTAGACTCATTAAAAACTCCACTGTGGCCAAACAGCTATACCATTGCCTTTGTATATTATTTTCTCCCATGACGTTGGACTTAAAGAGGAAAAGGAGCACTGGAGCAGCCTGAGGGGTGAGGAGCCTTAGAACACAATGGGGACACTGCTCACGACCAAGTGCTGAGAATAGGGAATGGGGGAGTCCTGCCCCCACCACTTCACTTGGGTAGTCAGACTCACGAGGGCCAGCCAGGGCCTCTGGGATCCGCTCACGAATCATGCGGCAGGCATCATACACCATGGTAGATGGCTCAAACTGCATCGTCTTCACCACATTCCCAATGCTGATCTTCAGCGAAAGTGCAACCATGGTGGCGGCTTCTGCTCTTCAGCCTGGCTATACCTGGCCCGTGGCATCAGAGCATTAGAATATATTTTCACTGGAGTCCCCCAGACATAGTCCCAGGGAGAGGACTTTTAAAGGGACTCACTGCGACAGAGAGAAATAAGTTGTTTTGTCCTATTTAATAATTTCAAAAGGTGAAAGATTATATACCAAATGGATCAGTCTTGACCATTTAAGACATCCCAGGGAGAGACTGGCCTCTAGAATACAATAGCAGGCCTGAAATGCAGTGTCACCTGAGGACACTGCCCTGCCTGCCTGCACCACTGGAACCTGTGCCTCTCTGCTTCCAAGGGCATCAGGCATCTTGTTCCTGCTCTCCTCTTTTTCCAACCCCGGCTCTGCCTTGATTTTTACTTTTCCTGGGTCAGTTCTTTTCCTTTTCTTTGTCTCCCATTCTATCCTGGGATTTTCAGAGTACTGCCCTGACCTATCACATGACCTTCCCTCTCATAGCTTTCGCCTTTTTCTCGGCAAAACACAGAATCCCATGGGCTCCCAAATCCTGCAAACAGCCTGAAGCTAGCATTGTCAGGGAGACCTACTTCTGCCCCTGCTCTCTTCCAACTGAATGGTATATGTAGGGCCTCCCAATGAGCTATGCAATCAAAGTGGAATTACGACTCTCTGTCTACAGTCCTTAGAAATGACCTAGCCCACATTTCTTGGAAAGGAGAAAGTTTCAAGGCAAGCAAGGCAGAGCGCCCAGACCTTTAAACTCGGTCGTTGATCCTTCTAAGTACCATGTTGATATTCAAGCCTTACCGGGGTTCTCTTGCACTCTCATCAAATCCTTGTCAAACTGGCCTTCACCTTAACCAGGTTCCCAGCTTTCAATGCAGCTCTAGCATGTACAAAGCCAACTCCTCTCCTTTACCTTTCAGCCCCTATGAGCAGCAGGTTGCAGACAGGCCTAAGAGAACGAGCCTGCCCAGCAGCTGATGATGTGGCCCAATGTGGTATGGGCCTGGGTGCCTCTTAACTAAGAGGGAAGGGAAGGAAGGCAGCCTCCCATTCCCCACCTGGCAAACCGCTAGCCCAAAGGGGTAAGCAGGACTGGAGAAAAGACTGGGAAACAGGTGGGTGTCATGATACAGAAAGCATTTGAGAACCAGGTTAACTTAGGAAAGGGTAGAGGAAAAGGAGGTTGGGAAAATGGAACAGGAGAGTGAAAGTCCTGTAGGAAATACCTGCACCAATGACTAGAAGAAAGTCTCTGACCATACGTACAGTCCAGGGTCGCAAAAGAAAAGCGGCTCTCCATCTTTACCCCAAATGAGAGGACCCTCGCAGCCCCCTCAGACCCACTTTCTGCCCTTTCCTTAATCATAGGAAACCTTCCCCAGTAGGGGGCCAGACCTGGCTGTCAGAGAAGGAGTCTGATGAAGCGGAGCAGGACTGAAGGCACCCTCAGCCAAAGCTGAAGCTGCATGTATGTCTCTCCGCCCCATTTCCTCCGGACACATGATACCCACTTCTTCCTCTGGTAAGACCCCGATAAGAGAGTTGAGTCATGCCTGTCCTAACTTCCAGACTGGTTCTAAGTACCGATCCACACAATTGAGAGTGAAGGGAAGTCAAGGAGTTGAACACTAAATTGGGACTAGTAGTGACAAACCAGTCCCCTGGAACTATGAGTAGACGCTATCTGCTTCTTGCCCTGATCTGAGAACCCTGGCCCCCTTTTTATCATGTTTTGTGAACAGCAACAACACCCCCTCCATGTCCCCTTCCCAGAGAACTCCTCCTCCCTCAATACATTCCTGAGATGCATTCCAGAGGCGTTGGGCAACTGGGGGGGGGGTGTGGAGGACAGGAGGTCAAAGCCCAGCAAGGAATGGAATGCAAATATACTAGGGCTAAGGAATTTGGGGTACACAGAGAATCTCATCAGTGCAGGTACCTACAAGAGGGGACTACACAAAGTTAGGAAGGTACAAAAGGGGACAAAGGGAGAGAGCTGAAGACAGTCAGAATGTAAGAGGGTTGGGGGAATGACACTCAGTCTGTTACCAAATTTGGCCTCTGAGTCCTCAACCGCTGGGAGGGGGAGGGGTTTGTGGGTGAGACTGACATATCCGGCCAGCCTCGGGCTGCTGGAGGCTCATTTAAGGCTGGACAGGGCAGCTGATGGGCTGGACCTGACTTCCTCTACCATAGGTCTTCATATCCATACATGCATACTCATTTAGGCTAAGGTACCTTAGCCTAAACACACAACTCTTTCCCACAAAACTACTTATGCTGTCTCTGCATAGACTTTATCTCGGTCTCACAGCCTCTACAAAAGATCTATCTTCTTATAGGTATCACACACACACACACACACACACACACACACACACACACACACACACACAGCTTCCTCACCAGTGCACTGGATCCTAATGCCCAGGTTCCCAACATCTGTCCTTTCATATGCACACATTTTCCCTCCATGCACTCTTCTGGGCCTGTTGTGCGAAGGCCTTGGGCCAAACTTTCTGTGGCTGGGAACCAAGATGAGTAAGACCTAGACTTTGCTTTCCGTAGGTTACCAGCCCTCCAGGTGGGTGGATAAGCTAAATACAGAGTTACAACAGAGGGCAGGATGTGAAAAGAGCCAAGATGTGTATGCATAAAAAAGAGGTCTGTTTAGGTTAGAGAAGTGGGACCAAAAGGTGTCCACGACAGGTATCATTTGGAGTTAGGATTTTAAAAACATGAGGATAATGAAAAGTAGTAATGGATGTGTCATTTATTGACTATGTTAATTGCATTGTATACATAATTTCAGTTAATCCTTACAACAACCCTGCAAGGTAGGTGTCATTACTTCCATTTTTACAGATTACGAAAGTAAGGCTCAAGAATGTTAAATACTTTTCCAAAGTACTTGTCCAATTAATAGGTTGTGAAGCCAAGATCCGAACCCAGGTCTCTCTGAGTCCAAAGCCAAGCTCTCTCCTTTAGGTCAGTCGAAGATGAGTCAAAGGTAGCATCCCAGGCAGAGGAAATAGCATGAGCAAAGGTGGAGAGGCAGGAAATCGTGGAGGAACATTCAGGAAAGTGAGTAGGCAAGCTGGCCGAAGCAGAGTACCTGCAAGGGAGCAGTGGTGGGGAAGTGAGGGTTACGATGGAAAGGCACGGCAGCTGCGAGAAGAGTATGAGGAACTTGACTGACCGGCAGGCAACAGGAGGTCACGGAACTGTGAGCAGGGGCATCCCCAGAACTGGATTCCAGGCAACTTTAGGGCCAGTGTAAGAGGAGACTGTGTTAGTACAAGAGCTAGCGAAGGCAGAGTTAAAGCTGTGTGGAGGGGAGGCTGCCATTCAGAAGAAAAGCAGAGCAGACAGTACAACTGATGAGCCTCCAGACTCCCAGAAGCCTGAGCCCAGAGTCAGCCTCCTGTGACCGGTTGCCATTTATTAACCAGAAAGCTTCAGTTAAGTAATGCAGCTAAGGAGAGGGATGGGATCAGTTCAGTATGGGAATGTGGAGATGAAGCTGTAGGGAAAGGGATGTGATGTGATAGTATCGGAAGGTAGAGGCAGACACATGTGACAGGGGACTGAACCAGATGGGGAAGGACAAGAATGATTCCATGGATGGTGACTAAGCTGGGGAATGACAGCATGAGGTTAGAGGCCAGGTCAGGAGTTTCGGAAGAGTTAGGGATGTGGTAAGTGGCTAAATTAGGCTGGAGTTGGGGTAGCAAGGGGACACTGAAAGTGTCTAAGTAATGCTGGAGTTGGAGGGGAGGGGCAGCATGGGGTAGAGCCAGTGGCCGAATCAGGCTGGGTAGGGGATAGTGTTGTGGTCAGTGGCAGGGTCAAGCTGGTAGTGACACAGGGGTGTGGTCAGTGGCCTGGCTGGGCGTGGGATCAGTAAGACCCAGTTTCCTCTTTGGGTATCATTTCCTCTTTTCTGTTGGGGAGTGGGGGAAGGGGATCTACAACTGGACCTAGAAGTTAAAGAGGCCCAGAAACTAGGGGAGACACACAGGAAGAGCTGGGAGGACAGTATTCAGCAGAGATGAGAAAGTACTCTATGATGACGGGAAAGCCCGGATTTGAGAGACAGAAACGGATGAAGAGATAGGGAAAAAGGATGGGAATGAATAGTTAAGATGTACAGCAAGGAAAGAGCTAAAGGCCAGGAAAGTATCCACAAGGAAGTACATAAAGGGCGTGCAATGAAGGGGCAGGCAAAGAGTGTGGGGAATGAAGCTATATGGTCAAACTGTCAGAACTCCATGGAAGCAGTGTTTCCTGGGCCAGCGTCTGCCTCAGTCACGTCCGCCTCAGACACCGGCCTCTTCTTTCCTAGTCTCCTCCACTGAGGACTGACTACACCTTGTCTGACTCCTGGGGCTCTTTCCATTCCCACCTCCTACCTGGTAAACCCACAGCCCAGAAACCCCTGCCTCACAGTGATGGTGGCCTCAGAAAGTCTTGGGCTTGCTTAGGCAGTAGGAAAAAGAAAGTGGAGTCCCAGATGTCAGCAATTCTAGCTCAAGCACAGGACTGTGGCCTGAAGTTAGTCTGTCATCTCTGGGTAAAAGAAACCTCTGTGGTTACACAGGAATAAGAGACCTCACCACAAAACAAGGGCAGCTACTTGCTGCCAACTTCTCACATTTCTACCTGTTCAACTGTAGCTGCAAACCTCAACCCCTAATGCTGCCACCAATTCCTAACATTAATCCAGACTCTGTTTCCTAAGTTGACATTCATCTCTTTCATAGCAGACACCATACTAACCCAGCATTTATTTTTAGGCCTAAATACCTCGACTTTAACCCTAAAATACTGACCCCTAGTCCCAAAGCTTATTTTTAACTTGCTTCCTAATTCACCTTTTCACTGTTTATTCTTAATACTAACCATGACAATGGCCTTTAGTCCTTAAACGGGTTTCTAAGTAAATTCCTGTTGTTGATCCTTAACCTGATCCTGTACCCTGATTCATGCTGATCAGTCCAGAAAACGAAATAATGATCTCAATCTAAATGTCACCTACACGAAACAGACTTGACTCAAGCAGCTAATGCTTAAAATTTAGTCCAGGTTCATAACTTCTGAAGGAATCCTTACTTCCTAAACCCGACCGCACCTAATCCCAAACTCACCCAAAGTTTTCCTAACCACATACTATCTGTTAACACCAAAGGCCATCCCCGCCCAATGCCCCACTGCCACCCCATTCCTCACCCTCCCCCAAACTTAATCGAGACAGAGAACAGCCTGCTCCCACGAAAGGGGCCTTCCTCTTGCAACACGGCTAGCTTAATTCCAAACACAAAACGAAACGCATTGGACGCTGACCTCCCCAACAAGACCGGACACAGGATATGCAGAAGGATCGGGGGCCCCGCCCGCCGTTTCCCGGGCCGGCCTGGCCCCGCAGCCCCACCTAGAAGCTCCGGCCCGGCCCGCCTGGCCTACCTGCGCTGCCCGGCTCTGCGCCCCGCCCGCCGGCCCGCTACCCGCTCCTTCTCCGGGTCGCTCTGGGGCTCCGGCCTCGCCCTCCCTTCGACACTCTCGTCCACTTCCGTCCTGGAAAGGTCTCCCACCCGCCGGCGGCGCCCTGGGCCCGCGCTCTATGGTCGCGGAGACTTCAGGAAGCTGCTCTAGCCGCAGGTCTCGATGCTCGGGCGCCCGCAAAGCCTGGCCGCCCCTCCCCGGCAGGAAGCGAGGGTGCGGCGCGCTAGAGAGAACGCCCGAACCAAACTGGTGTTCCCTTTTAGACTCCTACTCTTCCTTTTCCTAGCTCGCGGCGAAGGCGGAGCCGAGTCCCCAGAATCCCCGCCCTGGGGTGTGGGAAGCTGCAAGGGACGTCCCTACAATTTGCATAGCCCCCGGGACGTGGCGCAACACACGAGCCACTTCCGAGTTGGAAGGAACTCCAAGTCCCAGGATGCCGTGGGGGCTATGTGCATCATCACTTCCGTTGTGTTGGAAGCTTAGTAGAATAGAAGCTGGGAGGTGGCTGTGGTTTAGGGTGACCACTGGGCCTTCAACCTTGTATCCCGAAGTAGAGTGACTAAGGTAAGTCGAGCAGATTTGACAGTTAGACCGAGGGGTCGTGCCTAAGGTCCGGAGATTGCGTCTGCGTACAGGGATTTCTATTCATAGATATCCCAAATGGATCCTGGTGGTCAGGACCTTGTGGCTTTGGATCCTGGTGATCAGGACCTGCTGGGCTTTCTGCTAGAGGAAAGTGGAGATGTGTGGGCTGCGACCGAACAGGACGTGGAGGCTCCGCTGGACTTGGAGCTGCCACCTTCCGAGGTGGGTGGGCGTTTTGAGTGGGGAAGCTAAGCGACATCCGTGAGACCTAAGGGTACAGGGATAAATCAAGGCCTGTGAATTTGTTAGAACTCCGTGCAAGCACTGAGCGACTGGGAGGTAGAGGATTTACTGAGCTCTCTGCTCAGTCCCTCCGCAGCGCTGGATGGTCTCAGCTCCTCCATCTCTTCTATTCGACATGACCACAACTACTCCCTCCCACAGGAGCATGTTGCCATAGATCTAGGTGAGTGTGAAATGTTAGGTTATGGGGGAGGAAAAGAGCTCACTGGTCTAGCTAGTCCTACTTTCGCTTTTGCAGACATTGGGAGCTTTCAAAAGGAGGGGTTCTGCATAACTTCACAGAGTGTGGGGGAAACAGCTACAGAGCAGGTACTGGACTGCATTGTTCAGGATTATCTCACCTTTCTGGACTGGGGCCAAGGTTCCCCAGTTCTGCTCCCACATCCCCATGCAACTTTGCTCTCCACTATTTCCTCCAACCTTAGGAGATTCCTAGGCTGATACTGACTGAGGAAGAGAAGAGGCTCTTGGAGAAAGAGGGACTTAATCTGCCCTCAACACTTCCTCTCACTAAGGTAAGGTTTCTGTTGGTGAAGCAAAAGCTGGAGGGGCAGCCTGGCCCCTTTCAGCACTTGGGAGGGAGAGGCAGGTGGATCTCTTGAGTTCCAGGACAGCCAAGGCTGCACAGAGAAACCCTGTTTCAAAAAACAAAACAAGAATTAACAACAACAAAAAACTGAAGGGGGATTGTATGACCTAAGTAGGCAAATTCAGTTTACTTCCTATCAGTAACTTGAAAAGGGACTGAGGTCAGAATCTAATCTAAGCATACTTGCTGCTAGTGGGAGTTGGGGCAGGTAGATAATAAGCTAGATGCGAGCACAGTGCCTGACCCTGTAGGGCTGATGCATGTTGTGGTGTTCCTTGCTGCCAGTCCTGACCTGATAATCTATCCCCAGAACCCACATGATGGAAAGAGAGAACTAACCCCTACAAGTTTCCTGATCTCCAAACAAGCCCACATTCACATAGAAAAACATTTTAAAATGTCAACTAACATGAGAATAGAACTTTGAAAAGGACTGCAAATGGAGGGCCTTTACAGATTGCATTGTAAACATGGTACTCCATCTCTTGCTCATGGTAGAAATGTTTGAGAGGCTGAACCAGTCTAACAAAAACGGTTGTCAAAGCTGGGCATGATGGCTCACACCTCTGTAGTCCCAGCACTCTGGAGGCAGAGGCAGAAAGGGCCTCATGAGATCAAAGCTACTTCCCTAGTGCTGGGCATACAGACATATACAACTACATCTAGCTTTTATGGCAAACGTTTTTATGACAATTTGCCTTTTTAATGTTTTCAAGGTCTCTTATGTAGGTGTTTATTAACTTAGGGCAGGAGAATCAGGAGTTAAAAGGCCAGACTTGGAGTCATGTCAAGTTTAGGCAAGCCTGGGCTACGTGTGACACCATCTCTTACCACCATTACATGATGAGTGAGCAATGCAGTAGTTAGTGGGAAGGAAAACAGAATTTGGAAATTATCAATAGTGGTGCTGTCCCTAGTACAGTCACTGTCTTTCCTCCTTACTGACCAGACCATACCTTGATCCCCCACCCACTGAGACTGAGTATAGTACCTCCCGAGTGCTTGTCAATTGCTCCACCACTGAGCTATATCCTTCAGCCCTGTTTGTTGAGACAGGGTCTTGTAAAGCCCGGCTGTGCTGCCTTAGACTATGTAGTGGATAAGGAATACCTTTGAACTCCTGCTCCTGCTTTTAACTCCTGAGGACTAGAGTACAAGTGAATGACATCATTGTTGGCTAGTGCCCAGGCTAGATCAGAGAATATAAGAGTTAATATTTTATTCAGTTTCAATTTCTGAAAAAATATTTAAGTGCCTTAAAATAAGGATATATTCTGTATAGCCCGAGAGATTCTAGGTAAATCCAGTAGTTAGAAATTATAAGAAAATAGATGTTGATTTAGGATAAGGACAGATTTTTTTTGTTGTTACATAAGACATGATCATGTAGCTCAGGCTGGCCTCAATCTTTAGCCAAGGATGGTTTTTAAGTCCTGATCTCCTCCCTCTCCCTCCCAAGTGCTGAGATTACAGGCATGTGCTACCACACCTAGCTTAGGAGGATTTTTTTCTTAATCAACTAAATTAGAGGCTGGAAAGATGGCCTCAGTGGTTTAGAGCACTTTCTACTCTTTCACAAGGCCCAAATTCGAGTCCCAGCACCCATGACAGCTCACAACTGTCTGTGACTCCAGACCCAGGAGATCTGACTCCCTCTTCTGGCCTATGTGGGCCAGAAGACCCACATTATACACAGGCAGAACACTCATACACATAAAAGCAGTATCAAAAAATATTCAGTCTTTTGAGTGTTAAGCACCTGGTCCTTGGAGACATTCACACAGAAGGTGAGTGCCTGCTATCAATGAAGCTGTAGGAGAAACTAAGGTTGAACTTAGCTGCCTTCCAGCTAGGTATATGTATATGTAATACGATATACCTTGGATGACCTTTTTCCCATCTTCCCTTAGGTTGAGGAACAGGCTCTAAAACGAGTACGGAGAAAGATTCGAAACAAGAGAGCTGCTCAAGAAAGCCGCAAGAAGAAGAAGGTGTATGTAGGAGGGTTGGAGAGCAGGTAGGAAAGGAAGAACACAGGGAAACAGTTGAAAGCCTTAAATTTTTGAAGGAAAGACACAGGCAATATTTTGATATTCATGTTATTCTCCAGGGTCTTGAAATACACTGCCCAGAATGAGGAGCTGCAGAACAAAATACAAATTCTAGAGGAACAGAATCTGTAAGCAACCATATATAGTCATTCATTTTTAAAATCTTTTTAATGGTTTTTACTTTTACGTGCATTGCTGTTTTTCCTTCCTGTGTGCCTACTTTGAGTGTGTCAGATCCTCTAGAACTGGAGTTACAGATAGTTGTGAGCCACCATGTGGGTGCTGGGACACGAACCTGGGTCCTCTGAAAGAGCAGTCAGTGCTCTTAACCACTGAACCATCTCTCCAGCCCCGTCATTAATTTCTTAATGCTTTCTCACTCTTTCCACTATTCCACACTTGACTTCTAACTGGATAACTCCTAAATGTAAAAATCTGGTGGTTGTTCTTTACCAGGTCTCAAGTTCCGAGTAATGGGAAATAAATTTACAGGTAGCTAAGAAGAAGACAAAGAAAGACAAAGAAAGGGGAAGTAAGAAAAGACTGAATGGAGGGTGTCAACATCAGAGCAATTGTAATTAGGGGGGTGGGACTGAGTGAGGAACGCCTTCTAGATGAAAAGAAGACAATGTTTGTGTTTGTGTTGGCTCAGAAAGTAGAGAACACAGTACCTAGTGAGGATTACATGCATAGTTAGTTGATCAGGTATTAAGAGAATTCTGGAAGGTATTTGCAAAAGAACTCTAGTCAAGACAGGGAAGTTTTTATTTTTTGTTTTAATAAGGACCTACAGGTATTTGTCCACAATGAAGGAGAAGTCATTTGGGGGAAAAATAGCAGGGAAATTAAGAGACTGAATCCACTGCACCAGTGGAGAGAATGACTTAAATAGGGGGTGGGGAGGGTTTCATTGTGACTTCATGCTAGACCAGGGCATGCTCACCACTGTTTCCTCCCTTCCCTTAGGTCCCTTCTAGATCAGCTGAGGAAACTTCAGGCCATGGTTATTCAGATAGCAAACAAAACCAGCAGCGGCAACACGTGTGTTCTGGTGAGGAGGATGGGGCGAGAGATGATTTTCTTGGCAGAGACGGGGTGTATGACCCAGAGCCCTTCAGCTCCTTTTTTCTGTGTTCCAGGTCCTACTGTTTTCTTTCTGCCTTCTTCTTGTACCTGCTATGTACTCCTCTGACACAAGGGGGAGTGTGCCAGCTGAGTATGTTGGTAAGAGGCTGAGGACCTTTAAGGCATGGGCTGTGGTAAAGGGCAGCTTCTGTCTTGTCACTTGACAAGTCTTTGTCTCTTCAGGGTTGCGCCGTCAGCTTCGTGCCCTCCCCAGTGAGGACCATAGTCAGGCCAAGCTGCCTGCCCAGCGGTCAAAGGACAGCACAAACCAGCTGCTGAGTAGCTCAGAGCAGATGCTCCAGGCCTCCAGCAATGTTTCCTGCCTCCTACACCAAGAGCCTCAGGCAGAGCCACCCCTGCACTCGACACTCCTGGATCTTTCCTCAGAGACCCCCTTCTCAGGCCCCAACCATCCCCTGCAGGCAAATCTTTCAAAGAAAGGGGGATGGCTGCCTACTCACAGCCCTTCTGTCGTCTTGCTGGGCAGACATTCATGTTAGCTGAGATGTGGGGTACCTTCAGTCTGAGGATTCGTGTCTGTATTCATATACAAAGGAATGGGGGCAAGAGCTGGCCTCCGCTCCTGTGCCCTGTTAGGGTGCTTGGGAGCTCAAACACACCACACTACAGTTTTATGGGTCTTTTATTTATACCCATGTGTATCTGTTGTTCCATGAATAGACTTGGAGAAATTTACTGGCCTTGACTATTTCATCCACGGAAGGAGCGGGTAGGGTAAGAAATAAATAAGTGGTTCCTCGGCCCCTTTTTACTGGCACAGTTGGGTAGGAAGAAGGGAAGGGGCTTGATTGTCCTAGTGGCTCAGGGCTGCAGGAATTATGGGAAGGAGGAGAAAAGACCAGTGTGGAGGCTGGGCTTCCATAGTTCATCACTCTGGGCTTAGGTTTGTCCAAGATTTCTTTGGTCCACATTCAGGCTCTGTGCTTAGTCCCATGTCGTGTGTGACGACTGGCCTGCTGCCCTTTTTATGCTGCTGCTGTTGCAGGGCCAGCTGCATGGCCCAGATGCTCAGGGGCCGCATGTAGGCCAGTGAGCGGAACACTTGCTGCTGGCAATATGCCTCTGGGGTCTGGAAAGCCAGGCCCAGGCGTTCCCATACAGTGCGGTAACAGCCTTCAGCTGTCTGGAAACCTTCCTGAGTCAAACCCTGTGGGGAGAGGTGGAAGTCATAAATAATAACTGGCTCTCGTGATACAATTACCGTAGCTGAGCAGATAAGATAGTATGACTTTTGACCTTAGGTTAGAACCTAAAGGCAGGAGGTGGAACATATATCAGGGAAAAGGGGACTCTATGTATGGAGAGGGTGACATTAGGACATTTCTGGAATGAATTTAGTGTTTGAGGAAGCTTTCTGGACCACAGTACAAATGGTGAAGGGATGGGAAAGGAAATACATTACCTCTTGGATCATGGTAGCTGCCAGCCCGTAGACCACACCCACCCAAACTTCATCAGACTGCACACTGGATCTATCGGGAACACCATGAGGCTGCATCCCATTCACAGCCCCCATGGCTCCTCCTGCAAAGGCCTGGACATTGAGCTCAAAGATGGTTTGGAGAGCACGGACCACATGCAGGGTAGGAAATACCTACAGGGGGAAGAGCAAAGGCAGAGACAGTCTCTTATACCTGTTTCCCACCTCCAGGGAAACCCATCTTTCTGGCTTTTCTAGTCTCACCTCAGTGTCTCCTTCACCCAGGCCACAGGCCCTCAGGAACCACTGCCCAGCACACTGATCAGACATGATGCTACGGGACTGAGGCTGGGAGCTGCTGTCATAGTTGTAATAGCGGCCTGGAGTAGAGGAAGGGCAAAGTAAAGCTTGTGTCCATGTAGTTAGCTTTAAGACGTCCCAGGTTGCTTTTACTCACCGTTCCAGAGCAGTCTCTCATAAGCTTCTCGGCCTCGACAGAGAATGGAAGAAAACTTATCCTGCACATCCTGGGCCCCACACAGAACAGCCATCTGAACCATCACAGCCACAGCGGCCAGCCACAGCCCTCCACAGTAAGCACTGGTCAGGGACAGGGGCTGGGGTAAGACTGGCAGCTCTAGCCTCTCTCACGCATGAGCGCTGCCATCCTATGTGCCCAGTTCCCCACTCAGACCTGGAGATCCCTACCTACCAACCTGGGGCCTGTGGCGACCCATCCATCATAGGTCTGGTCTGCATAGCCTCCATTCTCAATGAGTCCATCCTGGTCCTTATCAAACTTCATTTCAGATTCCATCACAGCCTAGAGAGGGATCAAGATGCTGAAGACGTAGGTTCTAAGAAAGACGCTAGCCATCTGGGTTCTCCTGAGACACCATGTCCCCGGTATACTGGACACTATATACACATGCCTTACCAGACACACGGGCCACATGTCCTTCAGGAAGCCTTGATCTCCTGTCAGGTAATAGTCCCGATAAACTTGCAGCACAAACTTCAGGTTCAGGTCCTTCCAGTCAGCAGTATCATGAATCAAATAGGCATTGACTCGGAGCCATGGCTCATCATCTGTTGGAGGGGAGGGAACCTGGGTTGTCTGCATCGGTGGATGGGATAAAAGGTATAAAAACTGACAGAGGGAAGTTGACCTTGTAATAGTGGAACCTTACCTGGGTCCCCAATATCATGAGGGATAACATTCCTCCTTTTCACAGGTGCTACTACTCCACTCATCAGGTACCGTCGACGTGTCAGGTCCTCCTTGAAAGTTGCCAGAGCTGGGGGTGCAGATACAAGTAGGTGAGGGAAAACAAGGAATGGGCAGGCTTGAGGTGGGTCATACAGCTGTGTGTGTGACCCCAGAGGAAAAGCAATAAGCAAGATGTAGGTATGCTCAGGGCAAGGGGAAAGTTGTATCATTTGAGAGACTACAAAGGTTCAAGGGTAAAGGGAACTAACAAGTTACCCTTACCCATATCATACTGTAGACTGAGCTCAAGTTTGGGCCACAGCATGACGAGGGCAAAAGAAGCATAAAAGTGGACATCATATGTGTTGTACATGCGATACTCCTGGCCTGGAAGAATAACAGAGAGACACTGTTGCAAGAACCCCAGCTTCCCTTTGATAGCCCTTCAAAAGTTGGATGTAGGACACAATCATCTGTCCATAGTCACCAATTATCCCTTATCCCATCAATATCTTGGCATAGGCCAAATCTATCATCTTGCTTTATATAGGATACTAGCTAGCCTGAAATATCCCAGCCCATACCCTCAAGATAGCCAAATCGCCCATAGTCCTGTAGAATGGAGCGCAGATGATACATGTTCCCTCCCAGCTCCTCTGGTAGGGAGTCTTCAGGAACTTCCAGCCATACTGTGCCTCCATCAGCCAGGAAATACAATTCATTGAACAGTGCAGATTTGTACCAGGCAGGCAGGGATCTGGGAAGCCAAGGGAAGGGAATAGATCTTTATGAGCCACCCAGAATAGAAAGGGTTCTAGAGTCCAGAGAAGTAGGGGCACTAAGTGAATCCCAGCACAGCCCTACTGACTGGTGGGTAAAAATAGATCAAGTCCTGTTTGGAGAAGGGACCTAGGAAAAAGCACAAGAGGGCTCTACTGGCACCTGTCATCCAATACTGGGCGCTGCCATGCTGAGATTCTCTCCTCCCAGTCTGCATATTGGCACAGCGCATAGTGGCTAAGGGCAGGTGCCGCATCACCATCTGAACCAAAGAACCGTGTGTACCGCCTGAGGTGGAAAAAGAGGCATAAGAACAGGTGCTCTAGGTTAGCACCCCCGTGCCTTTGGATCCCTGCATTTACCTGTAGTGGACTTGGCCTTTGGCTCCAAACATGATCCTAGGCATATCCCAAGCCAGTGAAAACTCCAGGCAGCACCGGCCTCGTGGTGGCAGCTTGCTGGAGATACATACAGCCCCAGCGACACCCTCTCCTTTCTTGGAGGGGGTGCTTTGGCCTAAGAAGCACAGAGGAATCAGCACAGGCTGATTGAGCCCCAAAGCTAGGGACTCCTAACTCAAGGACAATGTCTATTTATATCAGTCTTCCACCCCTGGTCTTAAGACTGGACACAGCCTTTCTTCCCAACACCTCCCAGTCAAACCCTCCATCACCAGCAGGGGAGTCCAGCTGTCCATCCTGAAGTAGGTCCTGCCACACCTGCTGTCCAGTGCTGTCAGGGTCAAAGGCTGTGATGTGGGTTACCTTGGTGTCTGCCTGTTAAGGGGTCAAAGACTCTGTGAAGGCAAGTACAAGTCACTGGATTCTGACTAGCTGTTCCGTTCCCTTTACACATTGGCACCTCTGAGTTCCAGAGGCTGAGGGCTGTGATGAGGATGGGATTAATGAGTTGATGAAAGACTATGAGAGGTAGAAGTAGGTTCGGGGGCAGGCTGTGAGGGCGGGGGCTCATTACCGTGCATCGTGCAGCCACAGCCATGGTGTAGGGATTCGGGGGGCTTGGATGATGCAGGAGTAGCCCCTGCACAGTCTTCCCATCCCGTTGCAGACAGAAGGGCTCATTCCACAACCCTCCTGGGGCATCATCTTCGCCCCCTAGTCCATTCCGCATAGAGAACATGATGGACACATCCAGAGTTTCATCTCCTTGGTTTTCTACATCCCACACAAAGACTCCTACAGGGAGGCAGCTGTCCTGGGGATAAAAGACTGGACTCAGTCTCTGTATTCATTTTTGGCTCCAATCCTCAGGATCAGTCATGGGCACAGAGACCCTTTTCAAATATTCCCCTCTATACTCCCTTCTGTCTTTCTTGCATCTCCCATAGTCTCAGGAAAACGGCTTACCAGAAGATCTAGAAAGCTAGAATTCATTGGACTGGGAAGCCAATGTGATGTCCACAGCTCCAACTTCTCCCCTTCGTAGGTCATAAAATGTCCACAGTGGTGGATCTGGGGCGGGAAGGTAGTGGAAGAAACAGGAAGAAACCTCACCTGGTAGTCATGGGGCAAGATAGGTGTGATCTGGCGGCAAGTGAGAGTGACACTCTGACCAGGAAGCTGATAGACTGTCCAGGCTCGGGGATAAAGGGCGTGGTAGAAAGCAAAGTATCCACATAGGCCCCAGTTCCAGCTGCGCAGGACACTTGGACGCTCCAGAGACAGAACTTGCTGATACACAGTCCGCCCATTCTGACGCAAGCATACTGTAAACTTGATCAAGAGAGCAGTCAGGCTAGAACAAGTAACCCACGGGCAACACACAGTGGTCCCCTTCTGCAAAGCATTTCCTCCCTTTTCAGATTCTGTCACCACCAACCAGCTCAGTGAGCCATCCCCATGACCTACTGTCTCCCGTCCAGCTAGCTCCTAGACCTCCTCTCCCTTTATGCCTGATTTCAGTACCTTAATCAGGCCTATACCATCTCTGACACTATGGTAGCAGAAATCAAGACAGGCCGTTCCCTGCTTAGTATGTTTCAGTGACTCCTGTGGCACTCAGGCTGAGTTTTAAACTCTGCCCTGGCTTTCTGGTCACACAAATACTCTCCAGCTTTGGGTACCCTTCATTCCCTCTTCATGCCTCTGACTATATTCATCTCCATCTAGTTAGATGTCCTCATCCTTCACATCTCTCTTCTTCTTCCTTCTAGCAGGGGGTTACTCTGTTATGCCCTATTCCTCTTTATTCTGGTATTTGGTAAATTATGTCACAATGTTTTTATTTTCTATCCTGTGTCCCCAATGTCCCATGGCTTATTCTGAAGGCTGGGGCCATCTGAAGTGGACCTCACAGAACTAGTGTGTGTGCAAAGAAAAAGCAAAGTCTCTGCAGTGCTGTTATCTTAGTCCACTGCATGTCCCCTCATGGTGGCAGTCTCCATTTTCCAGTAAAACTTCAGGTTCCAGAGAGGAGGATCGCTAGGGTTTAATATCTTTTTCCTTTGTCCAAACTAACTATGCTTGGTATTTTTTTTTTAAGATTTATTATGCATATAGTGTTCTGCCTACATGTATGCCTAAAGGCCAGAAGAGAACACCAGATCTCATTACAGATGGTTGTGAGCCACCATGTGGTTGCTGAGAATTGAAACTCAGGACCTCTGAAAGAGCAGCCAGTGTTTTTAACCACTGAGCCATCTCTCTAGCCCCTTTGCTTGTTATTTTCATTGTATATAAAGTTTTCTTTCCCTTCTATCTCTTTTGAGATAGGGTTTTGTGCTATAGCCTAGGCTGGCCTTGAACTGGTGATCCTCCTGCTTTGGTGCTGGGACTACAGATAAGGGCCTAGCCATAAAATAATTGTTTATATTGCTGGTAAAGTACAAATGGTTGAGACCACCAGCTCTTTGTCACAGAGAAGACTGGCTCTGAGTCCCATCCTTTCCCTACCATGCTGCTGTGAGCATGTTACTAATGCCCTCTGGGTTCTGTTTCCTCATCTGTAAAATAATCATGATAATGGTACTTCGTAGGATTGTTAATATAAATATCCCCAAAGCCTACCACAGTGTATTGACAGAGTTTACAGGCCATAACTACTGTGGAGATGAGTACATGGGCAGGGGGCAGAGCATAGCTATTGAGCACAGCCACTAAACTTGAATTGAGAAGGATACAGTCATCAACGGGTTTAAGATCTGCCAATCATCTCTCCTTCAAAGATAAGCTGAAAGCTGGAGGCATCCCCTAGGAAAGGGACTTGCTAACTCAGAAGGGGAGGTCAACTGGAGGCTATGATGAAAGGCAGGACATGTACTATAAGATTAGGCCCAGATAAGATATAGAAACAGAATGAAAAATCTGAAGCTTTAGAAAAGTGAAGACAGCCAGAGAGAGGGCTCTAGGGAGTCCTGGGTGGACCTCTATAGATGATCTGCAGCAGGGAAGCTGACCTTTGGCTAAAGGTTTACAAATCTAGGTAAGGAGAGTTAATACTATGCACCTGTTTTCACCATGACTTTTTAGGTTTTATTTTACCACCTCCAATCTTTTCAAATGTCCCTTAAAAAAAAAAAAATTGGGGGGTTGGCCAAGATGCCTCAAGCAATGAAGGCACTTGTTACCAAGTCTAACAACTCGAGTTTGATCTCCCAAGTCCACATAGTAGGGTAAGAAGCAATTCCTTCCTATGAGTTATCTCCTGACCTTCACTTCATATCCATAGCATGCAGATGCCACAGTGCATTAGTGTACATAATTATGTGTGGAGGCTGGAAGAGAATTTATAGGAGCTGGTTTTCTCCTTCCCTCACCAGGGATTGAACACAGGTTGTCAGACTTTGGTGGCTTTACCTACAGAGCCATCTCACTGTACCCCCTCCTCACCTTTGTTTTAAGGAAGGGTCTTGGGTAGCCCTGGCTGGTCTCAGCCTCACTGTGTAATTGAGGCTGGCCTTGAACTCCTGTTCCTTTTGCAGGTAACTCCTGTTACCTCTCAAGTACTGGGATAGGGATGTACCACCCCCATGCAGTTCCAAATGTTCTTTTAGCCACTTTAAATGATCCAGGGATTTTCTACTCTTTGGAGGGTACTGGCTGAGCTAGTGCCCAGAAGACTGTGAGCTAGGCAGGAGACATGTACATGAGAATTATCAGGTATCTTTACTCTTTCTAGGAACATGGGTTCTGTTTTCATCTTAATGTACTGTCCGTCCTAGCCCTGGGCCAGGCACACAGCATCCTGAAAGCTTAACTGGACCATGTGGATTCTCACTGCCACATCCTGTGCTAGTCAACAGCCTGCCCCCATTTCCTGGCTCTTACTTGGTCTGCAATGACTGTCTGGTGCTGATACATTCCAGGATTAAGCTGCCAACGACAGAACTGGCCTCTCCAGCCCCGGGTGATAGTACCTCCTCCAATGCCACCCAAGGGACAACCTGGAAAGGAAATCAGATGGTTAGTAGAGAACTGGAAGAGGAAAGCAAGCCCACACCTTCTGCCTAGGCACCTGGGGAATGGAGCCATGCAGTATGCATGGACTAGAAGCCTCTTTGCCTGCCTCTGCAGAAGCATAGAAGGGTGCCCTCTCTGGAAGGGCGGCTGAACTGAGACTCACCATAGATCTGTCTCAGGGGAACGGAATTGAACATGTCGATGAAAGGGGTCTTCTTTTCCACTTGTGTCTTCTGGTACCACCACTTCAAGTACCTGAGGAGCAAGTGTCAAAGTGAGTAGGAGGGTGAGTGGGCTGTTTCTTAGAAGCTGCAGTCATCCCCCTTTCTCTCGATATTCTGCTGTGACCTCCCACTAAATGTCCCAAGAATGTCAGGCTCCATGAAAAGTTCAATCTAACGGCCGCGGCAGAAAGATCACAAGGTTGAGGCCAGTATGGGTGAGACTGTGTCTCAAACAATGACCTAGAACCCATCACTACATCATCTAAACCGTCTTCCTATGGAGTACTCCAGTTCAAGGTCCCTTATCTTTCCAGTTGCCCTTCCCTGGCTGCATCCTCCACACATCCCCCTAATTTCCAAACAAGCAGAAGCTGCCAAAAGGATTTCCTCTTTTTAAAATGACTTTATTTATGATTATGAACGGTGACAAATTATAGAGAATATGCCAGTAGATGGGAAACAAATCAACTTGGCTGAAGCTAACTGGTGTTTATATATTCTGGACTATTTCCCCCTAAACCACTCTCCCCTTCAATTTAACTGTAAGTTTTCAGATTGTTCTCTTTCAAAATACCCAGTAAATTAACTGGGCATGGTGACTCAAACCTGTAAAACCAGCACTTGGGGTTGAGGCTAGCCTGGGCTACATGATAATTTCCAGGACAACCTGGGCATCAGTGAGAACCTGTCCCAACAAAACAAAACAAAATCAAAATACCCACTACAGTAAAGCTTTCTAAAAAATTGACAGTGTTAACCAGGCAGTGGTGGTGCACACCTTTAACCCCAGCACTCAGGAGGCAGAGCAGGCAGATCTCTGCGAGTTCAAGGACAGCCTGGTCTACAGAGCAAGTTCTAAGACAGCCAGGACTTCACAAAGAAAACAAAAAAGTCATAGTGCCCCCCTGTTTTTGCTCCTTGCTCTGATTCCAACAGGAAAAAGATCAGGACTGTCACATATGCATAGATGGTTCTATTTCCAAGGCTATGACATCTGCCTCGCCTGCCTTCTAGTCTTACTTCTTATACATTCTCACTCAGGATGGGTCACTAAGCAAGCCCTGCTCTGCCAGTCTTTCCCACTCCCACGCTCCTCCTCAACCAATCATTTTATGCCCAACACTCCATCACATCTAAACAAATAATTAGATACGTGAACCCTCAAGTTTTTGTTTCCTCATCTGCAAAATGGGAATAACTTCTGCCCCAGCTACCTCATGTAATCACTGAAAGATCAAATAACCTAACAGATAAGAAAGTCATAAACTAGTATATCGGTGACGGGTATGACTATTGCCACACACTATCTCAGTTCCTAATTAGACACTGCCTTGTTATTTCAGTGTGTTCCTCATGTGAGCATGACAACTTTTTAAGTTCCTTGGGTTAAGGGACAATGATCAAGGCTAGATGAATGTTACCCATAGCTGTAAGCACAGGACAAGGCACAGGGCCTGCAGCCCATAAATATTTCATGAATTTATAAATGAATGGATGTACAAACAGTTGACATAGAAAGATCATTGGAAGGCAGACTGGAGCAAGAGTTGGGAGGGCAGAAATGTATTAAAAATAATGGAAGGGGTACATTCTGGGGGCAGGGTAAAAGGTGTGGGAGACAAAGGATAGGTGGTGGGGAGACAATGTCCTTTGCCAGTTTAGAGGAGATAGGACAGCAACGAGAGGCCAGAAAGGATTGGAGAAGAATTATAAAATACTAAGATAGGAGAACAAAGGACTATCTGCTGGTAAAGATTATTGAGTGAACTGACTGCCTAAAGGAACAACAATCAAAATTCTTACTAAATTGAGACTCCAATAACTATCCTGCCAGCATTCCCGTCGAGGGTGCCCCTCAGGTCAGCTCCGAGGGATTCCCTGCTCTAGTCTGACAGCTGGCCATTCCGACAGATTCAGTTTTCCCTATACTACCAATCCCAGCTCAAAAATGATCACTCTGAATTCTCATCTCTGCTTTCTCCTCCATGTAGGAGCTCATTCCATTCCAAAAGCTATGTGTCCATATCCTAGGATGGGAAGCCAAGGTCCATGGGGCTGAGCAAGAGCTTGGGGCCTCTGTGACTCAGCTCATATTTAGTAGCTAAGAGGCTAGGATGAATGTACACCTGTCCTTGACCTTATCCTGATCATATGCAATCCACTGTGTCTGTCTCTATCCTGGGTCCCATTTTGGCACAAGGGCTTTGGGGTCAGAGTTGGACTGGAACAATATGATGGTTAATTCTTACTGACAATTTGACTAGATCTCAAATCCCCAAGAGACAAGCCCATGGGCATGCCTCTGAGGAATGATTATCCAGATTAGGTTAATTGAGGTGGGAAGATGCTCCTTAACTGTGGGTGACACCATCCCATGGGCTGCAGTCCTGAGTTGAGTAAAAAGGAGAAAGAAAGCAGAGTTCTATCGTTGCTCTCTGGTTCTGGCTGCAATATAGTGTAATCAGCTTGCCTCTCATTCCTGCCACCATTACTTCTCTGCCAAGGCAGAGTGTACCCTCAAACCAAAACAAACCCTTTCCTAAGTTCTGTCCGGTTTTGATCATAGCAATAAATAACTAGTACAGTCAGTTTCATAAAGGGCCTAAAGGAATGATTCTCTGAGATAGGCCACCCACAAGAGCCAAATGTTCAGGCAGCACCAGGCCCTTCTCATTGCCTAGGGCTAGGGTTAGTGAGGTCAGTGGACTTCCCACCACAGTCCCATAACCCTGACTGGGGCAGGAAGTGCTCCCTATTTTAGAAGCTGTTGGGGTTGAGTTTCCTAACCTTTATGCCTCCCTCCCCAGCACTGTGCTTATATGGGACCTGACTCAGAATGACTTCAGAATGATGCTGTCTGTATATACACCTGTTCCTGTTAAATAGGTATGGCTTTTCATCACTGTCTTTGAACTCAGTGGGATTCCAGAAGGGGTTCTATAGTACCTGCTCTGGAGTGTCTCTAACCTCCAGGATAGGAGGAAAAGCCAAGGCTGCCTCTGAAAGACTTACCTACAAGTGCACTGGGGATGCTCCAGCATATCTGGATAGAAGTCATCTTTAGTAGAAAGAATGCATGCTTTCTACTACTGAGCTTTATCCCCAGCTCTCCTCCATTTGTTACTCTGGGATGTTTTCACTGTGGTGTTCAGGTTTGATCTGAACTCTTAGGCTCAAATTAATCTTACCCTGCCTCAGCCTCCCAAGTAGGTGACACTATATGTGTGCATTACTTAGCCTGATTCCACACTCTCTTTAGGGTTGACAACAGCCATTCTCAACTATTCCAGGAGTCAGAGCGCGAGGAAGGAGACAGATGAATGCTGGGACTGAAGCAGACACTTGTTTAACAAAATACAGAATGCTTCAACTGCTGAGGGGAATGGAGGCTGAAGAACCTCCTCCTCACAAACAAATACTATCCGTACAACAGAGGCTGATCTTCTACTTTGCCGCAAAGTATAGCTGATCTCAAAGTGATGTCCGGGAAAGAGGAAGTGCTTGGGAGAGAGCCTAAATAGGAAAGACTGGCTGCAGAACTAAATGCGCCTTCTCTTTAATGCGGAGAAGATGCTAGGAAAAGAGGGTTGCAAAAAGATGTTCTTCAGTCTCACCCTCAAAAAAACGGCAGGGTTAAAGTATGCGGGGGATATGGTGCACTTGACTGGAACCAGGAGTTCACTTGCTTGACTACCCTTTCCCACTTATGCAACGAGTCTTGAATGGGAACAAAGGAATGAAGGCATGCTAGGCAATGCTAAGGAATCTACTCACCTCAAGCCCATACCGAAATGCTTTACCAAGTTGCTTAGAGAGACGTTGTTAGCCTGAAAGGGTTTCCTCTTCTCTGCAAACTCATGAGCCAAGCAGATCCGCCAGCCAAAAGGAGGCACCTGGTAGCCACTAGCATTACCCTCGTAGGAGGCCATCAGTTGCTCAGAGTCCTTTGAATTGCAGTAGTCTGGCTCATTGTGGGATCCACCGTCCTCAGGACTCCCGCAGTCAGTAGCCCGCACAGCCTCAGTGTCCCCAGTATCTTCAGGACAATAAACTTGTGGATATCCTTCAGCACAGCTGATTTGCTCTGAGACCGGTACGCAAGTTACCATGTTCACTGGATCCTGGGTCCTCACGACCCCGGTGGCCTCCGGTCCCTCTGACACGTTTCTGACGTTTCGAAACGCCGGCACCAGTTGCGTTCCCGGAGGGTCCGACACTGGGGAAAGCCCTAGGAAGCTGGTGTCCCGGTAAGTCAGAGAGCTCTTGCTGCAGCCGCAGTGGCCACAGCAATAAAGTCGCTGCGGGATCTCTTGGGTCGCGGTCTCTAGATCCTAGGCGGGAAGGGTTGGGTCTTGTTGTCATTGGGCCGCGGCGAACAGCTCGCCCGGCCAAAGGCCGACCGGCTCCGCGGACGGGGGCGGAGCCGCGGTACCTGCCCGCAAAGCACCGCCCCTGGGACCCGCCCGGGAGCTCGCGGCGACCCTCGGCCCCGCCCCGGGCCGCGGCTCCAGGGTCTCCAGGGCTGGGTACCGGGTCCCTCCGGCCGGGATCCCCAGCGCCCGCGCTCAGGTGCCACTGCTGGGAGGGTGACCCACAGCCCAGGGACCACCCGAGCCCTTTACGGCCGGAAGCACCCCGCAGGTCGGACCGGAAGGGGCGCCTCAAGCCTGCAGTGTGACAAAGGAAGTCCCGCCTCTGCCGCGCCGCTGGCACCGCGGAAGCCACCGATCTCCGAGCCGGTCTCGGAGGGGCGGGCAGGTGAGGACCTCCATCTCTTAGAGTCCGCGTTTGTGTCCAGAGACGTGACGCGCAGCGGTGTCCTGGGCTAGGATGTGGAGCCTCGAGGGAAGCGGGGACAAAGGCAGGCCTGGAAGCCTGTGGGTGGCGGCGCAGGGGACCTAGCCCGACTCTGTACGCAGAGGTCTGGGGCTACAGGGACGCCCTCCAGCAGGTAGTACGGAGTCATTACCAGATACATCCAATCTGCCTGCCAGCTTCCCAAATCCCAGCGCTTCCCACCCGCACCGAAACTTGAAACACCCTGCTTCTTAACCCTAGGTCTTAGACACTCCTCCTCGTTTCCCCTGTACTGACTTCTGGCACCTTGTGTTTCCTTCTAGATTTGGTTCTGGAGCTGCCATGATTGAAGTGGTGGCTGAGCTGAGTCGAGGTCCTGTATTTCTGGCGGGGGAGGCTCTGGAATGTTTAGTGACTGTCACTAACCCCCTGCCCCCGACCGCCACTTCTGCATCCAGGTGGGGATGCTGGTAATGAAGGTGGTGGCCCCTCCGGGAGGAAGCCTGGTATCGCTCTCTCCTTCTAAATCACAGCTTTGGTTGTCCTGTAACTACACCACCATCCCCACCTCCTCCTTGCTCATTATGCTCTCCTTGTAGGGAAGGGCTTTTCAACAAAGATGTGGATGACATGGCCCCTTACCCGCCTCTCCTCCTGCCTCTCTGAACTTGGTGCACTTTGCACTGTGTAGTGGCTTCGCATTGGGGGTTCTGGATTCCCTGGCCACTTAAGACAGTCATCTAACCTTGGCGATCTTGTCTTCTCATTCCTTCTTTTTCCTCTTTCACAGTGAGGCTCTGGCCTGGGCCAGTGCCCAGATCCACTGCCAGTTCCATGCCAGTGAGAGTCGAGTAGCATTACCACCCCCTGACTCTAGTCAGCCAGAAGTCCAGCCTGACAGCCAGACTGTCTTTCTTCCACACCGAGGTTAGAGACAGAGTGTTTGTCTTGGAGGGAGGGGAAGTCATTGTCACCCAAGGGTAAAGCTAAGTTGTTCTCATATGATGTAGTCATACCAACCCACCACGGGTGTAGGGGAAGGTAACTATTGATTTCGGGCTATAAGACTGTTCCCATATTACATCAGAAAGTGTTGGCAGTTTTTTCTGCCTCCATTTGCTCTGTGACCCTGGTCAGTAATGGACAATGGAGTCATTTCATTGCAGTCTTTCTTATTTTTCATAGGTGAGAGGGGTCAGTGTATCCTTTCTACTCCACCAAAAATTCTGTTTTGTGACTTGAGGCTAGACCCTGGAGAGTCCAAATCATGTGAGTGATTGTCCCCCAGCCCCAAATTGCCTTCTAAGTCTCCTGGAGGGAGGACCCTGGCTGCCTCTAGCTGCCCTGATTACTCTTTTCCCAACCAGACTCCTACAGTGAAGTGCTGCCCACAGAGGGACCACCTTCCTTTCGGGGTCAGTCAGTCAAGTATGTGTACAAACTGACCATTGGCTGCCAGCGTGTCAACTCACCCATCACTTTACTCAGAGTCCCTCTGAGGGTTCTTGTGCTAACTGGTGAGTCAGGCTCCTAGAGGGAAGGGGTGGGGTAGAGGCTTACCAAGCACAGTCCAAGAGGACCTGCAGGGACTCCTAGTATTAGGGACAGTGCTGAGGATGAGATGAGGAGCAAGCTGAGATGAGGAACGTAAGCATGGCTCCCCTTCAGCTTCCTCAGGTTGGGCTCTAAAACCAGTTGTCCGTTTACATCTCTGATTTGTCCCATCATTACCTCTACGCCTTCTCTCTAGGTCTTCAGGATGTCCACTTTCCCCAGGATGAGGCTGTGGCTCCATCCAGTCCATTCTTAGAGGAGGATGAAAGTGGGAAGAAGGATTCGTGGCTAGCTGAGCTGGCAGGGGAGCGCCTCATGGCTGCCACCTCCTGCCGCAGCCTCCGTGAGAACCTTTTATAATTGCCTTGATCCAACCCTTCCCTTGGTTTATTTCTGTTTGAGAAGTCTCCTGTCTGCCTCATCCCTTCCTGGGTCCATTAATATCTTGCCCCCCATCATAAGGAAAAGCATCATAAGACTCAGTCCAGATATTCCCCAGGGTAAACTATAGCCTTTTGGTATCAATTTTCCCCAGATTTATACAATATCAGTGATGGCCGAGGGAAAGTTGGGACATTTGGTATCTTCAAATCTGTGTACCGACTTGGCGAGGACGTGGTGGGGACCTTAAACTTAGGGGAAGGAACCGTAGCTTGTTTGCAGGTGAGAAAGGAACTTTTTTTTTTTTTGTCTGTTTGTTTTGGGGAGGTTTTTGTGTTTTGTTTTGTGCTCAGCCTGAAGGGCTAGGGTGGAAGAGGAGCCTGCATGGGGTGGTTTATAGAAGTGGAAATTGGGGTTCCTCAGGGCTACCATTCACCTATAGTTCATATTTCCAAATACCTGCTGGTATATGTCTCTCTTTTTGCTCGCAGTTTTCAGTAAGCTTGCAGACTGAAGAGCGTGTACAGCCAGAGTACCAGCGACGCCGTGGGACAGGAGTTGCCCCTTCAGTGTCCCATGTGACTCATGCCCGGCACCAGGAGTCCTGCCTCCATACAGCTAGAACCAGTTTCTCTCTCCCCATCCCCCTCTGTTCTACTCCTGGCTTCTGCACTGCCATTGGTGAGAGCCTGACCATTATTGGAGGAAGGAATAGGGGAAGTAAATGCTGAGCTTGCATAGAGTGTAATGGGCCCGTGATCCCTGAAACTCCCAGCCGTGTATACCCACATTTAGCGCATCCCTTTGCATTTTTTCACGTCTTTTCACTTTCCCTCTGTTTCTTAGATGTGCTGGCCCCTAAACTCTTAACAGCTTTATCAAGTACCATTCCTGCCCCTATGATGCACTGATCTCTGGCTCCTTGGCACAGTGACTTTAAGCTACCCAGTCTTGACTGTCTCGACTTTGGGTTTCTAGGTGGACAGTACTATCCTTAATGGTGTCTCTAGTTAACATGTTAACACATCAGATTCTTAAAAAACGAAGTGTTTGATTGATGCTCCTGCCCTGTGTCTCCTCCTCTTTATGGATACATTTTGTTTTTTCTTTCAAAAAATTTATTTGTTTTATGTTTTTCTAGACAGGGTTTCTCTGTGTAGCCCTGGCTATTCTGGAACTAGCTCTGTAGACCAGACTGGCTTGAATTCACAGAGATCCCCTTGCCTCTGCCAGGATTAAAGGCATGTGCCACCACCACCTGGCTGGCCTGGAGTTCACTGTGTAAACCAAGTTGGCCTCAAACTCACAAAGATCCCCCTACTTCTGCCTCCCCTTTCTTACCACTGGAGTCAGAAATTTAAGTGCATTTATTTGTTCTATTTTATGTGGATCTGAGCATATGCACCACAGCATTTGTGTGGAGGTCAGAGGATAACTTTCTGGAGGTGGTTCTTTCTACCATATGAGTCCTGGGAATCAGATTTAGGTCATCAGGCTTGGTGTCAAGTCCCCTTAACCTGCTGAGCCACCTTGATGGTTCTGAGTTTTGTTTTGTTTTATTTTACTAACCATATCCTGTCATTGGCTTTTATTACCTACCACTAGCTTGTTTTGTTTTTTTTTTGTTTTGGTTTGATATTAGGGTCTCATATAATGCTTCCCCCCCACACCCCTGGCTTGTGGTCTTCCTGCCTTCACCTAATACTGGGATTACAGGTGTGTGCCACCATACCTGACCTACTTGCTTTAGAGCAGTGGTTCTCAACCTTCCTAATGCTGCAACACTTTAATACAGTTCATGTTGTGGTGACCCCCAACCATAATTGTAATTTTGCTATTGTTATGAATCACAGTGTAAATATCACTTTTCCAGTGGTCTTGGGAAACCCCTATGAAAGGGTCCTTTGACCCGTAGGAGGTTGAGAAGCACTGGTTTAGAGTATCTGTCTATTGTCTCTTTCTTTTTAGTGTCCTTGAAGTGGCGATTGCATTTTGAATTTGTAACATCCCGGGAACCAGGATTGGTCCTTCTGCCCCCATTGGAACAGCCTGAACCTGCGACCTGGACAGGGCCTGAGCAGGTGCCTGTAGACACCTTCAGCTGGGACCTCCCCATAAAAGTGCTTCCTACGAGCCCCACCCTGGTCTCATATGCTGCCCCTGGCCCCAGCACCAGCAGTATAACTATCTGAAATTGGCCCACATGTCCACCGTGGCACTAGTTTCTTCAAGATTCTGGAAATTCAACACCTGGACTCCAATGGGGCCCCCTTTTCCCACCTGGGGCCCGGCAGCACAGGCAATGAGAACCGGACTTTCGGCTGTGGTATTGATTTATTTATTCAGAGTAAATTGGCAGCTGCTAGTGGTTTCCCTGGAAGTGGCAGCAGCAGTGAGCAGTCAGCAGATGGGGGATCCTTTAGCTGGAGTGGGGAGCAGGAGCTCCAGGAACAGGGGTGTTAGCTGAGCCCCATTCTAGGTCGGGTCCTCTCCCTTTGCAGGGCAGCCGAGGGTCAGATTTTTGCACCAGAGAAAACTGACAGGTTCCTGCCTCCTGGCGTACTTCACACTCAGCGGGGAAGTCAATGGGATGCTGAGACCTAGAAAACCAAAGATTGGGAGTCAGTACAGTGAAAAGCCACCTTGATGCCGTGCCCTTCCCTCTCATAGCATCCCCCAGACTCCCTAACTCAGCTCTCCAGTCCTGTTTAAGGGCTGTTTTAGTTTTCCAAGCAGAAGTACTTCCCTCCACATCTACCTCGACTCCCCTGTCTCCTCGGTGCCTTCATGTCTGTGGTCACATGACGCTCTTCTGTTTATTCTTGCCTCACAGAAATTAGTTACTCCTTGGCCATCCCTCAGTCCCGGCTGCGGCATTCCCTCTGACCATTCTTGGTCACTTACGTGTCACAGCAGCCCACACCAACAGGATGCAGACAGGTACAATGGAAACAGTCCTTGCGGAGCCAGGATTCACCCAGAGTGAAATATTTCCCGTCATAGTGGCAGGGGGCTAGGGAAGAATGAGGATTGCTCTGTAGTAGGTGAGGATTGAGAGTGTTGGCGGCAGTCTCTTCTGGTCTGGGCTGGGAGAGAAGCATGCACACTAGCCCTCCATACAGTCCTTCCTGTTTCATAGGTTGAAGGACTGAATAGTCTAACATAGGCTTACTCTGAGCCCTCACCATCACCCTCATCTCTTAAGCATCAGTCCACCTTACCTTGAGCTTGGAAGTAACACTTGCTGTTCACTCCTGGATGCTGTAGGAGCAGAGACACCACCAAGCAGATGCTCCTCCATCCTCCCAGGATCCCCCTGCCCTGTCCAGCCCAGAGCATCCTTAGAGCCATTCCTGCAGTTCAGCTCTCTCAGGCCCTGCTTGGCTTTTGTTCAGGTTCCTCTGGTCTTATCCCCTTGCTTTTCTTGCCTTGCTCCTTGACTCTTGAGTTTCTCTCTCCTTGGGTTCTTTCTCATAACATGGCAGTGCTGGGGATGTTTATAAAGTGAGGACCCTGGCCCCCTGCTGAGTAGAACTGGACAGGCTGTTAACTCTGTTTCCTGAGGTGAGGGCATGAAAACGAGGTCCAGCTTTTAACAAGCTGTGAGAGCTGATTCATGCCCCCACACAGCTAGGAGGAGGGAGGTGGCCATGGAAGGGGCACTGGACTGGGCATTTCCCAAGCCAGGAGGGGGAGTGTTGAAGGCCCCAGGTGGTCCCCAGATCTCCTTGACCTGCAGAGAGGAAGCATTCCATCAACCCTCCCTCCACCACCACCAGGGGTGTGTGAGCTGGGATCCTTGCCTGAACCGGAGGGAGGCATTTCCTGGGGATGGCTAATCCTGTGCCCCAGCCAAACCAAGGAGCCGCAGCAGGGTGCAACTGCCAGAGGCTCCAGGAGAGCAAGCAGGCATCTGGAGTGAAGAGCACTCCATTTCCTTCCGTTCCTGGGGCAGCCTTTCCCTAAAGCATCTGAGAAATGGCTACCCTTGGCATTGTGGGGCACCCCAAAGATACACTCCCATTTTTTTTAACCCCAAAGGAGCAGCAGATGCAAGATTACTCCATCGCTAGCAATGCCCTACCTCAAAGAGAAGCATCTTTTCCAAGTACCCTAACAGATCATCGAACTTCCAGAGAGGTACCCCCTCTTTACTTATGGTGGAACAAGGCCCGATGGACTTGGGTCTTGGGCATTCTTTGAGTTTTGCAGTCTTTGGGAGATGTAAAGACAGACTGTTGGAACTCAGGTCGTGTCTCTTATAGCCATCTGATCTCACACAAGTCACTTTACCTCTGTCAACCTGTCTCTTCATAGAAATGCCAGCTTGTGGGCTCTTCATGAGTAGCACGTGGGATGTTCTTAGTACCATCTTTGGCCCATGGTGCTCAGAAAATAGCCACTTACTGAGGCTAGAGCTCAGAGAAAATGCTCTGTTCTCTCATGTGGAGGCCAGTAAGCAGCTGTGTACGGCTGAGGGTTGCTGTTGTGGACTGCTCTCTCCAGGCCAACTTCTGCCTTCCACGTTTATGCCCCCTTCAAAAACAGATGTGGCCCTGGGAACATTATGGTTTCAGTTGTTGACATCTGGAGTTCTTGTGTCTTGTTTGGAAGGTTGTGCCCCTGCTGAATAAGCCGCTTTTCCCACCTCAGTGCCCTGGGAAGAGGGATGTCTTACCCTCCCTCCTGCTAGCTTTAGGACTCTGCTTTTTCTTATTTGATCACGTGGATCCCAAACCTCCTTTGTGACACTTGTGATGATGACAGTTCATCTGTTATGAAGGCCCTGATCAAACTGGACCTCTTCACTTTTACTTTCCCACATTTCAAAGACCCTGCTGCCCCGCCTATCTCTGTCCTGCTCGTAGGACATGTGCTCTGGTTTCCATTCAGGTCTGTAGTCCCATTCATGCCAAGCTTTACTCTCCATCACCTAGTACAGCAGATATGACTCACTTCTGCCTGTCCCTGTTCATTCAGCAGCCACTGTCAGTACAGGTCTAATTCCTTAGCTGTTTTCCTCCAGGATAGCTTTTGCTTTGGCCAGGAATGTAGTTCAGTGAGAGTGCTTACCGGCCATCTCAATGTCCTAGGTACCCCCCCCCCAGTTGAGTGAAAGAAAGCAAGGTTCCCTTTCAGAGGGGTATCAGGACAAAAACAAAGGAGAACTTAGCACCCAGGTAGGCTCCTGTGTAGGGGCATGCCCTTGACTCCCTGCTGTCTTGGTTGGAGAAGGGATTGGAAGGCATCAAGCAAAGGTCTCAGAAATCTGGTCGTTAGTTAGCTTTACCACTGTCTTGGGGGGACCCACCAGAAGGCTGAGCATAGTCTGTTTTCTACAGTAACTACAGACCAGAAGGCAGTAGGAAGAGGCAGTGGGGTGCTAAAGGTGGGACCTGATAGACACTGGTATATGAACTTTGAAGTGAGGATTGGCCTCCTGGATGGCAGATGAAGCAGGTGTGTAGCTGTGGGCACTTCCGGAAGGAGGCTGGAGCTGAGCAGATGAACTTTCTGAGGTCGCAGGGTAGTGTAGAGCTGCCTGATGGCCTGGGCACTGCTGTGGATGTTGGGTTATCAGTGGTTAAAGACACTGAGTGCCAGGAGAGCAGCCTTTAGGGCAAGGGGCGGGGCAGGAGTTGGGATGGGGGCTGGCACAGGCCACCTGTGCAGGGACAAGGAAAACATCCGCTGGAGGTGAGCCAGGCTATGTTCCTGCAGTGCATGCAGGTGGCAGAGTGAGGAAGTGAGTACATTCCGGGGGCTGAGTCACCCCAACGCTGCCCACTTGGGCAGATGGGAGAGAGCATGACCTTTGAAGATCATGGCTCTGGGAGGTTTTGAGTTCTGGACCCTGGGGAGGGGAGGGTCTTGAAAGAGCACTAAGAAATCATGGAAGGGGCTTTCTGCTCAGCTGGCACCGCAGTGCAAAATGCAAAGCCCCTAAATTCACAGCTTGTTTTTGACTAGAGACAGCCAAACAGGGTAGAGCCCTGGGAAACGAGAGGAGGGGCAGAGAAATAGTCCTGCAGAGTCTTCCTAGAGAGAGGAGGATCCAGAAAAACTGAGAGGCCGGTGGTGAGCCTCAGGCTTCTGAGAAAAGTGTCCACCATCCCAGCAGGTAGGGCATGACCGGCCAGAGGTGTCTGTCCAGAAGCCCGTGTGAAGGACAGGATTCAGGGAGTATGGAGAGTTGGAATATCGTGATCTTTGCAGTAGTTCCTGGTTCTGAAAAGACTTTCTGTGGTGGAAAAATTATGTTTGGATTTCTCAGGTAGATTGGCATGTCATCTTGGCCTGGGATGGCAAAGATAGTAGATGGTATAGAAACAAAGTAATCTGTGTCTACCATTAGTAATCAACCTGCCATTCAGTACCTCTGTCCCAGGCCCCCGAAGTAAGACTGTTACGGTTTTTTCCCTATAACCAGCCCAGCACTGAGAAAACTGAGGGTTGTCACTAGCATGAGGCCAGCTTGGGCTACAGAGTGAGACCTTATCTTAAAAAACCAATTTGTTTTTACTGAATTTTAAAATAGAATCTTGAATAAAAATTGAAAATCAATGTTATGTGTTTGATTTAAAACTGAAACTTAGGTCACTAAGATTAGTTTTATGGGGGGCAGAGAGATGGCTTAGGGTTTATGAGCATTTATATTTGAAGTCCTGGGTTTGATTCCCAGCACCCACATGGCTGTTCATAACCATTCATAATCCCAGTACCAGGGCATCTGACATCCTTCTCTGATTTGGGGTGTCCAGCATGCACATGGTTAACATAAATACATGGATGGAAAACACACCTGGATAAACTGTAAAACATTTTTTTATTTTCCATGACAATCCCAGTTCCCTCTCCCTTCCGTCCTCCCATGCCCTCACCAACTCCCCATCCCATCCTCTTTCCACTCCCCAAGGAGGGTGAGGCCTTCTATCAAAGTCTGTCACATCACTTGGGACAGGGTCTAGACCCTCCCCCATGTGTCTAGGCTGAGAGAGTATCCCTCTATAGGGAATGGGCTCCAAAAGGATAAATACTGATTCCACTGCCAGAGGCCTCATAGGCTGCCCAGGCCTCCTAACTGACATGCACGTTCAGGGGGCCTGATTTAGTCCTATGCTGGATCCCCAGCTGTCAGACTGGGGTCTGTGAGCTCCCACTTGCCCAGGTCAGTAAAACGTTTTAAAAGATTAGTTAGTTAATATGGCCAAACCTGGTGTCTCATGCCTGTGCTATCTCAGCACTTGGGATGGGGAGGCTGAGGCAGTAAGATCATCTTGAGCTGGTGAATTAATGAGCAGAAAGGAGAGAGAGGAAGAGAGAAAATTGGCTGTATGATTTAAATGTTTTCCTTTTCTGGCCTCGGGGCTTTTGGACTGCACTGAATTCTGTGTATCCGTCTTGGTTCTTATCAGCAACATACTTCTGCTTCCCTTTCCTTTATTTGTCTTTATTTTTAACTTTAACTTTTCCTCCACAACCCTTTTGCCTGCCCTGGGTATTCTGACCTAAGTAAAAAGTTCCTTGGGATGGGGCGTGGCGTTCCGGTATGCAAATAAAAGTAGGTCATGTGTGCTGGGTTACCGACTGTCTAGTGCGGACTGGTGGGTAACCATAAGTTTCTGTGTGTGCTCTGTGGCTGGGAAGAGGAAGACAGCTGTTTTAAGTCACAGTAGTGTGACAACACAACCACTTAACTCTGACTTCTAAAATGAATCTGTTTGTGCTGTCTCAGAAACAGACACATTCTACCTTGAGCCTTATAGTTTGTGCTGTCTTGTACAATTGCAAGGGTTAGGATCTTTGTAATGTAGAGAGCATTAAACTCTGTAGTTGTCTTTGGTACCAAACTGGAAAATCTGGGTCATTTAATGAAAAGAAGAAAATGTCCTCCTTTGGGTCCTGTTGCTTTGTCCCGTGTGTTCCAGCCCCGGCCCAGCCTCCTTCTCAGTGGCCTTTGCTTTTATTTCTTCTTTACGCTGCTGGACATCTTGAGAGGAAAACTACACACCAACTTCCTCTGCTATAAATTTTCTCCCTCTCATCTCTTCGCTTCTTTTTGCCAACATACACCACTACTTATTCAGTGACCCCTCCCCCCCCTTTTTTTTTTAAAGCCCACAGCCCTCTTTGGCTCTTTTCCATACTTAACACCCTTGTTGAAATGCTCTACTTTTCTTTGATGTGCCCTTTGGTCTCTAAAAAGCTCTGCTTTGGCTATTTATTTTGCATGGTCCATTTCTGCCTTCCTTCCTTTTCTAGCACCCTTTTTCTCTAGATCATTTCTAAACTGCTTTTACGCCAGCTGTTACCTTTTCCTGGTGATTAAATCTCCTCCAGATACAGTCAAAGATGTTTGTGGGGTTTTTTTCTTTCTGATTTTATTTTTTACTTTTTTATTTAGAAACAATCATTTTACATATCAATCCTGCTCCCTCTCCCGCTCATCCTCCCATGCCTCCTACCAACCCCCCAACCCACCCCTCACCTGCTCCCCAAGGATAGTGAGGCTGTCCATGGGGGGATCATCAAAGTCTGCCTGTGTTTGTGTTTCTATATTATTATTATTAAAGTTCTTTGTGGCTGGCGATGTAGCTTGGCAGCATGCTTGACTAGCATGCACAAGGCCCTGGCTCAGCCTCCTCCAGTACCATCTGGGCTTGGTGGTACATGCCTGTAACCCAACACTCAGGAGATGGAAGCAGGGCAATCATATGTTCAAGTTCAGCCTCAGCTGAACCCAAGGCCAGCTTGGACTAGGAAGAGTTTGTCTCTAAAGAAAAAAAGCATTTTCAGATTGACATTTCCTGTACATTCTTCTCTCAATATGGCGTGGCGTGTCCAGAATTACAGTAAAACTCATCGACATGTCCTTTATGGTCGGCACCTTGTGAAGAGTTCCATAGTTCTGGTGCTGGATCCTAAGTGCTTTCCAAACAAAGATGCCATCATGTATGTGCCTGAGTGCTGTGATATGCACATACACAAATAACAGCCCAAAGCAAATATATGTAAATTTAGTATATCACTTTAGAGTCAAGCAAAATACATTTTGGGGATGGACGATGACAGTGGCTAAATTTATAGTTACAAATTCAGCAGACAACGTCTTTTGGAGAAGGGTGAAAGAGAGTCATTTATTCCTATGTACTTGAAGAAACTTCACTGAGGAGGCTGCATCTCGGGTTAAGATGGTGTATAAGGCTGTGGTGAATAGCATGGGTGGGGGTGCAGGCTTCTAATAGTGCATAATGGCTCTGTCCACAGCCCAATATTCTGACAGACTATGATTGATCCTTCTGTAGCCCCGACAGGATGTCTCACTAAGCCATTTCTGCTAGACTGGCTGGATTCACCTGTCCCTGTCTGCTCAGTATTGGGGGTTATAGAACTATCATCACATCTGGCTTTTACAGGGGTGCTGGAGAGCTGAACATGGGTCCCCACATTTGTGTAACAAGCACTTTACCCACTGACCTGTCCCCCCAGTCAAGAAATGACTTTTTAAAATTAGATTTAAATTTTTTATTGTATGTGTATAGGTGTTTTGCCTATGAATGTGCACCACATTTGTTCCTGGTGCCCACAGAGGCCAGAGAAGGGCACGAGATGCCCTGGGATTGGAGTTAGAAAGGGTAGTGAGCTGCCAGGTGGGTGCTAGGAATCACATTTAGGTCCTCTGGCTGAGTGGCCTGTAGATAGAGTTTGGCTGACAGACAGAAAAGTCTGCCTACAGCAGCAGCCAGTGCTCTTAATTGTTAAGCCATCTCTCCAACTCCCCAGAAACTGCTGTTTGTGGGTTTCATTAAAGAGATAGGGAAGGAGATGGGAACAGACAATAAAGGAATGTGAGTAGGACAGTGACAATAAGCCGAAAGGGACGAAAGGAGAATGAGACACTAGGCGTCTCATAAGGACACACAGTAGTTCCTAGGGAGTTGGGGAGTTGATACACCTCTTTATCAGAACTGGATGCAAAAGAAGGGGCCAGAGAGATGCAAGAACACTTGCTGTTCTTGCAAAGGACCCAGACTTGTTTCTCAGCACCCATGTAGCAACTCAAAACCATCTGTAACCCCAGTTCCGTGGGCCCAGATTCCATCTTCTGGCCTCTATGGGCACTGTACATAGACGATGCACATACATACATTCAGGCAAACACACACACACACGAAATAAAAAGAAATCTTTTTTAAAAACACAAAACTTAAAAGCAGACCAAAGAACTATCTATAATGTCTGTCAGAGTTGCTTTGGGGTGTGTGTCAGCTTTAGGATCTGGAATGAGGAGAAAACGTTAGATATTTCTTCAAAAGAATGCTGCAATAATCTCCTCGGTACTTGGAAGGGAAGGCTGAGGCAGGAGGGTTGCCTCAAGTTTAAGGCCAGACTGAACTACATAGGTATTAGACCAGTCAGGGTTACACAGTAAGACACTGTCTAAAACAAAACATAGTATCCTTGACCTCCTTGACAGTAAACAGGCTCATGAACTTGTAGGCTCCTGAACTCTCTGATGATCTACAGAATCAGAAATGTTAGGTGTGAAATCCAGAGATCTGAACTTTGTATAACACTTCCTTCCTCCCTCAACCAAGAAACTCCTCTGTCTGCCTGACCCTCCTGTGGCATAACTGTCACCTTGCCCACAGTTTTCCCTGCACGTCTTCCTGGTGCTCCAGCTCTGCTTCCGCTCTTGGCCTCTGATGCCAATGCAAATAGGGAGGCCTCAGGTTACTAAGACAACCAAAGCACAGGAAACCATAAAGGTTCAGCACCCCCACAGGCATCGTGGCCAGTGGCTATGCTGCTTGCTTTTTTTCTTAGGGACAAAGTCATGGTACATTCTGTGTACCAAAGTCCTGATGCTCTAAGGTACCCCAGCCCACCCCACAACCTGACTTCCTGAGGTGATGGGATTTAATAGGTCTGGTGAGGGACAGTGAATGAAGTTTTCATTCCAACTGCTATTTTATATTGCCTCCAGCAATCAGATTTTGTAGTGAGAATTGTATTCCCTGAAGTCTGGTTAGATCAAAGCTTGGACAGCAGGGTGCTTCTATTTAATTTTGGTTGTGAGCATAGCCTTTAATGGCTGAGCTATCCCTCCATCCTGGTGCTTCTATTTATCACACTACTGTTTCCTCTTTCATTGAGCCTCAAGTCTTGAATGTGTTTTTCATACCCTCTCCCTCACTAGATGTCTTCATAATTTGCTTTGAGCCAAAATGTTCAGTTATCTGTTTTGATACACTGAGAGCAGCTAATGTTTAGCCTGGAAAGAATAGTTGCCAAATAATAAAATGTGGGTTCTATTTACATGTCATTAACAGAGCTAGTCATCTGTTCTTTGTTTGTTTGTTTTTGCAGGGTTTCTCTGTAGCTTTGGAGCCTGTCCTGGAACTTGCTTTGTAGACCAGGCTGTCCTCAGACTTGCAAAATCCACCTGCCTCTGCCTCTGCCTCCTGAGTGCTGGGATTAAAGGCTTGTGTCACCACTGCCTGGCTAGAACTAGTCATTTGTTCTAGAGCATTCATCTAGCATAAATTCTCTCTCTCTTTTTTTTAAAGATTTATTTATTATGTATACAGTGTTCTGTCTACGTGTATCTCTGCATGCCAGAAGGAGGCACAAACTCTCATTACAGATGGTTTTGAGCCATTATTTGGTTGCTGGGAATTGAACTCAGGACCTCTGGAAGAGCAACCTGTGTTCTTAATTTCTGAGCTATCTCTCCAGCCATAGCATAAATCCTTTTAAAGCCACAAGTAAACGAAAATCTACTTGCACTTAAATCCTTGAAAATGTTGAATTGAAGCCAGATTTGGTAGCTCATGTCTGTCTGTCATGCCAGTTCTCAGGAGGTTGAGGCAGAAGGACCACTATGCATTCAAAACCATCCTGGGCTTGAGAGTGTGTTCTAGTACAGCCTGGACTAGATTAAGGTAGGGGTGTGTGTGTGTGTGTGTGTGTTCAGAGGCTGGTGTGGGAAGAACTGAAATGAGAAAGTAAAAGGTTATCTTTATGGAATTTCATGGCAAGAAGGAACAAGGGAGAAGAGATAGTAAGGCAGACTTGATGGCTTTGATGGCTCTCTCCTGTGAGGATGTGCTGGGTGGCTGGGATTCCCTTGCTTTAGCTCCAGAAGGTTGAAAAGAGCATTAAAAAAATAATAAAATGACTGTGATGGAGAGGAATTTTGTCCTGATAGGGAAGACCTCCTGAATAAGGATGCTAGGTTAGGATAAATAAAAATTATTAGAGAGTAGATTATCTGGGCTGTGCATATAGGTTAGATCATGGCTTATAGAGAAGTTACCATTTACACAGGTTCAGACAGTTGGGGCCTTAGATTGTTACAAGGAGAGTCAGGCAAATTTGACAAAACTCAATTCATCTTTTTTATTATATGCCTGTATGGCAACTGCTCAAATTTATTTTTATTTATTTACAGAAACAGGATCTTATCTTGTAGCCTCGGCTCACCTGGAACTCTGTAGATCAGGGTGGCCTCAACTCATATCTGCCCTCCTCTTCCTGCCTCTGCCTGTGCTGGGATTAAAGGTGTGTACCACCACAAGGTTTCAGGTCAACATTTTCAAGCCTTTAAGTGCAAGCAGCACTCAAATATTTTTTTTTCCTAGGCATCTTGGCCAACTTTACACATTGGGCCATCAAATAACAGAGTTGGTAAGGTCTTAGGGGTTTCTGAAGCTTCCTCCTCCCCCTTCCCCCCCCCAGCCTCCTGGAGGTTCAGGAGTGCCTTGGAAGTGGCAGAGGAGTGTGATAAAGCTCTGGGGCCTTTACCCTTGCTCCCACTAGAACAATCTTGCTTTTATTTTATTTCTTTATTGTGCACTTATATGCATGCTGTATGGGTGTGGGAGTCACTGTGTACATATGGAAGTCAGAGGACAACTTTACATAGTCAGTTCTCTCCTCCCACTCTTTGTGAGTTCTGGGGATTAAATCTGGTTAACCAAACCCTGTCTCACTGATCCTATTTGTTTTACAAATTAGGTTCCCTTCAAGACTTTTTTTTTTTTTTTTTTTTTTCAGAGAAAAGAGGAGCTGTTAAAATATGTCAAAGGCTCTGATTTTGTAATATAATTTTATTGACAAAGAAACTGAAATATGGAACAGGGAAATTCTATCCCAAAGGCCACACAGCCAATAAATTTTATAATTAGCCTTCAAATCTCACCATTATTTTTTTTTCTTGGTAGTGTTGGGGATTGTGGTGATTGTGTGTGTGATAGCTAGTCAAGGACTCTGCCACGAAACTGTATCAACTCTTCTAATGATAGATTGCCTCTTTCATTTTACTAGTTTACATTATGAGTCACCAAAACTTCCTGTCCAGTTTGGTGGCCACCACTGTAATCTAGAAAAGCATTTCTTCCGATCTGTCGTTTATTTACTGAAACAGTTAAATAGTTAAACTATGTATTAACTACTACCCTGACTCCTTGTCGTCCAAATCTCCCTCTTGCTCTATATTACACATACCAATGCTATCCTTGTTTATGTATGTAGTTTGGGTGTTCTGAAACAGCTTTACTATATAGCTGCTTAGGGTGGTTGGCCTCCCCACCCTGCGGTCTCTACCTCCCAATGCTTGGACCTCAGACCCTTATTCCCTGTTGTTTTTGCAGCTCTTGAAACATTGCCACGCCTGAGATTTTTCTGCTTACCAACGTCACCCACATGTCCACCACGAACTGGGTCCCTGTCATGTGTACATGCAATTAATAAGAATAGAAGTATTAATAAAGTTTAACAAAATGAACCATCTGTCTATTGTGAGGCAGGATTGAATGGGAAATTATTGGAACATGAGAAGGGACATGAGACCTGGAGTCTCACTCAAGTTTCTCATTAGCTGAAAGAATTCTAGTACAATTAACATCTACTGTAAAGACTAACAACATAGAAATAATATTTATGTATGAATACATTTTTTTTAACTTGTGAAAGATTATTCAGTGTGTGTTTGTGTGTTTGTTATGTGCACATGTGCACTTATGTGCATTTGTAAGCCACAGCACATGTGTGGAGGTCAGAGGACACCTTGCAGGAGTTAATTCTCTCCTTCAATCCTGTGGGCTCCAGGATCAAACTCAGGTTGTTAGGCTTAGAGGCAAGTGACTTTACCCACTAAGCCATCTTACCAGCCAGTATTTAATTTTAAAATAGCAGTGCACCAGGCTAAAGTCGAGTAGAGGACAGATCTACTATTAGTTAGTCCTGAAATCCCTTTCCGTATTGAAGCCATACATCCCAGTCTGACCCAAGTCCAGGTCCCTAAAAGTCTAGAGGAAGCCCTTAGGCTGCTGAAGGAGGCAGCGGGCTGTCGTGTCTCCTGACTGCTCCCTTAAACACTGCCACGTAAGAATTCAGAGTGACATTTCAAATTATCAACATCATCTCCTACATAGCACACTACTTGTCTGCTGAGTGTAAACCCAGTCCATCCTAGTGTGAATCATTAATGGTCTGAATAGTAGTGAGATTAATGAGGGATTGAATTTTAGGCCTCATGCATGCCAGACAAGTGTTTACCACTGGCCTCTCTCTAACCCTAGCCCCATATATGCAACGTTCAGTTTTTCTTCAAATGTGATAAGAAGATAGAAAATATGCAGGTCTAATGGCATGTACCTACAACCCCAGAACTCAAAAGGCAAAGGTGGCATGCTAGGTAAGGATGCCAGCTAGGGTTACATGCAAGAATCTGTGTCAACCCCCACCCAAACAAAAAAATATCATGGCCCATAAAAAGCCATATAACAACATGTATAATATAATTCTGCTTATATCAAACATGGAGCATTTAAAAAAAAACAATAATGAGACATAAAATTATCTGGATGAGAACACAGACATTAGTTCTGATGAGAGAAAAGATGAGAGAGGAGGACAGATAGGGAAAGAAAAATTTGAAATGTTTCTTTGATTATTGCTGTTATGTGTGAGGTGACATGTGTCATTTATGGGAGTTGGGTGTATGCCACAGTGTGTGTGGAGTTGGTCCTCTCTTTTGGAACTTGGCCAGTCTTGCACAGCAGGTGTCTCTATGTGGCGAACATCTCTCAGGTCCCTGAGGTCCTTCTTTTCTAGAGTTACAAATGAAACCCAGTGCCTTGCTCATGACAAGCAAGCACTCCACCACTGAGCTGTGTCCTCAACGATAAAATCTTCTCCTGGAGGGAGAGGGACCTCAGGAGCCAGGCTTAGAACTGATAAAAGAGGGGTTGACAGTTGGAGCTGCTGGGCCATTTGCCAGCCTCTTGCCAATGCTGACTTTTGCCTTGACTTTTCTCTCAACAACAAAGCTGCCGTCCTTGTCTCTGGTGTCAAAGAGCATATGTGCTACCAAGTTCCCAGCACCCATTTGCCTAGACCTTCAACTCTAGGGCATCTGACACCCACGTACACGAGCCCTCTCACACACACATAAAAATAATGGATGTTTTTAAAAGAAGGAAAAAAAAACCCTAAAAACTGAAAGAAGAACCCTAGGGAGTTCTCATGCTCCCCTTGAGGGAGAGAGGGAAGAATTTTATTCTTACAACAAGGTCAGTACACTGAGGGGGGAGAAAATTGCTGGAAAGGACATCAGAGGACTCAGAAAGGAGGCATCTATGTTGTGACCGGCAATGACAAATGTCCAGTGCACTGAATCCCATCAGCCCCCTTTCTTATCTATACACTTTGATCCTGGTCCTTTTCTATTTTAAACTTTTGTCAAACCAAAACCCCTGCTGTGGCTTTAACACATGCTGAGGGTTGAGAGCAGTGAGGTAAGGGACCAAAACAGAAATTCGAGAGGTAACAGGTAGGGTAGTCAGGGTGGGCTTAACCTTTGTTTTTCCTTTTCCTATGTCTTTTGGTGACTGACAGCCAAAGTTGGTTAAGTTACAAAGAAAACCCACACCCATCTAGCTGTTCTAACAATCTGCATGTCCAATGGGAAATCGCTTTTCCCTGTGTCATATTGGTTGTGCAGGAGTCACGTCTGTCCATCATCTTCGGTGACATCTCCCAGATGGTTCCCTTGGAAGGTTCAGGATCCAGTCAGATTATGCAGTCAAAGTGTTCTGCTTTGCCATATGGAAAGTGTTTATTTTGGGAGTATCAGTCTTCTGATGAAATTTTATTGTAACTCAAAGCTGAATCATGAGGATCTGAGTTCAGAGCCAGCCTGGGCTATGTAGTAAGTTCTAGGAAAGCCTGAGCTATAGAGTGAAACCATGTCTCAAATACATAAGTAAGGTTAACTCATGAGAGAGCATACAACTCTTCTAGCCTATTGCTTCCACTGAGCAGAGAACCTCTGCTAGCCAAAGGAGCAAGGCTAACTCCACTTCAATTACCTGATAAACCCTTGCCTTGGTTTATTGGGGCCAGTTACAACTGATAACAGTAACGACTTAAAAGTAACTCCTTAACTGCTTCAGAATAACTTTTTTTTTTTAAATTGTAACAATATACAATTTGCACTAAGTAGATTGTAGGAGGCTTGAGACAAAATCTCACTGTCACCCAGGCTAATCTGAAATCCACTTTGTATCTCAAACTGGTCTCAAACTGAACAATCCTCCTGTCTTAGACTCTCATGTTCTGAAATTACAATCATGAGCCATAATGCCCAGTAGTACACTCATCTCATTTTGATGAGTGATGTGGTGAACTGACAGGTATACATGCCTCTGTGTCTATGTAATCACCTAGTGCCCAATAAAGACACAGGACATCTCTGCTCTTCCTCTCTCTCTCTCTCTCTCTCTCTCTCTCTCTCTCTCTCTCTCTCTCTTTTTTCTTTTTTTTTCCCAAGACAGGGTTTCTCTGTATTGCTTTGAAACCTGTCCTGGAACTAGCTCTGTAGACCAGGCTGGCCTCCAACTCACAGAGATCTGCCTGCCTCAGCCTCTGCCTCCTGAGTGCTGGGATTAAAGGCCTGCATCACCACCACCCGGCCTGACTTACAGAGTTGTATTATCTGTTGTTGACCTTCATATAAATGGAATTACAGAGATCTAACCTGCATTTGGCTTCTTTAATTCAGCACACTATCTTTCATATTTATTCAGGTCTTTGTGAATATCACCAATTTCTCTTTTTATTCTTGCTGATGGGCAGTATTGGATTGTTAAGAATACATTATTCCATAACTTCTTTATTCTCTCTTCTTTCTACGGACATCTGGTTGTTGTCACATATTAGAAGCTGCTTTAGAGGAGAGTCTTCATGTATATACAGTTTTATAGAAATCGTTGGGGGTGAGATTTTAAGCTCCAGAATAAGTTATTGTTTTACTTGACAAAGAATTAACTATCCCAGCACTTAGGAGGTAGGACACAGAAGGATTAGGAGTTAAGGCCAGTCTTGGCTGTACAGCATGCTTGAAGCTAGTCTGGGCCACATGAGACACCCCCCCCCCTACACACACACCTCGAGTGTGTGTGTGTGTGTGTGTGTGTGTGTGTGTGTGTGTGTGTATAACAAATAAAATGATTGGTGGTGACACACATGATCCTAGATTCTATAATCCCAGCACTCAGTAGATAGAGCCTGGAGGATCTCCACAAACTCAAGGCTAACGTCTATATAGCAGGTACCAGGATAGCCAGGGCTACATAGAGAGAATGCCTCAAAAAACAGAACAAAACAAACAAAAAGGATAACTCCCTCTTTTTCTCGGCTGTGCAACCCTGTGCTTTCCAGGGTGGTAAGAGAATCCTAGTCACTCTGAACCCTCCATACAGTATTAGCAAGTTTGTTTTTAAAAGTCATTCTATCAAGTAAATGGTGCCATTGCAGGCACTGCTTTGTGACCTTCCCGAGTGCCCTCCATAGGGGATGTCTTTCCATGTGCCTATTCCATATCAGTTTCTTATACATGAGAGACTCGATCTTTTTCACATTAAAAACCATGAATGTTTAGTTCTTGGTATTTACTGTTAAATGGTCTTTATCCTCTGGGAGGTGGTGGCTCATGCCTTTTACTCCCAGCACTCAAAAGGCAGAGGCAGGTGGATCTTTGTGTGTTTGAGCTCAACCTGGTCTACAGAGAGTTCCAGGATAGCCAGGGATATACAAAGAAATCTTGTCTCAAAACAAACAAACTAAAAAAAAATATTTCTCATCCCTTATGTATATCTTTTGTGAATATTATTTGAATTAAGAATATTTCAGGCTGGATGGTAGTGGTGTATATCTTTAATTAGGAGGCAGAGGCAGGCAGATCTCTGTGAGTTCAAGTCCAGCCTGGTCTATAGAGTGTGTTCTAGGACAGCTAGGGCTGTTACATAGAGAAACTGTGTCTAGAACCAACAACAGCAATAAAAAACAAACAAAAACTTACTTCCAGCTGGTGCTCACCTTTCCCTTTTCCTTTTGCCCTTTTGGTTTTTGAGACAGAGTCTCCCATGCGGTTTAGGCTGGCTTCAGAACTCGGCATCCCCCTGCTTCAGCCTCCCAAGTTTTGGAATCACAGGTGTAAACCACCTTGTTCAGTTTTTAACACTTTTAAAATTATCTTTTAATGGTATATTTTTAAGAGCCAAAGTTTTAAAACTTTGAAGTCTAATTTACTGCTTCCTTTGGTTAATTATTGAATTTATTTTTTTTCTTTCCCAAAGTATGACGCATCCTCAGCTCTTTTTAACCCAAGAATGTTAAAAACACACTCTGCTGACTTTCCTATTTCTGTATTATTTTTATTTGGTTTGCTTTATGGAGAGGGAGGAATAAGGTTACTGCCATTGATGTCAACTTTTCCTCAGACCCTCCAGGTGCTCTTTTCTTTGGAGAATCATACTGTAAAATTCTAACCCTTTGTTGCATGCCTTTTTTTCTGGCTATGTGAACAAACACCTGTTCACTCCAGATAGGGCACTGAAGACCGAACAAAGAAACGATTCCACACAGGTGCAGTTTAGTCAGCCAGTAAATTTCCTAGGGTTGCTTATGGGAATCTAGGTGAGGGCTTAGTTACAGGAGTGCAGGTGACTTGATGGCGGCCACATCACCAAAAAGCCTACCGCGATGACTTATGAGAGCTTATGAGAACTTGCCAGCAACTAACCCATTCTGAGAGTCTCCACTCCCCTTCGATTGTTACCATGAGCTCAGGGACCAGCCTCAATACTCTTGGAAGGTAGGGCACTTTGTAAGCCTGGAAAGATCCCTGGACTTCCCAAGTCTCAGGAGGCTTCCTGTTTTTTCCAGGAGGAAATAACTACACCACACCATTGCTATTTAGCAATCTCAAAATGCCTTATCTATGTAGCAATAAGAACACCAGGTTCACACCCAATGAAGCAAGTCATTGCAGAAGGTATGTGTGAGGTGACAGGTGATGCCATGACTGTGGGTGAACTCACCTGGGAAGTAGGCCCTGGCAAAAGCATGTAGAAATCCAAGGGCAAAAAAATGCCTTGTCAGAAAAGCCTGCACACTTGGGAGGAGGAAGAGGAGTTTTGAGGTGAGAGATCACTTGGACTTTGAATGGAGAGGTGACTAGAGTATGAGCTATTGAAAAAGCCATGTAAGAGTCTCAGGAAGGAAGTGACTACCAACACAGTGAAATGTGATGTCATAGATATATTGTCATCTGTAAGCTAACAACTCATGGTCTTCATCCAGGTCAGTGGTTTTTAGCTTGTGGGTCTCGAACACTTGGGGATGAATGACCCTTTCACAGAGGAATGCCGAAGACCATCAGAAAACACAGTTATTTACATTACTAGTCATAACAGTTGCAAAATCACAATTATAAAGTAGTAACAAAGATGGTTTTATGGTTGGGGGTCACCACAACATGAGGAACTGTATTAAAGGGCCGCAGCATCAGGAAGGTTGAGAATCACTGCCCTAGATTATTTGTAAAATATTTATATTAGAGAAGCCAATCCTAGTTACATATTTAATTGTCTATTTTATTTTTTGAGACAAGGTCTCACTCTGTAGCTCAGGCTGGCCTTGAACATGTGGGTAATCCTCCTGCCTCAGGCTTCCATACTTGTATTGAAATGACAAGTATGAGCCCATCATGCTTGGTCCTTCAAAAAAAAAAAAAAAAAAAAAAAAAAAAAAACAAAACTTTTTTTTAAGTCTTAAGACAGAATCACTTTACATTGCCCAGGCTATCCCTAAATTTGCCCTGTAGTCCAAACTGGTGTTGAACTTAAGGATCTCCTGTTTTAACCACCTGAGTAGCTGGAATTATAAGCATACAGCATTGTACCCACCTTCAACGAGTATCTACTGAGCTGAATATTGGTGGGGTTCCATATAAAACCTTTAAGTTGTTTTATAAAATGCTATCTCTCTGTAGATAAGTATATAGATTCAGCCTTAAAAGAATTGTTGGTGTGGTGGTGGTGGTGGTGTGGGAGCCGGGCTGTAGTGGTGAATGCCTTTAATCCCAGCACTTACGAGGCAGAAGCAAAAGGATTTCTGTGAATTCTAGGTCAGCCTGGTCTACAGAGCTAGTTCCAGGATAGCTAGGGCTGTTACACAGCTGTCTTAAAACAAAAACAAAACCACCCCAAGAAAACAAAAAGAATCATTGGAGTTTTGCTGTTGTTGTTTATGTGTATCTGAAGGAGGGAGGGAGGGAGGTCACAGGTCAGAAGACAGCATTGGATCCGTCAGGGCAGGAGTTGCAGGCAGTGGTGAGCTGCTCGGTGTGTGTGCTGGGATCTGAACTCCAGTCCTCTGGAAGAACATAGAGCCCTTTTCATCACTGGACCATCGCTCCGTCCCCACTACCGGTTCTTTACTGGCAGGTTTCAGCTCTGCTTCTGCTGCTGTAACAGGATACAGAGACTACGATGTTTAGAGAGAGAGAGTAGACTGCTATAGTTCCAGAAGTGGGGGAATGTGAGGTCAAAGCCCTGGCAGGGGCCTTACAGCATCATCTCATGGCAGAATATCAAAAGGAAGAGAGAGAAAAGAGAAGGGCAGGGAAGTGAGAGATAGAGAGAGAGAGAGAGAGAGAGAGAGAGAGAGAGAGAGAGAGAGAGAGAGAGAGAAGAAAAGGAACCAAGCTCATGCTTTTTGTCAGACCCACCCAGAAGTAATAGTCTTGGACTATGTATGCGTGAGTGCAGGGCCTTTTTGGCCTCATTAACTCTTAAAGGTTCCCCCTCCCCTTCTCCTTCCCCCTTCCTCTCTTTCTCCAGACAGGGGCCCACTATGTAACCCTGGCTAACATGGAACCTACTGTGTAGACCATTGCCTTAAGCTGGGAGACCTGCCACCTGCATGCTGGGTAAGCGAAGAGGTGGGAGGGAGGCTCTGGAGTTGGAGCTACAGGTTGTTGTGAGCCATCCTATGGAAATACTGGGGATGGAACTTGGGGCCTATGCTCGAGCAATACTCTTTTTCTTTTTTAAACTCTTTTTATTTATTCTTTGTGTTCTTCACATCATGCATGTCGAGCCCTTTCATTTCCTGTCTCTGTATATCTGACCTCTGCCCTTACACACACACACACACACACACACACACACACACACACACACACACACACGTTAAATTTAAGAGAAGAAAAAAAGGCGGGGGGGGGGGGAGGTGGATCTCGTCATGGAAGCTGTAGTGTGGCACAGTGAGTCACACAGTACATCCTTTTGTCCATACATCTTTCCTTGTAAATGTTCATTGCAGAGTCACGGTCTGCTTCAAGGCCTCTGGGTTCTGCTACACTACTGATGCTGGGCCCTCACTGGAACTCCTCTTGGTTATCCTGTTGTTGCCTGTGTCACAGAGATCCTTCGGATTTGGGTCTGCAGGACCCCTCCCTTCACATGCTCCAACAGACCACAGATGGGGGGATGTGGGGTGAGCCAACCCATTGCTGGTTCTGGGCCTGGGTAGTTTCAAGGTCGGTCAGCCTGCCTGCTATGCCTTCTCCTCACCACTAGGGTGAGCTCTCCTTCACTGCCCTGCTGAGGTCACCCCTTGCAGCCATGAGATGTACAGGGAGTGGGAGCAGCTCTCCTGCCCGCGTGTCCTCAGGGTTGGATCTCCCACACCTACTCCTTCAGGGACAGATCTACTGTGCTGTGCAGGCATGGCTGCACAGGGCCTCTCTCCCGAGAGCTGCAGAAGACAAGGGCCAGGGCCAGCTCTACTTTCCTCCTTTTGTCTTTTGAGACTTCATTATTTATTTTATTTTTATAGCAGTGGGAGGTTATTGTATTTTTTTTATTTTACATATCTATTCCAGTTCCCTCTCCCTTCCATACTCTCATGCACCCCGCCCATGTCCCATTCCCCATCCACTCCCCAGGAAGGGTGAGGCCTGCCAGGAGGGGTCATCTAAATCTGTCAAGTCACTGGGGTAGGGTCTAGGCCTTCCCTCCTACCTCTAGGCTAAGGGAGTATCCCTCCATGGAGAATGTGCTCCCAAAGTCCTTTCGTGCACCAGGGATACATCCTGGGTCCATTGTCAGAGGTCCCTTAACCTGCCTGCTCAGGACTTCTGAGACCCATGTTCAGGGTATCTGAGTCTATCCAATGCTGGTTTCCCAGCTATCAGTCTGGGGTCCATGAGCTCCCCCTTGTTCAGGTCAGCAGTCTCTGTGGGTTTCTCCAGCCTTGCCTTGACCCCTTTGCTCATCACTCCTCCCTCTCTGCAATGGCTCACCTGCTCTTATAACCTCCGCACCAGCTCTTACGGCTGCCTCAGGTGTAGATGGGGGCAGGGAATCTCTCCCCTGTCCATGGCTCCTCTTGACAGAGGAATGGGGACAGCTCTCCCACAACCTTGGGGCTGGCTCACCCACCCCTCTGCCCACAGGATTGGCTCTATTGTGCTGCCCAGGTGAGGTGCAGGTCCAAGAGCAGTACTCTTAATGCCTAAGCTTCTCCAGGACTCAGATTTTTATTTATTTTTTTATTCAAGACAGGGCTTCTCTGTGAAGCAGTCCCTGGCTGACCTGGAACACACTCTGTACACCAGGCTGGCCTTGAACTCACAGAGATACAACTGCTTCTGTCTCCTGAGTACTGTACCACCGCTCAGCAAAAAAGTTTTCTTTTATCCCTGTGGTATTTTCAAAAGATAATTCTTAGTTTCCTTTTCCTTCCTTCCATTCTTCCTTCCTTCTTTATTTTCTTGAGACATTGTTCCACTATGTAACCCTGATGGGACTGGAACTTGCTATGTAGACACCAGGTGCTCAGTGTTCCAATGTAGCCCGAGCCTTTCTCAGGGTGAGCTTTTAAGCACAAAAACCATGTTCTGGGTTGACATACTTTAGTTAACAAGAAGAGTTAGCTAGAAGCAGAACTACAGAAGCCAAAAACAAGGTTAGGACATTTGGAGACTTCCCCAGAACTGTGGACTTTGATGGATTGGGTCTTTGTTTTAGTTTTGGCAGGTGGAGCTGTCTACGTGCTGAGTTTTACAGCTTGAATGGCACTTCCATCATGGGGTCAGGTGGGGTCCTGTTACAATACAGCCACTAGCAACGTTTTAGTCTGTGCTGTTTGGGTTTCTATTGTGTATATGTATATGTTCATAAAGAGAATGGACTACTTCTATTCATCTTCAACCTCTCCCCTCCCTCCTTTCCTCCCTCCCTCCTTCTCCCCCCCCCCCAATCTCCCTCTCTCCCTCTCTGTCTCTCATTTTGTTTTCTGAGACAGGGTTTCTCTGTGTAGCCCTGGCTGCTGTCCTGGAGTTCAGAGATACACCTACCTCTGCCTCCTGAGTGTGTTTGTTCTTAAGGAGAATGGGCTTGTACTATTGGTATTGATGATCTTCCTGCCTCTACCTTCTAACTTCTGGGATTACAGGCATGTGCCCACATGCCCAGAATATGTGGTGCTGGAGATGAAATCCAGGGTTCGGCATGCCAGTCAAGCACTCCACCCCTAAGCTACACCCCCAGCCCTCATACACGACTTTTGTGTGCTGAGGTTAGAGCCTGGGGGCTAATCAAACACTACCACTAAGCCATCCCCTCTATCCTCCTTTTTTATTATTTTAAAAAGTATTGTGACAAGTGTATTCCAGGCTAAATCTATGATAGTTTAAAGTTATTTTTTTTAGCTATAATTTCCTCCCTATCCCCTCCCCCAAGACAGTCTTTCTTCATTTGTTAGGAAACTGGCCCCCAGGGCCTGTAATCCCAATAGTCAGGAGGTAGAGCATGTTCAGGGTCATCCTCAGCTACACAGTGATCTATCTGTGTGTGTCTGAGCAAGCATGTGTGTGCCTTTGTGTCCCACAGCATATGGAGGGCAGAGGACAACCTAGGTGTCAGTCACCTTCCACCTTGCTTAAAACAGGCTCTTCTTGCTGCTCCAGGAACCCAGTGGGTGTTTGGGGCCCAACGGACTCTTCCTGGTGTGATCTTTTTGCAGTCTCAGACATAGTACCTGTTGTTTCCACATCTATTTTCCAATTTAAATAATTTATTTACCATCTTTGTAGATGATCATCCTTGGCATTCAGGGACGCCTACATCAGCCATACAGTTCATCTTTTCTGGTATTTGGCCCAGATGTACTTTATGGGCATAAAAGAATTAGAGGTAGTCTTGCATCAGAAGCAACCTAGCCAATCTTAGTGTTTAGTTTTCTGTTTTATTTTAAATGCTCTGCTGTGAACTTTTTTTTTTTTTTTTTTTTTTTTTTTTTAAATTAACTTTAGATGTTCATGAGGGTCTAGGAGGATTTCTAGGAAAGAGACAGAAACAGTAAATGTTTATGGTAACAGCATAACTCAGGGTTGTCTAAAGCCTTCTTGGAAATTACCACTGTCATTTGTTTCAGAGACTTGGGCTCACTTAACTGGGTACTTATTATTTAACCTGTTTGCCTAGAGCAATATTTAAATGATAAGTGTGTGCATGCATTCATGCATGTGTGTATATGTATAAAAGCTACAAAAATTATTTACAAACTAAAAAAATTAATTTTATATGCACAGGTATTTTGCTTGCAGAGGTCAGAAGAGGTCATCCAGTTCCCTGGAACTAGAGTTAGAGGCAGCTGCAAGCTACCATGTGAATGCTGGGAATCAAACCTGGGCTCTTGGGACTGAGGAGATGGCTCAGTGGTGAAGAACACTGGCTGTTCTTCCAGAGGACCACGGTTCAATTCCCAGCACCCACATGGCGGTTCACACCTGCTGTAACTCCAGTTCCAGGGGATCCAACATTCTCATACAGACATACATGCAGACAAAAACATGAAATAAAAATAAATAATTAAAAAATCTGGGCCCTTTACAGGCAGTGATAGTGCACACCTTCAAAACCATCAAAACCAGCACTCAGAGGCAGAGGCAGGTGGATCTCTGTGAGTTCGAGGCCAACCTGGTCTACAGAGCGAGTTCCAGGACAGCTAGGGCTACACACAGAAATACTGTCTCAAAAAACTAAACAACAACAAAACCTGTTTTTTGTTTGTTTGTTTGTTTGTTTGTTTGTTTTCAGCCTGGGCTGTCCTGGAACTCACTCTGTAGATCATAGATCAGGTTGGCTTTGAACTCACAGAGATTCATCTGCTTCTGCGTCCCAAGTGCTGGGATTACAGATGTGCACCACAACATCTGGCTATAGTTTTATTTTTGTGACATTATATATGAAGCTGTGTGAACCATGTTTAGTGACTTTTGGGGATACCTATTTCTTCTAGAATATTTCAGACCCAATTCTTCTTTAGATCTTCTGATTTTAGATTACACTCTGTGTGGTGATTCATCAGTATCTTTACGCCAAATGACTGGTCTTCAGAAAATCTCCTTTAGTTTTATATCACTGCTCCAACATGGCAGGCACAGCTTTTGTTTCTGAATGAGGCCCATCTTGGCCACACTGAGTGCCAGCCACCAAAAGATGAGCTGTTGTTTTCAAAGAATCAAGCACAGAAGTGTCAGGTCCACCTCCATGACCAGAGGTTTGGATCTCTGTGGGACAGGGAAGCAGAGTGCTATGAAATGCAGAGAAAGGCAGCCAGTGGTTACAGGCCAATGATGGATACAAGCATAGGCAATTTTCACAACTCTCCACAAGATGCATGTCCAGAAATTAAGGCTTCTAGTATGCTTTAAGAATAAAGTTTATAGGAGCAGGAAGATCTCTGTGAGTTCCAGGACAGCCTGATCTATAGAGAGAGTTCCAGGACAGGCCCCAAAACTACAAAGAGAACCCTGTCTCAAAAAAAAAAAAAAAATAGAATTTATGATCTTCTGATATTCAAGGTCTCTTTTAACACCTAAACTGACCTAATTATGGTGGCTTCCACAGATAAAATGATCTTCAAGTTCTTCAAAAATAACCCAGGAGACTGTTATGATGGTCACCTATGGACCAGGGAAGGTAATTCTGCCGTGATCCTACTGCTCAGGAGATGGGAGGGAGCATGAGCAGAGCTCAGGTCCAGCCTAGGCCATATACAGTGAGTTTGAAGCTAGCTTGGGGGGTGAGATTAGACTGTGTCTCCAAAACAAAATCCACATTTCAGAGGTGTTGTTGTTAAACTAAACTATGTGATCTCTAAAATTAGTGGCTTTCTTTTTTTAAATTTGAGACAGAAGGAAAAAAAAAAAAAAAAGCAGCCTGGCTGGAACTTGTTCTGTCACCCAGGGGGCCTTGGACTTACTGCCTGAGATTGCAAGCATACACTACCATGCCACACTAAAATTAATGATTTTTTTTTTTTATGCCAGGCTGGCTGGCCTGGAACCCACGGTTCTCCTTCTGCCTCATGCTGCAAGTGTTGGAATTGTAAGTATGTGTTACCAGGGCTGTGTGTGTGTGTGTGTGTGTGTGTGTGTGTGTGTGTGTGTGTGTGTATGAGACCCCTGCCCACTTAGGCTCTCTTTTGCTATCTCTTCCCTCCCTCCCTCCTCCCCCCCCCTCTCTCTCTCTCCCTGACTTTCAGTTGACCACCAGCTACCCCCTCTTGTTCTCTCCCCCCCCTCCTCTTCTGTTCCTGGTGCCTCTGTCTCTTCCTTTCTCCTTCGCTTCCCTTTCTAAATAAACTCCTCATTTAAGCTCTATCTGCCTGGCGTGTTATTCCCACCCGCCTGGGTCACCCTGACCAGCTATGCAAGCTGCTATGCTCTCCCACATAGTCCCTTTCCTTGGGACCCCACTCACTTGGGACCCTCACCCCTTCTCCAGCTTTTATTCTTAAAATGTAACTAAAGAATAACACCTTGAATTCCTTTCTTTCTTTCTTTCTTTCTTTCTTTCTTTCTTTCTTTCTTTTTTTTAAATGAAACCGTTGGCCATCAGCTTGGGCCATTTATTGGCTAGCTCTGTCTTAATTATTAACCCATAGCTACTAATCCATGTATTTCCATGTGGTCTTGGCTTCCCTGGTAATGTCTGGCATGGTGTTACTTCTCCAGCAGCATCGTGACTCTGTCAGGCAGGCTCACTCTGCCTATCTTTCCCAGAATCCTCCTCCTCTCCTAGTTCCCCCATCTTCCTGCCTGGCCAATCAGTATTTTATTCATCAACCAATAAGAGAAACATATATAGAAAAACATTTCCCATCATATCCTCTTTTCTGTCTAAATAAAAAGAAAGGTTTTAACTTTAACATAGTAAAATTATATATAACAAAATAGTTATTAAGCAAGAACTATAGTTAACAATATTTAGTACACTAACATTTGGCAAAATTTATAAAAAATATCCTATCATCTATCCTATCTTTGTGAATCTAAAGTTTTATATGTAACTTATCTGTTATCATAACTAAGGAAAACTATAACCATGATTATCTGTCTTCAACTCCTTCAAAGACCACAGAAGGATACCAAACTCTAGAATTGACAGACATCTCACTGCCTGGTCAGTCACCCAAAGTTCTGTAATGTTGGAGCATCCATCTTCAGCCTATAGGCCACAGTGTGTCTGGCAGACTTCTCAGTGAAGCAGGAAATTTTAAACTGTCCGCCTGTATTGGTTTGTCAGTCATTTTTCTCTGTGTCCTGCAGACTGTCTGGCAGGCTCTTCCATGAAGCAAGAACTCTGCAGGAGTCTTTCATTTTGTTTTGCAAGTTCAGCAGTCACTTTCCTGTGGGTCCTGTATGTCCAGTTTGTACAGTAACAGTCAAACAGTCCAGGGAAGAGAAGTTTCTTGCCCAAATGGCTAGTCTTGCCACATTAAAAGCAAACTCCATAACGAGTTTCTTCGATGCTCATCTTCCTCTCAGACATAATTGGTGTTGCCAGCAGCAGTTATGTTTCACTGTCATGAAAAACCCTAGTTAGGCATTTCAAATGCCATCTTATGTAGGTCTTTGAAAGGCTTGAAGAATATCTATCCATCTCAAGTATCTGTAAATTTTGAAAACGTAACTGTAAGTTTTAATTGTCCTAGGTGACTATATATTAATCTGTATTTAATTATACATTACATTTCTAAAAGCTGTATAAACACAATACCTAAACAAGAGGAGAAATATACATATCACAAAATTGACCTTAAATTTGTATCAATAAATGAAAATCCATTCCAATACAAAGTATTCATTTCTGTATCATAATCCCCCCTTTTTTTACTTTAGAAAGAGATTGGTTGTGATCATTAACCATTTATAACCAACCCCATTTAAATGAAAATAGACATTTATAAACAATATTTGGGAATTTGGGTGTCGTTCTCTTCGAACTACTTCCTGCTGTTAGGGGGCATTGTCAGTACCATGAAATGATGAGAAAACAGAAATCAGGCCAAATCTTGGCTACAGTAGTCTGAGGCTGCATTGTCCCAGGTGTCTCAATGTTGGGTCACCTGGACACTGCTTCAGGGCGTCTTGCTTCATCAAACCATGTTAGTCTGGAAGGAATCCGCAGCTTTTCATTTTAGTTCAGTTTCAGCCCATTATCATTTAATGGGGAGCATAGTGGCAGGCAGGCTGATGTGGTGCTGATGCTGAATCCTACATTTTGCAAGCAGGGAACAGGGTCCCTTGCATTCTTGCACACACACACACTTTTACACACACATTTGTGAACACTCACACACACACAGAATCCCATCACATTGTTTACATTAGGACACCACTAAAGAAGCTGCAATTGGCCCATAAGAGCCAGTGTTTTGACATCTATCAAATGAGCTGGGTGGCTTACCATGTCCAGCAAGCTATGGTTTGCAGTAGCCTCGGTTATAAGAGGAGGTGGCTGTCCCCCACATCTCCTCGGTGTTTGCAACTCTTTAAAAGTTAGAACCCTTCTATAGAATCTGCCAGAGGACTAGGAAAAGTGATGGAGAGCTTGCCCTCTTCCCTGCATCAGGCTCCTTAGGCCACAGCTCCTGCCTGGGTTGGACAAGGAGAATAGAGTCTCAGTTCTGATTGGGCTGGGTTTGTAGGCACACAAGGATACAGGGTGTGATGACGCCTGTTCAAAAAGCTTTGAAGAGGTGCATTGGAGACTTTGTGGTGGAGTAGGTAAAGTCTGTGATGGTATGGAAGATTATATTTACACAAGACTGGGTTTAATGTTCAATACACAAATTTGCTTATCACTAACCAATCCCTGAATCCATTGTCCCACACTGCCCTTGCTAACATTGCCCTGCTACTTGAGGGAAGGTATGTCTTTTATGTGAATTCCTTCATCTGCAGTAATCTGACATCTAAAAATGTATTGCCAATGCTGAGGCACAGAGATGAAACATAATCAAATTATTCTGGCCATTGGCACACACTTGATGGAGGATGCAGAAGTACCCAAGTGTTGGGATGACAGGCCTGAGCTACCCTGTCCAATGCTACTGTGACATGAGTGGGTGCCACATGCGTATTAGTAGCTGGAAACCACAGTGTTTAGACTCTGAATGAGAGCTGGAGTAAGAGTTTATTACATGGGGCTGGAGAGATAGCTCAAGGGTTATGAACACTTTAGAGCAGTTTCTGCTCTTTCAGAGGGCCTGTGTTAGGTTCCTAATACTAATGCTGGTCCAGTTCCAGGGAATCTGATGCCCTCTTCTTGCTTCTGAGGACCCCCATGTGCATACACACAAATAAATAAATCTTTTTCAAAAGAATGCATCAAAGGAAGGAATTTTATTTTGTTGGCTTTTTTACAATACATTTTGGACGTTAAAAAACAAATTGAATTCTGCATGACTTAGATGTCTCAAGTTTTGCAAAATCTTGGCATGCTCCACCAAATTGTTTTGTAGACTTTATAAATAAATCCTCTCTATTTTCCTAACATGAATGTTAACTTAGTAGTCCTTGTTAGGGAATGGCTTTTGATCTTATTTCTCTTAAATTCTATCTGTTCACTCCTTAAGGTGAAAGCATCTGATGTGTCTTCCTTAATAGTCATCTCTAACCATGTATGCACTGCAATATCCACGACTTTGTGATATCTTTATTTACTGTCTTTATTTCTCTCTTTATGTCTTTTTTTGTTTTTGTTTTTGTTTTGTTTTGTTGTTTGTGCCATGGATCAGATGGAAAACCTTACACATGTTGGGCAAGTGCTCTGGAACTGAACTATACCCCAGGCCCATTTCTTTTATATTACAGTTAGGGTCGTCTTATTGAAATTAAGTGCATAAACAGGTTGTGCCATCTCTTAATTTTATTTTAGGTTAGTGAATTTGCTTGTGGAGAGGAAGGTTGATAACACTGAGAATTAATTACTGTTCACCACTGATTTTTAAGTGTTTTTTGAGCCCCAGGCAAATGCCAGGGGCTCAAAAGCTGCTTTTGTTTTGTTGCTTTGTCCTTTTGGTTTTGGTCATGGGTCAAGCCCAGCGCTTTGTACATGCTAGCCCAGTGCTGTACTGCTGAGCTGTGCCCCCATCCCACTCTAGATTAGAAGGAAATGTGTCTCTAGTGTAGTCTCTTTTTCTGCATTCATTTTAGAAACCCCGTTGAGGTCAGGGGTGCTATTGCTGGCCTGTAATCCTAGCTAGTCAGGAGGTAGAGGCAGAAGGTCATTAGTAAGTTACAGGCCAGCCAGAGCTGCAGAGACCTTGTCTTAAAAAAAATAATAGTAAAGTAAAATAAGGAGACTGGAGAGATGGCTTATCATATGGGAAGAGCAGTTGTTGTTTTTATAAAGGACCAAGGTCCGGTTCCCAGTACCTACATGGTGGCTCACAACCATCTGTAACTTTAGTTCTGCAATCCAATGTCCCCTCCTGACACCTGAGGACACCAGGCACACTTATGGTGCATATCATACATGCAGGCAAACCATTCATACACAAAAAATCAAATGAATATAAATTTAAAAATCAAACAAAACAAGGCTGTAGGTAATTCTTTTGTTACTGTCCAGCTTGATAGCCCTGTAGTGTATTAAATGAACTTTGCTTTCTAAAAACAAACAAGCAAACAACAGTAACAACCAAACAAAACAAAAATAAACCACACCAAAATATATTCATAAACTTTTGTTGTTGCAGTTGTGCTGGTTTTTTGAGACAGGATTTTTCTGTGTAGCCCTGGCTGTCCTGGAACTCCCTTTGTAGACTAGGCTGGTCTCCAACTCAGAGATCCGCCTGCCTCTGCTTTCCCAGTGCTGGGATTAAAGGCAAGCACCACCATACCCTGCTTCACATAAATTTTTAAAGTCAAAACATAGAGCTAGGGAAGGACATGGTGGCATAATTCTTTAGTCCCAGAACTCGGGGAGCAGAGGAAGTCAAATCTCTGTAGTTTGAGGATGTTTTTCTTCCTCTCTTTTCTTTGTTTTGGGAGTGGTGCTATTGGCCTGGGACTTGCTATGTAAAGCAATCTAGCCTTGATATGCATGACCCTTCCTCTTTAGCTTCCCTAGTGTTGGGATTACAAGTATGTGCCATCCCACCCCGTGTCTCCTTTTTTTGAAGGTGTGATGAGGACAGTGTGGATTCAGCGCATTCTCAGACAGATCATTCTGGGGAAGAATACAGAAGCTCTGCAAATGGGTTCCTTAAGACCTTCTCTATATGCTCCTTGACAAGACTTTCTCTGCCATCTTTCTTTATACAAAGTTCCTGGAGTGCTTGAGAGTCCTAGTCTGAGAAGGCTTTCCAGGCATGGGGTCCTGGGCTTTCGGGACCATTGCTGCTGCATCTGGAGCTGGGTTTACTTATTTTTGATATTTTCTGCTTTTGTTTTTGTTTTTCCTTCTTAATTCAAAGGCAGGGTTTTTCTGGTAAAAACAAGTCTGAAAACCTTCCATGGAGGAACGATGGAAGGATTTAAAGTACTGAAGTGGCATAATTAGTTGTTTGCTTCAAAGATTGCTTTGGCATCTGGGCACACTGTGGGGACTAAACATCAGGGAGTCAAAATTGAAGACCCTGTCAGAAATGGTGGTGGGCACTCAGACGGAGCATAGCTTCTTGGATTGCAACCCTCTGGCCCCTCCATCCACACTTCCTGCTCACCCTGTGAGGGTCTGCACATTGGAACTCCTGCCTATAGCAATCTTTGCCTTCTTTCTTTTCATCTTACAAATGTAATCTGCTGACAAGCCTGTTGTTTCTTTCTTCAAGTTTGTTTCTGGCTATTCCTACCTCATCATCTACATCAGTTTTGTTTTTGCTTGTTTGTGACAGGGTTTTGCAATGTTACCTTAGCTGCTCTGGGACTCACTGTGTAGACCCATTTGGCCTGACGCTTGAACTGGCCCTCTGCTTCTGTGTATCAGACGCCACCGTTCTAATTAGGCCCTTAGACATTCCTTCTTGGAATCTCTTAACTGGCCTTGCTGCTTTTGCTCTGTCGCCAGCCAGTCCTTCATTGTCACCCTTAGCTACTTTTGTTTTTTCATGAAATACTGCGGCACAGGCAGGAGAGTAGTTTTGTCCAACTTCTCTTCCTATACTGAGTCGTTGGCTTCTCTAGAAAATTCTAAGTAGAACAGAAGGTTAAAATAGCAAGGAATACATTTCTATTCTGTGGTAACTACTGCTTCCTCTGCTTCTTTTTCTGTGTGCTGTTTGTAAACTTAGCAGGGTCCATTGTGAAGAAACACCCTTCCCTTTGGCACTTAACTGCTTCTTCTCAGGGAAAACTTTTGTGAGGAAAATGGGATTTTAAATGGTGTAGAACAGAGACTATTTTATGTGAGACTCTCTGCTGACAGCTCTCCCCAAGGGTGAGCAGCATGTAAGTCAAGTGTGGGGCAGCAATGGAGGCCACGGGGACTTTCCTGGATGCTCACGGGGATGCTTGTGAGGAGAGACACAGGTCACCTGGAATCCGAGTCATTAAGAATATAAATGCATGGTACTGGAGAGATGGCTTAACAGCACTGACTGCTCTTCCCAGCATCCACATGGCAGCTCATAACTATCTGTAACACCAGTTCCAGGGGACCTGACACCCCTGGCAAAAGAAAGACAAAACCCCATCAATGCACATTAAAAAAATAAATAATGTAAATGTAGCTGGGCAATGGTGGCACATGCCTTTAATCTCTTGGGAGGCAGAGACTGGTGGATCTCTTCTAGTTCCAGGCCAGCCTGGTCTACATAGAAAGTGCCAGGAGAGTCAAAGCTTCGTAGAGAGACCCTGTCAAGACAAACAACAATAAGAAAGCATGGCTTTAATTTTGACTCAGAGTTTGAGGGTGCCATCCATTATGGTGTAGAAGCTATGCAACAGGTGCACACAGCAGCTGGTCAGTTTGCTTGTTTCTTTTCTTCAGTCCAGAGTTCCACTTATGGAACGGTGGTATTCATCCAGGTCGGGCCTCTCTTCCTCTTTGCAAAGCCCTCACACACATTTCCTAGGTAATTCTAAATCTAGTCAAGTTGACAGTGCAGGTTAACCCCCCCCCCCCAGTGGAGCTTCTTTGGGACCTACAGTGGAAATCAGTGTGAGTGCAAATCTCTTCAAGGGACTTGAGGCTTCTTTGGCTGAGTGTGGCTGGAGTTGGAGTTTCTTTTTTTGCTAGGGAACATGGCTTCTTGGAACCTATAAGTTTGTAGCAGCTATCCAGATTAATGTTCTGTGGCTTAGTTCTGAACCGAAACCAATAGGACATACTATCCATGGATCAGTGGGGATCCAGGACAGCATCAGAGGGGAGCACTTAGGTCAGTAGACTCTGGGGTTCTCCAGGCTTTGCATGCATTGCAGCAGGGTCACTAAACATGGCCCAGATCTTATAGGAACAATAGGAACAGCAGAAGTTTGGGTAATTGGAATACACAGACAACCAAATTCTCATTTGTGATACTTTTGACCTTCCTTTCAAAATTAAAGAACAAGAAACCATTCACTAGGTGTTAAAAACCTCATTAAGCTAGGGCTGAGAGATGGCTCTGTTGAAAACAACCCAAGGACCTGAGTTGGATCCCAACACCCAGGTAAAGCCTGTGTGTGCCTATAATGCTAGCTCTGAGGAGGTGGGACAAGGAGGAGTGTTTCGGTTGCTAGACATCGAGTCTGGACAAATTGTGAGTATCATATTCAGTGATAGATTCTGTCTCAAAAACTAAGGTGGAGAGAGAGGGGGGACAGCTGGTGTGGACCTCTGGTTTGTTTATTTGTTTTGCTTTTGTATGCACACATACATGCACACACCTGTGAAAACACACCACAATGTATATACAATAAAATGAATAAAATTAAAATCCCATTAAATCATTTAACTTCTGTGTCTGGCCCCTTTAACTGTCTAGTATACACAGCCAATTGGAAAGAGTAAAAAGGGACTTGGCGACGCTTGAATGTTTAACCCTTAAGATAATGTCTGGTCTGAAGTATTGAGAAAAACGACACAACTATGCTGGTACTTTCTGGGTGCCTGATGGCTGTCCCTCACTGGAATTTGCGGATGTCATCCCTGAAAGACTGTCTGGGACTTGGTGGCCATGACACAGCAAAGAGCCTCACCTTAGGTAGCAGGGAACCAGGGTTCTAGTTTCTGTTCCACTACGGAATAGTCATTCGGGATTAGAGGGGAGGGGAGGGTGTCTGTGTGACATGTCTCTTGGAGACTGTTTTTGATTATTCCTAAATAAGAAAATTGGAACCATTCTACCTCTGGTGTTCTGTGAGTCGTCAACGTTGTGTCATTTTTAAACCTTCTCTCATGAGAACAATAGTTGGTCTGGAGTTAAGAAGAATGTTGGTATTACGGTACACACACACCACTCCAACATTTAGGAGATTGAGGCAAGAGCCTCATGAGTTGGAGGGCAGCCTGAGTTATGCATTGAGGCCCTGTTTCTAAATAAATAGAGAGTTAAGAGCCATTTTCTTGGAGACACATTCTTACTATTTAGCTCCGGCTATCTCCGAGCTCACTATGCAGCCCAGGCTACCCACATTCGTGATCATTCTGTCTCAATCCTCTCAGTCCCAGGATGAAAGGCCTAAGAGTCTTGTCTTTCTCATATTGTCACTTCACCCTGTGACTGCGGTTTTTTTTCTTGCCCAGACAGAAGATAATTCCTTTTCACCAGCAGCGTTGGCAGTCTGGAACAAGACTCCTCTTCCCTTGGTGTTAAAGAAGGGGCTTCTATTTGTATTGACCTTCAGGGAGGGGAACTTGTCACTGGGGCTTGCCTGTTGCCTCTGTTCACTCTATGGACCAGGGTTTTTTTTTTTTTTTTCAGTTCTATGCCCCCCCCCAGAGGTAAAAGTTGAAAAAATTAGCTTCTTTTGCGCTGGTGCCTAAAGCAGTCAGAGCACATGCCTTTGAATAAAATGACCTTCTCCTTAAATTTCCAGCCAAGCCACTAGGTGTCGCCTTCATCTCAGAGAAAGAGTGTCGGTCCTCAGCCTTCAGTCACTCCCTCTCTGCTGGGGAGCTTCTTGCTTCTTGGCACTGTGAATTCTGGAGAACAGGCTTCAAGGGGGAGAGAAATTGGCTGTCAGCACGGAGGAGAATGTGTTTATGTGCATGTCCTTTATGACAATTTGAGAACTCCCCAAGGTCCCATAGCAGTCCCCTCAGCAATGATGTCATCTCTCACAAGCTGTTCCTCCACATGGGGTCGGCACTCCAGATGTGGGGTACCTGGATGAACTTTCTAGTTAGGAATCTCAGGAATGGGGTGGACACCAAGGTGGAGTACAACGGGCCTTCATTGCTGGGGTCTGTTGGGCTTAGTCAATCTATATGCTTCTGCAAGTGTGGCTCAGGGAGACAAAAGGACGAGGCCCTGGAACAGATGGCTGGTGAATCCAAGAGGCATAAAAACGTCCGGCCATGGAGACAGAAACAGAGTGGGGAGTTGAGCCCTCGGGAAGAGGAAGACTTGTGAACTTCATGAACACTGTAGACCTTTGGTACCACGAGGGCCTGTCTTTCAGCTGTCACAGGAAGAGGCCCCTAGCATTTAGGAGATTGGTAGAGCTCTCCCTACCTAGAAATAGATAAATGGACACCCAGTGCTTGGGAATTCCTGACAGCTTTCTGGAGACTGGAGCGTGTGGGGAAATTAAGTTGAGCAAATGGACCCCAAGAAAAGCGGGGTGTCCATCCGGGGGCAGGGAGAAGACAGGCCCAGGGGTCCCGGGCATGAGTGAGATGGAAGCAGCCCTGTGGACAAGGGACTTGGGCGAAGCAGAAGGCGGCCCTAACGGTGTGGGGACTCACGGGAACCTCGGTGGCCTAGAGGCCCGGGTGCGAAGCCCTCGGGGCGCTCACCGGGTGGCTTGGGGCCTGGGAGGTCCCTGGGCGCCGGGCAGGGGTGGGGGGAGGCAGCAGCAGCCGGAGGGTGGGGCCGGGCGGGGAGGGGAGGGAGGGGGAGGGGCGGGGTCGGGCGGCCTGCCGGGGAAGTCACTCTCGGCCGCCGCCGCGGGCGCAGCGAGCGAGCGGAGACGCGCCGGGCCGAGGCGACCTGACCTGGAGGAGCGGCGCGCGCGGGGGCCCAGGCGGGGGGCGGGAGGCAGCGCCGGGCAGCGCGGGCCGCCGGGCCGGGACAAGCGGAGCCGAGAGGAGCTGGGGACACGGGCGGGGCCGCCGCAGCTCCGGATGGGACCAGCGCCCGGGCCCGTTAGTCCAGGCAGGAGCTTCGGGAGAAGCCGTCACCGGGAGAGTCAGCCCTGCCTTTCCCTCCCCTCCGGCCCAGGCCTCGCTTCGCTCCCTGCCTGCCCATGTCCCAATCCTTCCGCGGCGGGCGCCCTCCCACCTCAGCCCGGGGCTCCGGCTTTTCGCAGCTCTTTGCCCTCCCGGCCGGGTCAGCTGTGAGGTGCCCCCAGGCCGTTTCTTTGTACCAGCCTCCCCCAAGTCCCCACCCCATCCCAGGCTTAGATCCCCCCCTTCTCGGCTTGGGATTGTCAGGCCACTTCACCCCTCACTGTCCTCATCCAAGTCGCAGGCCCCCTTGGTCCCTCCCTCCTTCTGCCACCCTATCCTTAGCCCATGGTCTCTGCTGTAGGCGGGTAGCCCACTCCTCCCCGGCCCCCCATCCCCTTCTGGCGTGGTCCCCAGCACTTTCTGTATCCGTGTCGACTAAGCTTGTCCCCACTTCTCTTCTTGGCCCTCTTCCCCAGGCTCCAGGCTGGGTGGTGCTTGTGCCTGCCCAGTAGGCCAGAGCGGCCCCTGGTTCGGGGGGCCGTGGGTCAGCGGCGCTATCCCCATGGCACTGCCATCACTGCTGTTGGTGGTGGCAGCCCTGGCAGGTGGGGTGCGTCCTCCGGGGGCTCGGAACCTGACGCTGGCGGTCGTGCTGCCAGAACACAACCTGAGCTATGCCTGGGCCTGGCCACGGGTGGGTCCTGCTGTGGCACTGGCTGTGGAGGCACTGGGCCGGGCACTGCCCGTGGACCTGCGGTTTGTCAGCTCCGAACTAGATGGCGCCTGCTCTGAGTACCTGGCACCACTGCGCGCTGTGGACCTCAAGCTGTACCATGACCCCGACCTTCTGTTGGGCCCCGGTTGTGTGTACCCTGCTGCCTCTGTGGCTCGCTTTGCCTCACACTGGCACCTTCCCCTCCTGACTGCGGGTGCAGTGGCCTCTGGCTTTGCAGCTAAGAATGAGCATTATCGTACCCTGGTTCGCACTGGCCCCTCTGCTCCCAAGCTGGGTGAGTTTGTGGTGACATTGCACGGGCACTTCAACTGGACTGCCCGGGCTGCCTTGCTGTATCTGGATGCTCGCACAGATGACCGGCCCCACTACTTCACCATCGAGGGTGTCTTTGAGGCCCTGCAGGGAAGCAACCTCAGTGTGCAGCACCAGGTGTATGCCCGAGAGCCAGGTGGCCCTGAGCAAGCCACCCACTTCATCAGAGCCAACGGGCGCAGTAAGTGTGGCCCCGGGCTGTTTTAGGAACAAGGAGGAGGGCCACTGTGTCCCTGGAATACAGCACAGAAAAGTAGGGAGAGGGGCTTGGGGAAGTCACATGCAGTGGTTGGGATGGAGGAGTGTATGAAAACAGAGCGCCAGGGAGAGGACCTGAGCTAGGACAGTCTTAGAATCGTGGGCACAGACCGGCAAGGCTGAGACTGGGGCTCGGGCAGTGAAGAGTCTGGGGAAGCAGTGTGGGTGCTCTGAGTAGCAGATATGAGTGATATCTACTCAGAAATGTGCACCTGTCTGCGAGCAGAGGCTCCTTAGACTGGTGCACCAAGGTCTCCTTGTAGCAAAGAGATGACTCTGTGGGTTTGGGCACAGTTGGTTGGGAAAGCAGATAAAGCTCACACAAAAATTGTGAGCGCAAGTGCCTGTGAGCCTAGCCCAGGCAGGCAGGAGAGGAGCAGCAGGAGCTGTGAGATGGAGCAAACACAGCTCCAGGGGAAGGAGTCACCCCTTTCTCTGGGGTCTGGAGTTAGGCTCTGACTATTGCCAGATGGTCCATGTGGCCCAAGGGCACTTTACGACGTGAGCTCCAAGGGGAGGATGGGAACATCTGTTGGGTGGTCGATAGGGCGCTCTCTTGTAATGGGATGATATGGGGGGGGGCTGGTGGGGACCCGGGCACTGACTCTGGGTGCCCTTCTGTCATGTGTGCTCCCAGTTGTGTATATCTGTGGCCCTCTGGAGATGCTGCACGAGATCCTACTTCAGGCCCAGAGGGAGAACCTGACCAATGGGGACTATGTCTTCTTTTACCTTGATGTCTTTGGGGAGAGTCTCCGAGCAGGCCCCACACGTGCAACAGGCCGGCCATGGCAGGACAATCGAACCCAGGAACAGGCCCAGGCCCTCAGAGAGGCCTTTCAGGTATCTTTGAAATCCAAAGTAGAGACCGGGGAGGTACTGGTTGGAAGGTCTGTTTCTCACAAGACCACCGAAGCCCCGGGAACAGGGCAGGACTTGTGAGCTATGGAAGGGAAGTGATCAGAAAGTTTCTATGCCTGGTGTCACTCCTCCTTCCTTTGTGACTGCTACTTAGTGTGCTTGCCAGGGCAGACTGGCCCCCGCCAGATCTTAGGGTGCTTTTCTGAGTGCCAGCAGTGAGCTAAAATGCAGGAAGAAAGGTCTGAGTCTTGCCTCAGAAAAGGCTGGCATCCTTATGGGAGAGGCAAGGTGAAATTATAACACAGTAAGTGACAAAAGGAGATAAATCTGTGCATGAAGCAGATCTCGAGATCAGTGGTTGAGGGATGAAGGGTGGATCTGGGATGGGATGAGGAAAGGCTTTTGTAAAGGAATTTAGACTGTTGTAATTTTCATGGCAGATGCTATGTTCACAGAGTGGCGGGACAGGGATCCAGAAGCCCATGCAAGGGAAAGCAGATAATACGTGTTTGGTCTAGTAAGAAAGGAGGGTTCACCTAAAAGAAATGTTTCTAAGACAGGGCACCACTCATGCCTTGAACTGGTCACCCCCCCCCCAATCAGCATTCCCACTGGGATCTTAGACATGGGCTTTAAAAAGTGTCCCCTTAAAACAACAACTAGGAAATAAAGTGACAAAGACATGGATTAAAAGGATGTTGACTGTTAAGGACTAGGGTCTGAGTATTTATTTATTTATTTATTTAGTTTTTTGTTTTTGTCTTTTTTTTTTTTTTTTTCCGAGACAGGATTTTTCTGTAGCTTTGAGCCTATCCAGGAGTCTGCTCTGTAGACCAGGCTGGCCTCGAACTCACAGAGATCTGCCTGCCTCTGTCTCCCAAATGCTAGGATAAAAGGTGTGTGCCACCACCACCCAGCTGAATTTGAGTTTTTGTATAACAGTAAATGTAACTTAATCCAGGCTGTGTTAGCAGAGGAGATGGACTGGTAGGTTGTCAAGGAATGAGGCCATATGGCTTGAAGGAGGAGGACTGTGCTAGGAAGGATGGAAAGAAATTGATTTATAAAAGAACTCGCAGAGAAAGTCGGTGTTACTGGGTATTTTCCACCTCTGCCCCAAACTTTCAACAACCTGCTCCCTACAGAGCAAACTCTCAGCTCCTAACCACGACATTTAAGGCCCAGTATCCTCTTTCTCTGTGCGCTCTCCTCCTTTTGTCTGCTTTTTAGTTTTTCTCTTCCCTCACTCTGGACCTCCCTCCTGAGATCATGCCCATGAGTCTCCGTCTGGTTTCCTCACCAGTTCTTACTGATTTGTGTATATAAGTGTTTCCTATTTATTTATCCATAGCCCTCAAAGAGTATTTGAGGTGGCTTACGGAATGACCTTAAGATCCTTTCCACTCTGAGACTCTTTGGTTCTAAGTAGAGTGTACAAGGGCTGGGCCTGGGTGGCCATTCTTCTCCAGTGAGTAAGTTTTATGCGGCTGTGATTATATATTTGGTTGTGACTGGTGAGCGAGTCTCACTGTGAATGGCATATCTGTTTGCATGCCTGCCTATGAGTCTGTGACTGTCATACTTGAGCATGGGCAGTGATAGGACAGCTCTTCTTTATGTTGTAACTTTTTCCGAAAACAACCATCTCACCTGTGTCTATATGATTTCATTATATAGACACAGGCGAGTAAGACTCAGAGCAGTATTTTGTCTTCTAAGGAACAATTCCTAAATCCTAGCTTGAGCTGAGTATCATACTCTGCCCACTACAGAGCACATTATTTAGTTCATGTTCGAGTCCCTGAGAGACCGATTCATTGTTAGTATTTCCTGAATGTCACCTAACTCAGTACTGGTATGCAATGCAGAACATACTAGAAACACTCTTTTTGGAGTTTACAGTTAGTAGGCGAGACAGACAAGAAACAAGCGTATTTATTGTTGATAAGGGTTACCAGAAGAAGAAAGGCAGTTGAGTGGCATGAGAAGAAAAGGGACTGAGCATTGGCTAGTTCAGAAAAGGCTGGTTTACACCTTTCCTGGGTCCTGGGACTCTATAATCCTCTGGGCAGAATTTTTTGTTTTGTTTCCTTTGAGTTCTAGTGTTTTTTGTTTTCTCTGTGGCTTTGGAGCCTGTTCTGGAACTAGCTCTTGTAGAGGAGGCTGGCCTCGAACTCACAGAGATCTGCCTGCCTCTGCCTCCAGAGCACTGGGATTAAAGGTGTGCGCCACCGCTACTTGGCTGGGCTCTAGTGTTTAACTAGGGCCTTATGTATGCTAGACAAGCTCTACCACTGCACTACATCGTCATTCTTGGTTTGTAGTCTTTGTGCAAAAGAAAAACCTTTCTTGTATGAGAATACCAGCACCAAGAGACCCCAGAAACTTAGAGGAGGGGAGGAAAGGTCTAGTTAGCTAACATAAAGGAAACAGGCAGGAAAGAATAAACTGAAGGGAGACCAAGGGGTGGGTGGGTGGGAGTGAGGCATTTTCAGGAAAAGCTTCTCTCGTTCATTGCCAGAACTGACAGAGCGGAAGGCAGCTTGGAGGTCGGTGGTCAGCTCTGGGAAAACAAAGAACAGTGAGCCTTTCCTTCAGAGATGCTGGCCACCTGGGTCTCGGACCAGGCCAACCCTGAAAAGAGGGTAGATGAGGCAGGAGCCCTAGTCTGTAGATGTCCAGAGTCTTTGTCAGTAGCTGGAACACCGAAGGCAGGGGTGCCCGTGCAGTCTGGAGCGCCGTCACTGAGGGGAGGGAAAGAACTTAACTCACATGTATCGATAGGATTCTTCTTTCCCATCAGTCATCCATGTTCCAGGGCAGGGGTTCAGTCAAATTAATCTTTATGTAGGCGAGAGGGGAGATAGGCTGAGGAATTATTGTAGAGAGACCTTCCAGACGCCATAAACCAAGATAATTAACCCGGGCAGGTAAGAAAAATTAATAGAGTAGAATTTAATAAGCAAGTCAGACTGGGAGGATGTAGGTTTGCACTGAGCAACTGAGAATATAGGGTTTGAAATCCTAACCCACGCATGCCCACAATGGGAAACATTTGCCCTAGAAGTGGAGGAAAGGGACTATGTGTGGCCGCTGCTCTTGTCTGTAATCTCAGCACTTGAGAGACTAAGGCAGGGAGGTCCCTGAGCTTCTAAGTCTAGCCTGGGCTACCTGGTGAGATCTTCTCTCACAACAAACAGCAACAAAACAACAACTAGAAGGGAAGAAAGCTCTAAGGCCATGGCTATGGAAGGCAGACTATTCATGGTTTCTTCAGCCCATGGCTGGCATCACTTTCTGCTGTGCCCAGAGCGGGACTCAAGGTGGGTGGTGCACTCTTGGCTCGCCCCCCATTGAACTCCTTATTTTTGGCAGTGTTGCTTGTTTAGTTTTCCACTTGGGGGCCACTATGAATTAGTGGGACTCAATTAGCTACCTTTGCCTTCTTTTTAGTCCCTGAGTAAGTACAGAAAGTGTTTGGAGTTGTTTTTGTTTGGGGTTTGTTTTCTTTTTTTTTTAGCAGCTAGTTAGTAACCACAGCAAAACATTCTTGAATAGCCATTTTCTAAGTGTGGCCTTGGGATCCTGGGGCCCCCAGAAATCCTTTTAGGGGGACTGTGAAGTGAAAATTATTTAAAAATAATGTCAAGATGTTATTTACCGTTGTTACCGTTCTCCTATGATTTCACAGTGGGATTTCTAGAGGCTATACAATGTGGTGTGATGTCACCTCTCTGACAGCCATGGAAAACACGTTCATGCATTCTTGTGTTTTCATAATTTATCAGGCTCAGTTTTAATTTTAACTTCTCATTTGGTAACTACTGGGAGATGAGGACTATTGGGGTCCTCAATAAGTTTTAAGAGGAGAAGAGACTGGGGAGGGCTTGTAATCCTAGCACTCTGGACCTAAAGCAGGAGGATCTGGGGTTTGAGGACAACAACAAAACAAAGAGAACAAAACTAGGGCTGGAGAGTTGTCTCCGCACTTAAGAGCATCCACTGTTCTTCCAGAGGACCCAAGTTCAGCTCCCAGCACCCACATCACATGGCTCACAACTCCTGTCACTCCAGCTGCAGGGGTATTTAATACCTTGAGCTGTGCATGCATGTGTGCACGCGCGCGCGCACACACACACACACACACACACACACACACACACACACACACAATTTGTTTTTTATTTAAGATACGGATGTCTGTATAACCCAAACTGACTCTGAACTTTCCAGCCTTCTGCCTTGCCTCCAGAGTGCTGGAATTATGGGGTGTGTCACCACCATGACAAAAAATTGGATTACTGCCAGCTTAGGGGTGAATCTCCAAGCTGGAGAGTCACAGTGTTCAGAGTGTTAGTAAACATTTTGTCAGCCTTTTTGAAGTATACATCGGTTACCCTGATCTTTTCCAACTCTTTTCCTGACTGTCACTTGTCAACAGCACCATTTCTCTCTATTCTTGGCAGGTGTCAGTGAATGAACCCTTTAGCCTGCCCTGAGGAGCACTTCCTGTCTTCCCCTTCCCTCTGGCTCCCTTCTCCTCTTTCTCCCTCACCCTTTCATTCTCCTTCTCCTGCCTGAGAGTGACTGTTAAGAATACAACCAAGCATACAAATTCCCCAGTAAGAAAACGCTAGTCTAATCTAATGAAAGCACATTAGAAACTGGGTCAATTATTTCCTACCTGGAACAAATTGATACCTGCAGATCGTTTGTGATATATCCACTATGTTTGTGTAGTCCACAAGCACTTTCTGTGATGAGAATAAACAAAACAGGTAGAAATGGCCAGACTTTTGTTCTGATTTTGTTGGTGTTTTATGAAATGGGGTCTTGCTATGTCACCCTGATTGTCCTGGAACTCACTATGTAGACACAGCTGGCCTTGATCTTACAGCTTTCTTCCTGTCTCAGCCTCTTGGGGGCTAGGATTACAGATGGGAGCCACCATACCTGGCTTGAAATAGCTAGATTTTAATCTATCACTTCACATGGTTATATTTCACAAAATATATTGAACTGGCATCTTTCTCTGAAGTTGTAAGCCCAATTTCCTGTCTGAGCAGTCTCGTTTAGTCATGTGGTTCAAGGATGAGCAGTCCTGCAGGTGTAGAAGAGGGGTATTGAGGCTCAAAGGAGCTAGGCAGGCCGTTTGGCAAGGGACAGAGATGTGTTGTTAGTAAAATGTGTGCACGGCTGAGACCACGTGCATCATTTGCTTTATATGTGCAATGTGTGTGGGCATGCGACTTTCATGACAGACATCTGCTTCTTAGTGAGCATGCTGTTTATGGTAGGTGTTTCCTATGTGCACAGTGAATTCAATCAATGGTTTTCACAGATGGAATTACTGCCTCAAAGTATTTCTCATAGGGCTTGAAATCTAATTCACTGAGAGAAGTTATCCTGTGCCAGTGACCCACTAATGGGAAATCAACATTTAACACAGATGGGAGGAACTGTAACTCTGGTTGTTCTGGAACTCATAGAGATCTGCCCACCTCTGCCTCTTGAGTGCTACATCAAAGGGATACCCAGAAAGTAGGGACAGAGGAGTTCCCATGAGTGTGGTTCCCATGAGCCTGGCAGGAGGCCTGATGATGGAAGGGAGGCAAAGAGGGTAATGGACTGTTTGTAGTCTTTCACACAGGAGTGCCACTACCTTCCGATCCCTATACTCTCCACAGAGTTTAGTACATTTCAGCCTTCAGACTTTCCTGTGCAAGTTTTATACCCTGTGTGTTTTTACCAAGTTCTCCTATAACAGGTTTTCTTGAATCCTCAATTTGAATCCTGTTCACTCTTCTCCGTGTACCATAATGCAGACTGTGTTGGTGATCACGTACCGAGAACCCCCAAATCCTGAGTATCAGGAATTCCAGAATCGCCTGCTGATCAGAGCCCGGGAAGACTTCGGTGTGGAGCTGGCCCCATCCCTGGTGAGTAGATCTCAGAGTCAGAACAGGTTCTGAGCAGGGAGGGGCCTCCTTACTTCAACACCGTTGGATCATGGAGCAAGCCCCACTTTGGGCTGTTACTTCCATCCAGGATATTATGTCTTTGCCCCTGGGACCAGGTGGATAGAGATGGCACTGTAGGGGTGAGAGAAGTAAGCTGGGAATGTGGAGAGGCAGGACACTGCAGGGGTGGGAAGGAGAACTGGGAAAGGGGCCACACAGGACGTTTGGAGAGTGCTGCTGAAGTTGCTGTCCCCAGATGAACCTCATCGCTGGCTGTTTCTATGATGGGATCCTGCTATATGCCCAAGTCCTGAATGAGACAATACAGGAAGGAGGCACTCGGGAAGATGGGCTTCGGATTGTAGAGAAGATGCAGGGACGAAGATACCATGGTAATGAAGAGGGGCAGATGGAGGCGAGGGCTGACACCAGGTTCAAGAGTGGGGTGGACAAAAGAGGAGACACTCCAGGGACCACAGGGAGAGCCAGCGGGGGTCAAGGATGAGCAGAGTGGGCATACATAAAGAACCATGGTGGGGGAGAGCCTCAGACCGAGAGACCCGGTCGGCAGGAGGAGGTGGGCCAAAGGAAGATTCAAAGTGAGTGACACTTTTTTTTTAATCTTAGGTGTAACTGGACTGGTTGTCATGGACAAGAACAATGACCGAGAGACTGATTTTGTCCTGTGGGCCATGGGAGACTTGGATTCTGGGGACTTCCAGGTGACAGGAAGAGAAAGTTGACCCAAAATCCCATGGGGACAGAATCGGTGGTTCTGGGGCAGGAGCTTACAGTCCTGCTGGACCTGTGTCCTGGTGGGAGTCTGAGGGAGGAGGCTGGGGGCAGGCCTGAGGGCCCAGTGCTCTGCTTCCTCACAGCCTGCAGCCCACTACTCAGGAGCCGAGAAGCAGATCTGGTGGACAGGCCGGCCTATTCCCTGGGTGAAGGGGGCCCCACCTTTGGACAACCCCCCCTGTGCCTTTGACTTGGACGACCCATCCTGTGATAAAAGTGGGTGTGTGCAGGGACTGGGAGCAGTCCCCCCCTTTTACCTGACCCTGTGCTCTGCCTCTACTGACACCCACTCCTAGCTCTATTTTATCTCTGCAGCTCTCTCTCCTTACTTCTGTCCCTCAAGAACGCTGTGCCCCATCGCACCTGTGTCTCCTCCCCCTCAGCCCTCTCCAGGCTTTCTCAGGGTCTCTCTCCTTCCTCCTTCAGCCCCACTATCCACTCTGGCGATTGTGGCCCTGGGCACAGGTATCACCTTCATCATGTTTGGTGTTTCCAGTTTCTTAATTTTCCGGTGAGTTCTAGGCTTTCCTGCTCCTTACCTCTTTCTTGTCACATGGCCTCTGGCTGAGGCCAGGGTTATGTGGGATGAGGGGGGCAAATCTCCTGACCTGGTGTGGGTCTCTTGGACTGGCACCTTTCTCTCTACCCTTTTAATTTGGTTGCCCTTCATCCTAAATGCTTATTTTGCTTTTATCTGTAACCTGAGTAGAATAGTGATTTTTTTTGTTTGTTTTTGTTTTTTTGTTTTGAGACAAAGCCTTGTTATGTAGCCCAGGCTGGCCTAGAATTCAAGATCCTACTCCCTTGGCCTCCTTGTGCTGGGATTATAGATAGGTGTCAGAGTTCTGTGTTTGAATACTGATTTTTTTTTTTTTTTGTTTTGGTTTGGTTTTTGTTTTTGAGATAAGGCCTCATTGTAGATTCCTGGCTGGTCTAGAAATCATATGCAGACCAGGCTGGCCCTGAAACTCTCAGAGATTTGCCCACTTTTGTTTTTCAAGTGCTGGAATTAAAGACATCCTCCACCATGCCCAACTATGAATACTGATTTTTAAAAATTATTTTTATTTATATATCTCTTCTATGTCTATGTGAATATATAGAGGTCAGAGAGGCCATCAGAACCCTGTGAGTTACAGGTGATTATGAACTACCTGGGATAGATGGCTGGAGTTGAACTTGGGTTTTCTGGAAGAGCAGCAGGCACTCCTAAGCACTTAGCCATCTCTCTAGACCTCGAGTAGAGTTAGGATCAAAAGTAAATTCCTATGCATCGGTGCCACTGGCTCCCTCCCCATCCCACTCCTGCTAATACGCAACAACAACAAACTCATAGTTCTGGGTATTTGGGAAATCCAACACATTCTATGTCTGGTGAGAGTGCACTTTCTGATTTGTGGAAAGTAGCGTTTCACTGTGTCTTCACATGGTGGAAGACTGCAAGCCCAGATTTAGCTGTAGGTTGGAGGTGGAGCTGCTCAATGGTAGAACTCTTGCCTAGCAGCTTCAAGGCCACAGGTTTTTCCTTCTAGGAAGAAGGAAACCTCTCTCCTGAAGAGAGAGGAGGTAAAGGACAAAAGGGGTGGGGGGAGAAAGGGAGAGAGAGATCTGCAGCTGTGTGTGTGGTGGTGTCTATAAGCCCAGCTCTTGGAAGGCTGAAGCTGGAAGATCATCATGAGTTTGAGGTCAACCTGGACCCTTTCTCAAAACCAAACCGAACCAAACCACTTTGCCTCTAACCCTGAGTGCACATAGGCACGCGCTAGACCATGGCGCTCGTTTCCTTATGTCCTAGTACTGTCTCTGCCGTAACAGTTATAGCTCCCTTGCAGCTTAGTGGGTGCCAGGACAGGGCTTGGCAGTCAACTGAGTTGTGCAGTCCTTACAGAAAACTGATGTTGGAGAAGGAACTGGCTAGCATGCTGTGGCGCATTCGCTGGGAAGAACTGCAGTTTGGCAACTCAGATCGTTATCATAAAGGTGCAGGCAGCCGCCTAACACTGTCGCTGGTGAGTCCTGGGCTCTCCACCTTCCTCTGAGTTCCTGTTCCCTGTTCTTTCTTACCCTGGACCTTTCCCAGCACATTGGCTTATAATGATAGCCCCTTGCACTACCACCACCATCTAATGTTCCTTTCATCCTTCCGCCTCCATGTTGCCCTTGGCCCCAGCGGGGATCCAGTTACGGCTCGCTCATGACAGCCCATGGGAAATACCAGATCTTTGCCAACACCGGTCACTTCAAGGTGAACAGTCGTCTGCTTGTTCTGGTTCCCAACCATTTCATTGTGCCTCATGCCCATCTGCCACCTCTGCCCCTGAACCTCTCCCCCCTCCCCCATAGCCTCCTCTATACCCAGCTATATCCTCTCTTGGATGCTCTCAGTTCCCAGTGTTTCTCAGACACTCTTGATGCTCAGTTTCTTTTTTCTTTTTCCACCCCCACCTTAGGGAAATGTTGTTGCCATCAAACACGTGAATAAGAAGCGCATTGAGCTGACCCGGCAAGTTCTGTTTGAACTCAAGCACGTACGTACTTGGGTGGAAGGTGAGGGTAGACAGGGAAGAGGGAATGAAGAGACCATGGGATGGTCAACTGGCTAAGAGGGTGAGGGGGTTATTTATCACTGGCTCCCAGTTGTAGGCCTAAATAGGAGGAAGTCATTCTCACAGTCATATGTTTATCTAAATTTTAGTGCTGTCAATTCTCTTGTTCTCTCGTTTTTCTGCTAGATGAGAGATGTTCAGTTCAACCATCTTACTCGATTCATCGGAGCCTGTATAGACCCTCCCAACATTTGCATCGTCACTGAGTATTGTCCTCGTGGGAGCTTACAAGTGAGGGACAGGTGTAGGAGATTGCGGTGGGGTAGGGAAGGACCCAAAGTCACATTGTTCCAAGTTATAGCCAGTGAGACTTAGGATAGATACTGATCTCTTCCACATCACTTGCCAGGACATTCTAGAAAATGACAGCATCAATTTGGACTGGATGTTTCGCTATTCACTCATTAATGATCTTGTGAAGGTGAGTCTTCTCCAACCTTCTGACTTCCTCCACCAAAAATGCCCCCATCATTCAGTCTTTGCTACAATTTCTCTCTTAGACCTCAGTCATGCTCTCTCATGTTGAGTGATGATGGATAAATAGGGGTTCTGAGTTATAACTGGGGGAGCTTTGATCAACCACAGCAGTCCTGTACCCAGAGAGAGTTCTTATCTTCCTCTTACATATCTTAAATGTTTCTCTGCTGTCTCTTTTACCTCAAAGGTGTGAGAGCTATAGCTATAGCTGGGCCTGCCAACCTATGGGAGGCTGAGGCAGCAGGAATGCTAGAATTTTGAGCCCAACCAATGCTTCATAATGAGGTTCAGGCCAGTTTGGACTATAGAATAAGATCCTATCCACCCCCCCCCCAAAAAAAAAGAAAAGAAGCAAACGAAAACAACTAAAAGACATCCCTTAGTTGGGTGCAGGTGGTGCACACTTGTAATCCTAACACTCACTGAGACAGGAGGATTGGGAGTTTGACAGTAACCTGAGCATCCTAGTAAGCAAGTAAGCATCATCTCAAAGCAAGACAAACAGGACCAAATCCCCTGAGCAGCAAAAAGACAAGTGAGGTCTCCAAACACTTATTTCCTCGTATTTTACGCTTTGACCAATATTTGGCATGACTATCCTTTAACTGCTGAAGACATGTTTGTTCTTCAACATATAAATTTAACTGATTTTTTGGAGACTGGATGTCACTGTGTAGTCCTGGCTAACCTGTAACTCGATTTGTGGACCAGGCCGACCTTGAGCTAAGAGATCTGCCTGCCTCTGCCTCCTGTGTTCTGGGATTAATAGCATGTGACAACACTTCGGGCTTTGATTTCCTTTTGAGATAGGGTTTCATGTTGCCCAGACTGGCCTCAAACTTACTATATATCCAGAAATTGCATTGAATTCCTCTCTTGTCTCCACCTCTCAAATAACACTGTAGGTGTGTACCACCATACTTGGTTAGAGACTGAGATTGAAATATATATAAAAGAGATGGAAGGAAAAGTGTACTAACCCTTTGTTATTACAATAGTCAGTTATCTTCAAGTGACAGGGCATATGGGTGAATATTTCATGGCTTGGACAGGTGTTTAGAGGCAGATCTTGCAGCCAATAAGCCCACTAATGAGATCACCTAACACTACCTGACTCTGGTTCTGATTTTCTGCTAAATCTTCAGTTTTTAAAAATTAATTTATGCATATGGAAGCTTGCCATGAAGTGAGAGAGAAAAATATTAGCTGGGCATTGGTGGTGCATGCCTTTAATCCCAGCACTCAGGAGGCAGAAGCAGGCGGGTCTCTGTGAGTTCGAGGCTAGCCTGGTCTGCAGAGGTAGTTTCAGGACAGGCTCCAAAGCCACTATAGAGAAACCCTGACTCGAAAAACAAACAAAAGAGAGAGAAAGAGAGGGAGGGAGGGAGGGAGAGAGGGAGGGAGAGAGAGATTAAGTAAAAACAATGTAGTTCTCAACAGGAGGAGTGATGATAAACACAGGGAAACAGGACTCCTTCTGCAGTTCCCACAGCAGTAAATTCACCAGCTTAGGCATTCCTAAAGGTTTCTTGATACTCAAAGGAAGAAGAAGGAAGAGTTCAGAGACCATGAGTGGTTCAAGGCTAGAGCTTAAAGTTCACACCGTGGGTTCCCATTACCATGCAGAGCCTTCTATCCTTTTTCTGACCTGTCTGCTCTGACGAGGGTGAGCTTCCAGAGTGTTTGGAGAAGCACTGCCTTGTCCTCTCAATACTTGCCTTTGGATTCCTTGGAGACAAATGTTCTGACATTTCTGCTTCAGGAAGCCATGCGTCTGCAATGGCTTGGCAGTTATCTCCCTTTCTCTATTTTTTCAAAAATTTCTGGTTTACTGTCTTCTTCACTACTGTCTGGTCTGACATTCCTCTAATAGGTCACATTCCGCCCCAACCACAACCTGCTTCCTACACAAAGTTACACACTAGACTCCACCACTGCCTGGTTTTCTGTGGTGCATCTAGAGACTAAGCCAGAGTCTTAAGCTGTGTGTTCTTAATTAGTTGTTAGGCATGTGAAGCCACTTTAGGTGCCATACTAGTTTTGATTGTTCCCCTTACTATTCAGAAGACTGCCATTTCCAGGGAAATTATGTGTGGTTCTCCCTATCCCCATTCATAAGCAACCCCCCCATCCCTTGTGCCTGAATGCCTAGATGCTAGATACTGTACTGGAAGGGCTTTCCCATTCTGCCTGCCTCCTTGAGTAGAGGCTCTACAAGGGGCATCATCTCAACTAAGCTTTACTTTTTATTTATTTGTTTATTCATCTCAAGATCCTTGAATTTCTAATGATTTTTGGTTAGTGGTCTGAATCTCTTTATGCAGCTAGCTGGACTATCTCATGGACTGGGGTGGCCTAAGCCGCATATGATCCAGATACTTTCTCTGTGTCCTGCAGGGCATGGCCTTTCTCCACAACAGCATTATTGCATCTCATGGAAGTCTCAAGTCCTCCAATTGTGTGGTGGATAGTCGGTTTGTGCTCAAAATAACAGATTATGGTCTGGCTAGCTTCCGATCAACTGCTGAACCTGACGACAGCCATGCCCTCTATGCCAGTGAGACTGCTCCCTTCATCATCACTCCCCCACCTCTCCCCCTCCCCCATCACCTACCTTTTATATTGCTCTTCAGGCCTTGATCATTTCCTCTCAGGGAGATTATGAGAGGTAGACTAGTAGCAGTAACATAGGGATCCCCCCCAAGGGAGGCTGTGAGAGATACACCAGTGGCAATAACATGGGGAAGCTTCCAAAGAGCTGTGAGAGGTAGACCAGTCAGTAGCCCAGCTAGAACCCAGGATGCCCTATTTAGGCAACCTAGCCAGCCTGTTCACTCTTTGCAGAGAAGCTGTGGACTGCCCCAGAACTGCTTAGTGGGAACTCCTTGCCAACCACAGGCATGCAGAAGGCAGATGTCTACAGCTTTGCCATCATCCTACAGGAAATAGCACTCCGCAGTGGTCCTTTCTACCTGGAAGGCTTGGATCTCAGTCCCAAAGGTGAGTCAGTCGCTAGTCACAGCCTCTTCCACTAGGGGAACCTTGTTCTTCATCCAAATTTTCTGTCACCCTCAGAGATTGTTCAGAAGGTTCGAAATGGTCAGCGGCCATATTTCCGGCCAAGCATTGACCGGACACAACTGAATGAAGAGTTAGTTTTGCTGATGGAGAGATGTTGGGCCCAGGACCCAGCAGAGCGTCCAGACTTTGGGCAGATCAAGGGCTTCATTCGCCGGTTTAACAAGTGAGAGGGCACTGAGACTCAGAGGCTTCCAGGGATAGAAACCTTATCATTCTTAGTGGCTGAAGCTGGTGAACCCTGAGGGTGGGTTGGACAGAAAGTCCTGTTAGTCTTGGGGGTCTTGGAGCAAGTGTCATATCCTGGCCTCCCTGCAGGGAGGGTGGTACGAGCATATTGGACAACCTGTTGCTGCGCATGGAACAATATGCCAATAACCTGGAAAAGCTGGTGGAAGAGCGCACACAGGCCTATCTAGAGGAGAAGCGCAAAGCAGAGGCTCTGCTGTACCAAATTCTACCCCAGTAAGACCTTTGTCCCCCTTCCCCCTTTTCCAAAGTTTCCTCGGGTCCTGCCTCATCTGCCTTCTGAGAATTCTTTTAAACCTTGGGAACCCTACGATGCCAACTCCTGCCACAGTGAGCCCTCCCAGCCAGCTCCCACTGTGGCTTCAAATGAGCTGTGCAGCCTACTTTTACCTTCCCATCCCTCCTGCTTAGGGCACTGTTCTTCCTCACCTTTGTCTCAGCAAGTATACACAGAACAACTCCAACTGGAGCCGCTTAGTCCCCCACAGGTCCCCTTACAGCTCCCCACCACTTGTGCACCCTACTGTGCACTAGGTGACATCTTCTCAGCTACTTTCCTTTTCTTCCACCAAAGCCAGCTTTCATGCTACAGCTCGGCTGTGCTGCAGTCACACACCCTGTCTTCCTCATTACCCCTTCCTGGAGCGGCGCTGACGGTGCCCCCTTATTTCCTAGTTCTGTGGCAGAGCAGTTAAAACGGGGAGAGACTGTCCAGGCAGAGGCCTTTGATAGTGTTACCATCTACTTCAGCGACATTGTGGGCTTCACAGCACTGTCAGCTGAGAGCACCCCTATGCAGGTGAGAGCTGTAAGCAGGTGTGGGAGAGGCTTACACTGGGTCCTGGGAGCCTCACTGAACTTTTGCACTCCAGTCCTTTTATCTTTAAAGTGGTTAGGAATGTGGGCATGCATTTCAGAGCCTCTGCTTTCCCATCCCGTTAGGTGGTGACACTTCTTAATGACCTTTATACCTGCTTTGATGCCATAATCGACAACTTTGATGTCTACAAGGTGAGAGCTGGAGCCACCCTCTGTTTTTGTTTTTTTGTTTGTTTGTTTGTTTTTTTGTTTTTTGAGACAGGGTTTCTCTGTAGCTTTGGAGCCTGTCCTGGAACTCGTTCTGTAGACCAGGCTGGACTCGAACTCACAGAGATCTGCCTGCCTCTACTTCCTGAGTGCTGGGATTAAAGGCATGCACCACCAATGCCTGGCACCACCCTCCTAAGACCCATTTGAAACGTTGTTTCCTGTATACCATATCCCCTCCTCAGTCAGTGTTCTACAAATTTCTCCATCATCCAAGTATTCTTTAGTGGATGGGATTCGAGCAAACATGGAGACTCTTAGTCTGACACCTGCGATTCTCAGGGTTCCCTAATCACAGCCATCACTTGCTTTAGCTCCTCTCTCTCTGGGATATTAGTATAGACACCTCCCAGCACAGAGGATGTAGGGTGAGGGGCAAGACCCAAATGCATGTTATACAGCTCCTTTTTAAAGTCATTGAGTTGGCTTAATTGTCCTTGGAAGTAAAAATGTGCTAGATTTCCATACTGACTTTATAGATAAGTATGTGGTCTGAGACAAGTCACAGGGTTCCTCTGAGCCTCAGTGTTGCAGTAATAGATTAGGTATATGAAAACTGATGGACTGGTGCGATGGCTCAGTGGGTAAAGGTACCAAACCTGGTATGTATATGATGGAAGGAGAGAACCCACTCCCATAGGTTGTCCTCTGATGTGTGTGTGTGTGTCTGTGTGCTCGTGCACACAAAAATAAATGTGAGAAATAGTTCTTAAAAGTACCTCACATTGAGTGTGGCACAGGGCAAATAATAATGCTGGGTATGGTGGTAGCTATCTGTCGCCCCAGTATTTAGGAGGTTGGGACAGATGAATTAGGAGTTTGAGGTCAACCTTAGCACAGTGAGGCAATATCCAAACATAAATAAGGATATTTTAAAGCTTACCCTACCCTCTGATGTTTCCCTAACAAAAGGACAATAAACCCTTTGCCCAAATTGGTCAATTGTTTCTATTTCCTCTTTTTATTTTAGACATCTTTCCTGTCTCTGTGGTGTTTGTGAATCAAATCCACAGCTTTCCCCATGCTAATCTGTTCAGCTACTTGGCAACATTCCAGGTCCTATTTTATTCCAAAAAAACTCATATAGTCATTATGTGGACCATTTGAGAGGAAGTCTTAGACACAGTACCCCCTTTATTCCTAAATACTTAGTATGGGCTCCCTACACATTTCTTTGCACCATAGGTTTGGTACAGTGACTGTGTCTTCCCTGACAGTTGGGCTGTCTGGTTCATGTGTCTGAGCCTGCTGTACCTTCTTTGAGCCTTTGGGTTCTTTGGATTAGGATCCCGCTCCTGTCTACTTGCTCAGCAATGCCACTGAGCATTCACCAGGTGCTGGGGTACTAAGGAGGAGTTAAGTATTCCCTGTCTGCCCTGCTCTTATCTGCAGATTCTCAGGACCATGGCATGTAGTTCCTAGTCCATCTGGCCAGGCATGGCCTCCCAGGCTGTTAAGATAACTCTTGGTAGTGTCCATCTTATCTCTTTCTCATTCCCACCAATATAGATAGAGATGCCCTCTTAAAAATAGTTTCATTATCTTACTTATGTTTGTGTAACTATGTGAATAGATGCCACATGTGTGTGGTTGCCCATGGAGGCCAGGAGTGGAGTTACAGGGGATTTGAGCTGCTATGTGGGGTGCTGGGAACTGAACTCAGGTCCTCTGGAAGAGCAGACAGTGTTCTATTGAACCTATAGATGACCTTTTAATCTTCCCCTTAAATCAGGTGGAAACCATTGGGGATGCCTACATGGTGGTATCTGGCCTACCAGGCCGAAATGGTCAGCGCCATGCACCAGAAATTGCTCGCATGGCCCTAGCATTGCTAGATGCTGTTTCTTCCTTCCGCATCCGACACCGACCCCATGACCAGCTGAGGTTACGTATAGGTGTCCATACTGGTAAGGTTAATTCTCACCCATCCCTAGGGTCTACTTGTCCGGGACTCTCCCAACCAGCTTGTTTTTATAGGGCCGGTCTGTGCTGGGGTTGTTGGTCTGAAGATGCCCCGGTACTGTCTTTTTGGGGACACGGTGAACACTGCTTCTCGAATGGAGTCTAATGGTCAAGGTGAGGTCAGCAGCCTTTAACTCCAATCTTGACTTGGGTCTGTCTTGCTTTTTTCTCTTTACAGAGTTCCTCCGTATCTCTCAGTTGCATAGTTAATATGTCCTTGGTCATATACTGATTTCCATAAATGTGCAGTGGGAGGGTTTGGGGGAGTTCCTGGGTGGGGGGATGAGTGGATAAAGCACTTTCAGCAAGGCAATTTTTTCTCTTGCCTTTTCTTTGACTCTTCCTACTCCCTCTGCTCCTGGCCTACACTACCCCAGCTCTAAAGATCCATGTCTCCTCGACCACCAAGGATGCCCTGGATGAGCTAGGATGCTTCCAGCTAGAGCTCCGCGGGGATGTGGAGATGAAGGTGATAGTGGGACACGGGGGAGCGGACCATGGGAGGTGGAAGTGGGGGGAGAGGGAGATAAAGGCACTAACACACAAGGACCTCTGCCTCCAGGGAAAAGGAAAAATGCGAACTTATTGGCTCTTAGGAGAGCGAAAAGGACCCCCTGGACTCCTATAAAACCCAAGCCAGACAATCTCTGCTGCTGGTACTTGGATGGGCAATGACCACCATCTCTCCACACAACAAAAAAAACATTGTCACTTGAGATGGAAAAACATGCGCACACACACACACACACACACACACACACGCACACACACACACACGCACACACACACACACACACACACACACACACACACAACAAAACCCTGACTTATATGGAAGGCACAGCCCTGGGCAGCTCAGCCTTGTACATATACCTGCCCCTCCCTGGCTTCTTGTAAATATCTGTATCTACACCAGAATATTTTGTCCAAGTATAAAACAATAACAACAAATCATGGTGTTATTATCTGGGGTCCAGGCCATCGCAAGGGAAGAATACTGGGTATGGGCTCAGCTACTCACAGACTCAATGAATTAGCAGGTTCAGGAGGAGAGCGCTTTATGTAAACCCCCTCATCAAGCACAGAGAATTAGCTCCTCCCACACCTGCCTCTGCAGTATAAACAGAAATAGATTCCAAATTCCATGTCTGCTTCCCTCCTCAACTCTTAGGCTGGAGTTGTCCGCCACATCCCTCTCCTCCTCCCTGACAGGCAAGGGAAGACATTGCCCCTATTTGGTGGGGAAAAGTCTCAAGTTCATAAGGCAAAGGCTGCCCGAGAGACAAGGGCACTGGTGTTGAGAAGCTGCAGTTCTTCCGGAAGGGCGTGTCCAGTGTCCTGATGTCACTGACACCCTGGAGGAGTATCAGGGTGAGAATAGATGCCACCCTTCCCCAAGCCAGAACAGAGGAGCCCCACCCCCACCTAGTCACCCCCACACACCCTTCCCCAAGTCAGAACAGAGGAGCCCCACCCCCACCTAGTCACCCCCACACACCCTTCCCCAAGTCAGAACAGAGGAGCCCCACCCCCACCTAGTCACCCCCACACACCCTTCCCCAAGTCAGAACAGAGGAGCCCCACCCCCACCTAGTCACCCCCACACACCCTTCCCCAAGCCAGAACAGAGGAGCCCTCACCTAGTCACCCCCACACACCCTTCCCCAAGCCAGAACAGAGGAGCCCCCCACGTAGTCACCCCCACACACCCTTCCCCAAGTCAGAACAGAGGAGCCCCACCCCCACCTAGTCACCCTCACACACCTGTAGCTGTGGGGCTCTCTGTATCCAGAACGTCTCAGGCTGTTCATGGCGGTAATCATGAGGCTGTGAGGGAAGAGATACTGAGTAACTCCTGGTCTTTGCGTCTCTCATCTCAATTTCTGGATGGCTGCTTTCCCTCTGTTGGGCAGCACCCAGATGAACAAGTAAGCTGGGCTGGGTTCTCACCTTTGTGGGGGCTGGAGGCCCTGTTTGTACAAGCTTTGCTCCGTAGTCATGATGTGTTACTGACTCGGCTTCAAAGAGCTTCCTTGAGGGTTCTTGCTCTGCCTGCACCTCTTTACTATGTAGCCGGGGAGAGGTCAAGGCCAGGCCCCGTTTCCCCTTACTCCCATCCTCCTCCCTCACTCTTCCCAGGCTCTCACCAGACCTGGTGGTACAAGAGCATCTCCAGGCTAGCTTCACGGTTCCCTGTGGGAGGACAGAAGCAGAGTCTGGTCAAGAAGCAACTTCAGAAACAGAGTTGAGAAGGGAAATCTTAGGGTTTGCCCGTAGAGTCAGAACCAATCCCACCAGAAAGTCCTGCGCCCCCCCCCCCAGCTCTTTCTGGCCCCATCTCTCATGCTTCACACCTCGAAGTGGCTGACAGACATTTCTTGGGGGACTGTATGAGTCTTTCTGGGTGGTGCTGGAAGACATGGGTGACTGAAGTTGCATGCTCAGCAGCCCCTGGTGTCCGTGTCGGAAGAAGTAACTCTCAGAACCATCTTGCAATCTTGGGATTTCATCCAAGCAGTTGGTGGCTCTCTGCGGACCACATGTTCAGTGACTAACTATGAGCTCCCTTCTCAGTCTGCCCCTGATCACAAACTATTGGCTCCTCTAGGAAACGGGGTTGGCCTTCAGGAAAGGGGAGCAGGCCAAACCTTCATACCTCTTCCACCCAGTTGTGAAGGAGGCACTGGCCACGCGGCAGTGTTGTATAGAGCAATTCAGGTTTCCTTCCAGCCTCCTGGGGTTTCAATGGCCCTCGTACTCCAGGTTCTTTGACTTGTATATTTTCCCAGGGTTGTGGGCGCAGCTCCCAGTAGCAGTACTGATTCAACTTAGGGGGCAGATCTGGCGGGATGCTTCTGAACTCTTGAGGAATGTTGAAGCTGACCTTACGAGTAGGTTCAGGGTCAGCAGGAGCAGGAGCAGGAGCAGGAGCAGGAGCAGGAGCAGGTTCAGGAGCAGGTTCAGGAGCAGGAGCAGGTTCAGGAGCACGTCCACATGGAGGACCAGAGCCCCGGCCAGTACCACAGATGTGGCCCGAGGCAGGATCAGGGATTGAGCGAGGTTCTCTGGTACAGGGATTCCGAGTTACATAAGAAATATAGAGGGGTTGATAGCCAAACCTCCCATGGCCTATCTGATGGGACCCAGGGCAGGAAGCCTCGAGAAGACTGTCAGAAGAGGGCTCTGTGAGTACAGAATACGACCTATGAGGCACTTCCTTTAATACAGCCGGGGCAGACTTGGCGTCTCGGACAAGCTTAGGACTGCTACCCGAAGAAGGAAGAGGTTCTGAAGTGCTCTCTTGTTCTTCAGAGCTGGGCTGTACGTCTAAAGATCTGAAAGAAACAAATACTCCAAGGATGTCAAAATCGCTGCGAAATTAGTCCGTTGACCTTCCTTGTTCTCCTGTCCATAGCTCTTACCGCGGAGGAGACTCCTCGGTAGACTCGGTCGTCTCCATTTTCAGACGCCTACTACCGGGTTGCCATGGAGACGGCAAACAAATCCAGGAGACTGCGCACAACTAGAGCTGGGCTGGCCGAGGTGGAGCGTAGGGCAGGAGTAAACACTCCAGGAGCGGAAGTCTTAGATTTGGTGCTCTCCAAGTCTCCAGTGTGTCCCCCCCCCCTGGGCTTTCAGAGTTCCACTAGTCTGAACCCTCAGCTCCATGCTCGACTCGATTATTTGTGACTAAGGCGACTTGTGGGGATGCATTGGAGACAAGTGCAGTTCGTCAATATGAACTCTTGTTCGCTTGGTTCACTCCCTAAGTTGGAGAGCAGTCTTTTTTTTTTTTTTTTTTTTTTTTTCTTTTACAGTTTAAGAATAAAAAAAATGAAGTAGGGTCCCAGAATGCAGCTCAGTGGTAGGAATGCTTGCCCAGTATGCCCAAGGTCCTGGGTTCCATCCTCAGCACATAGATACACTGATAATAGCAAAATGAAAGGGAATATGGCAGATAGATCTCTGTCTGGTCATCCAGGCAAATTTCTTCTGCTATTTCTTTTTCTTTCTGAGGCCTGACCTGGGAAGAACCATTAGAAACTAGCAGATCTGCTCTATGCACTCCTTTCACCCGACTAGGTCACAGGATCTTTTATGCTGACATGGTCAAGAAAGGGCATAGCTCCAAATCAATTTTCTTTCATCTTTGTGGTATAAATCTGTTACATATTTAAGACAGGAATGCAAAACTGAGAGGGAGTAAGTTTATTAATGCCACAGGATTTCTTTTCCCTTTCTCCACCTAAGCATCCAGGTCTGTGGTCCTGGGTCACCTGGCAGATTAGCCAGGTGGCCACTGCAGCTGTCGGCCTCCCAGGACGTGAATATGTAGGTGATACACGGACTGTGCACCCATCTTCCCATCATTGACCACTGAAATGAGCTTGAGGTTAGGGGTCAGTATCAACAGGAAAGTCAAGGACTAAAGGTCACACTTGGGAAATGGGGATTCATAGGTGAGCACACCAAAGGACAAAAATCACTCACCAAGTCGATACCCATCCTTCAGACCCTCAGCCTTTGCTATCTTCTTGGCCACAAGGAGTAAGTGTCCTAGAAGCTACAGGGAGAGGAGAGGGAAGAGGTGGCTCCCTTCATAGCTTAATCCAGGGCTCCCCCTAGACAGGCCACTGGCCCTCTTCTTCCCACCTGCTGGTCGTCTTCTTCGGCCTGGCTAATTCGAGGAATGGGCTTCTTAGGAATGACCAGAAAATGCACAGGAGCCTGAGGGGCCACATCACGGAACACTAGACACTGGGGGCAGTGACAGGCAAGAGATCAGTTACTTCACCAGACCCAGTGGCATCTATGAAATTCTCAAGAGGGGTGGACCTATGGGGATCTTCACCTGCTGGTCTTCATACAGAATGTCAGCTGGGAGGCTTCGGTCCAAAATCCGGGAGAAGATGGTTGGTGCTGCTCCTCCAGGAGCTGCTTTCTGGGCCTTGGCCACTTCATTCCCGTCCGTCACACCTGCATTTCCCCGGACCTTCCGGGTGAACCCAAGGGAGAGAGCTGGCAGTAATTTTTCCCATAAACTTAGTTGGGGCTGGAAGAAGCTGGACTCTAAGAGTGTTTCTAACTTCATTCTCCTAAGAAGCTATTAGTGGTTTCACTTAGGGAAAGTCCCTGGATTCAGAGCCTGGGTAGCAAAGGGTGGGTCAGATGATGGTGAGCCTGGTTACAGAACACACAGTAATTACTATGAAGGATTTAGGAGTGCAATTGGTTCCTGCAAATGTGCCTAAAGAAATCCAGCACTGTACAGGTAAAAGGACCCAGAAATCTGTAATGCCACAACACCTGGGATGGAGAGGCAGGCGGATCAGGAACTTGCCATTCTTAGCTACACAGGAAATTTTAGGCTAGTGTGGAATACATAAAACACTATTCCCAAAAGCAAACAAAACGACATTGAGGTCTCAGTTTCTATGCTACCATTAAATGCATCAGATAAATCCCTGAGAGCTTCACAGAATGGTTTGAATACCGTCCTAAGAGAGTCTGAAGTTCTTTACTGTTTCCACTTCTACTATGCGTTTTCTGATCTTTAAACCTTGCTTTAAAAATATGTTGTCCGATCTGACGTTGGCTGACCTCTCATTTGGGTGTCACATTTGATATCTTATTGCCCAGCTTTCCTGTTGTTATACAGGCCAGGCTGCAGAAGCCCTAGTAATTTTGCTACCCCAGTCTCCTAAATCCCAGGATTACAGGCATGTGCCACTATACTTGGCTTCTTACATTGGATTTTAATTCCAGTAACTAGAATCAGCGTAGTTATGTAAGAATTCTAAGTGAACTCGGCTCTACCGTAGGGGACAGGACATAAGACTATCCCAGTTTCTCTCCGGTTCAGAAGGCCGGAATCAGTGCGTTACACTGATGCGAAACTGGGATAAATTAAATCACTGCTGGAAAATGTGGAAGGTGAAAGAGTAATGCTGGCGCTCATTACAGGGCTAGAGATCCGAAAACAGCCGGCTAACTCCCAGAGGAAGAGCTCACTTCCTGGAGGGGGCACGGCAGAGGCAGGCCACAGTACGCTCCGGGCCATCATCATCACCAGCTCGGTCCCAACCGGGATGTCCCGGCTGTTGCGGGAAGCGGTCGCCTCCAGATCGCTTCTCGGTGACTTGACCGCAGAGTCCCTGATATTGACCCTTGGGAAAAGTAGTGGCTCTGCAAAGATGTGCGACGCGCGTGCCGGTCCCGGAATGCGCCAGCGCCTGCAAGCCCCCCTCTTCCCTCCTGCTGCTTCTCACCTGCGCCCCCCGGGGCCACGCGGCCACCAGGGTTCTGCGCGCAGTGCGCAAACCCACTGCCAGCAGCACGGCAGCAGCCATCTTCCCGGAGCCGGCCGCCTTGCACGCGCAGCCCTATTGGCGGCGTCCGGTTGGGGGCGGATTCTGCCGTGCAGCTCATTGGCTGCCTATGCCAAAACAGGGTCAATTTTTGTTCAGTACCATGTAAATTCTTTTTCCATTGGATCCCTACTTAGTTTCACTCTCAGATATATTCCCGCACCATTGGAAGAGCAAAATCTGGGGGTGGGATTTTTCCTAATGAGCTCAGGTTCACCACCTTGACCAAGCTTTGGTTGAGGCTCCTGAGTGGGTGGGACTTGCTCTTTTTAAGCCTGTTTCCCTTTAGCTCTGACCCCCGACAGGAAGAGGGCGGGGCCTCGCCACCTGCTGCACAAAAGGCTAAATGTAGCGCAGACCCTTCTCCGCATTGGCCAGGATGGTGGGGTTCTGAGGACATTTGGCATTTATTAGTTCCAGAAGTCACACGGGCGAGGCTAAAAGTGAACTGAACCAGGTCTTTTTAATCTGTAGGGTAGGTACCTAACCACTTCAGTTCTTTAATCACTTCAAAGATCTAAAGCATTTTGTATGGAAGTATATTTAAAAATTTCGGCCAGTTTATGTTCTTGCTCCCATTTACACCAATATTATGCAGTCAGTCTTCAGGTCACCTCCTCCCCTTAAACAGGTGAGGATAGGAGCATCCTATGTATGTTGTACTATGCATGGCAGTTTTTTTTCCCCTTCATAAGTGGTGTGTGGTGCCATTAGTTCAGTGAGGCAGTGAGGCAAGTTTGCTTTGTATACATACAATTTGTGTGTGTGTGTGTGTGTGTGTGTGTGTGTGTGTGTGTGTGTGTGTGTGTGTGCGCGCCTGTGGGTTATGTGCATGTGAGTGGAGGTGTCTATTGGAGGTAGAAGGCATAGGATGACCTGGAACTGGAGTTACAGGTAATTGGGAACCACCTGATGGTGGAGCTGGTAGCTGATTTCCAGTGTTCTCCAAGAGCAGTCTGTGCCCTTAACTACTTAGCCAGCTCTTCAGCACTTAAGAGATTTATTTGTATGTGTGTGGGTGAATGTGCAAGTCCGTGTGGGTGCCTGCAGAGGCCACAAGAGGGTGTCAGAGATTCTGAAGAGCTGGAATTATATACAGGTGGTGTGCCACCAGATGTGAAGTTTCAGTGCTCTATAAGAGGGGCAAACACTCAAGCACCAAACCATCTCTCCATTTCTTTATATTTTGAAATAAGAAACACAGTATTTATTCTACTTGAGGGTCAGAGGCACTCATGAGTTTCAAGCCAGCTTGGTCTGTGTAGCAAGATTCATATAATTTTGCCCTGGGGTTCAATCAATCTAGACTGCATCCCTTCCTTTGTGAAGACAGATGACCCTTTCTAACTATCAGGAAATGTAGGGTCACCTTGCCCCTGAGCCCTAGCCTAGGAGTGAGATTTGAAAGCTGCTCCAGAGAAGGGCAAGATCAGTGGAGCTGAGATGAAAAGATGGTAGAAATCTAGAGGGCACCGAGCTGTCAAGCTGGACATTTCTTTGGGGTTTTATGGAGTGCAGGGAACACAGGTTATTCCTGTCATAAATGTAGCCACTAAGGCCCTAAGAGGGAAGATAGCATCACAAAGCCCACCAGTGTCAGTCTGTCCTACGCCATAACATCACCTGTGGAGTTCTCTTACTCCCTGGCATTGATCATTTTGATGCAGCTACAGCTCCTTCTTCCATCACCTACAACTGCTTGCTGAAAGCTGCGTAGCATGCTCTGCAGACCCCGTCCACTGTCTCCAACACACCTACTCCGGAACCTCACTAGAGATTTCTTGTTCCTGTGAGAGCAGTTGTTCCCCAGCATCACGTCTCCCCATTGTAACAGCCCTTCACATCTTCAGGCCCCTCGCTTTTGCTGCCTTTTCCTCAGGTGTCCTATCCTGACACCATTCCATCAGCACCCATTGGCCTAAATAGTTTGCCTCTCTAACCAGACTAACCACAATAAATCCTAAACTATGTCTCAGATTCCTCACCTCAGCCTTCCTCAGTCGGTGCTCACCTTTCTCTAGTCTGTTCCCCATGAATCCCTTTCTTGCTAACAGATAATATGTAATGTCACCAGAGGGGAACTTCTAGGAGGTCCCCCTTTCTGCAGCTCATACTCCCTTCTTTGTCTCAAGAAATGAAGTCTCTCTTCATCAGAGCAAATACCTTCACCTCTGCCTTAAACATCATTCCCTGTTTCCTCCTTGTCGGAGATCTTGTCTCATCAAGCATCTCTTCTCCCTTCTGTATCCTTCAAGATCTTTTTGTATATGCACTTCTTCTTAAAAAGTTGTTTCCTTCATTTATAGCCTGGGTATTGTCTGATTTCATTCTTCTACTTCTTACCCAAGCTCCTTGAAGAGACTCTTTCAAATTAATGGATATTTGGCATTTACTTCCACCATGCCGGTGTGAAACCACACTGTCCAAAGCCTCCAAACACCTACTAACTGCAATGTCCTTGCCTTATGGAACCCCAGCTACATCTGAAATCACTGCCTATTCTATTCTTCAAACATCCTCCCTCCATGGCTTTCTTGAAGCTAGTCTAGTGTCAGGGCAGGCAGCTTGAATGTGGCTATGACAGAGGAAGGTGGCTGGAGCCAGCCTTCATTCTGCTTGGTGCTGTCTCTTGCCTGTAGTTAGAGTTGACTCTAAATTGAGTCTTGACGCTACCTGTCCCATATGGAGCCAGGTCAGATTCTATTGGCTTCCACTTTTATTGTTGATCTTGGCTAGGCTCAGAAAGGCCTGTGCCAGTTGTTGACAGTGTCTGTCCCTGGAGAGGGAAGAGCAGAGGTGAGAGGGTCAGGTATGAGGGTCAGGTTTAGGACCAGGCTGGAGGCTGCTTGGGCCAGGGAGTGCAAGGGATCTAGGGTGGGAACTGGGCTGGCCAGAGACACCCTGCATCTGGAGGGCCTCAAGGTCAGAGTTGGTGAGGATGACATCTCGGAGGGCAGGCATCTCTGCAAAAGGCACATAGTCTGCTCCTGGGGATGGAAAGCAGTGCAGGCATGGGATGTGGGGTGGGCTGGGGATGTAAGACCTGGAGAGGAGTTGGGGAAGGGTGGGAGTGCCTGCCTGCCCTTCTGATTATAGATGCTGGCATGGTCCCCTGTCCCACGTTGTTCCCTCACCATACGGTCTCCCTCCTCTTCGCCTGGTCTCCTCAGTCTCAAAGAAAGTTTCGTGTTCCTCCCAGCGCCGGTCACAGGCAGCACAGAGGAAATTTGACTCAAAACAGTTGCAGCAACACCCTATGGCAAAGGTGCACCAAGAAGAATATAAGAGATTAATGGTATCCCCATGAGTTGACGTGGTCTCACATCATCTTCATCTTAAATCTGCTTCTCCCTGCCCACGCTCCCCTTTGCCCTAGAAGTTACCACGGTGCCTGCAGGGATGAGTTCCAGTGGCGGCATGTTCTTCATGAGTATGTTTACAGCGACATTGGGCTCTCCAGGCTTTGGGATCAAAGGTAGCCCGTCTCTTAAGCCAGAACTCACCCACCTCCTCTGGGCGTGATGGGATGAAACAAAACATGAGGCACCTGCATTGGCTCACACTGCAGGGCACCGACAGATCTGGGAGGATGGGGATGGTGGGGAATTAGACCAGCACCTGGAAGAACCTGGCCTCCCAATGCAGATCCATGTTCATCTCTCCGTCTCTCTCTCCAAGACACTAAAGAGTATACTAGCACCTCCATACTTGACAAGTCTGGCAACTTCTTTCCTACCTGAGATGATATGGTGTTCTTTCAACAAATGTCCACAAAAACACTTGGACTCATCTCCAATCCGGAAACAGTCCCATAAGTAATGGGGGCAGCGCCAACCAATGTAGAGACCTATACAGAGAGGGATTAATAGGGAAGAATGTAAAAGAAAAAAATCTTAAGCTCCCTGCAACTGTTCTGATGGATTCCCTGGATTGGGGGTGAGAACACCCCCCACCATACCCCGCTATACCTGTCTCTACTAGGGAGCCCTCACCTCTAGCCCTTAGACTTATTAAAGTTTTATTATCCCAAAGTATGATTGTTTCCCTTCCTATCCCAGGATCCACCCCATGTCTGTTAGTCTTGTTATGAGCACTTTCCTGCCAGCCTGGTCCCACAGCCCCGTCAACCCCAAAATAACATACAGAGATTCTATTAGTTATAAAGCTGTTGGCCAATGGCTAGAGCTTACTGGCTAGCTCTGTCTTAGCTATTAACTCATTTCTATCAATCTAAGTGTTTCCATGAGATCTTACGTGGAAAGGAGGAAGGGAGAGAGAGAGAGAGAGAGAGAGAGAGAGAGAGAGAGAGAGAGAGAGAGAGAGAGAGAGAGAGAGACTGACTGGATCTCTTACTCCTCTCATGGGCTACATCTTGACTCCCCTTTACTACCTCTCCCAAAATCCTCCTTGTTTCCTAGTCCTGCCTATCTTGCCTTCCTATTTGCCAACAGTACTTTATTCATTAACCAATAAGAGGAACATATTTACAGAATGACATCTCCCATCATTTCCTCTTTTCTGTCTAAAATAAAAAGGGTTTTAACTTTAACATAGTAAAATATATATCAAAACAGTTATCAAATAAGAACTATTGTTAATATTTAATCCATTAACATTATCACAAATTAAAGAAAATATTCTATCATCTGTCCTATCTTTGTGGGTCTAAAGTCATATCTTTAATCCTAACTAAGGAAAACTATAACCATAATTATCTGTCTTCAACTCCTTCAAAGACCACAGAAGGATAATATATAAACTCTAGAAATGACAGAGACATCTTGCTGCTTTGTCAGTCACCCAAAGTTCTTCTGTAATGTTCCATCTTCAGCCTATAGGCCATAGTGTGTCTGGCAGACTCCTCAGCAAAGCAGGAAACTTTAAACTGTTCACCTTTGATGGCAGTTTGTCAGTCACTTTTCCCTGTGTCCTGCAGACTGTCTGGCAGACTCTTCCATGAAGCAGGATCCCTGTAGCAATGCCCATCTTGTATCAGCAGTCACTTCCCTGTGGGTTCTGCACGTCTACTTTATAAAACATTTAGTTAAACAGTCTAGACAAGAGCAGTATCTTGCCCAAGTGGCTAGTCTTGCCAAATTGGAAGCAAACTCCATAATGAGTTTCTTCGATGTTCATCTTTCTTTCTGATGCAGTTGTGCCTCACTGTTAAGAAAACCCTAAACCATTTAAAATACCATATTCTGTAGGTCTTTGAAAGGTTTGAAGAATGCATATCTAATTGAAATATATCTCTGTATATGTATAAAAAACCTAACAAACCTACCTGTAAGTTTTGACTATTATAGGTAACTATAATCTGTACTAAATTGTACATTACATTTTTAAATGGGATACACAAACACAATACTTCAACAAGAGGAGAAATATATATACCACAAAATTGACCTTAATTTTGTATCAATAAATGAAAATCCATTCCAAAACAAAGTATTCATTTCTATACCATAATCCCCTTTTTACCCTTAAAAGGGGGATTACCTTTAACCATTTATAGCCAACCCCATTTAGGTAAAAACAAACATTTATAAACAATATTTGGGAATTTGGAATGTCATCTCCCATTACAGTCTAAGATAACCGAGGGTAGTGTTCTATTTCAGAGCAGGATTATAGATGCCACTGAAGATGAGCATAAGGCCCCAGTAACTGTAAAGTTTCTTACCTCCTCCCCTCTTCATGCTAGAGAGTCCAACCTTTCTGAAGTGTTTATGGACAGCCAGAGAGAAGATAACTGGCTCCCGAGGAGGACTATTAGTGAGGGACCCAGAGAAAAGGTGGGAGTTGGACAGAACTTGTGTCAAGAAGTGGGAGGAAACCTGTCCCCTAACTCTCTGGGCTGACACCTCTGTCATCCCTCTGTGTCCTAGTGTTATGTAACGAATTCCCTCTATGATCCTGAGAAGGGTGGCTGATGGCTGATGGCTTTCCAGAGATCAGGAGAAAGGGACAGGCCAGAAGTCATGGCTGGAAGGCCAAAAACAAAACAAAACAAAACGAAGTTTCAAGGAATGGAAAGGGAATATGGAAAGGAAAGTGAGGCTAGTATCCCCGAATGCAGGCACTAGCAGCTGGCTACAAGTTCCTGGTTTTAGCAGTGGGGTCTCAAAAAATCCAGCTTCATGGCAAGTCCTATCACAAGTCAAGGGCAAGGCTAAGAGGTGACAGGAGAACTGGACCTCCTACTTATCTTCTAATTCTTCATGAGAGCAGAGAGAATCCCAATTCTTGTTCAGAATCTTGCTTGAGTCCCCCTCGGGGACTACAGCTGTAGGACTTATACCTGTTAAAGGCTTCAACAGAAAAGTCACCTCTTCTAAAAGTTATCCCTGGCTTCCCCACAAGAGAAGGGTCTATATTTTCATCCATATCTCTAATCCTTCCATGAGAGAGATGTCAGAGAAGATAGGCTGTCTGACTGAAAACAAACACGTTCCTTTAGCAGCAACCCACAGTTCTGTGCCTCAGGCCAGGTGTTCTTGTCTTACCCATAGTGCATAAGGTTCTAAAACCTGTTCAGGTGTGGCTTTTGACTTGGCTGCTTCCAGTGCCAGGACCCTGCTGTACCTGGAATGTTTGGTTGAGAGCACAGGGAGAAGCAACGTCACAATGGGTGGATGGGAGCCAGGGCGAGGAGTTCTGAACTCTACAAAAGCTGAACACAGTGGCTGAGCAGGTGATGTGCAGATGTGAATCTGAGTTTGCCTCAAGATCAAAGCTTGGCCAGCCTAAGCATGGATGTGAGAATCGGTGTCTAACATTCAGATGAAGAGTTTGAATAGAGGCTGGAAAGAATACTTCAGATTCTATTCTTCTATTATTCTATTCTATTCTATTCTATTCTATTCTATTCTATTCTATTCTATTCTATTCTATTCTATTCTATTCTATTCTATTCTATTCTATTCTATTCTATTCTGTGTCCTTAAAGTTGAGAAACTTTCCAAACTCTGGTTCCTGGTAGGAGTGGACTAGGCAGGCAGAGATGTTATCTTGGACGCCATTCTGACTCGGTACAGCTGCATAGTACAGCTGTAATCAACTCTTGATCTCTTGGTATCCATACTTCATACAGCTGTCTTTACATGAAAGGATGCATCTCCATCCTAGGTCTTTCCTGGGATTCAGATTCACAGGGCCATCTGTCTATTAATTCCCACCAGCATGCTCCATTAAACACGTACACAGTTTTCACCTCAAAACCTCTCAACCTCTGTCTGCAGTTCACCAGGCATGTATGTGCCCCACATCTGTTCTCACTTCACTCGGGCAAGCCAAAAGCCTAGACGTCACCCCAGGTATTTAATATTTGACAGCTTACTCTATACACCCAGCAAGCCAATCCTCAGGTTTGCCTTGTCAGCGTTTCCTGGACCCCTCCCTCCCTCTGTCTCTACTGTCACCCATTGACTTTTTGGTTATTACCAGTGTCTCGGTGGAGTCTTCCTGTGTTCAATCTTGCCTCCTCTACTGCCAGAGTGATTGTTTAAAAGCACAAATCTGTTAGCTGTCCTATTTTAAAACATCGTAGTGATTCTCAGGTACCCTTGGGATATAACTATGACTCCACATTGGCACAAAAATCCCTGCACAGTTCTCAATTTCCAGAACTGAGTTAGTGTCTGCCCCCACCAACATTCTTGTGTAAGGCAAAACACTACAGTTCCCTAAGATTCTTTGGCTTGTCATATCTCTTTTATTTTACTTAAAATTTTATTTTGATAGGCTATTTTCATTATGCAGTCCAGGCTGGCCTGGAACTCACCATGTATACTGTGATAGCCTCAAACTTGTGATCCTCCTGCCTCAGCCTTCCAAGTGCTGGGTTCATAGACACCATACCCAGATTGACTATCTTTTCTTACCCTCTCACAGATATTAGCTTCAGAAATCTTTCATTCCAATGCTTATTATTAGTCTAGCACCTCAACTGGGTACCTCTTTCCTCCGTTTCTGCAAGACTCTGGGCATAGAAATTTGTTGCCTAAATTATAATGGTCATTTCATTTATTGGCATTGCTTATTGGAGAACATGTTGTCTGAGGGATCTTTGTTATTTGATTTTTTAAGGTGGGGTCTCACTATGCAATTGAGGGGCAAGGTTTATCCATGAGACCTTTCTTGCCGTACTGCTTACACAACTACAACTCAACAGTTGGCATATAGTTGGTGCAAAATAACTGCTTGTTGAAAGAATTTTTGGAAAATCTTGTAATTCAAATTTCTCTGCACATCACATATTCTTTGGGAGTCTTGACTCAAGATCTTCAACATCAGAAGGATACAGACTGAAAATATCTTTGTGTAGGATAGAGTACACAAACTACTTATTTAAGCAGGAAAACACTCACATTTAAAGCAAAAAAGAAATACAGAGGTCTTGAAGAATGAGGAGTGGACAGGAGGATCTAAAAGACTAAAAAGGGAACTAGACGGAAGCTGTATTTGCAAGAAAAATGTAACAGTAATGGATGTTACTGTAACTAAACAGAGATTTCATTATCAGTGGAAATTCAGAAACAGAGATGAAGGGAAAGGGTTCCTGCATGAAAGTGGGGTGGGTAAATTACATAAAGGGGGATAAGAGTATAGGATTTTTTAGTTGTCTTTTTATCTTAGTCCTGTTGATGCAGTTATACTTCCATCATAAACAGAAGAGAAGTATGAAAGTCCTGAGCAAATATAGTGCTTTCTATTGGATTCATCTAGACAGTTCAGAATCATAGAGGGTCAGAGTGGCCTTCCTACTGAGATTAATAATCCTTAAGATGGTGACACCCAACAACACAAGTAGACATGCTTACACGCACTACCATGTGTTTACACAGCTCATCTGCACACTCATCACACAGATGACATGTGCAGCTTCCACTCCCAGGACTACCAAGAGTTCTCATTAGATATAGCTCAGTGGGTAATATGCTTGTCTAGCATACACAAAACCCCAGCACCATGTACAACCAGCTATGGTGGCACACACATGTAACCCCAGCACTCAGGAAGTAGAAGTAGAGGGGTCAGAAGGTCAAGATAATCCTTCAATGTCAAGTTCAAGTCATCATTGACTATTGGAAGTTTGAGGTTAGGCTCATGGCCTAGGTTACATGAGACCTTGTCTCAAAAGTGGGTTACTAATTCTGAGCTGGAACTTGAACTCAACAGGGTTATAGGGCATATATCTCTTCTTTGATGGGGACCCTCAAGGGTTTGGGATACTCATATGGTCATGAATCTGTCATGCAGAAGTGACAGTCTTTAATGGAGTAAAAGGACCAAATCTTTTGTCAAATCCGTGTGAGAACAAGGCTCCTAGAGACTGCCCAAGGTCCTGGGGTCACCTCTGTCGTAGGTTTTTTTCTGGCATAGACTATCTGGGTGTTAGATTTGGGGATGGCTCTCTGTTGGTAACGATTTTAGTTACTTTAGTTCATCTATCTATTGCTACTTAAACTTTTATGAAATCTCCACTGTTTTCAGGCTAGGCTATCTGCTCCCCTTACAGATTCCAGTAAGGTGACATGGCCATTTCCACATTGAAGGGGCAGGTTCCCAAATCTGTTGGACTGGAAGTTGTCCATGGGCTTGTTACAGATCTCTGGAAGGCTACTAGAGCTTACCTGTCTGGATGGCCTTCAGGGCTGAATCCTTCTCCCATTGGAAAAGATTCTTCACTTGAGCACCAAATTGCTCTCTGTGCATTGCCTTAGCCACACCCACCAGCTCTGCCCGCTTAGCAGGGATCACTGGGCGGCTTGTGTAACCTGGGAATGGAGGGGCTGAGTAACCAGGGGGTCAGTGAAAGGACCTTAAAACTAAGAGAAGCCATATGCAAGAGCAGCCCAGCTCCCCCCCCCCCCACCCCCGCTTCTGGGTAAGTCAAGGACAGTGCAAGAGTCACAGGGACAGGGGAAAGGCAGGGACAATTACCACTGACTCTTTTCTCCTTCTTCTTGCTCGCATTAGGCTTGGCTGCATGAGCAGTGACATCACTAGTCCCCACTATCAGTTCATCCTCTTCTGCCTCCTCCTGCTTTGCAGATGTGTCCACATTGGCCTGGGTGGAAGACTCTGAAGAGGAGTGCTTTGGGAAATGCTCAGATTCGGGGGTCTGAGTCTGAGGGGTTTTATCAAAAGAAAGCTTATGGGAAGACACAGAGATAGTGTTTGTTGGTGAGGGCTGAAGAGGTGTTTCAATCTCAGACATAAAAATCTCATCTGTAGTGTTCTCCAAAGGAATCTCAGTGATGTCTTTTTCTAGAGAGGCCACAGACTGGGAAGACGTTGAAAGGCTTACAGAGACTTGGCCCTTTAAGGAATCCTGGGATTCTTTGGAAAGAAGCCTAGTGGTATGGGACTGTAAAGGAGGTTCAAAAAGAGAAGAGTCCCAGAGGTTCTCAGAGGCTTCAATATCAGGATTCGGTGAAGTATATGTCTCATAAAGGTCTTCGATGTCTGGAGGCTGTAAAGATGCCTGTGAGCTGGAGAGCTCCAAGGCAGTTTCAGGGCTAGTGGGTTCCTGCAAGTCTTCAGCAGAGGAGTCCTTTAATGAAGATTTCTTTGCATCCTTGGTGTCCTGAGGACCTTCTGCGATCTCATTTGCTTCCATCTAGTGGTAGAATAAGGTACAGGCTTCATTAGGCTGAGGCTGGAGGGTCTGTAAGTCAGGGCAGAGTCCCAGGGTTCACAGATGTTACAGGATAAGAAAATATTTACTAGTACACCTAAGACATCAGAAGGAAGAAAGAATAATTCTGGGTGCAGTGCCAGGAGTTTCACTCATGTGCCCTCACATGGCATACTACTGTAGGTTGGTAGAGAGCTCAAATTTAAAGATGGAAAGACAGAAGCTGCCAGAAGCCTATCAGTAGACTATGCCCCCAGAAGGGAGTCCCAACAAGCTACTTGGCCAATCTAAGGGCAGAGTCTGGGTCATGTCTTAGGACCATGGAGTGCCAGAGTCTGAAGAGGAAGCCAGAGTTGGGGGTTGGCTTTGAGGAGTGCAGGAGAATGCCACAGGGCACACAGCAGGGCTGTCTGTATTCTGCTTTTATCCAGGCACGCACCTCCTCCCTTGGCCTCATTCATATTCAAGGCTTCAACTGATCCTAAACACATGCTGTGTGTGCATTCTCATTTTCTCTGTCAGTCTCTGTCTCTGTCTCTTCTTTTTCCCGTCTCCAGACAAGGTCTTACTATATAGCCCATGCCAGGTTTCTATGTAGCCCAAGCTGGTCTGAACTCCTCGTAGGTCTCCTGCCTCAGACTCTTGAGCGTGGTATTATAAAGGTGCATCACCATGCCTGGCTACCATCAACTTCTACATCCACACCGCTAACTCAGATCTCTTTATTCCCTTGTGCTTTCGGAGCTTCGTGCCAGAATTTTCCAACTGGATGTTCCACAGGCTTCAGAAACTGACTTTAGAAATGCATCTTCCAAACATTCCCTACATGTATCATTTTCTTTGTATTACCTCCACTTGATTCATGTTCTTATGATTGTCTACCTGACTGTATAATAGCATTGCCTGTACACTACCATATCTAATGTATTTCTCCACTCTGTCATTCATTTATGAAACTTACATTTTATAAACAGTCTAAACCAACACTTTACTCAGGCACCACGCTGAGCATTGGGACCAGGTGAGCTTGGGAAAGAGACAATGTGACACACAATGACAATATGAATAGCTTATCTCCAGGATGCTGTGGAAAGGGAGGATGCCTAATTTACACTAGGAAGAGCCAAGAGGGAGCTCTCTTTCCCTTTCCAGCAAGATCTTTTGAACACACAACACATTCTGACTCAGACTAAAGGATTACACCCAAGTTTCTTGGCCCTGACATTCAAGGTCTGTTACATGTACACCTGACCCTTTTGAATGCTAAGGACTGAGTGACAGCCTTTGTATGCTGGCAAGTACTCTATCCCTGAGTTACACCCTCAACCCTTGGCCTTTTGAGACAGGGTCTCACTATATAGACCTAGCTAGAATTTGCTGTGTAGACCAAACTGGCTTTGAACTGGTAGCAATTCTCCTGCCTCTGTTTCCCAAGTACTGGGATTACAGGCCAGTGCCACTATGTCACTTCCAAAACAGACTCTGTCATCACCTGCAAGTGATACCTGAGGATTCTTGTGTTTCATGGCTCCTTAGTTCTCCCCATGCATCAGAGACAGTAGCTATCTTAAGATGCTACACTGCTACACCTTAATCTCATTAGAGACATGGTTCAGCAGAGGACCTGCGTTCAATTCCCAGAACCCATACGGCAGCTCATAATTGCCTGTAACTCGGTTCCCAAGGGATCTGGCCACCACAGGCACTGTATGCATGTAGTAGTGTACAGATATTCATGTAGGCTAAACATCCATGTACATAAAATAAAACCAAAGGTAAAAAGTAATTAGGCTAACTGAAGTCTTTTTAAAGGGCAAAGTAGGGAAGGGGCAGAGATAGGATGACGGGGAGAAAGTGAGTGGGTGGGATAATGATGAAAAGCAGAGGATGAGTGGGGGGCAGAAGGTGTTAGGAGAAGGGGTGCAGTACAGGGTTAGGGTGAAGGGCTGTGGAAAAACTACATACCTCTGGGCTTAGGCTTGGTGGTTGCATGTCCTTTCCTGGGTCAGGATCTTTACCTAGGTTGGAGGGGTAAGTATTGGTCCTGACCGAGGGAATGAGTCGTTTTGCTTTTGATGAGCCAGGCTGTAGTTGCTAAGTGAGAGGTCTTGTTAAGTTTGTTGGGGAGACTTGGGCATCTGCAGACCTTCGCAAAGGGACTCTGGCCCGATTTGACAAAGGGCAGTAAAGGGAAAGGGTAAGAGAGGCCCAGGGCCTATGAAGGATGTGCTTGACTGAAGCCTCTAGAACCCAGGCCGGGAGGGGATGGGCATCAATCTCCAGGGCAACCGGAACGCCCAGCAGTTTCCATGGCAACAGTAGCCGGGTCATCTACGTGGGTGAGGTTTTTCTGAAGGGGCTGTTTTGGATCTAGTTGGGACCTTAGTTGAGCTGTGTACGTTGTGCATAGGAGTGGGAGGAACATGGTGTGGAGGAACCTGGTTTTGTGAGTTTCTGGAAGGTTCCTGTACCATTCTGGCGTTCACTGGAAGCTGTGAGGACCTGAGAGGTCACCGGGGATCTGTGGTTAGGGTGAGACCGAGGCTCTCAGGTAGGTAGCCCAGCAGGGTTAAGTTAGAGGCCAATAAAATTGGGCAGGGCGGGCATTGCTGAGAGGGACCAATCGAATGGGGCGCGGGGCGGAGCGCCAGGCGAGCGTCACGCCGAGGACGCCGCGGGGCCTGCTTATCGCCGGTTCAGCGCAGCCCGGAGTCGCCCAGGCCTGAACTCCTACCCAGGTCCCGGTCCCGACCCCGAGCCCGCGAGGACGCCGGAGGCCACCCCCCGGGGGTGGGGAGCGGAGCCGCGGGTCAGCTCTGCGAGCGTCCCGTGCTGGCCTGGCCGGCCCCGCCCCCGCCCCGGGCCATGGCCCAGCCCTTGTCCCGGCCCCTTATCCTATCCCAATCTCAGCCTTGGCCTCCGGCCACGCCCTCGCCCCGCTTCCCAAACCTGCCCCGGCCCCGGCCCCGGCCCACGTCCCAGCGAATGCCCAGGTCCAGGACTGCGCTCCAACCCCAGTCCCTGCCTCTGGCTTGGCCGCTATCTGCGCCTCGGCCCGTGTTCCAGCCCTTGTCACAATTCCCAGCCCAGCATCTGACCCTGTCCCATTCTCAGCATTTGCTTAAGCCCCTGGCCCAGCACCAGCCCTTGCTCTCGTCCCCATCACACCCACTCCTCCCATCACATCTTCTGCCCTTGTTTGAGCCTCAGTGCTCAGTCCAACACAACCCAGTATCTCAGCCTTTGCCCCCATCTCTCTGTTTGCCCAAGTCTCTTCCACTGGCTCCCCGCCTCTCTCATACTCTGCCCCTCTCCCAGCCTCGACTCAGGTCTGGGCTCCTCCAGCTGCCATCAGCCCTATTGCTTCTGTTGCTGTTTTCTGTCCTTGGTCCAGGGGCTGGTGAGTGCAGAAACAGGGATGATTGAGAAAAGGGGTTCCAGGGAGGGGTGGCTTGGAAAGAGTCAGGGGAGGTGGGACTTGGGAGACTAGGTCACTGGGAGAAGTGGTAGGGAGGGGGAGAGAAGGACTGGCTTCCAGAGCGGTGTTGCTCAGCTAGTTCAGCAGGTGGCTGTAGTCCCCAAAGAGCTCTGGGAGTTCTCATTTCTTGGTGTCTATTCTGACCCCTTGGGTCTGGCTTTCAATGGGAAGTCTTGGGGGCTTTGCAGCTTCTGCAAAGTTTTATGGAGATAACATAGTCTTGTAGAATACAAGCTTCAATTCTCACCCCAGACGTGGCCTAAACCTTTGAGCTACCAAGCACACGTTGTAAAAAAAAAAAAAAAAAAAAAAAAAAAACACTTTTGGAGACAATATGCTGCATTGCATAGATAGATGTGGGTTAGTTGCCATTATAATGAGCTTTCTTCTTGTGCTGAGTCTTTCCCTCAAGCAAGTGTCACTGGACTACAGATTATGCTTGATACTTTTAAAGCATGGCTGAGCTTCAGTAGCATTCTACAGATGGGGAAACTGAGGCTCAGTGAGGGAGCAATTTGTTCAAAGTTGTATTGGGTATAAATGGCAACAGTAAGGCGAGTAAAAAGGTTTCCTAGTTCCTATGACATACTGGTTGATTCCTTCCCCTCTTCCTCTTCCCTCTGACTGCATTCCAGGCCCAAGTACTCCTCCATTGGCCCAAAGCATAATCCTCCCTAGTCTGTCTGCAGGGAGGGTTAATTCATAAACTGTTTCTCATTTGTCAGGTATCAGCCTATATCTATCATGTAGTCTAAGATGTCATTTTGTTGGGGGGTGGCTCAACTTCTTAATGGCTAGAATGAGGGAAGCAGCAAGGGCCCTAGTCTAAGGGCAGAGAGGATCTTCTTGTGAAATGGCTAGTGTTCATGGCCTCAGCCCCAAGCCACCTTTGCTGAGTGGCACTCTAGAGAGGACTGAAATGAGCTCAACTGTCTTTGGCAATAACAGCTGTGGGTGGAGGTGGGTTTCATTGATGTCAGTGGTACAGCTTCTGTGTACAGCTTGAGATCAATGCGCCTATGGTCTCATAGTCCTGCAGAGATGTGTGGGCACTGTGTAGCTGTGTGTATAGTAGGGATCTGTGGGAATGGTGTGTGTGCAGCATGGGATCATGCTTACATGTTGGTGACATGTATTTTTTCTGAGCTGATGTGTCTTTGGAGTGCATATGTCCTTCCACACACTCCTCATCTTATGAACAGATCACTGAAGAGCTGCTTTTGGAAGGAAGGACCCTGAGGAGTAGACAGCCACTGTTGACGACAGTGCAGGTTGGGCACTCACAGAAGCAATCAGAGTTTTGGTTTTGATGAGGGGAGTTTGCACACACACACACACACACACACACACACACACACACACACACACACACAGAGAGAGAGAGAGAGAGAGAGAGAGAGAGAGAGAGAGAGAGAGAGAGAGAGAGAGAGAGAGAGAGAGAGGGTGGAAAAGCACCTTCGTGTTATTGTTGAAGGGACATCAGGACAAGTTCATTTAGACTTGGATGGGGCCTTGATCATGCTTTTTTCTGGGACATGGTTTTGGTAGGCCCTGTTCAAATCTCAAATCAAAGTGTGAGGAGATTAGGGCTGTTTCCCAAAGATCCACCTTGCCTCCAAACTCCTTCCAAGTTCCTCTCAAAGCTCCAAGCTGCTACTTACTCCTTTTCCTACAAGCACAGCCATCACACCCCACCTCCTCCGTAGCCACTGTTTTTTTTGGGGTTGGCTTAGGCAGTTCCTCTGATTCTCCAGGCCAAGCAAGCAAGCTCTTTGTGCTGGCCTGGTGCTAACTTTAGGAGGAGCAACTCTTCCCTAACCCCAGCAGAGGGCACTCCAGAGCTCTTGATTCCTGTAACAATAGTATTCAAGGCTGTTCAGTTTTGGGCCTCCTGGAAGCAGAGCTCCCAGGAAGCTGTCTTCTCCATTATTTAGTCCCGCCGCAGTTCATCTGCCTTGGGTACACCCCCTGCTGCCTGAGTGCAGTTCTGAACTCTCTAGGTTGCTGGGCAGTGCTCATCTTGCAAGCTGGCAGTTTTTCTTGTTGAAATTGGTCGTGCGGTTGGCACAGGAGAGCCTAGTCCTTTGGTGCTGCCATGGCCTTTGAGCCATTCTGGCCAGCGCCTTCTACTTGTATAAGGCAGTAGCGTGGCCAACCTACCCTTCTTCAGCATCTACCTTTTTCCTGATGCCCCATGTCTCTGTTACTTGAAAGACCCCATTTTGGGGGTCATGACTCCCATCTCTAGAGATAGGGAGCATCAGATTAGGTAAGCCCAGTGGGTATTTCTTGTGTGTCTGGAATCTCCTCTTCAGACTTCCCCCTCCAACCTCTATGGTACCTTGGAGACGATAGAGTTTCCCCAGCTTTCCACCTGTCCAGGAACATATTCCTGGGCTTCTTTGGAACTGTTTTGATAAGGGGAGGGGGGCAGTGAGAGGACATTAGAGCGCTTTATATGGGGCCCTGCATTTGGGAGCTACCTTCTCCTATCATCTGAGCTATGAGTGACCTTCACTGCTATAACACTCCTGTTCCTAATGTGCTTGTCTGGTTAGGGCCTGTGGCTTTCTGGCCCTCTCTGGCTCTGCTCCTGACAACTGTGATCAGGGATCTGAGCATTATGGGTAGAGATAACCACCTCCTCCCCAGCCTGGTCTACTCCAAACATTCCCAAGTGATTTAAGGTACCACTGAGTTACCGAGTGACTGCCTTCCAGGACCTCCTCCTGGGAGAACACCCTGGCTACTCATTTTGACCCTAGAGGGTCTGGTCACTCTCCTCTTTCGGCCACTGTCGCGGTGGCCTGCCAGCTCCTGTTCTTGACTCTGCCACCCAAGCAGCTCCCTTGCAGCCCCACCACACCTTCCCCTCCCATCTTTTGCCCAGGGCTCGTATACAGACGGCTCTTGTGAAGCTTCTGAGAATTTTTACTGCCGCTAACCGCTGGGGAATAGAGAAGGGCAGGAAACAAACAAGTTACACAGTTCTGTGCTGACTCCCAAGCCCCACAGGTGGAGTTCTAGCTTGCTCAGTGGCTTAAGAGCCTATGCCAACACACACACACACACACACACACACACACACACACACACACACACACACACACACGCTTGCACACCCTGTTTTGTTAGGCTTGGTGAGAGGAAAATTAATACCTCCTAAGTGAGTGAGCATGAAGTCATTTGAAAGGCCCAGTTTAAATCCTCAGTTTTCCGTTTTTTGCGATGTGAACTTTTTAAGAACAAGGTTTTGTGAGGAAAAATCAGATGCTGGCTAGGGTAGCACAAGCCCAGCTCCTGGCTGGTGGAGTGTGCTTGTTGACTTGGTACTATTGGTGGGAAACCCTGGCTTGCCTGCTACAGAGTGGAAACGCCTGCCTGTGTCCCTCCTGCTGACTACTTCTGCTTCCCAGGAGGCCTTTTCCTGACCGATTACTCCACCTGCTCGCCCCGCAAGCTCAGCCCATTTCGCTCCTTTGCCAGCACCGAGCTCTTCCACTTCCATGTTCCTGAGGACACGTTCCTGGCTGTTTGGAACCTCATCATCTTCAAAGAGCAGGGAGGAACCTTTGGGGACCACTGCCCTGATCAAAGTGTGACTGTGTAAGTGCTTGGCCTAGTTACTTTCTAAGCTGAAGTATGACTTTTTAAGTCAAAACATTGCCTCTTGATCCTGACCCTGACCTTGACCCTTATCCAGGTTGAAGTATTACTGGGGGCCATAACCTCTGTCACCTGACCACTTGTAACTACTGTGAGTGCCTGAGCTGACCTATTGTCTCATATGAACTTGACTATTTTGTGGTATATGACAGTGTAGGGCACCTGTTTGTTTACTGTGATGAATGACAGCTCTTTTTTTAAACCACTATTTCCTAATTCCTACCTCACTGTTTGCTTTTCTCTCTTCCTAATTCTTGTCCCCAGGTATTTCCGCTCTGGAGCGCCCCCTGTCATCAATCCCCTGCACACACACTTCCCAGCAGACACTGCTGTGCCTGGGGTTTTCTCACTCACCCTCAGCTGGACACTGCCCAACAGAACCTCGGGCATCTTTAATGTCAGCAGCCCCTTACCTGGGGACTGGTTCTTGGCTGCCCACCTTCCCCAAGCCCATGGTCACATCTCTGTCAAGGTGGGTTGATGTTGCCTGGGACAGGAGGGGTCATATCTTCCCCTCCATCCCTGCCCTGTTGAGTGCACACTGGCATCATAGCCTTGTTACCAGAATGGCTGGGGTGGGGGCACTGTATAGGCCAGCAGGCTGTCCTGTGGGATGGCCTATAGTAGGGAACTGGGACATAATGATTCCAGATAGGCTAGAGAGAAACTGCAGAGTCTCTCTGCATTTGTATCCATTCCTATTAGAGGGCACTAAGGTTAGTAAAAGTATCTGGCTGTCTGGGCCCCATGGAATCTGCTACACAAACTGAGGGCCAGTGGAATCTGCTGGACAAAGCCGGCACTGGTTTTGCTTTTAATTTTGGTTGATAATAACCCTGAAACTTCTCTCCTTGTCTCTAGCCCATGCATTATGGTTTCAGGCCTCTCTTTTGCCCTCTGAGAAGCCATAAAAAGATTTTTCTTAATAAGGGAGGCTTTGGATAGCTGATGCCTTTTGTCAGTCTGAAGGGCAGGGTCAAAGGTCAGGATGCTGCTTTACTTTGGAGTGAAAGAAAATACCACAATGTTTTCCTGCCATTCTGGTGTGTTAGACATGTTGGGAATGAGGAAATGGTAAGTTTCCTAATGCAGGAGAAGGAAGATGTGATGAGTTGGCCACTGTTAGTCCAGTAGCCATGTGTGTAGCGAAGGACAGAGCATGAACTGATGAGGGTTTATAGAGAGTTATAAAGTAGGAGTGTTACAGAGCAAGAAAGCTAGAGGTGTTTGGCTATTGAGGATTAAGAGGAACAGAAATTCCCAACCAGGTGAAAATTACCTCTAAATTGGCAAAGTGTCTAGACCTGTCCAGACCGAGTTTTGTGAAGATCTAGAAGGCTTTGGAACCCCATAGATGAGAGCGTGTTGGGAGCTCGCCTGGAAAAGCCTCTGGACTCTTGATTCATGTTGAAATTAGGATTTTCCTTCTAGGAAGAACATCTTCATTGACCTTTGGCCGAATCTCAGAGAGCCTGCCTCTTAACCCAGCTGTGAGCTTGCCTCACTTTATAAGAACTGACGGGAGAATCTGAAAGCCCAGTGGTTCTCAGCCTTCCTAAGGCAGACCCTTTAACACAGTTCCTCATGTTGTGGTGACCCCCAACCATACAATTATTTCATATGCAGGATTTCTGATAAGTGACCCTTGTGGGGGTCACAATCCACAGGTTGAGAACCACAGGGCTAGAGGCTTCTTCCTGGGCTGTAGTCTAGCCCCTGTTCTAGGTATCTTCCTTTCTAAGTGACAGGGAGTACATGGGGCCTAGATGTGTGTGGGATTATGGAGCTGAGACCTGGACAGGAATGACTGGGATTGCTTGGGGATAGCACTACAGAGCAAGGTTTCTCAGAACCTAATGTATGACTCAAAGTATGTGTCTGTACCACTGGGGAGTGAGGAAACAGCCAGGCCCGGCATACGTGTTCTGCCTAGAGAGAATTTTCAGTCTCATTGAGACTTGGTACTGCAACTGAAGGCCTGGATAGCCATGCTTCCAGCAGTGTGGTGAGACCAGGGGAAAGGGCACAGTTCATCGCTGGAGGCTGCAGGTCTGAGCACTGTTCATACATGCCAGTTCTAGAGATGGGATGGACATGGCTCTTGGGTGTGGTTCTTCTAAAGTGTTGACTACCTTCTTGAATCTTATATGGGCCTCTAAGGATTCTTGTGCTCCCTGGCCCTGGCTAGTTTCTCAGACTTAAACCTATGGGTTTACTGTCTAGAACTTTCTGCATTCCCAACTTGTATCTTCTTGTATCATGGTTCTTCTGTAATGTGTTGCAGACACAGGCTTAGGGATAACCCTGGTTGGGACAGGAAGGATCCCAGGGAGATAAGGCTACTGTTTCTAAGGTCCTCCTAGACTTTGGGGATGAGCTTAGACCTCCCTGTAATCCATTGTCCTTCAGCTGCTTTGCCCTAGGCTTTGGGTTGGGAGCTGGCAACACTGAGAGGTGAGATGTGAAAGTGCTTTAAAAAGACAAAGAAGAGATGGTTGTCTTAGGTTGTCAACATGGTGGAGATGGTGTTCAGAGACTGGGCAGTGAGGCCTCAGTGGGAGGAGACGGGGAAGTATCTCAGCTGGTGGGAGAAGCATTCACCAGAGCTCAGGACTGAGGAAGTTCGGGCAGAGGTCAGACCAAAGAGGGCCTAGAAGTTTAACTGTATCCTGGGAGTGACAGGGAGCCTGGAAAGGATGCCCTTCTCTAGGCCAGATGCTCTCCTGAACCATGTGTTCCCAGCTGGCATGTGGTGGGCTTGGCAAGTTTTTGTTACTTTTCTTTCACCTTCTCAAACTCCTACTGTGCTAAGCTGATCTAATGACTCCTCCTCTTCTGTCCCCTTCTTCCTGTCAATCTCATCTGCCTTGTCCCCGCCTCTCTTCTTGTTGTCTTCCATGTCTCAGCAACTGTTTATCCTAAGGCTCCCCTTTACCAGCACGCCTGGGATGGCTGGCTTTGGGACTGTGGATGCCAACTAGCACCTAATAGCTCATGAGAGAGTTCTCCCAAATATCATGGTATGGGTCTTGAAGACTTTCTGTGTGTAGTCTAGGATTCGTGTGCAAATGAAATCGGGTAAAATAATGAAAACAACCAGATAGAAAGCATGGCAGCAGAAGTTCAGAAGGCAGAGCAATGATGAGGACCCAGTGTTACCACGGGTCGGTTGCCCGTAGGTGATAGCTGCTAACAGTGCCTCCTCTGCTTTCTCTCCCCTCTAAGTTATTTTATTTATATTTCAAATAGGTGGCATATGCACCTGATACAGCCTTTGAAAGGCACCAAAGGCCACAGGGAAAAGTAAGTCTTTCTTCCCTTCTGTTGGTTTTGAGTTTCTCTTCCTGTAGGGAACTAGTATCCAGATCTCAACTACTTCTCTATGCTGTTCTTTCCTTCTCCATCCCTCTTACCTTGGCGGGTATGACTCCTGGCTCCATTGTTCTCCTGCTTTTCCTGACCAATGTCCATCCTCTGCTTTGTACTAAGCTTTTTCATGACACAGAGACTTACTATTAGTTTTGAATGCTTGGCCTAGCTTAGACTCATTTCTGGCTAGCTCTTCTAACTTAAGTTAACCTGTTTCTCTTTCTCTACCTTTTGTCTCAGGGCTTGTTACTGTTCTTCCTTCTGTATATTTTACTTTTATTCCTTCTCACCTTGGGCATCGCCCTCATTCTCTCTTTCTTCTTTACCTTTTTTTCTCTCTAGATTCTTCTTCCTATTTATTCTTTCCACATTCCAGTCCTGCCTATCTGGATGTCTTCTGCCTAGCTATTGATCATTCAACTTTTTATTAAACCAATCATGTGTCTTAGGCAGGCAAAGTGAAACAAATACATCACATCTTTACATCATTAAACAAATGCAGTACAGACAAATGTATATGTCTTTGCCTAGTTAGACAATATTCCACAATACTTTTTTTTTTTTGACTTCTCTGCTCCGTGTGTGTGTGTGTGTGTGTGTGTGTGTGTGTGTGTGTGTGTCTGTCTGTCTGTTTATGTGTATGTGTGTGAGCACTGTTGTGACTTGAGACTTGGTTCCAGGAGAACTCCTTTTTGTTTTTTCATTCTCTTGTTTGGTGTCTATGCACAGTTGTTTTGAATACCATCTCTGAGTTGATGCCTCCTAGGGGTAGACAGTCAGTCCTGTATTCTGTGAATCTCTAACTTTATATTTATCAGCTGTCTTGACACCTTCAATTGCTTCTAAGAACAGTCTCAATCTTAATATGTACAAAGCAAAGCAAAGTCCCAAACTCTGATTCCTGCCTCATTTCCTTATCCTACTGGTTGTCTCCTTCCCAGTAAATAGCACTGCTACCCAGCAGTGTTCAGGCCTCAAATGTCTCATCTTGTCGTACTTTTCTCCTACTTCCCCGTGACCAGTTAGCACACCTCCTCTAGTGTCCTCTTTTGCTGTCACAGTGACCTCCTAAATGTCACTCCACTTCCTCTTCTGCCCCCTGCAGTCTATCCTGCCTGCATCCACTTCCATCCACATTGATTGGTGTTGACTGAGGGCAGGAGAGCTGTGCTGAGTACCGAGGAAGCCACGTGTCTGGAGTATCTTCAGTCTGTGAGCCTGTCTTAGTGAGGGTTTCCATTGCTGCGATAGAACACCATGACCAAAAGCAACGTGGGGAGGAAAGGGTTTCTTTCAGCTTATAGCTCTCAGTCATACTTCATTGCTGAGGGGAGGCAGGGCAGGAACTCAAATGGGAAGGGATCTGGAGGTGTAGGAGCTGATGCAGATGCATGGAGGAGCACTGCTTACTGGCTTGCTTAGCCTGCTTTCTTATAGAACTCAGGATCACCAGCCCAGGGGTGGCCCCACCCACAGTGAACTAGACCCTCCTACATTAATCATCAATCAAGAAAATGCACCACCGACTTGCCTACAGGCCAGTCTGGGGGTCATTTTATCAACTGGGCATGATGACTCATATCTGTAATCGTGTGTCTGATTGGTATGAGTTGTAGGAGGATTGGTATGAGTTGTAACAAGACTGGACCACAAGGTGAGTCAAGGCTAGACCACAGACTTAGACCCTGTATCCTCTCTAAAGAACTAAAAAGAAGAGACATTCCCCATGCTCCACACAATACAGGCCGTTTCCATAATCCAGAGTTCTCCTGCCAGGCCCCCTGACTTCCTTGGTCTCTGCTTCACGTTGAAGAAGAGACTGGATGTTAAGGGAACACAACCAGAGCACACATGTGTCCTGTTTCTTTCCTGAAACCAACAACAAACATGGTGTAGGCAGCGTTTCTTTGCCTACACCATGAGGCAGGGAGATGGGCACATCCTGAACACAAGCTTGTGATTCCTGAGTTCATGGGCATCCTCTGAAGTGTTTGCCAGAGTATTTCTCGTCCATAGGGCTCTACATCAGAAGTGAGGGATGTTTGCTTTGAATGTCAGAGATGGGAAACTCTGGACAATTAGGTCACTTAAGGAACTCTCTCTTGACACCCATCCTTCAACTTGACAGCTGTTTTGTTCTCAGCACGTCAGGTGTGGCAGGTCATATGCTGAGCATTGAGAACGAAACAGTGAGGTGGGACAGAAAAGTACAAGCACAGGGCAACTGCCTCTCCTGACCTGACACAGGCCAGGGCCTCCCCACAGCACTGTGGGCTCAGCCCAAAGTCTGAGGTTAGCAGACTCCAAGGCATAAACATGGTGGAATGTCAGGGCCTGGGTCTTTCCCACAGAACAAGGTTTTGGAGGCACATCCTATTAGAGTAACCACCAAAGCGAGCCGCAGTCTCTAGTCTATTGGGCCAACAAAAGGTCTTATCTAGAAGGCCAGAGAAGCCTCATTCAGAGACCCTTATGGCCCTGACTGATAGGTTTGTAGGGCATAGGAGATGTAGCTGCTGTGATACTGTGATATTGAAGGGATAGGTTGCTGGGATGGGGTGATGGGAGGGTGGTCTCTGTACAGTACCACAGAGGGGCGTGGGAGTTTGTGCAGTACAAGAGAAGCCTTGGGGAGTATGATGGCTTCAGTGCCCAAAGAAACCGTCGGAGGCTGCAGGTCAGGTCAGAGTGGCTGTGAGGGGACAGATTTTGGCTTCATAAAGGTCAGTGCTGTCTGCAGCTGGGCTGATTCATGTGTTTGGCAAACATGCATGGCAAGCTGTGCACACCACATTAGGCCTGTCGGGAGGGCCAAGTCCTGTTCTCAAGTTCCAAATAGTCTGGAGGTTGCTTGGGAGGTGGTAAGTAGTCTTTACTGGCGTGATGGAGCAGGGTCAGACAGGCACACATCAGAAGGGCAACCTGGGGAACAGGAACAATGGAAGGTTCAGACTAGTGGTGGTGGGAGGGTTGGACTAGAAACTGAGATGGAGCTTTCCAACCCCCCAGCACAGCCAGTGTTCAGTCGTGGAATGGCGTGGTTGGCTGTTCTAGTGGTGTGGGGGGTGTCCTGTCTAGGAATGTTGCAAGAGGAGGGTGTAGGTTGGGATAAGGTGCAAACTTCATTCGGTGTTGAGACCTCGAAGACTCAGACAGGACAAAGGTGATCAGAAATGACTGCCCTGAGAGCCGAGGGGATGGCTCAGTGGGTAAAGCATTTGCTTTATAAGCATGAGCACACGAGTTCAGATCCCCAGAACCCACATTAAATTAAGCTGGACAAGTAGCACACATCTGGAACCTCAGTGCTTCTATGGCAAGATGGTGGTGGGCCAGCCAGCCTGGCTCATACAGCTGCTAACAAGAAGAGGCCTCCCTCAAGCAAGGTGGGAGAAGTTCAGACTCAGAGACCAGAGTGGGATCCCTGGGAACCAGAGGCTAAACGGGTTTCTTCACAACTCCCCCTGCCAGGTTGTGTAGCCTTCTGCTCTGGTAGCGTCCCCACTGTCTCTCCTGCTGCCCCTTTATGTTTCAGGGTCTCCAGGATGAGTGTCAGTACCTCCTTCAGCCGCAGCTGATTGTCCGACGTTTGCTGGACGTGGCTGTACTGGTTCCTGGCCGTCCCTCAGAGCAAACCCTCTCCCCCCACAATCGTTCAGCCTTGTATAAGTAAGTATACACTCCAAACCTGGCCCCGCCCTTCCCCCTCTGGTCTTACACAGGGCAGTCTTGTTTCCCTTCCAGCCAAAGTAACCCAGAGTCCCCAGGGTGGGTCCCATCCTGGTCTCCTCTCCCCTCGCACAGGGAGGGAGACTTGGCCAGGCCATTGTTCCCGTGTCTTTTGCCACCATCCGTTCCCTTTCTTCCTCTTGTTTCCCTCCTCATGTTTCTCTTCCCTCTCTGTCTTTTCTTGCTCCCAATCTGTCCTCTGTCCAGGGTCTTTGTGCCCAGCTTCACATACAGGGTCTCTGCACAACTGGTGTGTATAGGGGGCCGAGGGGCATCTGTTTGCCCCCTGACACTGCGCCTACGTCCCAAGGCCCCACCCCTACACAACTCAAGCTCTGTGGCCTGTGGAGGTGCCTCAGTATGCCAGCTGGAGTTGGCCCTGCCCCCCTGGGGGCACTGGGTCTATGTGCGTGTGGAGATGCCATCTCGTGGCCCTGGCCGGATCATCCGCTTCCAGCTGTGTGTTCGGTTACAAGGTCAGAACCCCTTCATCTGCCTCAGCTCCCCAAACTGTGCAGGAATCCATGGCTGGGAGTAATACGCATGGCTGTGTTCTGAGACCCTCAGCCACATCCCTACAATATCCCCTACCCTACCCAGGTTCCTTCATACTCGTGATGTCCCATGTCCTTGGAGCTTCAGGTCATTGGGCTGCCTTCATGGTGTGTCTTCATACCTGACTTGAGACAACTAAAGGCTGTCCTTTTTTTTTTTTTTTTTTTTTCTTAATCTCACCTTCTGTTTCCTGGGGTGGACAGAGCCAGCCAGGACTTCAGGAACTGCCCTTGCCATAAGCTCACAAGTCATTAGGACACATTAGTTTATATGGCTTTGAGGAGGGACACGGGAATCTTAATTCCTTCTACTATGACCTTGGGGAAGGACAGATGACCTTTATACTTGACAACGTGGCAGTTGAAAAGCTATGATGCTTTCTTTCTCCAGGCCCATCCTATTCTGGTTTCCATACATTTGTCCCCTTCACTAACTCCTGTTGGGCCCAGTTCTGGTTTGTGGTGGGGCTACAGGGCCATGTGGACCACATGTCTCATCTTTGGTTTCTTCTGTTTCAGAGTGTCCACAACCCAGCCTGTCCCGTGCCTTGGTCCCTGGGGCTGCCATGAATATGCCCCAGTCACTGGGCAATCAGCCACTGCCCCCAGAGCCACCATCCCTGGGGACTCCTATAGAAGGGTCTGCAGCCATAGTGCCCCCAGAGCATTGCTGGCCAGTGCGCCCAACTCTACGCAATGAGCTGGACACCTTCTCTGTTCACTTCTACATCTTCTTTGGTCCCAGTGTGGCCCTTCCACCTGAGCGCCCAGCTGTGTTCGCCCTGAGGCTGTTGCCAGTGCTGGACAGTGGAGGTGTTCTTAGTCTGGAGCTCCAGCTCAATGTGGTACTTCCGGGGAAGGGGGTGGTTTCCCTGTGGGGAGTGTGAAGGGGAAAGTTGCAGGAGTGTAGGGCCCTTGTCTTCTTCAGGAAGTCTTTCCAGGTTGCTTTTATACACTGCTCCAGTTCTCAGCAGAGTTCTGGTCAACAAGCTTGTTCTGGGCATACATTGCACTGTGAAAGCTGCGTCAGCAGGACTCAGAGTGGCCCAGTGTTTCTGGTTGTAGGCTGGCCTCCTGTTAGAGGGCTGATCTCAGTGGTAGTTCATTTCTGTAGTGGGAGGCTCACCACCTCTTGAGGTCATGCAATCTGTGTTTAGACAGCTTCTGTAGCTAGTGGCATTCCTGATAGTCTACCAGAACTGCTTTTGTGAACTTCACCCACAGATCTTTGTTGTGTCTAGAAGTTGTATCTACGAAATCCATGTGTGTCCTTGTTTTTAATAGAGTCTTTTAGAGCAGTTTTAGAGTTATAGAAAAAAATGAATACTAAGTAACTGCTTGGGTTTGGGAAGCTAGTTCAGTGGATAAAGGGTTTGTCCTCCAAGCAACGATCTGACTTTGGCACACACCCGTAATCTCAGCACTGAGGAGATGGAGACAGGGTAGTCCCTGAGCCAGCCTGGCCTAATTGGTGAGTTCCATGCCAGGCTGTGTTTCAAAGAGATGGTGGATAGTATTTGAGGAATAATACCTAACATTGACTTTTGGTCTCCACATACACATACATGTACCCACACATACACACACACACACACACACACACACACACACACACACACAGAGAGAGAGAGAGAGAGAGAGAGAGAGAGAGAGAGAGAGAGAGTAGAGATTCCCTTCATTACTACATATTATCTTAATGCTGGGCATTGGTTACAATGTTATACTATTCTACTATACTATTCTAACTGCCCATCACCGTCCCAACAGCTGAAAGCACTTGAGTGTCTGGGGGCCCTGGCGCTTAGACATCCCTCCTCCTGATACTCAGTGCCTCTGGTTATACTTTCATTGGCCATCATGTCTCTGAAACTGATGATTTGAGCTGGGTAACCAATGTGGCAGGCAAGCTGTTTACCCATTCATTCATTCATTCATTCATTCATTCATTCATTCATCCATTTATTTATTTATTTATTTATTTTTCAAGCAGAGTCTCACTAAGTAGCCCTGGTAGTCTGGAACTTGCTATGTAGACCAGGCTGGCCTGGAACTCAAAAAGACCTGACTGCCTCTGCCTCCTGAGCATTGGGATTAACGGTATGCATCTATACTCAGCCAAGCCTCGAATTCATGCATCTTGAGAACAAGTTTGTCTTTAAGTTATTGCATCACACTGAGCTCATCTGGGGATTGTGGTGGACTAAGAATCTAGAGTCCTTTTCTTTTTTTTTCTAGTATTTTGTTCCCCTGAATCAAGGACTATATACCTGGAGCCTGCCTTTGGTTATTCCTATAACTTTTACTGCCTTTCCTGGCCTTCCATGAAAGGAAGTGAAAAACCAGTTACATGAGACTCACTCTTGTGTTGAGGACAGGTGCACAGACACAGCGTTGTTTGGTGAGAATGCAGCTGGAGAAGGGCATGTGTCATGGTATACACACATCACCCCAGCACAAGGAAGCAAGATCAGAACCTTAAGGTTATTCTTGGCTCCATTGTGAACCAAGCCAGGCCAGCCTGGGTTACATGAAATGCTATCTCAGAAATACCAAAAATGATAGTAAGAATTTAGCTGAAGTTCACGCCCTGGATGCTTTGTCCCTGGAGACTGTGGTGAGCTGAGATGTGCTCACAAGTGAGGAAACTCACTGAGGTTCCTTCTTCACTTTGTCCATTTGGGAGTCATCAAATACATGACTCATGTCTAGGGACAGACTTATTTTCCTATATTGATTAAAATGTTCTCATAAGCATTTATTTTTTTTAGCCTGGTTTAATATATCAAGCTGCCTCAAATCTTTCTTGATGAGTTTATGGCATCCTGTCTCTACCTCGAAGACAGCCCCTTACATCCACACCTAGGGATATTTGTGTTCTTTAGTGCCAGTCAGATTGCTGCATTTAACCTCTGGCTTGAGCTACCTCCATTTCCACTTGGGGTCATTTCACCTGTGGAATGAGTTTTCTTAACAAGCATCTTACCTTTAGCCCCAGGGCTAGGTGACTGAGAACCTTAAATTACATTTTATCCACAGCTGGTTTCTGCATCTGGCATGAGGTGCCCGACCCTCCCTTCCCATAAACCAAAGGGAAGATCCAGAGTGGGCTTGCTCTGTTGTTAGGCTTGAAAGTCTGGCTGTAAGGAGCTGATGGGTCTGACCTCTTACTCAGTAAGAGCACAGCGTTGATGGCTTGATCCCTGGAGGAGTGGGCAGACCTGAAGAACAGGGCTGTCCAGCCATAGGGAGCGGGAGAAGAGACAGATCTGGGGTAGCCAGTCCAAGGGTCTGACAGCCTCATTTGCATATTTACCCTGCTCAGAGCTCTCTGCGTCAAGAAAATGTGACAGTGTTCGGATGCCTGACTCACGAGGTACCCTTGAGCCTGGGGGATGCTGCCGTGACCTGTTCCAAAGGTGGGCAGAGAAGTGGAGAGTAACGGGAGGCTGGGTGGGTTCTGACTCCATGCTGACCACTTCTCTCTCCTGGGTTCTTCTTTTCCTATTTAGAGTCCCTGGCAGGGTTCCTCTTCTCAGTCAGTGTGACCTCCAGAGTGGCCAGGCTTCGCATTCCATTCCCACAGACAGGGACCTGGTTCTTGACACTTCGCTCTCTTTGCGGGGTGGGGCCTCGGTGAGCGAGGGCAACCTGGGGCATAGTTGGTGCTGGGTTGGGGTGGCTCGGGCCTCAAATAACCAGCAGTGTGTATGCTCAAAGGTTTGTACGATGCCGCAATGTAACAGCTGAAGTGCGGCTGCGCACCTTCCTGTCCCCATGCGTGGATGACTGTGGGCCCTATGGCCAGTGCAAGCTGCTGCGCACCCACAACTACCTGTACGCTGCCTGCGAGTGCAAGGCTGGTGAGCGGACTGGGCTGGGGAGCAGGCCAGACTCTTGGGCAGGCTTCTTGGGCAGGGGGTGGCCAGCAGGGGTGCCCTGAGGAACTAGGTATGGGGACAGGGGTGAGCACAGTTGTCTGTTGAGCCCACTGGTGCTTTCTGCCCTTCTCCACCCTATACTTTCCCGGGCTGCAGGATGGCGGGGCTGGGGTTGCACAGACAGTGCCGATGCACTCACCTATGGATTCCAGCTGCTGTCTACACTCCTCCTCTGCCTGAGCAACCTCATGTTTTTGCCACCTGTGGTCTTGGCCATTCGGAGCCGGTATGTGCTGGAAGCTGCTGTCTACACCTTCACCATGTTCTTCTCCACGGTATGCAGTAGTACCTCTACTTCATTGTGTTCTTACTTCAGGGTGGGGAGAGAGGCTACATTTCTACCACATCCCCCCTACACTGTGTCTTCTGGAATAGTGCCCTCCCATAACGTATAGAAAGTGACTGTCAGGCACCTTGTGTGATAAATGGCCACAGATGCTTCCAAGATAACAAGTGTGGGGCTTCCAGTCCCTCACGCTCTGCCCACATGGAGGGTAGAAGAGATGTGGGCCAAACATGCTGAGTGAAATGTGGGATTGGGTCTTCACCATCTCCGAGTCTCTGCATGGAGTCTTCACTTTGATTGTGGAAGGCACCTCTGCTTACTAGTCTCTATTGTTCTCTGCCCAACTGCCACACTCACTCTCATCTTTGTTGACATTGAGTGTTAATGTATAGACAAGGTTGTCCTAAAACTCTCCATGTAGCCCAGGCTGGTATTAAACTCTTAGTACTCCTCCCTCAAGCCTCTTGAGCTAGGATGTTCCATGGTTTCTGCCTGTAGCATGTTCATTTTTATGACATAAAAGCATGTCCCCCCATTCATTCACCATGGCCTTTTTGATTTCCATGAAAGGTTTTGGAAGGCAGGGAAAGCTCTGCATTGGGCAGTTTATCAAACGTCTCTTTTAGAGTCTTGAGAAACTTTGTTCTAAGGTGTCATGGGAAAGGACAATGTAATGTAAGATCCCAGCTCAAAGGAATACATTCTGATGTTGATTTATAGGGCTTTTGTTTTGTTTTAAACAAGGTATCACTATGTAGATCTGGCTGGTCTAGAAGTTCCTGTGTAGACCAGGCTGGCCTAGAACTCAGAGATCCACTTGCCTCTGCCTCCAAGTGCTGAGATTAAAGGTTTGTACCACCACACCCAGCTAGATTTACAGTTTTTAGGTCTCCCTGTTGCCGTTATGGAATCTTCACAGTTCCTTCTTGGAGATTTCCAACTTCTCTATAGCCAGAAAGGTTCGCATTACAAGCAAGCCTCTCTTGACAGGAAAGGCGGAAGTGCATCTCCTAGTGTGACTTAGCTCCCAAATCGGCTTGCTCCCTACCAAGGTCTGGGTCTGTGGATCTTGTCATCTCATATGCAGGTTCTTGGCAAACTGTGACACACAATGCCTGCCCATGAGCACTGCAAAAATCTTAAATGGGTTTTGCTTCTCTGTGTGTTTTGGCAAGAAGAATATCACACAAGATCATATCTGTGGGATAACTCTGCGAGCAAAAACACTCCCCACTAATCCTGACAATCCAAGCTCAACCCCTGGGACCTACATAGAGAAAGGAGAGAATGACTGCCTCAGCTTGTCTTTTGACCTGCATATGCTTGCTGTGAAACACACACACACACACACACACACACACACACACGTAATTAAAAAACTGATTATCACAAAAGTCAGTATGTGCTACTCTGGATCCAGATTACAGAAACTGTATTGGTAGTGTAGGAGAAAGTAGGGGGCATGTATGTCCACATGAGGGTTGTGGGGACTTCCTGGGCACTCCGCTATAGATGAGACAGAGAAAGGAGGCTGTAGCCATGCTACCAGATGGGACCAGTGCACCCCAGTGTAGCTGGCTCCCTTTCAAGCCTGGTCTGACAGTCTTTCTATTTTTATATTAGATTCTGTTCCTTCTTATTACCAGGTGCCCGTCTACTGTTGCTCACGGAACCCCAGCAGCTGTTCTACCAGCCCACTGTTGGCCTCATGGAGATCTAAAGTGACTCAGAATTAGTAAGAACACTTTAATATAGCAGGGGCAGGAATGAGTATGTTCTCATTCCTTGCACACAAGCATCCTGTCCTGGAATATTGTAGGTCAGATGCCTCTTCATTATCTAGATATAGTGTCATATCAACCTGGAGCCTCACTACCACTGGAGAACCCCCTCTTTCTTTTAAAAGATGTATTGTTTTTACTTGGTGTGCATGAATTTTGTGCACCCACATATACAGTGCCCATGGAGGCCAGGAGAGGGCATTGGATCTTCTAGAACTGGAGTTACAAGAGGTTTTGAGCCACAGTGGGGCTGCTGGGAACTGAACTGGGGTCTTTTGCAAGAGCAGTCTGTGTTCTTCTTAACTGCCAGACTCTATCCCCAGCCTGACACCCCTCTTCCTAAAAGGAAGGCAGTGAGTGTGAGACAAAGTAGGAGCTGCACTTTTAAGGCTGCGAATGAAAGCCCTTCTCTAACTGTTTTTTTCCACGTGGTCAAAGCAGAACTCGTGTCCAGTTTTCTGCCCACAGGGTCTCTCCTGTCTTTTCATTCTCATTCTTAGCTTAGACTTATTTCATTTCACAGACATGCCTGTCTAAGGACTTGTTGATTAGTTTGTAGTTGACAGTACAGGGATAGTAGATGAGTGTACTCTTCCTTGTCTGAATATCCAGGACAGCTTACCCCTGGAAGTGGCATGGTGGTGCTTATCTATGGCATAGCAGCAGTCAGCAAGCTATAATTGAGGAGTTTATAGATATAAAATATGTCCTTAAAAATAGGCCAAAAACCTAGTGTTGAGTCTGTATGTAGCCAAGCATTCCAGATAACGGGGGCAGAAACTGACAGCCATTGGATATGTGCTGTGTAACATTGCTAATTAATTCTCATGATTGCACTAAAATAATAGGTGGACATTTTAATTCTTATGCTCTGTTGTTGAAGAGAAGTTGAATGCATTGCCCAGGGGGGAATTGACTGGTAGAGCCTAGGTTTTTACTCAGCCTGGTCCCTCTTACCTATAACACTTCCCATGTCTCAGGGCCCTGAATATGTATCCATATAGCCAGGCTCTTCCAACAGTCTCCCACTTTTCCCTCCTTCATTTCCTCTTTCCCATTCCTTTCTTCCTCTGAGAGTGATCTCATTCTACCACCGAGCCATATCTTGAACTTCTTGAAATTCATGAAAGATTAAAAGCCAATTAGGAAATCTAACCAAATTAAAAAATAACAAACATTCCAAGACACATATCCTCACTGCTCCTCCAGTCCTATGATCAGAACCCCGAAGCTCAGATAAAGCTCCCATCCTGGAGCTGTGTACAGCCTTCCTCGGTGATTGCTGGTGTCCTGGCTTCAGGCCCACTTTTGCTGACCTCTGCTGTTCTTGGACCATCATGAATAACGTTCCGTGGCTCTTGGTAAAATCCCTGACTGTTCTTAGGATAAAATTGACTTTGGAAACAGAAAAGTAAGTGAGTGACACTAAGTCTCATCATATCCTGAGCACAGATTCCCAGGTCTGTATGTGTTAAAGATGTTTCCATTTCCAGATTAATGCCTGAATGCCCTGTTTTGAAGCACTGGGCAAACTATATAGTTATAATCTAAAAATGTAAAATTCTGTATTTTAGTTAATTATTCCAGAATACCTTATGCATTGCCTCCAAAGTGAGGAAGTGGTCAGTACAGATTAGAATATTAGCAGAGCAAGGTTGTGGTCTTAATATCTCTCACAACTCCCTTCCCCCAGTATAGAGGAGCTGTTAGGAGAGAGCCAGTGTCTCCCCTTAGACATGTCTCCAATATCTGGTGACTCAGCTCTCCTTTTGTCCTGCTGACCTGTGTCTCCTTCATGTGAAGCAAAGGAATCATCACAGGCCCCTCCTCTCTGTATGCGGCAAAGACAGGTGCAAGGCAATGATTAAGCCTGGTGTGTGAAATTAATCTTGGAAAGTAAACCCAGGTCACCAGATTATTTTGATGTCTAGATGTTGGCTAGATTATTTTGTAGCTCATATTTTTACATCTAATTTTTGAAAGAGGAGAATAGCCAGATGGCCACATGTAATCCCAGCACTCAGGCTGAGGTCAGATTGAGCTGCATGGTAGATTCTAGGCCAACCTGAGCAACAGAGTTAGGCCCTGTCCAGGATGGGTCTGGTAGAGAGATTTGGGAAACAATGTCCAATGGCTTCATATTCAAATATTAATTCTTCATGATTTAGAAGAAGAGGGCCATGTCCCTTCACCATATGGTACCCTAGTGAGTGCCATGCTGTTCTCCATAGCTATAGTGTCACTCTTCATGGTCATCCCATGCTGCTTTCCAAGGTCACAGACACTGCACTTTGCTTCCTGAGCTTCCTGCTGTCTTAGCATGGGGACGGTTAAAGTGGGTCAGTTGAGGTAAATGAGAGCGAAGCTAGTTCAGAGCCTGAGCTGTTGAGAAAACTGGGGTTTCTGGGGGAGGTTTGGGATCTGGGTTGCCTAAGGGAGCAGAGCCAGATAACATGGAGGCTTGAGGTGGGGATTGCTGATTCAGATTGAGTAAGCATGAGAGGGTAAGGATAGGGGCTGGCCTCAGCTTGACACATTTGAGTCCCTGGCTGGGTACTTTGTATTGCAATCCCAGAAGCAGGGAGAGGGTGGCAAGGACCAGTGTCTGAACTGCCAGATACATTTGGCTGTAAAGTAGACCAGACCTCGCTGCCATATTTTCCTCAAGAGTGAGTGAATTAGGGTTGGAGAGGCAGCTCTGTGGCTAAGAGCATTGGCTGGTATTGCAGAGGACTGGTATTTAATTCCTAGCACCCATATAGTGGTTCACAATAGTCTGTGACTCCAATTCCAGTGTGCACGCATGTGGTACACTGACATACATGCAGGCAAAATACCCAGACACATAAAATAAATCTTAAAAATAAGAATGAAGGAGTCAGGCATTCCCTGGCATTGCTCAGCTGTGGCCTCTGGCCTATTTCTCTGACACAGGAGTAGCTCCCATAGGGTCTTCCTTTGGCTCCGGCAGCCCTGGACTTGTGGCCTCAAAGCCTTTTAACACCTGTTTTTTCTTGCAGTTCTATCATGCCTGTGACCAGCCAGGCATTGTGGTTTTCTGTATCATGGACTACGATGTGCTTCAGTTCTGTGATTTCCTGGGCTCCTTAATGTCGGTTTGGGTTACCGTCATTGCCATGGCTCGTTTGCAGCCTGTGATCAAGCAGGTCAGTCCAGAGTGGGTCCTGGGAGGCAATAATAGCTAGCCTCTATTTAAAATCCACTCGTGCTTGGGGCTTTCCCAGTGCCCAACATGCTGGCCCAATGCTGCAGTCCTGTCTCTGTAGGTGTTGTATTTGCTGGGGGCTATGCTGCTGTCCATGGCTCTGCAGCTTGACCGGCATGGACTCTGGAACCTGCTTGGACCCAGTCTCTTCGCCCTTGGGATCTTGGCCACAGCCTGGGTAAGAGTGGAGAGGCCTGTGAAGGGCAAAGGAGGGGCAGGAGTGGATACCGGGTTCTGGCTATCTATTTGGTCCCCAATTTAAGGTCATCTTGCATTCTCTTACCATCACCTGCTGTCCACAGTGGCCACTCAGGTCACACCTAGGACTGAGGGGTAGTCTGGACTGTTTCTGGCTTGAATTATAGGGCCTCATATTCCTGAATCCCACTCTCTGCTTCCCCCAGACAGTTCGCAGCGTCCGGCGTCGGCACTGTTACCCGCCAACATGGCGCCGCTGGCTCTTCTACCTGTGCCCAGGTAGCCTTATTGCAGGCAGTGCCATCCTACTGTATGCTTTCGTGGAGACCCGGGACAACTACTTCTACATTCATAGCATCTGGCATATGCTCATTGCTGGCAGTGTGGGCTTCTTGCTGCCTCCTCGTGCCAAGACTGACCGCCGCGTCCCGTCTGGAGCTCGGGCCCGGGGCTGCGGTTACCAGCTGTGCATCAATGAACAGGAAGAGCTGGGCCTTGTGGGTCCAGGAGGGGCCACTGTCAGCAGCATCTGCGCCAGCTGAGAGGGGCTTTGGGCCAGGCTCCTAGGGGTTATGAACCCTGCCTAGGGTGCCTCCTGGGGCTGTGGAGCCCTTCTAGGAACAAGGGACAAGTTGTGTTTCTTAAAGACACATAGTCTTTCTCAAGGATGACTGTTTTCAGGGACCAGGAGGCCTTCTCAAGACACGGAGAATTTCCTGAGAGCCTAGATTTCTCCTGTACTTATGGAGTCCTTCTTAAGGATGAGCTATGCAGGACACAGAACCCCTCAGGACCAAGGAGCACCTAGGGTTGTGGATCCCTTCCCAGGGATAGGGAGCCCTCCTCTGGACATGAGATACTTCCAAGGAGACAAATTTTCATCAGGAACAAATCATCTGCACAGTGGGAAAAGGAGTCATCTTGGAGGAACAAGTCACCAGATTTTCCCAGAGGCTTAGCAACACTGGCCACATCTGCGCTGTGCTGTGCTGGGCAGGGGGCTGGGAGAGACAGCTGGGATGGGCTAGGCATCTGGGGTCCTGATCTGATAGAGGTGGCATCTAGGTTGTCTCCAATGAAGTAGGTACTAAACCTGTGCTGCCTTTTCTTCCCGCTGGGGCCAGGGTGTGGGGAGATAGAGGGAAGGGGACACTGAGGAAAGGGCTAGAGTGACAGGGCCTTCCTGAAGAAGATGCTGTCCGTGGCTTCTGTCCTGTGGTTTGCACACTGCATCCCTCTCATCATGTCCCTGTCTTTAATTCTAAAAACTCCATGATGTCCATTTCCCAAGTGTTATGGATCCTAGTCTGTAGTAGTGAAGAGGGGTGTGCACGCGTGTGTGCGTGTGCGTGTGCTTGCTCTGTATATACAGAGATGAATTAGTAAAACAGGCTTCCCTGTGACGCCTACACCCACAGAGAAGGAAGCTAAGGTGCCAGGAAATTGGAGTAACAGGTACAAATTTCAAATGTATAAGGCATTGTAAGAATGGAACTACTATTTTAAGCTTCCATTTTTGTCTTGCATGCCAGAAATAATCTTGTATGAGAGTTCTTACTCGGTGTGTGTGTGTGTGTGTGTGTGTGTGTGTGTGTGAGTGTGTCAGCCTGTCTGTCAGTCTGTCTGTGTATATAGTTTGGTCTGGCCTGGATATCATGACCCTCTGGCCCTGAAATTATAGACATGGACATCATGCCTGGCAACAGCACTCCTTTTCTCCCCCATGGGCTCATAGCTGAGTGTTGAAGATTTTGTCTTAGGCTGAGATATTACAAGAATTCTTTCTGGTCCCCAGTGTTCATACTTCACCCATCTTCTGAGAGCTCTGTCATCCTAGCTGGTTCCTAGTCAGTAGTCAGACAGGTTGCTAAATGCTGAGCTGGTTTTTGTTCTGTCTGCATAGCCTCAAGTTCCTGCCCCCCAGTTCTATGCCACACGAGGTGCTCGTACTGGGCTGTCCAGACAGCATGTAGCCAGTTCTCTGGGGTCCTGTGCTGGGTTCTACTTGATGGGGCAAAAGATGAGTTGTTTTCTCTTTTAAACTCCGTGGACGAAGCCAGGGCACTCGGCTCCAGCTTCTTTAGGGAATCTGGGACAGTGCTCACACTTCCTTCCCCCTTCGTCCCTTCCACTTGTCAATCAGGAGACAGCCTCACATTTCTACCAAATCTTTCCTCTGTGCCTTAAGTCCTTTCTATTCTTTCCACAGCCCAGGCCCTTGAAGCTCAAAGCCTAGAAAATGCCACGTTATTCTTTACTCTCTGCAACCATATCTCTTCCCTGAGGCATGGAGCAGAGAATAAATTATCTGGCTGAGTGGCAAGGAGTGAGGGTATAGGGGCTGGGTGTCCGTTCCTGTATCAGAAGAGCTGTTCTTGGGCTGGCCCGGGTATGGTGGTGCACACCTTTAATCCCAGCATTCTAGGGGTAGGAGCTGGTGAATTGCCATGAGTTCAAGCCAGCCAAGGTAGCATAGACCCTCTCTAAAATAAAATAAAATGGCTGGAGAGATGGTTCAGCAGTTAGAGCATGCACTGCTCTTCCAGAGGTCTTGAGTTCAATTCCCAGCATCCAATTACAGGCTAAGATGCCTGTAACTACAGCTTCAGGGGACACCACACTTCTGGACTCCATGGGTACCTCTCCACACAGTGGTACATACTCACATAGACACAAACACACCTACACATGATTAAAAATAACGTTTTAAAAAAGAAATGCTATTCCTTACCTTACCTATGACCATATCATCCTGAACATACCTGAACTTGGATGATCAAAGAAGCTAAGCAGGGCTGGACTGGTTAGTGCTTGGATGGGAGATATGCCATTCTCACCCTGAAATAAGTAGAATCAGGCCATGAGGACAGTTGAGCCAAATAACCAGGACTGACTCATCGAGAGTATAGAAGGCAATGAAGAGGGAAGGGAATGGGGTTGCCATAATGCCAAGATGTTGGGAAAGCTTCTCTGTAATTATGAGGCCCATCTTTTACTCCTTTCCTGAGACACCCATTCTATCTGGTCCCCAGCCACTAAAGTACTTAGGACACTTGATAGAGTGTCCAGCCTGTTGCAGAAATGACGGACAAAGGTCATGGCATGTGGGGAAAGGGTTACAGTGATGGGGAGTGACAGAGGCAGGAAAGACTGATATTCAGGGAGCTGGGAAGAGTGAAGTGGGCCTGGTGTGTGTGTGTGTTTGTGTGGATGATGAAGGCAAGCAGCTAATGATGCTGTGGACAGATGGGTAGGAGTCTGGACCACACGCAGCATTACTTCCCCTCCCCCCACATGGGACAGGACTTTACCCTATGGAAAAAGGGAAATGAGGAGCTACTGGAAACATTTAAGCAGCAGAGTAGCATGAACAAACAGTTTTGATGGCTGTGTGAAGGAGGAGATTTGTTTAAGAGCTGCAGGAGACACACATTAGAACACTGAGTGCTCAATGGCATATGTGGTATGGTGGGGTATGAAAGCCCAGGATGACCTCTATCTTTTTGACTTGGGTGATGGTGCCATTCCCTGATATGGTGACATATTTGTGATTGGGGATGATAAGTACAGTTTGGGACATTGGATTTGAGGTGTTTCAGTACTGGGGGAGCCAGCATTAAGATGGGATGAACAGTGAAGCTGAGTCAGGCCTGTCACCCTGAGTTGTCTGCTGACTTGGGTCATTGGGAGAATCTAAGATCCAGCAAGCCTGGCCTGCCTTGGACACATTACTGCTTCCTTGCATGTGTCTGTACTTGAAACTATACCAAGTTCCCTGCCCACCTACCACTGTTTAGAGCATGCCTAGTAATATGGGTTCGGTGTTGTCTGGTGGTGACATGAGAACTTCCATGTGGTAATTCAGTTCCAAGGTCATGTAAGGAAAACCCTGTTAGAGATATGGGGATGAGTCAGAGTTGGTGGCACCTGGCCCCAAAGGAGCTCTCATATTGGTAAGGATCAGATAGAGCCTAATGAAGGGTCCCAACCAAGTGCTGTAGGATATGAAGAAGACAACCTTCAAATGCATCAAGAAAGAATGCGTGAAGGAGACTGTTTAAAATGGCTTGAGAACTCAGTCTTGGTGTGATTCATGAATAGCATGAGCAAAGACCTGAGGGTGAGGACAGTACAGATGATGTAATGAGAGGCTGTCCCATGTGGGGGGAGGGTAAATAATGCTGCGTGTGGTCCAGACTCCTAAGGGCCTTGAAGACTCAGCCAAAGGACTTCAGACTTAATGTGGTGACAGAGGGAGACCGTGAAAGATGATACAAGGAGTTTGTTGTAGAGATCATGGGTAGTTAATACATTAAACATAACCCCCAACGGATGCTAAAATGTATCAATGCTGCATTAAGGAATGGAAACAAAGCACTTTCTCTTGATTTAAAATTTTTCTTACTTTTGGTGACAGGGTTTTACTGTGGAGCTCTGGCTGGCCTGAAACTCAATTTGTAGACCAGGATGACCTCAAACCCACGGAGATCTGCCTGCCTCTTCCTCCCCAGTGCTGGTATTAAAGGAATGCCCATCATGTTCTACTCTCTTGGATTAATTTGACCAACAATGAGCGAAAATTTGAAATCTTCCCTTGTCTTCTCGTGTCTTCTCTCTGTAGTTTGTAGTTACTGGCATATCTATAGTCTGTCTAGTGTGTGTGTGTGTGTGTGTGTGTGTGTGAGAGAGAGAGAGGGGGGAGAGGGAGAGAGAGAGAGAGAGAGAGAGAGAGAGAGAGAGAGAGAGAGAGAGAGAGAGGGAGAGAGTTATGTCCTTGTTTCCTGTCTGTTCCTTGTCTGAATGTATGCCTGTCCTTGTGTCTGTCTGATTTCTGACTATGCTATGTCTGTCTTTAAAGCCTGGCTTTGAACTATATTTTATAAAACAGCACAGACAATAAATGCCTGGCTAGCTCAGTTAGTAGAGCATGACACTCAATCTCAGGGTCGTGGGTTCATGCCAGACATTGGGTAACATGTAAATGGAAGTTTGTCTCCTGCCTGCCAGTTCCCAAATAGAAACTCAGAGACTTAATATTAATTATAATTGTTTGGCCAATGACTCAGGCACATTACTGACTAGCTCTCACAATTAAATGAAATCATTTAGTTGATATTTTACCACGATGCTCGTGGCTTGTTTCATCACATCTTGCTTCTCCAGAGGCTACATGGCATATCTCTGAGTTAGCCTTCTTTTTCTCTGCATCTTTGTTTAGATTTCCTGCCTGGCTCTATTCTGCCTGGCCATTGGCCAAATCAGCTTTATTTATCAGCCAATAAAAGCAACATATACACAGCATACAGAAGGACATCCCACATCAGGCATAGGGAAAGAAAAAAAAAAAAAAAAGGAATTCTTACCAAAATCTTAAACAGAGATTTATAAAAGAAGTAATAGGCTGGAGAGATGGCTCAGTGGTTAAGAACACTAGCTGGCCTTCCAGAGGTCCTGAGTTCAATTCCCAGCAACCACATGATGGCTCAAAACCATCTGTCTTCAGGGATACATGCAGACAAAACACAGTATATACATAACCAATAAATCTTTAAAAAATAAAAAAGGGAAGTAATTTTACTGTTTCCAACTGACCTAGTATAGTAAGCAAAACCACACAAATGTTACCAACCTATATCCACATGTTGCTTTCAACATTTATGGTGGGGATTTGTTTTAAAGTTGCTTTCAACCTGTTAGCTCTTTGCATACTGCAACATACACATAGTTCTGGATCAGTCAAGGGCATGGACCATTGCACAACAAGATCAAAGCTATGCATTAGCTTGGGTTGAAACGCTAATTACATGACAAGTCCAAGGCCTAGTAAGACTGCTTTACATTGTTCTCTTAAAGGCAGGTTAAAGTTAAACCAGCCTAGTACACAGCAGTTAAGTATTAGTAGGGTAGCAGTTAAGTATTCTGTTTTAGATAATCTCCAAGGAGCAGTACTTACTTTACTAGAGGTCTGCCAAAATTTCAGCCTTTGGGGTAAGACGTTTTCATAAAATCGTGTCAGTACAAGACCAGACTTCCGCAATCACGGCAGTAGTTAAAGAGACCCATCAAGCTGGATCTCTGCGTTTGGCACTGGACCTGAAGCTTTTACAGGCCTGTTTGGCTAGTGGTCAGTTAAGACCCGGGCATGAGGGAAGGAGAGTAAAGGTGGATTAGAGCCGAGGAGTCAAATGAAAACTATGTCCAGCTCTCTCAGTCTTCAAGCAAAATGATACACACAGCCTGCAGAAGCAGACACCTTTTGGCACACAGCTGGGCTTGACCCAGGCTGAGAACAGCTCAGGGAGGGGATCTGGCTCAAACCAGATGGGCCACTATCAATGGGCTTTGGCATATTAGTGATGGGAGTGCTCCTGCAGGATGATTGGTGCTCATTTTGGCTTCCAAGTTTCTGTACATGTCCTGTGGGCAACTCTAACCAAACCCATATGAAAAAGAAAGTCTGGAAAGCATGTTGGTAGCCTAGTTTGGCTGTCCTGGTACAAAGCTGCCGTGAGTAAGCTAACTTACTTTGTTGGGGTGATGAGCCCAGTATGGGTCTGTGAAGGTGGGATCAGGGCAGAAGAAACCAAGTCTTCCTTCCCCTTGGGCTGGCTCTTTAGTTTTGTGAGCTGGTGTGGCTGTTCGGTTTCCAAAAACCTCTCAGTCCTCTTTCTTCTTCCAGGCAGGTGCTGGGCGGGGCTTCCCCCATTTGTTAGATGTGGCCACGTGGGCTAGCGAGATGAAGAGTGGGAGTAGCCTGCGCCACTTCTGAGCGGAAGGCGTGAGAGCCTGTGCAGCCTGGTTTGCTTCTCCTTTCCCTTGGTCATGGTAGCCATGTAACTGCTTTGTAATCCTGAGTCCCAGAAGGGAGATGCGGAGCAGAACCCCAGCCAAGCTCTAATAGACCGGAAGCACAAGTGAAAAGCCAACCTTAATGGTTTTTAAGCCACTGAAAGATTAAAGCCATCTCCCCAGTCGAGCTTACTCTCTGCGGACTGACAGGGAGGATAGCAGTTAAAAGTGGGACATTTTCCTGGCAAGTAGACTGCCCCCCAGCAGGGCCGAGGAAGCAGCTTTCACTTCCGTGTTCCTCAGACTGTAGATGAAGGGGTTCAGCGAGGGCGCCACAATCCCATAGAAGAGTGTGATGATCTTATCCACGCTGGGGTCTTTGGCTTTGGGCTTGAGGTACATGAAGGATATGGTTCCGTAGAAAATCACCACCACTGTGAGGTGGGCAGAGCAGGTGGAGAAGGCTTTGGCCCGGCCTGCAGTAGAGGGTACCCTAAAGATGGCGGCCAGGATGAAAATGTAAGAGAGGCATATGAGCAGGAGTGGGGTCATTGTCAGGACAGCTGTGGCCACCATTAATATCAGTGCATTGAGGGAGATGTCCCCACAGGCCAGTTTCAGCACTGCCAAGATCTCACAGAAGAAATGGTTGATGACATTGTGGCCACAGAAGGGGAGGCGCCATACAAGGACGGAATGTAGCAGCGAGTTGGCAAAGCCTGTCCCCCAGCTTATTACTGCCATCTGTATGCATAGCTGCCCATTCATGAGCTCCGAGTACCGAAGGGGCTGGCAGATAGCCACATACCGGTCGTATGCCATCACAGCCAGAAGCAGGCATTCTGTAGCACCTAGTGCCAGAGTTATGTACATCTGCAGGGCACAGCCAGGGAAGGAAATGGTCCTTTGGACATCCAGGAAGTTGAGTAGCATCAGAGGTATGAAGGAAGTGGTACCACAGATGTCTATGAGAGACAGGTGGCTGAGAAAGAAGTACATGGGGGTGTGCAGGTGGGGGTCCAGCACAATCAGCCCCACAAGGAGGGCATTTCCCAGCAGAGTGGTGCAGTAGATGCCCAGACAAAGCACAAACAGGACTATCTCTAGGCTGTGGTGCTCCTGGAGGCCCAGCAGGACATACTGTGTCATAGCTGTGTGATTTGCCCAATCCATCTCTGGCTGGCTGGGAAATGAGTGAGATGGGCATAGGATTTGCAGCATGCCGGCTTCTCTCCAGAATTAAGTTCCACCATCTGTAGAGAGAGAGGTGGACTTTAGACCTGTAGCTGGTCCTCTCGGCTATGGTGCTACTGACATAGCGGGGGTGGGGGGTGGGGGGGAAGTAAGAAGGCGGAACACTCTGGTCCCCCAAACTCCTCCCTGTTCTCCACAAGTGATGTTCAGAGGGGACACTCATGTATGACATCTTCTTTTGGAATGTAAGTGGTTTTTTGTTTTTTTAATTTTTAAATTTATTTATTTATTTATTTATTTGTTTGTTTGTTTATTTATTTATTTATTTTTGAGATAGGGTCTCCATATGTAACCCAGGCTGACCTCCTGAATGCTAATATCCCAGACAAGTGCCATCATACCCAGCTTATCAAGTGTCCTTGACTGTTCAAAGGAAGCTCTCTCTTAGATTATTCCATATGACAACTGTGCCCATAGCATTTCAGCTTCATCCATTCCTGGGTATTTTTTAAGGTGCCTACTCTGTGCTAGATATTGTTTCAGATGCTATGGTTCTAAAAGAGAGTAGGGAGAAAAAAATTCACACATGTCATAGTTACTGCCCAGCTCCCTGGACAGAGGCAAGATGAGCCTTGGAAGGTAGGTGTTTGTTTGATGGGTGTTGTCATTCCCCAGGATGTGTAAATCTGGATTGCTGGCCACCTCTCTCTAGGAGTTGCAGGGCAGTCTCTTGAATTTAAAAGGGACATGTGAGAGCATGCACACCTTGGTAGAGCTGCTGCTAGGCTTAATCTGGCTCTGAAAGCCTGTGTGCCTGTGCTAAATGCCTCGAAAGCAGTAGGCTGCTGTGGCTCCTACTCCCCTGAAGTTTAAAATGTCACCCTCTTGCTCTCAGTGACCTTGGACACAACCCTCCCCTCTTGGGGCTTTAGAGCCTTGAGAGTGTCTGAGTCTAAGACATAAAGAAACTGACCCTGAAGAGACTAACTAGCTTAGTTGTTATGTGGTCACAAAAAGCTCTTGTTCAGCTCAGCTCTTGACAGTTGTAAATCAGGGAAAGTTGCAAACTCACTTCTCTGCCCATCACCACTCTCTCACAGGAATACCACGTGGGAATGGCAGAGGCGTTTGAGGCGTCTGTGAGCACGCTACTCTGTTCACCTGCCTCGTGTGAGTCTGCTCATGACAGAGGGCTGTGAGAACTAATCCAGTCTAAGCGGAGAAAATACCATGGTGCCAGACAACCAGTGGCTTTGACTCACAACTGGGCACATGATGGGACACCAGGACCAACAGTCAGGATGCGCTGCAACACACAACCTCATAACTTTAGCTAGCTTAACATGATATGCATGTCTTTCTTAGTACACATATAACGTGGATTTCAGAGGGCCAATGGGGTCCTCTGCCACTCAGGATGTCACCATTTATGGCCGGGGAAGGACACACTGGGACATCTCCACCAGTTAAATACTCAGACCCAGAAGTCTAACACACTGCATGTACATCTACCCATAAACCACTAGGCCTCTGTAATGCCAACACATGCTCAGATGGAAGAGAACCAGTGAGGCTATTGGGCATCGGCACTGCATTTTGACACCTTGGCATCTCATGGCACATACAAATCCATTCTAAATTGGCATGCCTGTAATACCATGAAGGAAGGACACCAAGGCATGAGAATTGTAGGTTTGAAGCCGACTTGGGTTACATGGAGACTACCAGGCCAGATCTTTTAAAGTGATTTTAGTATCTGTCTATATGTCACACACTGTTATGTCCCAGAAACACAACACATTCAAAGAATTATGTGACACTGAGTGTCTCTAAGAACCATGCCTCTCCTCTCATTCTACTGTCTAATGATTCACAGAGGCAGAAGACAGCATGGCTGGGTCCTGGGTGCAAGTTCTGTCTTCTGTTCCTGTTCTGCTGAGTGACCTTAGCCAAGTTCTTCCAATTCAGAGCCAGAGCCATTCAATTAGGTGATCTTTGGTACTCTAACTCCCCAAACAGTCCCTCACATTGTTCCACAAACTTCTAACCCTGAGACCTGGCAAACTAGTGTTACTTTGCAAGGTAAATGTCACATAAGTTTCATTGATGATGAATCTAATAGTAACCACTTAATTCTTAAAAATGCAGGCTTCAAAAATTATTCTCACAGAAAGAAAAGGAACACAATAACTAGAAAGGCCCCATTCTTCAAATTGCCTGGATTTGGGATTTTGTATCACCATTCCCACCACCACCACCATGTGAGAAGTTAGGGGCCTTAGAGTCAGGCTATCCTGGGCCACAACCAGTTTTGCCAATTGCTAGCATGTCCCTCTTGCTTCAACATTTATGCATGTGCACACGCGTGCGTGCATGCGTGCGTGTGTGTGTGTGTGTGTGTGTGTGTGTGTGTGTGTGTGTACTCATTTGTTTGAGACAGGGCTATTGACTGGCCTGGAACTTGCTATATAGACCAGACTGGTCTTAAATCCATGGTTATCCTCCGGCCTCCGCCTCTGTTTGCTGTTTTTGAGCCAGTTTCCTTACCTGTCATAGATGTATCACCTTGCAAATGGTGATATATCAGGGATGCCTTGGGATGTGGTAAAGCTGTTAGTACAGAGCCTGGCTCGTGGTAAATATTCAGTGAGTGTGGGTATTATTATTGTCATGTAATAAGTACTTTAGCTTTTAAATGTCTTGAGGAAGAGTTTCTGAAAACAGCATGCCAGATGAATTCCTTACCACAGACTTTCTGATGCAATGGCATAAGAATAGGTGGGGGTCTGGAGCTGCGTTAGCTGATCTGACGCTTTCAGGGAGCTGGTGGGGTAGTCCTGAATTCATAACTAGCAGGTACATGGGTCAGGCTGAGGGGCCCCAAGGATCAGAGACCTGGTCCCCAGCTACACAGCCCGCCTGATCCCTTTTCAGGGACCACATGGTCCCTACCCAATTTAAAGTTCAACTCCACAAGCTCACAAACTTTCAGGTTTGCCAGCTGAGGGACTCAGGCTCCTGGGACTCCAGGTTCCTTGCCCTGTCCCAGGAGGTCCCTGCTGATGTGAAGTGGACAGAGAAGGCCGTGCCTTGTTGTAGCCTTGCCCCTTGTATGCCACAGGCTCTGGGTCAGGAGTGACACTTTACCAGGCCTGGGCACCTGCACTGGAAAATGAGTTAACTCCTTCCAAGATTGCCGTGTGGTTTGAGATCCCTCTGTCCATCCACCCAGCTTTGAGGAAGGATACTTACTGGAGGCGGGGGTATGAGACCCCCAAATGCATGTAATTTTAAATGCTCACCTCAGGCTTGTTAATTTTTAGGCGTTTCCTCTTCTGTTCATGGCCTTTTATAATAAAGATACTAATTACAATTTAGATACTAAAATACAGCTGTAAATAAGATAGCAGAATTTGTAATTTCTCATACTATGCCATGATATATTTTCTGGAATTTTATCAGGAGTACAAGTCAAAGTAATGATTACCTCTGATTTTCTCTCGGCCTCTGGAATGGTCCAGGCTTGTTTGCTGCCTGGGAGACACTTGAACCCAACAGGTCTGAGACCAGGACCAGGGTCTTCTCAGCTCCCCCTGCTACACTTGCTTTCTACACCACAGTAGTTGGTGGTAGCATCTCTATCCATTCAAAAAGTCCCCCGAATCCCACAGTCTTCCCTCTTCCTCACCCATCCACTTCTGTAATGCCAAGCAGTACAGCTAAATCACATCTATTATCCCACATGTCTCCTCCTCCCAACTATTTTACACCTGCCTGTCAACATTCCCAGCTTTTCTGTCCCACCCTCCTTCTCTCTCTGCTCACATGGCTGAGGCTGCACCACCAGCTTCCTCACTTCCGCCCCACTGAACCTCATCTACTCTGGAGCAAGGTGACCTCCCGCTGCTTTAAAAGGATGTCATCATTTCTCAGGTTCAAGGTCGCATTCATTTAGAAATATTGAACAATATTGAAAATGCCAAGAGAACAGTAGTTACCTGTAACCCCATTGCCCAGAGAGGAAGCAACTGTTATTTACATCTCATCACATCTTTCCAGAATTTTCTACAGACATAGTCATATATCCACATGACAAATAATTAAAAATTAAGATTAGGGAGACAATGAACACATGTTTCCTGATCTGCTTTCTCCCCTCCTGTTGATTACATTGCGATAATTTCCTATCATCCGGTATTTCTCAAAAAATGTTTTCTTGTGTCTGTGTTGCATTTGACCATTGATTCCATCTGGATTTATTTAAAAATTATTTTCCAATTTTGACATGAAAATTGCAATTTCTTTTGTACTATGGATTAATGTGTTTTGTGCTATAACTAATATTCTTATATACAAATCTTTAACTGTGCCCTATTTGTGTGTGTGTGTGTGTGTGTGTGTGTGTGTGTGTGTGTGTGTGTGTGTGTGAAGGCATCTCAAACATGCTGTGTGGTTGAGGAGTGTTTTTAACTTTAGATCTTTCTGTCTCCTAAGATTACAGGCATGTAGCACAATGCCCTTCATTTTTTCCCTTAAACTAGATTCCTAGAAATGGCAGTGTAGGGTTAAAAGATCTGAAGTTTTTAAGGTCCTTGGTTCATCTTCCCACTTGCTGTGTAACAAGTTCATATTGACTTATTACCACCGCCCACTCCTGTTTAACAATCGGCACAAGGTCGGGGACAGCTGATTCACTGAGAGCTGGGAAGAGGGTATCTCATCAGTGACTGAATTAACAGTAGCATGGCTTGACTGCTGCCAGCCCCCACCCATGCATGCTCAGAAGGTTCCCACGAGCAGTGATCACTTCCCTTTGGGCCTCTGCTCTTATCGCCTTCAGTGGGGAGGTACAGCGGAGCATCACTCTCAGTGCTTGAGGAGTTCCCTGCATAGGAGCCTCCACTTGGATAAAATTGAACCCATGGCTACACCATACACCACAGGGAAAAAAATCAGCAAAAGTCAAAGAGACGCGGGGGTGGGGCTAGAGAGGTACAACTAAGGTGGGTACCAACTAGAGAGAGGGGGAAACTGCTTAGATGTCTTTACAATGGATGCATAAACTTTTGTCACATTCCTTAAAAGATGTAACTTATAGCTGGGTCTAGAAGTGCATGCCAGCACTCAGGAGGCAGAGGCAGGCAGACGACTATGAATCGAAGCCAGCCTGGTCTTTATAGTGAGTTCTAGGCCAGCCAAGGGCTACATAAGACCTTGTCTCAAAAGAAGGAGAAGAAATAAGAACAAATTATGTAATTTATAAAACTTGGAAGATTAAGCAAAACTTGAAAGTAGTATATGATTTGAAAACACATTTATTTTAGTTTCATGTATACGAATGTTTGCCTGCTTGTCTGTAGGTGTACCATATGTGTGCAGGTCCCTGGAGGCCAGAAGAGGGCATGGGATCCCCTGGACCTGGAGTTACAGACAGTTGTGAGCTGCAATGTTGGTGTGGATCCTCTGCAAGAACAGTAAGTGCTCTTAACTGCTGAGCCATCCTTCCAGCTAATTTCTCATCCTCAAGTATTTCCTTTGTAAATGAAATTATAAGATGCATTATTTAGATATAGAGATGAGGAGGGAAAGCTAACATAGTTAAACTCAAGGCATAGACATTCTGGCCTTAAGTAAGTAGAGTTCTTGATTGTTCTGTGGTTAGCTTTTTTTTTTTTTTTTTTTTTTCCTTCCAAGACAGGGTTTCTCTGTGTAATTCCTCTGTCTGACTATCCTGGAACTCACTTTGTAGACCAGGCTGGCCTCGAACTCTCAGAAATGCACTTGCCTCTGCCTCCTGAGTGAGTTCTGGGATTAAAGGTGTGTGCCATCACTGTCCAGGTTGAGTTCTTGATTGTTTGGAACATCCTGTTTGAGATGTCTTTAGGAAAATGAGTACTGCCTCTACAGGCAGTTTGGGTTTCAACACTTGTGTTGAAGTTTCTTGACGTTTGGCCAGCTAGACAAGCAAACTAGCTCCCATGGGGAGCGGCTTCTGTCCCTCGCCCTGCTCCTTAATTTCCTCTCTGTCTAGCCTGGCTCACTGAGAGTCCCAGAGGAAGGAGGGAGGCCCAGAGGGGAACGGAGGGCTTGTGCGAGGCCGTGGTGGCCTACAGCCAGCTAGCAAGAGGGCCAGACTGCTGCTTGGAGGCCCAGCCTAGTTCTCTATGGTGCAGGTGATGCCTGCCACTTAGGTCTGGGTGTGTGGGGGTGTGGGTGTCCTTGGTGACTCTGCAGCTTCCTGTGCTCATAAGCTCTCAGAAAGGGAAACTGTGGAGGCTGAGGGCCAGCAGGGATAGCTATGGAGGCTGATGAGAGTAGGGCAAGCACCCTCAGGTGAGGCAGGGAGACTGGAAACTGTAGCTGCTGTTGGGTGGGGCTGGAGAGGAACCCCAACCTGTGGTTGCTCTTGTTGATTGGTGTCCTATGACCAAACAGGTCTGGACTCTTGTATTTTCAGGCCTACCTTATGCCTCTTCTGTCATCTCCCAGAGGACTAGGCATGCCTGCCTTCTATGGACTCCATCCCAGTTCTGTTCAGATTTGGGAAGGGCCCTGTGCTGTCATGAGTGTCTCTACATTTTCATGTTCATGTATGTACTTCATATAGGTGTTCAGGGTCTGGAGTTGAGCCAGGCTGGATGTTGGGACAGAGTAGGATGTGGTGTCCCCTCCCCTGCTCCCGGTGTAATATTGGAAACCAAGGACACAGGAGGGTCATGATGAGAGGAACAAATGGGTGTGAGCCTGAAGGGACAGGAAGCTCATCTCTATGGGGTGTGTGTGCTATGAGGAGCACTCTACAAGAAGAACACAAGAAGGGCTTGGGGAAGGGCAGTATGGGGAAGGGCAGTGTGGGGGAAGGGCAGTGTGGGGGAGGGCAGTGTGGGGAGGGCAGTGTGGGGAGGGCAGTGTGGGGAGGGCAGTGTGGGGAAGGGCAGTGTGGGGAAGGGCAGTGTGGGGACGGGCAGTGTGGGGACGGGTAGTGTGGGGAAGGGCAGTGTGGGGGAGGGCAGTGTGGGGGAAGGGCCGTGTGGGGAAGGGCAGTGTGGGGAGGGTAGTGTGGGGGGAAGGGCAGTGTGGGGGAGGGCAGTGTGGGGGAGGGCAGTGTGGGGAGGGCAGTGTGGGGGGAGGGCAGTGTGGGGACGGGTAGTGTGGGGGAAGGGCAGTGTGGGGGAGGGCAGTGTGGGGAGGGCAGTGTGGGGGAGGGCAGTGTGGGGAAGGGCAGTGTGGGGGAAGGGCAGTGTGGGGAAGGGCAGTGTGGGGAAGGGCAGTGTGGGGAAGGGCAGTGTGGGGACGGGTAGTGTGGGGAAGGGCAGTGTGGGGGAGGGCAGTGTGGGGGAGGGCAGTGTGGGGACGGGCAGTGTGGGGAAGGGCAGTGTGGGGACGGGTAGTGTGGGGGAAGGGCCGTGTGGGGAGGGCAGTGTGGGGGGAGGGCAGTGTGGGGAGGGCAGTGTGGGGAAGGGCAGTGTGGGGAAGGGCAGTGTGGGGAAGGGCAGTGTGGGGGAGGGCAGTGTGGGGAAGGCAGTGTGGGGGGAGGGCAGTGTGGGGGAGGGCAGTGTGGGGAGGGCAGTGTGGGGAAGGGGGGCAGTGTGGGGAGGGCAGTGTGGGGACGGGCAGTGTGGGGAAGGGCAGTGTGAGGAAGGGCAGTGTGGGGAAGGGCAGTGGGGATGGAAGGGCAGTGTGGGGGAGGGCAGTGTGGGGAGGGCAGTGTGGGGAGGGCAGTGTGGGGAGGGCAGTGTGGGGAAGGGTGAGGCTCACGTTTGGCTGCTCTGAGGGGCTATGAGGGTGCTGGGAGAAGGCTGGGAGCTAGGCAGTCAGGCAGGCAGCAGTGAGGGCTGGATGAAGAACATCTGCTTCATCTTGAGAGAAGCAAGGAGCCATTTATGGACGTCAGTCAGGAGAGTGATGCAATCTTAAGTGGTTCTTAAATGACACCCCCCAGTGTTCCACTGCGGAGAGACTCAAGAGGACAATTCTAATGACGAGTATCTATTTATTTATTTAAGACTGGGTCTTATTATGTAGCAAAGGCTGACATCGAATTCGCCCTCTTGCCTCAGCCTCACAAATGCTGGTATTATAGGTGTGAGCCATGCACCTAGTCAAGGCTGATGTCTTGAGATCAGACCCGAGGCTACTGTGGAGGCCCTGGGATAGACGCTGGGCACTAGGACAGGGCAGGAGCAGAGGATGAGAAATCCTGTCAGGATCAGTGAGACTCAGTGCTGTGTCTCTGGAGTCCCCACAGTTCTGTGTTCTTCCCTGCAGTGGTACTGGCATATGATGACCCACACGACAAGCCAGAACCCCTACCCGTGCAGAGCCCTGCCATGCCTCACCTACAGGCCCATCTACCTCCCCAAACTTTCCTGGCAGCCTCCTTCACCTCCTTGTTCCTCAGGCTGTAGATGATGGGGTTCAGCATGGGGGTCACCACAGCATAGAGGACTGTGAAGACCTGGTCAGAGATGCGGGCCTCCTTGCTCTTGGGTTTCATGTACATGAAGATGATGGTGCTATAGAAAAGCAGGACCACGGCCAGGTGTGCAGAGCAGGTAGAGAAGGCTTTGCGGCGCCCGGTGGCTGAGGGCACCCTCAGGATGGTGGCCAGGATTAGCATGTAGGACAGGCAGATGAGGGTCAGGGGTACAGGCAGGAGGAGGATGGCACCCACCAGCAGGAAGGCATCGCTGACTGACGTGTCACCGCAGGCCAGCTTGAGCACAGCCAGGATCTCGCAGGTGAAGTGTCTGATCACACGGTGGCCACAGAAAGGCAGCTTCATGGCAATGACTGTCTCTGTGACTGACTTCAAGAGGCAGAGTACCCAGGAAGTGCCTGCCAGCATCAGGCAGAGCCTGTGACTCATGAGCACAGGGTATCTGAGTGGCTGGCAAATGGCCAGGTAGCGGTCGTAGGCCATGATGGCCAGCAGCAGGCACTCTGTGGAGCCTGTGGAAAGGCTCAAACACATCTGGACGGCACAGCCAGTAAAGGAGATGGTCTTCCGGGACGACAGGAGGTGGACCAGCATCAGGGGCACAAAAGTAGATGTGTAGCAGATGTCCAAAATGGAAAGATTACCCAGAAAAAAGTACATGGGCGTGTGTAGGCGGGCATCCAACATACTCACCACCACGATGGCAGTATTCCCCAACAGGGTCACCAGGTACATGGCTGAGCACAGAGGAAAGAGTAGGTGCTCCAGGGCCGGGTAGCCAGAAAAGCCCTTCAAGATGAACTCAGACACTGCTGTCCTGTTGCTGGGCTCCATACCGCAGGGTTCCGACTGGACACTCAGTGGGAAGGACCAGCGGTGCAGGGTAGTGGGACCACAGAAATTGTTACGGTCTTTCCCAGCTTGGACACACTTTCTGGGACTTTGGGGCAGCCCCCTCACCATCTGTAGGCTTCAGTGCATCCGTGTGAAAAGTGAGCATAGTTCAGAGCGGGGCTTCCCTAAGAGGGTGTTCACGGAAGCATGAATGGACCGTCTGAAGAATCACTGTGCGCCAATGCTGAACGAGAGATACAGGTCTTAACGGTAGGACTCGCCAAAGTCTTTAAATGGCTTATGTCTATTGGTGGCTCTCCAAAGCAATGTAGATTATGTGCTCCCGAGTTATTTGACCTTGGGTCCCCATCCACCCCTTAAACTATCACAGACAAGTGATCTATGAACAGTTTGGGAGCCGATGGACTGGATTGGAGGTTCTCAAACTTGATCACACCCTGGACTTTCTTGGAAGGCTGTCCAGACAGCTCACTTTCCCTGCAGCTTTTCTGGCTTAGGGTCTCTGTGTGTTGCTGCTGGTCTACTGACCCAGGCAAGGATGTCCCTGAAAGTCCTCCTCGCTTTGTGGCAGCCTCTCTGAGCCGTTGCTTACCCGTTCCCACTATCTGGAATGTCCTGTCCCCTTTATCGCTCAGCGGCAGTAGTCTGATTTGTCTCTTCAGACCAGCTCTGGTCTCCACCCACTCTACATATGCTTTCTGTCTCAGGTGGGCAGCTCCTGGCCTCGAAGCCTGTGAGTGGGCCCAGCCCTGCCCCACCCCCACAGATGCTCAGAGGCTTTGTGGGGGGCTGAAGCTTTAGAAGTTGCCTCTTTGTTAACTCTGTTGAAAAGTCAAGGCACCCTGAGACCCAGTCGCCAGTCTTATTTTCTCCCAGCCAGAACAAAGGATGTTTTGACTTCCTAACCTAAGTGCCCTGACCAGTTCACCAGGAGCGCTCTTACAGCAGATGGGGAAACTGAACTCACACAGTGGCTGTCAAGGAGGTGAGTCTCCAGGAACGTCTTCCCAGCATTATAACACCTCATCATATGGTGCAGGCATTTGCTTCCAACAAACCCATCCACTTGCCTCCCTAGCCCGGTATCCTCCTGCTTCCCCCACATAACCCTCTTACCAGAAAAAAAAAGCAATTTTAACCCCTCCTCCACGTCCCAGGGTACCTGGGATGATGCCACCAAAACATGGATCACAGTGCCAAAACCCAGTTCCTCTCTGACACTCCTCCTGGAGACTGTCCCCTCCATTTACTTGCTTCTTATTTATTCTTTCCCAAAGCAAGAAGTGACTTAGGACCTGCTATACACCAAACACTGTGCTAGGCATTAGGGAAACAAGTGAGGACATAGACTAGGCTCTGACTCCAAACCTTTCCCAGGTCGAGTTCTCCACTCTCCTATGCCTGGCTCCCTCCCTTCCTCTGTCTGCACACCCTAAGAGGCACGCAAACTTCTTTTTGATAGTGGGGAACTTGAAGGACCTTTCTCGGCCTCTGCCATACCTCATGTCAAGGCATGACTATTCCTTCTTCCTATTCAGTATTGGCATAGAGCTCAGAGCTTAAGCCTACACTGAGCCCCACTTCTGGGGCCATCAAGGGCCACTCTGCAGCCAGGAGAGCTCTGACCTAATCCTAGGGCTGCAGGTAGAAGTTTTGGTCTCAGACTGACTGTGTCCACATCACCATGGGCTCAGGAGGAGTATGAGCTGTGAGCTCCCCATGAAAGCTTAGTAGAGATGCTCTGAGGCTGGGTGTTTGGTGGGTTACCTCTTCTAGCAGAGCATCCGAGAGACAAGCACTGGCATAAGGCACAGAAATGGTCCTGTCTTTCCTTAAGATCCAGTGACTGGAGTAAGCCATGACCTCCTCTTTTCATGGTGGTGCACACCACAATTTACCACTTCAGTCACTAGGAAGCATTGGTACCTGAGGCCACAGGCTCTGTGCTGGAATAGACACACACCTATATGGGGTCACCACCTGTGCACACATTCAGGTGGATGCACAAACATCTGTCTTACACACTGGTACATGTGCATCTGTGAGTATTCATCCTACACACAGGCTCATGTGTGTAAGTATGGCCCATTCACATATTTCCATGAGGGCATAGGTCTCTCTCTGTCTCTCTTTGTCTCTCTCTGTCTCTCTCTGTCTGTCTGTCTGTCTGTCTCTCTCTCTCTCTCTCTCTCTCTCTCTCTCTCTCTCTCTCTCTCTCTTCACACACACACACACACACACACACACCATAACTGGTAGACTCTTGGACCTATGGCCAAAGTGCTTTACTGAGCTAGGCAGGAGACCACAACTTGCCAGGGGTTGCAGTGGAGTCATTAAGAAGGAGCCTGGGAAGAGTCAACAAAACTGAGTGCATGTCCTGTCATCTTCCTAGCTTGTGTGCCAAAGATGAGTCTTTCTGGCTGTGATTTTTCTCCTACAGCTGGGGTAAAAAGGAGGGGACACAGGGCAGGCAGCTTTGTCTGTGGAGCCCATAGTGTCCTCTCTGTCTTCCACTTTCTCCTGACCCACTACCCCCTAAAACCCAGTTCACAAAGAGATCCTTCCTTTACCTCTCAAGCCAGTCTGGTTTCCCCCATTCATGTCCCATGTGTTCTCTTGTGCCCAGGGTGACAAGCATGCCTCTTGCTAGCTGCCACCCCTGCCAGCTCACAACGATGCCATCTCTTCCCTTTCCTCTCTTAAGTTCTGAAGGCCAAGGTGTGGCTCTAAGTAGCTTCTTGCTGCTTTCCTGCAACTCCCTAGGACTACAGAAAATGGAATGGGCAACTGGCCAATTGTGAACTGCTTGCAGCCTAGGGAACACTCTTGCAGAACTTGGAAGGGACTTACACATCAGCTGGACCCTTAAACTTAGGGAAACTAAGGCCCAGAAGTAGCAAGGAAGGAGCTTACAGATCAGCTGGACCCTTAAACTTGGGGAAACTGAGGCCCAGAGATGGGAAGTAGCATAGTGAATTAGAGTGGGAAGCCAGGGCTGCGGTGACTCCTCAGGGCTCTCTCCACCCTTCCGTCTGTCTACACATCCCATTTCTCACCTACCTTCAGCCTCCTCCTGATCTGTTCTCTGGCTCCCTGGAAGAAGTTTCATTCCTGCCTGACTTTCCAAACTATAGAAACATGCCCAGGTTTTTGTGGAATTCAAGAAGAGTTTTCAACTCGATAAAAATTTAGAATTTGGCAGAATTATTTTAAGGACTCAGAACCCAGCAGGACTCTCTGGAGTAGGAACTAGTACACTCTGGTGGGCTCAAGGCTGAGTGGATCTCGGTGATTTTCTGTGAGCAGGAGGGGCTCCCTATTCTGGGCAGGTCTCAGTGCCATCCTGACCTTCTAGGGAGCAGGTGGGTCACATGGAGGTGGCTCCATTCAAAGTGCCCTGTGTCCCGAGGGATTGCACAATCCCCATGGCAGCCTAGAGTGAGGAAAGGAAATGTACCCAGTTTACAAACTATGGGGTGCTTCAGGGAGGATGTCCCAAAGACCCAATTACACAGTCTAGTTAGAGAGCTTAATTAGTATGAAGAAGTTAGAAAAAGTGACTCAGGGCTCAGGGATCCATGCTTGCAGGTCAGTCCCCAGCCAGATTCAGTCCAGGAACACTTACAAATGAATGGATGCTTAATTAATGGAATGAATACATAAGGAATTTAAATAAGCTTACAAAGAAACCATTGAACACATGAACAAGATGTAGCCTTCCAGGTGCAGAGTGAGGGGTCTTCGCTCAGTTCTCATCAGAAGTTACAGAGTTACAAAGTCTGGAATGTAACGGGGAGGGGCTAGATAAAGAGACAGGAATTTTAAGTTATCTGACAAGCCACGGCTTGATGACCATCTTGACCAAGACCCATGGTATGGACAAGAGATTGCTGTGAGCCTCCAAGGGGTCCCTCTCCCCTGTACTCAGCATCCAAGTGATGCTTCTTCAGCTGAGTCCTTCTCATCTCCAGAGTCCATGTCCTTGATGGCTTAAGGGTCTCCTCAGCATCATAAGTTCAAGGCATAGCACTCCTCTAGTATACACAGGGCTAGGGCTTGATTTCCAGCCTCAGGAAAAAAAAAACCCAAGAAACTATAATGTCATTTATGGTGATATATTATTTATGGTTTATTAAAGCTTGTCTGAGGACTCAGAAAGCAAAGCCAGCCTCAAGCTATAGAGATCAGGCAGTAGTGATACACACCTTTAATCCCAGCAGCCAGAAACTAGGAGGTAGTGGCATCACCTTTAATCCTAGGACTCAGGATTAAGTGACAGACAGATCTCCCTGAGTCCAAGGTCACCCAAATCTACACAAGATTGATTCAGTCCTAAAAAGAAACAGCTCACAGATCTGAGCACCTGGACTCACACACCTTCAATTCCAGCTTTAGGGAGGCATATAAGACAGGAGCAAGGGCTCAGTATCAGGCTCATTCTCCAGCCACACTGAGGATAGGAAGACATTGAAATCTCAGGATTCTTCAGCCACACTGAGGAGAGGCTTCAGTCTGAGGTTTTGTGGAGCCAGGATCACCTTTCAGATGAGGTAGAGGTAAGAGCTAGTGTCCGGCTACTTTGATTTTCTGATCTTCAGTTTGAAGCTTGAACCCCAATATCAGTCTATGGGTCTTTTATTTTTCATGTTACAATCATTTTATTTTGGAATTGAGCTTCGGTTTTTTTGTTATTGTTGGGTTTTTATTTGGTTATTTTAAAACTGCAGGGGCGAGACATGTTGTTCAATCAGTAAAGTGCTCGCCCAGCCATCCATAAAGCCCTAGATGCCATCCCTGGTAGAGTCTGCACTGGGCATGGAGGCACACACCCATGATCCTTACTTGCACTTTGGTAGGTGGAAGCAGGGGGATCAGAAGCCCAAGGCCATCCTCTGCTACATCATGGGTTTGAAGTAAGCCTGGGTTATATGAGACCTTGTCCCATAAAGAAAAAAAAAAAAGTAGTGATTTTACTAGTTTACTTTAAAATAATAAAGAAAGCATTCTTGTAAAAAATTTTAAGGAATCTGGTGGCATAGGCCAGTTGTAACATGAGAAAATAAAAAACCCAGAGACTGATATTGGGGTTCAAGCTTCAAGATGAAGACCAGAGAAGCAAGGCGACTGGCCACTAGCTCTTACCCCTCTCTACCTCAGGCTGAAAGGGTGATCCAGCTAGCTCCATGAATCCTCAGACTGCAGTCCTGTCTCCACCAAGCCTCAGACTGCAATCCCAGCTGCCCCCTCTCCCTTTTATACCTCTCAAATCCTGGGATTAAAGGTATTCGATCCCAAGTGCTGAGCTCACCTTTGTGTGAGCTGTTTCTCTTTAGGACTGGATCAATTTCATGTAGCTCAGTGTGGCCTGGAACTGGCTAGCTAGTATGGCTTCTGGGATTAAAGGTGTGTATCACCATTGCCTGGCTCTATGGCTTGGAGCTAGCTATGTTTTCTGTACCCTCAGGATAGCTTTAATAAATAATAAATAAGATATCATCATACCAGTAATCTCAGCTATTCAGAAAAGTCAAAAGTTCAAGGCCAGCTTGGGTGATTTAATGAGATATTGACTCAAATTAACCAAGGGAAAAAGGTGGCCAGGGTTTTATCTCAGAGGTGGAACCCTTGCCCACTGTGACTGAAGTTCCAGGTTCAACCTCTAGCGATACAAAACAAGTAAACAGAGTGAATAAATTCAATAAAAATTAAAAAAATACACAATTCTGTAGTGTAAAAGTTATACTTATTCTTTAGCCCCAGAACCCTGGAACCCACCCCTTTCTCAAATGTTATTCTTTTTTTCCTTTTGGTTTTTCAAGACAGGGTTTCTGTGTATAGCTTTGTAGAAGAGGCTGGTCTTGAACTCACAGAGATTCACCTGCCTCTGACTCCCACGGGCTGAGATTAAAGGCTTGTGCCACCACCACCCACGATGTTATTTGTTCTTTAAAGTATTCTTTTGCCCATTATGTTGTAGTGAGTTTTGTTTAACTCACCTGGCCCAGAACTTGTTATGCAGTTCAGACTGAACTGGGATTCCTGACACTCCTGTCCCGGCTTCCCACATGCTACATTTACAGACATGCTCCACAGTGCCTGACTTTTGGAGCAAACATTTTATGTCATCTTCCTTTTTAACTTTTCCTTTTCATTTGTTTGTGTTTCCCTGCACATATGTGAGTGTAACATGTGCTGTCTGGTGCTCAAATTGGCCAGAAGAAGTCACCTATTCTCCTGGGACTAGAGTTACAGACAGTGAAAGCCACCATGTGGGTGCTGAGAATTGAACCTGAATTCTCAGGAAGAACAGCCAATACTCTTAACCACTGAGCCATCTCTCCAGTCATATGTATGTATGTATGTATGTATGTATGTATGTATATGTATATATGTATATATAATTTTTATTATTTATTTATTTCACTGCTATCTTTTGTTATGTGGATACTTGATTATTTGGAGCGCATGGCTCTCTTTCTAGCCCAGGGTAGCCTGGAATTCATGGCCATTTTCATTCCTCAGCTTTTTCAACTTGTTTTTAACATTGACTCTTATTTAGAGTCAAATACAAATCTAAATAAGTTGTATAAACTTATTTACTTCCTATAATAGAATTTATTATAAAGACTGTCTTATCATTGACCTAAAAATGCTACTTTTGGTGTGTTTGAAGCCAGCCTGGGCTATAAGGCAAGACCATGTCCTTTTTTTGTTGTTATTGTTGTTAAGATGCCTTTGTCATATACTAATTTCAGGTACTTGTGTGTCTTTGTCTCTTCTGGAACATGCTGGTCTACTCTACACGTCATACTGTGTTAGCTGCGGTGGGTCATTTAGGGCATTGGACAGCTTTAAACTGCAGCGCGCCAGGACCTTTTCTCAGCCCTTTTCAACAATTCCTTGCCTATTCTTGCGTATTCCGTCTTCTTTCTTGCACATTTCTTTTCCACACACATTTTGCAATCAGCTTGTCATATTTCAGGAAATTCTCCTGGGACTGGCCTGAGGCTGATTGGCTTATTTGAGGCAGAACTTGATATCTTTACAAAATCAAGTTTCCTCAAGTAAGGCTGTTGTCACTCCATTAATCCATGTCTTTGTTCTGGTCACAAGACTCTTCTTCTGACATGCCAACAAAACCATTTACATCAATACATATTTTTGTGATGTTGAATAGTATGTTTCCTCCTGTTGTTCCGTAGTTTATTCTCATCCTGAGAGCAGGATTAATTTGAAGGGTGGGGAGGCCGGCTGGCCAGCTCCCAGGCTCCCCCTGGTGGCCACCGAGACAATGCTCAAGACCTTTGAAGATGGGGGTTGGTATGCCTGTGAAATCCTGGATTCCAGGAGCTCAGACCCAGGCAGATTACTATGGCAGCAGGAATGGTGAATCTAAAAATATGGTAGACATAGACTTTGGGTATTTCTATTGGGTGACTGTCTATAGTGCCTCTGGGGAATGACTCCTTTCTCAATAGTAGGAAACCCTGAAAAAAAAAAAATCTGCAATCTGCAAGGGAAGAATTCAGTCTTTCAGGAAGAGCAAGAGGATGTAAAAGGCTGTCTTCTAGAAATAAGGTGGCTGCTACACTCATGAACTCACTGTGATTGTTACCTGCTCAAGACTTCAGTGAGATCAAGCCAACTGGATCAGTCAGCATCTCAGAAGGGGGATGGTGGGGAGGGAGATGGGGAGGGAAGGATGGATGGATGGATGGATGGATGGAAGGACAGAGAGAGACAGAGAGAGGGACAGGGGGAGGGAGGGATGGATGGATGGAGGGACAGAGAGACAGAGAGACAGAGAGGGAGAGGGGGAGGGAGGGAAGGAGGGAGGGACAGAGAGATGAAGAGGGGGAGGAAGGGAAAGAGAGAGAGAGAGAGAGAGAGAGAGAGAGAGAGAGAGAGAGAGAGAGAGAGAGAGAGAGGAGCATAAAGGGTGGGAAGGAGGTGTGATCAAGATGTATTGTATACAGGCATGAAATTGTCAAAGAACAAGTAAAAGACAAATAAATTTTCTGAAGCCAAGATGCGCCACTCACTGACAGGTCCTGTTCTTTAAGCTTTAGGATTTCACATCCTTTCCTTTTTTTCTTGGGTGAAGCTTGAATCCTGGGTGTCATGCTTGCTAGCTAGGCAAATGTCCCACCAGCCCGCTGTGGCTGACTTCATTTTCATAAGGTAAACCCTCAGATATAATTTCACTTTTATGAACTAGGATGACTGTTGCCAGTAATAAACTCACGAATTAGAAAATTGTGTCCCAACTTCGGGTTCAGGAAATAAGTGCTGTGTTGCTGGCACTGGTCTGCTGGCCCCAGTGTTCGGGAACCTTCCTGAAAAGCTCTAGAAGGTAAATCTTGTACATGTTTGAACAAAAAGAGGTTCCTAAGAAGACTGAAAAGCAAGAGAAAGTGTCATCAGCCAGCTAGAAATACTGAGGGATTCCTGGGAAATGGCAACCAGATGAGATGGGATTGTTGGGAGAAACCACAGCCAGAAGGGGGGTGGTTCCGGCCTTCTGGAAGTACCTCAGCAGCCAGCAAGTAGCTAACTGGCCGGGACTCCAAGGAAAGCAGACACCAGAGCGGGCCACTGTCAATGCTTTTGGAGACTGAAGACCCTCTGGTGGTAGGAGGGTGCAGGTGACAGCCCCGCCCCCAACTCCTCCAGCCCCTAATACATGCAAATCACAGACAAGAACATGAGAAGATACCCTGCCAATAAGAAGCAGAACACAGGCAAAAAAGTCAGCACCACAGAGGAGGAAACCAGATCCAAGGAAGAATTAGCATCTGAGACAAAACAAGAAGAAGACTTTGAAGTGTGTGTGTGATTGACATCTCGGGGGTGAGAATAGATTTTTCATTCACAGAACACTAATAAAGCAGCATGAAAGAAAAGGCAGAGAAAGAATCTGAGCACATGCATTTAGGTGACAGAGGCAGGTGGATCTCTGTGAGTTTGCGTCTACACAGCAAGTTCTGGAACAGCTAGGTCTACACAAAGAGACCCAGTCTCAAACAAACAAACAAACAAACAAACAAACCTATTCAATTGACTGCCAAAATAAAGATACAACAAAAGAAACAACCAACCAAAGTCAAGTTAGAAGGCACAGTTGAGGAATACACCCAAATGAGCAGTCCTGTAATCTCAGCATGTTGGAGGTGAGGAAGTAGGGTTGCCAGGAGAACTAGGCCAACCTCAGTCACAAAATAAACAAGAGAAAGGAGGAGTTATAGGGGAGGAGGGGGGAGGGAGAAGGGAGGGAGGGAGGAGGGTGGGAAGGAAGGAGAGGTGAGGGACAGAGGAGGGAGGGAGAGAGGGAGAGGGGAAGGAGGGAGAGAGGAGGGAGGGAGGAGGGAGGGAGAGGAAGGAAAGAGGGGCAAGGGAAGGAGGAGGGAGAGGAGGGAGGGAGTGAGAGGGGAGGGAGAAGGGAGAGAGGGGGAGGAGAGGGAGGGAGGAGGGAGGGGGAAGTAAGGCCCTTGCTGCCAGCAAGTGCTGATGCAAGTGCTGATTTCCATTGCTGAGACCCACATGGCAGGCAGAGAGAGAGAACTGACTGCCAAAGGTTGACCTCTAACCTCCACACAGTGCTGTGTGTTATGCTTGGCTAAATCACAGGAAAGATTTCCAGGATATGCTCTGTTTGGCTGATTATTCATATGTTTGGACTGTGCCTGCCTTCTGGCCGTTATAAGCAATACCACTGTCAATGTTTGTGCTTGAGGTGTGAAAACACATCTCCTTCTGTTGGGCTTCCATCTAGAAATACAGCTTCAGAGTCATGTGATAAGTCTCTGTTTCATGTGTCCAGGAGCTACTGGCCCTTTCCCACAACAGCTGCCTAATTTTGCACCTCCGCAGCTGTGCAGGAGCACGAGGTTTCTGGTTCCTTGGAATTCTTCTTGGTAATACCTGACTTTTTTTTTTTTTTTTTTTTCCTATAGCTGTGTGCTAAAATAGAGGATCAAGTAGAGGATGAAGTGGCATCTCCTGCATTTGATTCGCATCCCAATTAGTAAGGACATTAGTAAGGATATTTTTTTCGTGTGCTTATTGATGATTTTTGTCTTTGAAGAAATTGTTCTTAACACTTTCTTTTGAAGTTGCGTGACTTATCTTTCTGCAAGTTCTTTGCATGTCCTAAGAGTCAGTCCCTTGTCGGATGGATTCTTTGCAAACACCTTCTACCATCCTTGACTTACTATTTTAAAATGTGTCTTTAAATGTCCCTTGGCACCCTTTTCCTAATATTCTGAGCAGTGTATGAGCAATTGGCACTGTTTCTTTAAATGATTGGTAAATTGGCCAGTAAAGCTGCTGATTTTTCATATTACCAGTTCAACCTCTTTATTGAGTATAAGTTAGCTTGGTCTGCTTTTGACTGAGGTGAGGAACCACCATGACCAAAAACTACCTGGGGAAGAAAGGGCCTATCCCATCTCCTGGACACAGGAGCTGCTGCAGAGGCCATAGAGGGGAGCTGCTTTCTGGCTTGCTCCTCGGGGCTTATTCAGCTTGATTTCTTATAGAACCCAGGGCCACCAGCCCAGGGATGGCACCACCCACATCAGAATCACTCTTTTTACATTTTTCTTTTTTAACTTATTTATTTTATGTGTATGGGTGTTTTGCCTACAAATATTTCTGGGCACCATGTGCGTGCCTTTGGAGGCCAGAAGAGGATGTTCTGAAACCAATATTACAGACAGTGGTGAGCCTCCAAATGGGTGCTAGGAATTGAAACTGGGTCTGTTACAAGAGCAGTCAGTGCCCTGAATTGTGGAGTTGTCTCTGTAGTCCTGCATTTCTCCATAATACATTAAGCCTAGTCACCCTGCTCTTTTAAAATGTATTTCTTCTCGTTTCCTTCTCTCTACCTTCCCAATAACCTTTCCCAAGCTTCTGGTAGCCATTATACTCTAAACTTTTAGGGAACTCTTTAGATACAATATACAAGTGAACTCAAGTGAGATTTGTCTTTTCATACCTAGCATATTTCACTTAATAGGCTATCTTCTAGGCTCAAATACATTGTTGCACATTGTAGGCTTTCATATTTTATAAGTCTACAGTCGTTACAGTATTCCTTTATGATCCTATTATACTGTAAAGTTGGTAGTGATGTCTACTCTTTCTTTTCTGATTCTAGTAACTTGAGTTGTTAGGATGGAAAAATTTAGCCTAATTCCCCAGAAAACCCAGGAAGCTGGAAGTCTTAAATCCCAAGCTGATGGTCACCTACTTTAATGTTTACGGTAGTGAATGAACACCCAGAAGCCTGTGCGGAAAGCAGACTTCCTGGGCTAAGGGCGGGGTTGGATACTTTAAAGTAATTGGTCTGCACTGGATGCTACAAGGTGTTTGGTTCATGATGCGCGGGCTTTGCTGTAACCCTATAAAAGCTGTCTCAATTCTGTGCTAGGGGTGGTCACTAAGCCCTCTACCATGGTGACGACCCCAGTATACTGGAATATAAAGGACCTTATGCGTTTGCATCAAGACCGCTTCTCGTGAGTGATTTGGGGGGCCGCCTTTCCTGAGTGGGAGCGCGAGGGACCACGCTCTTGAAAGTCTTACAGAGTCTTCTTCTTTTTTTCCCCTAAAGAGTTACAATTTGGTTATTCATTTCAAAAGAATCATATTGTGTGGCTTTGTTGCTTTTCTCCATTATTTTTCTATTTTATATCATTAGTTTCCTCCCAATCCTCTTCCTTGCTGTTGTAGAACAGCTCATGGAAGGTCCATCCAGGCACACAGGCATTATAGTTGGCTCCTCCTCCGTTTTCCAAAGCAAATGATTCAGAAAACCTCACTAATTCCATTTCACTATAGATTTTTGATCTCCCTGCTTCCTGTGTGTTCTGGGAAGAGACTCAGGATCCTTCTGCAGGTTGGCATCAATCCTGCACCCATCAGTGCTCACACCCTTATCTGTGTTTAAGCCAAGGCTTTCTGAGGTCTGATGAGTTTGGGGACCTCCAAGTATATAAACCCAAGTTCTAAGGGTCATCTCCTCATACCCCACTGCTCCCACAGCTCCATCTCCTGAGATTCAACCAGAAGGATGTGTCATTTCCCTGTCATTTCCTCTGTCCCTGGAAGTGCTCTGTGGCGGTGGCATTTTATGCTGAGCTCCAGGGACATCTTCCCAGAAGGTTAATTAGACTGGGCTAATTGCTGATCATTGCTTTTGGTGATCTCCATGACCACACAGATGTCCTGCTGGGAACCAAGCTTTTCAGTGTTCTGGCCTCCCTGGGTGTTTCTCATACCCTCAGAGGGAACTGTGACTCTGGATCCCAGGAGTTCCCTGTTCTTACCGTAAATAAATAAAAACTGGCTGCTCAGTACGGGGTTGGAGAACAGACTTCAGAGCCCTGAAGCAGGAGGCAAAAACAAGTGTGTTGGCCTTCCTCTACCTTCAGGTTTCCCAGTAGGTGCACTGGAGAAGGCCGTTCTACCTTCTGCTGGATGGTGGTATCATTGGAAGATGCTTAGCTATCTCTTGCTCTTGTGCACTAAGTGTAGACTCCATCATCCTAACAAGTTCAAATGTACTGTATGCCTCCCAGTCTAGGAAAGTGGCTATGCCCAGGCCTGATCTGAAGGGCATTAAGAGGATGTCCTCAGCGAGACAGTCACTGAGACTCCCAGCAGCAAAAAATCACCTGCTGTTCTCAGGTCCACCTTGGCTTGGTCCTGGATTTTCCGCTCTCTGACTTCAGGACACAGCTTGGAGTGTTGTGAGATATTTTGTTTGTATTCTGATAAATAAAGCTTGCTTGGAGCCAGAGGGCGGAGCTGGCTTCTAGTTAACAATAGAGTTCTGGAAGTGTGTACAGAGAGGATACAGGGAGTGATAAGGCAGGGTGGAGAGAGGATCTAGGCCCTTTTGGTCGGAGGAATGGAAGAGATAGGAAGTCACTGTGGCTGCTCCTCTGCTTCTCTGATCTTTCAGGTTTTCACTCCAATGTCTGACTCCTGGTTTTTATTGATAAGATTAATTAGATTAATGCTTCATTGGAGCACAAGGTATGGGGTATGGTTCCAAACAGTAGGGCGCCATTTAGCTTTTTTTTTTTTTTTTTGGTCTGTGTGATATAAGTTAGGGTTATCTGGGAAGAGTGAATCTCAGCAGAGGAAATGCCTCCATCAGATTTGGCCTATAGAGGACATTTTATTGATTAGTGATTTATGTGGGAGCACTCACAGCGCTCAGGCCACTGTGGGTTATGATGCCCCCGGGGAAGTGGAACAAGCCATGAAGAAGCCAGCAAGCAGCATTCCTCCCTGGTCTCTGCTTCAGTCCCTGCCCTGACTACCTCAGTGATGGGTGTGGCAGGGAAATGTAGGCCAAATAAACTGTTTCTTCCTCAAGCTGCTCCAGACATGGTGATTTATCACAGCAACAGAAAGCAAACTAGGACAAGTAAATGTGCAATAAAAGTCACATTTCAAACTGTTTGGCAGCCATACCAGAAGGCAGAAAGAACACACACACACACACACACACACACACACACACACACACACACACACACACACACATATTCTATGTGTCAGAATAGCTATTGATGATGCATTTACATTCCTTTGTGTACTAAGTTTTGGAGTAGTATATAGCACTCTACAGTATCTTAACTCAGTCTAGCTGTGTCTCCTCACTGACCATGTAGTTAGTGGCTGCCATAGTGGGCAACAGCACAAGGTTCTACTTATCTATCTACCTCACAGTAGTTGCCTAGTCTTCTTTCAATTTTTGCCTATCCTATCTTCTTTCTTTCTTTCTTTCTTTCTTTCTTTCTTTCTTTCTTTCTTTCTTTCTTTCCTTCCTTCCTTCCTTCCTTCTTTCTTTTCTTTCTCTCTCTTTTATGAATAGGTATGAAAAATTCAAATATATTAAAAACCTGAGATGAATCTTCAATAAACCCACAGAAACAGCTGACCTGACAAAGTGAGAGTACCCAGACCCCAGTTGTAAAGCTGGCGAATGAGCACTGGACTGAACCAAGCCCTCTGAATGTGGGTGCCAGTTACTCCTGGGCAGTCTATGGGGCCTCTCACAGTGGAACCAGTATTTATCCCTAGTGCACAAGTGAACTTTGGGAGCCCATTCCCCATGGAGGGATACTTTCAACCTAAATACACAGGGAAGGGCCAGACTTGGATGATCCCCATGGAAGGCCTCACCCTCCCTGAGGAGTGGATGGGGGTGGGATGGGATGGGGGAATCGGTGGGGGACATGGAAGAATGGGAGGGAGAGGGAACTGGAATTGATATGTAAAATAAGATTGTTTCTAAATTAAATAAATACATTTAAAAAAAAAAAACCCTTCAATAGTTGTGTTGGTTAGTTTCCAGCAGCTGTGAAAAAGATGCCTGTGAGCATGACTCAAGGACAGAAAGAGCCGAGTTTCAGAGGATCCAGTCAACAGTTGTGTCAAAGCAAAAACACAGCTTGCACCATGAAGAGGACAAGAGATGGTTCATTCTAGAGCTGAATGTGAGAGACCAAGGTACAGGTTTCCCCCAATTCCGTGTTCTAGCAAGGCAACAGTTTCATGAAGTTTTTACAGAAACAGAATGAAGAAGGACATACATCGAGACATTTCGAAAATAATTTAGTGAGTTAGATCGAAGAGTGGAGACCCCTCTTATAGGGCTTTGGGTTTGTTGAAATGAGGGTTTGTTAGCTAGTACATTCCAAAAGGTTTTACCTATTATTACAAGTGTGTTAAGTCAGATATCGAGGTAGGCAAAGAATGGCACAGTGGTTTGAGTGAGATTCTCTGCACCGTGGTCTGAGTGAGAATGCCCTCCACAGGCTCATAGATTTGAGGACTTGGTCACCAGAGAGTGGCACTGCTGGGGCGGGGGGGGGGGAGGAGGGGGGTGCTGGCAACTAGGAAGTGTGGTCTTGTTAGAGGAAGTGTGCCGCTAGGGGTGGGCTTTGAGGTTTAAGAGCCCAAGCCAGGCTGGGCTTTGGTGGCACACACCTTTAATCCCAACACTCCAGAGGCAGAGGCAGGAGGATCCAAAGTAAAGTGTAAGTAGACTCTGGCCCTGCATCATCCCAACCTCCCCACAATCACAGAACTTCTAATCCATTAATCAGCCTTGCAGAAGGCCTAGTGTAGTGTGGCTTCCTTCCTGGAACATCTGTTCATACTTGCTTAGTTCTGTGCCCTGGGGTAGAAAATCTCAAGGCTGGGTCAAGTGGCTGAGGAACTTCTTTACGTCATGGAGGTCAGAAAGCAGGGGAAAGGAATACAGGAAGGGCCAGGGATGGATATAACTCCCAAGGCACATCTCCAGTGATCTACCTCCTCCAACTAGGCCTCAGGTTAGGCCCCCAAAAGGTGCCACCATCTGGGGAAGCAGGCATTAAGCACATGAGCCTGTGGGGACATTTCATGCTAGGCTGTAACAATGGCCACCCACTTCACATCTACACTTCAGTTGTTAGCCATTTAGTGAGTTTTTCTCACCACATATCAATCTCCTTATCAAACATCCATCAGTTCACAGTTTTTTTTTATTGCCTGCTCTTTTAGGAGATGCCTGTGGGGCCTGGGGAGACAGTAAAGTGCTATATGCAAGCAAGGGGATGTGATTTTGGGTTCCCAGCACTCTCATAAAGAGTGAGGCTGTGGGGTCTGTGCCTGTAATCCCAGCTCCGGGGAGGTAGAGACAATCTACCTGGAGGTGTGTGGACTAGCCAGAGTAGGAGAATCAGTGAGCTCCATCATGACACCCTGGCTCAAACAAACAAATAAAAATAGTGGAGAGGTATTGAGGAAGACCCTTCATATCAACCTCTGGCCTACACACACACACACACACACACACACACACACACACAGGACTTTGAAGGCCAGTCTCTAGGTTACATGAAACCATCTCAAAAAACAAAACAAACAAACAAACAAACAAACAAACAAACCAAACCATGACAACCTGGAGCTGGGGAGGGCTGAGAAAAGAGCTGAGCTTGCCTTGAGAGCTCAAGGACCTCAGCTTGAGCCCCAGAATCCAAGCTGGAAGGAAAAAGAAAAAGAAAAACAGGGCATGATGCCAAGGACTTGTAACTCTGAAGGATGGCACTGGGGTATGGGGACAGCTGGGTCCCTGGGGCTTGCTGGCCAGCCAGCCTAGAGTACTTGGCACGTTCAACGGCAATCAGAGACCCTATCTCAAAAAAAATAAAAATGAAAGGTGGGTGACACCAGAAGGATGATACCAGAGGTTGTTCTCTGTCTTCCATATGTACACACACACACACACACACACACACACACACACACACACACTGTGCATCCACACACATTTGCACTGGCATGCACACAAACATGTGCACATACAAACCACTGTTAACCTTGCTTTCTAAGTGTTTACCTACACCTATTTATATCTGTAACACTAACATTCCCAGCTAATGAACAGCATTTATGTAAAAATGAGGTCACAGTTTCACAAGTACCCAAGTTTTGCGTGTTTTGTAAACCAAATCCCCTTTCCAAGTCACATCTGCGCTCCGGCTGATTCTCTCCACGCCATCTGCCCCAGGCTCCCCATTTATCTTTGGAGTTCGGAGCAGCTGCTGCACACATTTTGTGTTTCCTTCTCTCTCTTTCCATCATCCCTTGGGGCCAGAAATAGATCACAGTTTCCATCTATCTACCTTGGGATGGCTTTCTGCGTCGTGGGGGAGTGTTGTGGGCCCTCAGCTTGGTTCTTTATTCAGTTCGCTAAAACAGAGAGAAAGAAGAATGTAGGCTCACCCCAGGAAAGTGGCTTGACTTAGAAGGCAAGGTTTTGAAAGTCAAGGCAAATTCCTACATTCTGCACACTTCAGATCTCTCTCCAGATGGCTGCCCTGGGCTACCTGGGAAAAATCTCATGTATCTGGAGAGACAAAACAAAAAAGCACCCCCACCCCTTGCAAACCGTTACCTCTGTCCATACAGCAATTCCTCCAGCTGTTGCTGGTTTCACAGGGCCGGTATGTACTGAAATGAGCCCTGGGTGTAGGCCATGAGCTCATCGGTGGAAACTCAATGTGGTCATCTCAGTAACTTCGTTTTCCTTCATGGAGCTTGGCAAAGCATTGGATCATGCACCCACGATTTTTTTTTTTTTGGTTTTAAATTTCATACTTATTTTTTTTCCTACCACCAGGTCCCTCAAAGCCCAGGCTGGTCTCAAATTCACTATAAACTTGAGGCTGACGTTGAATTCCTGGCTATCCTAACTCTGCCTCCTGATTGCTGGAGTTGGCAGGTGTCTGCTTCCATGCCTGCCTCATTTTATATTTCTTGTTAAGTTCATTAATAATTTTACACTTTTTGGTCACCAGTTTTGGCAGTTTTGATGTCTTGTCTGTACTCTAACAAATAACGCTTGCCTGAAGATCAGGGGCAAATCTAGCCAGTAGCTAACCATAGAGGTCTGGAGGTCTGTACAGACAGACAGGAAGTGCTATGGCTATGTGGAGAGAGGAATATAAGGTGGGAGGAGACAGAAGCTTGCTCTCCTTTTTGGCTGAGAAGTTGGCAAGGTAAGGTGTGGCTTTGTTCCTTTGTCTCACTGATCTTTCAGCATTTACCTCTATATCTGACTCTGGGTTTTTGTTATTAAGACTGATTAGAACTCGTACAACAACCAATGTTAGTGATGTCTTCATTTTACTATATTTTTGAATTAGTTATTACTGCTGTGCAAAAAATAACCGGTATTCACATTTTTAATTTTAGATGATCTAATTCTGAGCTGGGCTATAGTAGCCTGATTGGTAAAGTGCCTATATCATGCAGAGGCCCTGGGCTTCATCACCATGGGGTATGAGCCATGCTGGATGGCACAAACCTGTAATCCCAGGACTCAGGAAGTGCAGGTAGGAGGCTGTCCTCAGCTACACACTGAGTTCGAGGCCAACATGGGATACAAGAGATGCTGACTCTAAATAAATAAAGAGTAATAACTTAGATCTTATTAGGATTTATAGCTTTTCAGAAAATTCTTTTAAATATCCTAAAATGCAATCACAGTCCTACCTTTTAAAATACTCTTTAATTTGGTAGTCCTAGACTGAGTAAAAATGGTGGGGAAAACAATTAATTTGTTATTGCTTTTAAAGGAATGCTTTTGTTTTTAAACTTTGAATAATGATATGAGCTATTTGACTTAAGATGTTTTTTTTCTTTTAATTGCATTAAGAATATAGTCTTCCTTTGCTTGTTCATTTGCAATACTTATCAGGAATACATAGCTAATTTTATCACATACTTTTTTGGGGCCATCTGTTCGGATGATGTGGCCTCGCTTTTTTTTTTTATCCTACTTACAGAATTAATTACATCAGTAAATTAAAAAAAAAATTAAACCACCCTCAACTTCCTAGAATATCCGTTACTTGTTCATGGATATCCAGTCTCTCAATATTCTGCTAGATACAGAAATTCACTAGTCAGGGCCCTGTGACTCACCTGCCCTGTTTTGTGATGGCACTGTCTGCTCTGGAGTCAGGGGTTGATGGACCAGATTGTAATCACAGCACCTGGAAGCCTGAAGCAAGAGGATTACCACAAATTCGAGGCCAGCCAAGGCTACTGGAGAACAAGACCCTGTCAAGAGACCAGTGAGTCATGAATGCTTGGCTGGAAATAATCAATTTGAGGGCTGAAATCAATAAAATAGAATCAAAGAAAATACAAAGAATCAATGAGACAAAAGAGGTTGTTTTTTTTTTTTTTTTTTGAGAAAATCAGCCTTTATCAAGATTAACCAAAAGACAGAAAGAGAATATCCAAATTTAAAAAATCAGAAATGAAAAGGGGGACATAATAACAGACACTGAGGAAATCCAGAGAATCATCAGGTCATATTTCAAAAACCTATACTCCACAAAATTGGAAAATTTAAAGGAAATGTATAATTTTCTGGATAAGTTCCACATGCCAAAATTAAATCAAGACTAGACAAACAAATTAAATAGACCTATAACCCCTAAGGAAATAGAAACAGTCATCAAAAGTCTCCCAATCAAAAAAAGTCCAGGACTAGATGGTTTCAGTGTAGAATTCTACCAGCACTTCAAATGCCAATACTCCTCAATTTATTCCACACAATGGAAGCAGAAGGAACATTGCCAAACTCTTTTTATGAGGGTACAGTTACCCCGATACCCAAACCACACAAAGACACAACTAAGGAAGAGAATTATAGACCATTTCCCCTCATGAACATAGATGCAGAAATTACTCAATAAAATATTGGCAAACTGAATCCAAGAACACATCCACTATGACCAAGTAGGCTTTGTCCCAGAGATGAAGGGATGGTTCAACATACAAAAATCTGTCAATGTAATCCATCATATAAACAAACTGAAAGGAAAAAAAAATCACATGATCATCTCATTAGATGCTGGAAAAGCCTTCGAAAAAGTTCAACACTCCTTCATGATAAAGGTCTTGAAGAGATCAGGGATACTTAAATATAACAGAGACAATATTCAGCATGCCAACAGCCAATATCAAACTAAATGGAGAGAAACTCAAAGTGATCCCACTGAAATCAAGACAAAGCTGTCCACTCTCTCCATATCTATTCAGCATAGTACTTGAAGTTCTAGCTAGAGCATTAAGACAGCAAAAGGAGATCATGGGGATAGAAACTGGAAAAAGACCTGTATGATAAGAACTTCAAGTCTTTAAAGAAAGAAATTAAGGAAGATATCAGAAAATGGAAAGATCTCCCATGCTCTTGCATAGGCAGGATCAACATAGTAAAAATGCTAATCCTACCAAAAGCAATCTACAGATTCAAGGCAATACTGTTCAAAATCCCAGCAAAAATTTTCACAGACCTTGAAAGGACAATGCTCAACTCGATATGGAAAAACCAAAAATCCAGGATAGCCAAAACAGTCCTGTACAATAAAGGAACTTCTGGAAGCATCACAATAGCTGACTTTAAACTCTACTTTAGAGCTATAATAATGAAAACAGCTTGGTACTGGCATAAAACAGACAGGTGGACTAAAGGAATCTAATTAAAGACCCAGATATCGATCCAACCTCCTATGAACGTCTTCTTTTTGACAAAGAAGCTAAAATTATAAAATGGAAAAAAGAAAGCATCTTTAACAAATGGTGCTGTCATAACTGGATGACCACATGTCAAACAATGCAAATTGATCCATATCTATCACCATGCACAAAACTCAAGTCCAAATGGATCAAAGACCTCAACATAAAACCAACCACACTGAATCCCATAGAAGAGAAAGTGGGAAGTAGCCTTGAACACATTGGCACAGGAGACACTTCCTGAATATAACACCAGTAGCACAGACACTGAGAGCAACAATGAATAAATGGGACCTCCTGAAACTGAGAAACTTCGGTAAAGCAAAGAACACGGTCAACAAGACAGACTGGCAGCCTTCAGAATTGGAAAAGATCTTTACCAACCCCACATTTGACAGAGGACTTATCTCCAAAATATATAAAGAACTCAAGAAACATGGTATCAAATAACAACAAATAATAATCTAATTAAAAATGGGGTACAGATCTAAACAGAATTTTCGACAGAGGAAATTCAGATGGTGGAATAACACTTAAGGAAATGCTCAACATCCTTAGCCATCAGGGAAATGCAATTCAAAAGATTCCATCTTACCATTTTACACCTGTCAGAATGGAAGATCAAAAACTTTGATGACAGCTTATGTTGGAGAGGATGTGGAGAAAGGGGAACACTCCTCCATTGCTGGTGAGAGTGCAAACTTGTACAGCCACTTTGGAAATCAGTATGGTGGTTCCTTAGAAAATTGGGAATCAATCTACTCTGAGACCCAGCAATACTATTCTTAGGCGTATACCCAAAGGATGCATATTCATACAACAAGGACATCTGTTCAACTATGTTCAAGCAGCACCTAGAAGCAACTTAGATGCCCCTCAACTGAAGAATGGATAAAGAAATTGTGGTACATTTCAGTACTATTCAGCAGAAAAAAACCAAAAACCAAAAAACAATGACATCTTGAAAATTTCAGGCAAATAGACAGATCTAGAAAAAGCCTTCCTGAGTGAGGTAACCCAGACCCAGGAAGACAAATATAATATGTACTCACTCATAAGTGGATATTAGACATAAAGCAAAGGACAATCAGCCTACAGGTCACAACCCTAGATAACTTAAGTAACAAAGAGGACCCAAAGAGAAACACACATGGATTCGATTCGTCTAGGAAGGGGAAAAAGACAAGACCTCCTCAATAAATTGGTAACATGGGGAAGAGTGGGGAAGGGTGGAAGGGGAGAGGGGAGGAGGGAAGAAGAGTGGGGGAAACGCATAACTCAATAAAAATAATAACAAACAAACAAAAACTTAATGTTTTCCTATGGTGGTCCTAACTTGTTGCTTTGAAAACTATTATTATTATGGTGACATTAAGCTGTCATTGGTCCTTCCCATGTGGCTTGGTCGCTTTAGACAACCTATCTTTTGATTAGAAGACATAAAAACTCTTCTTGTCAGGGGATCTTCTTTATTTAAGTGTTGTTGATTGTGTTTTACTTATTTTTATATTATATATATTATTAATGTTGCTGCATTGTGGTGCATGTGTGTGGAGATGAAAGGCAACCTCCAGAGATCAGATCTGTTCCTCTGCCATGCAAATCCTGGGGATTGAGCCCAGGTCACCAGACTTGGTGGCAACGGTCTTTGCTCACCAGGGCATCTGTCTCCTTAGTTGTTATTTCCCCACAGGCTCTGTTCTCTATACTATTCACTACAGAAATGTATTTCGGTTCTGGGCATGGTAGTGTGCGTCACGCAGTTCTTGGAAGGCTGGTGTGGGAGGATTGCAGTCTGAAGCCAGCCAGGCTATGTCATGTGTTTGAGACCAGCCTGGAATACACGGAGCAAGGACATTCAAATAATCAAAAAGAAAAAAGCATGTTTTGATTTCCAGACCTTTCTTCTCTTTCTCTTGTTGTCTTTTAATGTCATTGTTTTCTGAGTTATAAAGAATGTTCTGGGTTGAGTTCCTAATTAAAAATAAACATCCTGGGCTGACTAGATGGCTCAGTTGGGTAATGGTGCTTACTCGCCAGCCTGAAGATCTGATGTGGGTCAGGGTCCATATGATTGAAGACAACTGAAAATGTTCTCTAACACACACACACACACACACACACACACACACACACACACACACACACACACACACACACACACACCAGCAGCAGCAACAACAAATTTAAAAAATCTGGTTGCATAGATTGTCCTTGTTCAGTAGAGCACAGATGAGGGTTTTTTATTTTTTTTTATTTTTTTTTTTTTTCTGTCTCTGCTACTTGGAGTCTAGTGACTCTAGTGGTAAGGATATAATAACTTGTCTATTGATCTATTGATTCTTCTATGTGTGCTTACTGAATTGGGGGGGGGCTTTGGTCTTGGTTTGCTTGGAATGAGGATCTATGAACATTTATATAGAACATTTCCAAGCACATTGCTTTCAGTCATGAAGTCCCTGCCTGCTTGTCTGTGGTCTTGTTTTCTAGGGACATACTCCGGCAGCCCTAAGTCCGCTGGTAGTGTGTCTCCTTTCTCTCACGGACCTGAGTGCCCAGGTTAGGAACCTGCTGGCCCTTGACCCTGCATTTCTGTCAAACCAAAGGATGGGTGGAGCCCTGGCTGGATTCTCTGGGTCAGACACTCTCAACTGTCAAGGCCATCAGTTGTCTCTTGCTGCAGCCCACCTCTGGGATGTTTTTTCTTCCTGGATGCCTCTTGCATAGTGTTTGGATGGCCCTACTGCAACATACCTTCAACCCCTTCGCGGGAATGTCCTAGAAATTTACCATAAAGTTCCAGGACCAAGGATGTGATTGCTGACTTCTACTGTGGAATACTGTTTCCCATGTTTAATTCTTTTTGTTTGTTTGTTTGTTTTGAGACAAAGTTTCTCTGTGTGGCCCTGGCTGTCCTGGAACTCACTCTGTAGACCAGGCTGGCCTTGAACTCACAGAGATCTACCTGCCTCTGCCTCCCGAGTGCTGGGATTAAAAGTGTGAACCACCACCACCCCTGTTCCCATATTTAATTCTTTGGCTATATTGTTGATAAATCAGAATGGCGAGTTAGTTAAATGTACAAAAGCCAGGATAAGAGCAATTTTGGATGGGTCAGAATACAAAAGTGATTTTCACTGTCACCACTAGGTGGTGCCACCAATTAGTGAAAACAATGAGGTTGTTCTTGCTGACCAGCCTTGTGTGGACCATGTATGAACAAGTATATGTACGCACAAGTGAGGGTATCGCGAGTTCCCGCGGGGCGACACTGGCTTTAAAGTGTGCTTGCACATGCAAAGCAAAGCCACTCATTGAGTTGAGGCTCTTTGGAAAGCGTGGGATTGAAGTGAGACAAGAACTCCCAAAGACTTGAGCATCCTCTGGCCGTCCAAAAGTCCCGCCAAAGAAAGCTGCCCGTGGAGTACTGCAGAAGAAAGACTCAGCTGCAGGAGGAAATGCGATGACAGAGCCTCAGGACAGCTTTCCTGAGGCTGGGACTACCTCATCATAGGCAGCCCCTCTGAGGTCATCAGTCTAGCAAACCCTACGTCCAGTCAGGGCCACCCAAAATCATCAGTGAAGCAGTCACGCAATTAAAAGCAGGGAAACGCTCTCCCACGGTGGACAGGACGAGTCACTTGTGAACCCTGCAGACTGCAGCCTGCTGCCCCTGAGTAACCAACGCAGCTAATAAGATGGCCACTTCACGGCCCTAGCTTTTATCCAAGAGGAGAGGAAATGTGTACCGTGTGTATCTGAGTGCCTCTCAAGCCCTGGCCCCTGGAGCTCTCACCCTTACTGCACACCATCTTCCGTTGTCTCTGGTGACTCCAGCAGTACCTCTCCCCATCGTCACTAAAGCTCTGCTGATGGCTTGTGGCAGACACTAACCCACAAAGGTGAATCGTGGCAAGTTTCTCCCCTTCTCTGCCCTCAGTTTCCCTAAGGTAGGCTGGGGTGGGATGATTCCTGGGATCCCTTAGGAATGACCGGGGGTCTAATGGCCTGCACATTGCAGGGTGGTCCCCGGCTTGTGTGGAGTGGGTGCCTCCTTGGCGAAGTCTGGGAGAGAAGTTCTCTGTCTCTGTCTCTCTCTCTCTCTCTCTCTCTCTCCTCTTCCTCTCCCTATTCCCCACTCCCTCAGCTCCCAGCAGGCTTTCTGTTCAATGTGCCTCTAGGGAAGACAGCTGGCTCCAGAGCCCCAGAAGGAGGAGTTCTTTACTCAAGCCTCATTAAAAGTTCAAGTGACTTCTCCAGAGGGCTGAGGACGCCTCTGGAGTCATGAGACCGGCCACTCCTGAGATCGACTTGGCCAAAGGTGACATTTAGCCCTTTGAGCTGCAGGAGGTGTTTACAAAAGGTAACAAAGAAAGCAGTCACAACTGGGATTAGGGGAGGGGAAATAACCTTAGAGGTCACCTCTACCATGGGGCCTCACAGAGGAAACAGTGGGGCCTAGGAAGGGTCTTGCCCATCTTGCCCAGCAGAGTGGAGCTGCTGCCCAGCCTGAGAGCCAGCCCGGGGTTAGGTAAACACTCCTGTTGGGGGGGGCACTCACCAGAAGGAGCTTGGAGGAAGGAGCTGAAGGACCGACCCCTGAGGGTTGGAGCACAGAACTGGGGCTTTGGGGAGCCCCCACCCCTGCAGATGAGATCCCAGTCAGCTTACAGACAACAGGGATGCTTTGGGGGACCATGAGCCTCATCTGTGATGACTGGCAGGGGTGGGGTAGGGGATGGCGTCGGAGATTCAGAACCAATAATGACAGAGTTGAAGACTGCACATTCCAATCACTGTCTGAGTCCCTGGCTGGGTAGGAATGACCTGAGCTTTGTGACAGGGAGGATGAGAGAGCAAGGGGGCCTTGGATGTGGACTGCTGGTGGCCCTCATCAGGATCCAGCCCGCCCCGACTGATGCTCATAGGCCTTGGGCTTAGCTGTGGAGGACATTGCAGGCTGCAGTCACAGAGCCTGGGAGTTGTGTAGGTGCAACCCTTGCACCTTTAACATCTGTAGACTGTTTTCTCGGAAATTGAAGCCCAGAGGAGGGCGCTCCCTCTGCGAGGAGGCAGGAATAGACAGGCTCTTGACCTCTTATTCCTGAATTCAGGGCCCTCCCCTCAAGCAAGCCAGTCCCACAGCTCCTCTGTCTCCACCCACTCTTCCTGCATGGCCTCCCCTCAAACAGCCTTCTGGCCGTGCTCTTGGTCGAGAACCTTGTCCAAACAGGCCTCTCCCACATTTCCTGGCAGCTCTCCAGCCTGCAGGAGCTGAGACAACCTTAACTTCAGGGACCGTGAGGACCGAGCAGAGGCTGCTCAGGGAGCTTCCGAGTGAAGGGGGGCCCTGTGGCTTACAGATGTTGGGCCTTCTGGGGAGCACAGCCCTTGTGGGCTGGATCGCCGGCACTGTGCTGGCTATCGTGATGTTGCTACTGCTTCTGGTCATCTGTCTTTTCCCCAGATCACAGGAGCATGACGTGGAGAGAAACCGAGTCTGGCAAACTCAGCCTCGACTCTTCCACAGCCGGCGCCGGGGTCTCCAGGGAGCCTTTCACCATCACCATCACCGTGGCCGTGGCCACGTGTCTGGGGTGGCCAGTGCAGGCTTTCATCACCACCATCTCCATCACCATCACCAGCGCCACCATTCTCCTCATCGCCCTCACCACCATCACCATGCTCATGGAGCCCGCCGCTGAGGCCAATGGATGGCAACTACCTGGCCCTGCCCTCATCCTACACCGAAATGAGTGGACCCCAACGCTACCATAGAAAAGGATGTGTCCCTGGGGTGAATGGGAAACCCTGCTTGGGTTTCATTTGTGTACGAGCCCTTCTCCCACTGAATGACAGAGGCCTGGGAACCACTTGGGTAGCCCTTACAGTGTAGGGTTTGGGCTTGGAGCTGGGCTGACTGGACATCCTACCTTGTGACTGCAATTCTTGATGACCCCAGATGTATCAAGGGTGTCTAGTAGAACCCCGTGGATATGAAGTGCTTCTCTGGCTCGGGAGTCCCTATCATGCCCCTCCAGGTGTATGGGGCAGCCAGCCCATTCATTGTTGCTTGGATAGAACAGAAGCCACCAGAAATTGCTTGGCTATAACAAATAAAAGCCACCACAAAGCATCTGTTTTTTGTGCAGAATGTTCTTAATTGTAGCACAGTGGGAGGTGAGAGCCCCTGGGGCAGAGCCCTGTGAACTCTTCTGGGGGCTGGGGTGGGATCTGCCTGTAGAATGGGGAGAAGTAGGTGGCCCCCGCCTAAGCTAGAAGGCAACATTCAGTGTGGACACCCAGGGCTTTGGAGAAAGGACAGCTGAGACCATGTAGCCTCTGGTGCTCCTCTGAGCCTGGTCCAGGGCAGGCACTGCCCTCTTGCTGCACTGGGTGTGTTTCTTTGGGGACTGGATAGGGATTCTCATCCAGACCTTGAGTCTCCAGCCTGCCTGTTTGCAGATTCACAATAGTGGCTGATAAGACCAGAGGGAGCAGCAGAGTTATTTAAATTGCTTGGAGTGCTGTGTGGCCTAGACCTCAGTTTCCCCTTCTTTAAAATGACATAGATAGTAGAGACGTCTACCAAAGTCAACTGGCATGCAAGGTCTCAAATGCTACCTACCTACCTACCTACAAAGGGAAAGGAAATCTTGTCGCAGCCTAAGCCTGGGAACATGGGAGAAACCAGGCAGGCTCCGTGGGGGAGGGAACTTGCCAGACAGTCTCTGTGACTCACTAGAATAGAATGTCCCTTTTCCTTCCCTTTCCCAGTGGACTCTCTGTGAGGACGAGGGGAGGAGTGCCCAGTGAGAAAGGGGGAAGATAAATGACAATGATAACCATGCTAGATTTCTGTGATGGGAAAGTGAACAAGAGGTCTGATCTGATGGATTGATTTCTCTCTAGAGTCTTCACCATACCCTCCTCTCCTTCCTCATGCTCAACCCAGCCCAGCCCTGAGCCCCTCACAGCCTCTGCATCCTGCCTGCTGCAGACCTGCCCACTTCTGTGGCTTCAAGGGGCCTTGACTGATAATTCAAGAATGGGAACGAGGGGAAAGTTTAGGTGGAAAACTATATAAGGTAGAAGGTAATAGAGCTGGACAAGTGTCCTGTATTCCTGATGGAAATGCCAGGCCATTCTCCCCACACACACTCAAAGAACAGGCAAAGGAGAAGCAAGATAAACAATCACGCTCACAACAGCCTCTGGGGCTCATCTCCCAGCCTGCCCAGAGGATGCTGGGGGTTCAGATATCTCTGATGTGTGCTTCCTGTTTACATCTCTCTGCTTCTGGTTGCCCCAGTTAAGACAAATATTGCCAGGGGCTTGACTCCCTGTACCCATGAGGAGGATGAGCCCAGATTGTTAGAGCATCTTAGGAAAGGGGCTGGGCTAGAATAGAACAGTGTGTTGTTTGCTCTCCTCCCTAGTAGCTGATTACCCATCATGCCACTGAAGTTCTCTTGGGCCTTGGAGAAAATCTGAAAAAGATCCTGGCTGCATGACCTTGAACCCTGTTCTCTCTCTCTTCGGGGTGTGTGTGTGGGGGGCTGATCAGGCGAATGGTGATCAGGTGATCACTCTGTATGTTTCCTGTGAAGAGCAAGTTGGAGTACCGGAATAGAATCCCTGCTCTGCCATTTGGTGCTGTCCTTATCCTGACTCGCAACAGTCCTGGTCAGGCATATCTGCTCTGTGACTGCACCTGTAAAACGGAGACTCATCACTGCGTAGGGCTGTGGAACCACTGTTTATGAGACAGACAGGCCTAGCTGTGTCCCTGGAAGACTCCATTTTTCATAATATGGTAAGGGGTAGGTGGTAACACAGATTCCTTTCTGGATGTGGTGTAGTCTCAGGAGGCGCCAGGTTTAAGTGGGCATGGGCAGGGCTCCCTCCCCTGATGCCTCTCAAGGGCAGTTAAGGATTGATCCTGCATGCAAGCATGTGGGGCTGGGGCGGGCTAAGTGCTGAGGAGGTGGTGGCTATGGGTCACAGGCCTTCAATCACAATTGGAGGAAGGGATTCAGGAAGTAGTCCCAGCTGCTCAGACATCTCCCTGCCAAGTTCCAGGCAGCACCAACGAAAACCACTGCAGGCGTCGTGGAAGAGCCATGGCCACCTGGGGTGGTCACTAGACAAGGAGTCAGAGCTGACACGCCTGAGATCTGGGGTAAGTCTTCACAGCACCCAGTGTGAGTAATGGGCCCCGGGTGGCAGCAAAAGGGGGGCCCTTTTGTGTATAGAAAGTGGAAGGGCCCCACGATGTGTCACTGGAGAAGGTCCTTCCCTGTTTATACCATACTTTCCAACCCTGCCCAGAAAGTGAGGCCAATTACAACCTGCCCTCTCTCCCATCCCGCCCCCCGAAGGCCCCTGGCATCCATAAAGACCTGTGTGCTGTCTCACCTTGCCTCCACTTTGCTCAGAGCTGACATGTGTCTTTTTCCAGCCCAGGTTCAGGAGCTGGGAGGGCAGCAGAGAGGCCAATTGGAAGGCTGGCGACGGGTACCTCCCCCAGAGGAGCCAGGCTCCTCCTGGGTACACCGATGACACCGATGGGGGAGGCTGTGTCCTCCCAAGTTCCATTTTTTTTTTTTTTATCAGTCACTCTTGAAAATCTTAAGGCATTACTAATGGGCCAGGGCTGGCCTGGCATCTCTCTCAGCCACATTTCCTCCTCCTTCCCTTGCCCCCTCCATGTCCAGAGAGTCATGAGTTTACATCTTCCCTGATGGTGCTTCTAAAAGCTGCTAGTGGAGTTGACCACATCTCTTGCAGGTCTGACCTGGAGTTAAAAACTAGATCAAAGATCATCTGATTCCAGCAAAAGCCAAGGATGGCACAATCCAAGACCTCAGGCCAGTGTCTCAGAAGACCAAAGAGAGGCAGCCACCCAGCATAGAGTCCCTGTGACAATCAACAGCGCCTGTCTCTGATGGGACGCTAAGGCTCAGAGACCACCCACGTGTGGCCGGCGTGTGCCACTCAGGATCATGGAGACGGCAGTGATTGGAATGGTGGCCGTGCTCTTTATTGTCACTGTGGCTATCACCTGTATCCTCTGCTACTTCAGCTATGACACAAAGAGCCATGACCCAGAGAGGGGCCCCAGGAACAGCTTCACCGTGGCCACATTCCGCCAGGGAGCATCGCTCTTCACAGGGCCTGGTCTCCAGTCCCGGCCATTGCCAAGTACCCAGAACTTCTGGACCGTTGTGTGAGGCTGGCTGTCCCTCATTGCTTGTTCAACTAGTGGGTCGGGCCCATCGACGCCTTCAATAAGCATTGTCTGGTGTCTCACTCCTGCCAGGCCTCCATGTTTGCCTTTCAATGTTCCACAAACCTCTTGCCTTCTCTCATTCCGGCTTGCTCTGTCCTCTCTTCTGGAGGAGCTGAGGTGTTGGGATCAGGTATGAGTTAAGCCTAAGCTGGGCCCTACTCACAACGGGGCTGAGGACCTGAGGAGGTGTGGACAGACGGACAGACACCGTGTGGCTTTCTATGGTGGGGCAGCTCCAGGCGGCTATGGAACCTCACCAGAAGTTAGCACCCTGTTGGCAGGATACCTGTGCCAAGTCTATTTGCCACCCAAGGAACCAGTGCCCGCAAGTGGAAATTTGGGGAACTACTTCTTGTTCATTTGTAATTTTTGGATGCCACACAACGCCCAACTTGCTCCTTAATCAGTCCTGAAATTCTGACACCAAAGGGCTGTTTTCTGGGAACAAATGACTTATTTTATAACTGCGAATGTATATCCTTTTATGGGTCTTTCCAAATCTGCTTTGGAAAACCACAAAAGGAAGCAGAATAGAAAAAGAACCACAGAAAGCACAAGGTGTTTCATTAGCAGGAAGGCCACAGAGAAGACTTGAAACACATTTTGAACAGACTTGCTTTATTGCTATAGTCCGACAGGCCACATCTATTCTTAGCAAATGTGAGCGATTTGCGTCACTTAGGAATGATAGAAACATTGTGAACTGAAAGATAATCCCAAAAAGTTAAATGTTACATTTCAGCACATGTGAAGAAGTTGCTGTTTTTATCACAAATAAAGGGACATTTGGTTTTTTATTAATAGAAAATCTGCTTTCTCTATGATCACAGAATAGATTGTTTATTTAAAGACTATGATCAGAAGAGTGGAAAACGGTGGGCCTGCTGCATTGTATACCTGCATCTAGCCCTGCATAGGTGGCTATCTCAGGACCTGACTTGTCAAAGTGGACAAGATTGAACAAGGGGACTCAGGGATGTAAGGGTGTCCAGAATGTGGCTGCCATGGGAAGGATCCAGAGAGACAGGCTTGGGTCTGGAGATGTGTGGAGGTGGAGATGAAGGGATAGAGGTGCAGGGAGGGAGTCAGGGTGAGGGTGGGGTGAATCTGGGGAGGTCATAGAAGCTCCTGGAAATGTGTCCTCATTACTGTGGATACCAAGTCCCTGACTGGGGCTTTCGTAGACTTGCCAGAAGGGGGACTGGGAGTCCTGGGAACTAAGTTGGGGGTTGAAAGTCAGTGTGGTGTTAAGATGTCTGCTAAGGATGAGCACATGTGAGGGAGAAAGGCAGAAGGAGGGCCGAGCAGAGGAAGAAGCCAACCCTCACCTTAGCTCCCTCTGAGTGGCTGCTGGCCCGGGGTCTGGTTTCACCCCAGGCAGAGCTCTGGCCTGAGGCAGTCTCTAAAGACCTTCCTTGGAGGGCCGCAGGAACTCTGCAGAGCCCCCTTCCCAGTGACACCTACACTGTTTGGAGGTGGGTGAGTCCCCAGATGCGATGAAACACTTGAACACGGGGGTCCTTAAGAAGCAGCTTCTGGTTATGGAGCTTTATTGCAGCAGTAGACGCCCTAACTATGACTCGATCCATCCATCTACTCAGTCGATCATGTACAGAGTCCTCTCCTCCATACGTTTTACTCATTCATTCTACAGCTCATTCACCTGTCCTCCAGTCAGTGAGCATGTGCAGAGCTCGGTGTGCTCAAAGAAGGGGGAGTCAGACAGAACTAGTTCCTGCAGGGACAGAGCAGGAACAACATGCTTTGGGTGCTGGGGGTGGGAAAATTTGGGAAGAGGAGGTCCCCTGAGCTGGACTGGAGGGGAGGAGAGACCAGTGAGCAGATCCAGGAAGGTGTTGGCACAGGGAACCTGTAGGGCAGCGTTGCCTGTCACGAAGGAGATGAGGCTGGACACCAGTCACCTCCTAAGGGAAGCATAATTCCAGGCAATCAATGCTAAGTAAACCACTGAGGCAGGCAGCCTTGCTTGCTTTTTCAGGCTAGGCAGGCGCAGCTGCCAGGGCAGGGCCAGATGCTGCTGCTGCTGCTGCTGCGGGAGTTGGCTCTTGAAACAGGACATAGACCCCAGGCTCCCAAAGGAGGTCAGAGAGATGCTATCCAGAAGAGGAGGACGCCGAAAAGGGATGGTTGTCCTCCCTGCCATAGCAAATGAAAAGGTTGCAGGGTACAGCTTGAGCAGGGGTGGTAAAGTGGGGAGAACACAGAATAGAGAATCTGGGAGTGGGGTTGCCCAATTTAACAAATAAAAAACATAATAGTGCCAGATAAGCAGGAAATTCATGTAGATGATAAGTACTTTCTAGTATAAATGTATCTCATGAGATATTTGGACCATACACTAAGATGTCCATTGTCTATATAAGATCAAGTGTTACTGGGGCATCCTACATGTTATCTGGTAACCCTATGGGGACAGGATGGAGAGGGTGGGGAACTGGCTGAAGACAGCAGGGAGCTGTCAGAGGAGAGCATAGAGAAGAGGTCCCTGAAGTTTGCATTGGTGAGAAGAGTGAACAGTCACTTTTCAGGTTGTGATGTGTACATGGTTTGTGCATATATATATATATATATATATATATATATATATACACACACACACACACACATATATATATATATATATATAGTGTTGTGTGTGTCTGATGTGTAGTGTGTATATGGCTCGTGATATGTGGTATGTGTAATATGTACAGTGCCTGTGTAGTATATGTGTTATCTTAGTTATGGTTTCTATTGCTTGAGGAAACACCATGACCAGAGCAACTTGGGAGGAAAGGTGTATTTGGCTTCTGTTTCCACATCACTGTTCAATCATCGAAGGAAGCCAGGACAGGAACTCAATCAGGGCAGGAACCTGGAGGCAGCAGCTGATGCAGAGGCCACGGAGGAGTGCTGCTTCCTGGCTTGCTCAGCCTGCTTTCTTACAGAATCCAGGTCCACCAGCCCAGGGATGGTACCACCCACATCAATCACTAATTAATCACTAATTTAAAAAATACTCTATAGGCTTGCCTACAGCTCAATCTTATGAAGGCATTTTTTTTCCAATTGAGGTTCCCTCCTTTTAGAGGACTCTAGCTTGTGTCAAGCTGATCTAAAATTAGCTAGCAATGTGGTATGTGTATGATATGTGCTGTGTGTACTGAGGGGTGGTATATGTGATGTGTGTATGTGGAGTATATTTTGTATGTGTGTTATAACTATGTGTGATATATTGTAGTGTGTGTGTGTGTGTGTGTGTGTGGTGTGTGTGTGTGTGTGTGTGTGAGATAAGTTTCTGTGCTGTGTTGTGTGTGTCTGGTATGTATGGTATTTGTATGGCATGTGAGGGATGTGATGTGCCATGCTCCCTGTTGCAGCCTGTTGTGTAAGAAGGACAGGCTCAGCAACAGCCAGCAGGGAGGCCCCTTACTACCAAAGGCTGTCTTCTACCCACTAGCCCCAAGAGAGTAAGGTAGCAGAACAAGGACAAGACAGAATGGCACCAGAACACCAGCAAAGCAGAGGGTTTACCTGGTGGGAGTGAGGGCAGCGGCTGTTCCAGGCCAGCCTAGGAATCTGGGGCAGAGCCATTCTGGCACCCAGCCCTCTGGGTTCTGAATCTAGTACTTTTTCCACTTGCTCATAGCTACTGACAGTCTCTAAGGATTCTTACACCGTGGCAGGCGCTGTGCTCTCACCATACATCATTTTGTCAGTGCCACAGCAGCCCCACGATCTCCATTACACAGCCCCCCCCAGGCTGCTTTGTGAGTGCATTGGGCCAACAGCAACTCCACAGGAGCAAGGCTGGGTTGCTTATACCTCAGCAGGATCCAGTTCACATCTTCAGAAGTAATGGAAGCTTGGGGACCTGGCTCCCCAGCCTTACCTAAGCAAAACTTACTGACACCCATCCCTAGCTGTGCACTTGCTTTGAAGATAGGGCCTTTGCTACCTGCAACCTCTCTCGGCAGCTCCTGAGCCCTGAGAATCCTTTGAGGAGCCCTCCCCTTGCTGGAAGAACAGACTTCAGTCCACTGAAGCTCCTGCTCAGATTAACTGCCTCTTGCTCCCACAGGTCTAACTTCCCCTCCTGCTTCTTTGCTAGCTTCAGCTCTGTGAGGGTTCTGGGTGCTCCAGACAGTGTCTGTTAATCCACAACTGGTTGGGGTGCAGACATGAGAGGCCCACTTAGCTTGTTTGCAAGATGAAAGATGGAGATCCTGAGCCCCCAGCTGTAGGAGACAGGGGGAAGGGCACCCCCACTGTGCCTTCTCTCCAGTCCCTGGCTCTGAAACCTGGCGGGGCTTTTCTGTGGGACTTGCTGCATTCTGGAATCAAGAGGCCTTGAAATAACATGTTTTCCGGAAAAGTACCTTCCTTAGAGGAAACCACTTGTTCCAAGGAATAGAAAAGGGTCATTGTGTCTTGCCAGGTCCCCATTCCTGAGGTCATGACACTTGAAAAGGCAGGCACAGTTGGAGACATGGAGGCCTGCAGCTGCTTCACACTCCCATCCAGATGCCCCCAGCCAGCACATCTGCAACAGGAGGGGCTGGCTGGCACACCCTAACATGACCATAATGATCCACATTAGGCAGGCTTCAAAACAATGAGGTGAGTTTAAACTCCACACAAGAGATCATTCATCATTTATTAGCAAGCAAGAAGTAGAGTGGTTTGGAGGACGTACAGCTGTGTGGTGAAATTCGACTTTTGGTGGAATGCACTTCTCTGCATAGAAGATGTGGAGAACTCTAGGCCCTGGTGGACCACAGTCTGGGTGAGTGAGGCTGTGTGTCTCATCTTAAGCAGCCCCCAAAGGCCTAGGGGCTTCTCCTCCGGGCAGTACTATTGGCAGATGGCAAAACCCTTTAAGAGGCGCTTGGGTGGCTGGGGACCTGTTTTTGAAAGGCACAGTGGACCTGGGCTTTTCTTCATCCCTTCTTATGCCCCTCTTATATATGGGTGTTTCTGTTCTGCCATGATGTGCGGCCTCAACACAACACAGGCCTAAAAGCAACAGTATTGACAGTTCTCAGAGGACTGGACTCTTCAACCCATGTCTTCTTCAACTCAACTCTTCAACTCAAGCCTTCTTCCTGAGACTGGGACTCACTCTGTGGCCCAGGCTGGGTCCTTAACTCTTGATTCTTTACCTCGGTCACCTGCATCCTAGGATTACAGGCATGACACCACACCCAGCTCTGAGAAGGGTTTGGGAAGAATGCAGAGATACAAGGAACTGTTTTGAACTTGCTGGCCCGTGGGAGAGGCTTGACTGTCCTATCTGGGCCCCATGCCTTCTGAAAGGGCATTAATCCCAACCCCAGGTCTCCAGTTGTGTGTGTACGGCTGATGAACCTACCTACCTACCTACCTACCTACCTACCTACCTACCTACCTACCTACCTACCTACCGGGGCAGCTCCCATGTAGAGGAAGTAACAGAGCCCACCGCTAGGATGTTCCTTGTGGCCTCATCTAACTTCCACACAAGGCCTTTCTGGCTGCCAATAGCCCTCATCTAGAAAGCCGGGGCTGTGATGTTTCTTTCAGAGGTGCCCTGTCCTTCTGAGTTCTGGGAACCTTGGCAGCCTAGCCACAGATAAAGGTGGTGATTTTAGCATCAGTTAACTTACCCCACCTGTCAGTCATTGTCCTTGCAAAGAGCTGGACAGCCCTCCTTCTCTTCCATGCCCCAGGGCCGGAGGATGTTCTTCATATATAGACCTGGACTCCTAGAAGCTTTGGGGAGGCCTCTGTGTCCACCTTCTAACTTCTGGTGTCTGTAGTTGGTAAATAACGTTCTCCTGAAATGTCCATGGCTTATTCCCCAGAACCTATAGATATGGCTTATTCACAAGAATGATTCAGATCACAGATGACAGACACTAATCAGTTGACCTTGAAATAACAAGGTCACATGGGAGGATCCAATATAATAAAAATATGTTCTTCAGTATGGAAGAGGGAGGTAGAAGAATTAGGTCAGAGCCATGAGATGAGAGGGGATGCCAGTTAAGGTGTGGTAGTTTCTAGAAGCCGATGGAAAAGGTAACTACTCACTTCACCCCTGTAGCCTCCAGCCAGGAATGCAGCCTGTTATACCTTCTGTGGTTGTTAGAGGTTTCGTTTGTTGTTTTCAACTCTTGATTGCTCTTTTAGTACTTCAGGAGCTTTTAAAGTAGTCATAGATAAAACAGGGACTGTCATTTACAAATGTTTACTCTCATTTGGTACCACTCAAGTGTAGGAACTCTAACAAGAATATTTGGTAGTTTGTATGACTTCAAATACAGACCTTTCTTCTCATGAAAGATAGGTTTCCATTAAAATGATGTTTGTTTTAGAACTAATATTATACTTATTTATTTGGGATAGAGTCTTGCTACGTAGCCCAGGCTGGCCTTGATCTCACTGTCCTGTCCAAGCCTCCCAGTGCTGAGATAGGAGTGTACCATCTAAGCAAGGTTTAAGGTGTTGAGAAGTCCCACCTATTATCCTGCCTTGTGTATGCACCAGGATATATCCATATATTTCTCTATTGATGGAATCTTGTGCTCAATCAGCCCCACAGACCAAGATGTCCTTGAATCAGCTCCTGTAGTTAGTCCTATTCTTGGCTTCTGAAACAGATGGTGTGGCTTTTGATGGGCAGGTCTGAGCAATGAAGAGGCTGTGAGCTTGGGGGGATGAGGCCTTGGACTGTCCTAGGGGTGAGGCTAGGAAGAGAGGTATGCACTCCCACTGAGCAGGGTGAGAGCAGGAGTGGCAGGGCAGTCAGTAAGTCAGTCAGACCCTGGACACTGGGTAGTGTGCACACTTACTACCCAGTGTTGTCCTATGGAAACAGGGGGCATGAGTGCAATCATGTCAATGCAAGGTGTTCCTGGAGTATTGTTTTAATTGCAAAACACTGTAAAGATCCAACTGTTCATCAGTAGGGGAATTGAATACATGAGCAAATTATGGTACATCTACAAAGTGGAATAAAAACATGAGCTGCTGGCCACAATAAATAGGGGGAAATACAGCAAGTTACAGAACGGTTTCAGAAAAGACAAAAAGAGCACCACTCAGTTGTGGGAGCACTGCGTGGGAGCATTGGCCAGGCGTGGGAACGCTGCCTGTCACCCCAGCTCTTGAGGCAGGAATTTGAGATCTCTGGCTGCATCTGTGAATCTGAGGATAGTTTCAAAAACAAACCGAGAAGCAGAACAACAGCAACAAAAGAGATTTTAAAACAAAAATGAAAATTCCTCCTCTGTAAAAAGACAAAAACAAAACCTCCTGATATAGGGTGGGGTGATAGCTGGGCAGTTAGGAGTGCTTACTGCTCTCGACCTCTTGGGAGGACGCCAGTTTGGTTTTCAGCATCCAAATAGCAGCTGGAAACATCTGTAACTCAGGATCCATGAAATCTGGCCACCTCCAGCTCCTGCACACACGTGATGCATATACATACACCGGGGCACACACACTTACACATACTTTTAGAAACTTTCTAATTTCCACATTACATGCCTGCTTATGTGACTGTGGAATAATAGCTCAGAAGGGTGTGATGCCTCAGGGGGCAGGTTTGGATTCGGGAAACTTAACTTTCACTTTTGTACCTGTTGAACGTCTGATCTTAAACAAGTGTGTGTGTGTGTGTGTATGTGTGTGTGTGTGTGTGTGTGCGCCATCATTTTAATTAATTATTAATTAATTTTAAGAGAGGGTTGTAGCTGGTTGTTTTTACTCTTTGCTCTTTTTGGGGAGGGGGGCCCGCTACTCAGCTCCCAAATAAATCACGCTTACAAATACCCAGTCTTAGCTTGGCTTATTTCTAGCCACCTTTTCTTAGCATTAATTATCCCATGTACCTTTTGCCTCTGGGGTTTTTCCTTTCTTTGTTTCTTTATATCTCTTCTTTCCTTCTTATTCCATGTCTACCTGTGTGGCTGGGTGTCTGGCCCCTTCTTTTCTTGCTCCTCAATCTCTTTTCCCCCAGATTTCTCCTCCTATTTTCTCTACCTGCCAACTCTGCCTATCCTTCTTCTGCCTTGCTATTGGCCATTTGGCTCTTTATTAGACCAATCAGTTGTTTTCAGACAGGCAAAGTAACACAGCTTCACAGAGTTAACCCAATGCAACATAAAAGGATGCCACACACCTTTGGATCATTAAACAAATGTTAAAATAATATTCCACAACAGAAGTTCTCTCTACATTTACCTGGCTGTTCTAGAGATCACTATGTAGACCAGGCTGGCCTTGAACTCATAATGTATCATGGCAGGAAAATGTCGCTGAAGATAACTCTGTCCATGGAAGCCAAGAAACAAAAATGAGAAAAGAGGGCCTATGTCCTGGTAAACCTTTCAAAGACGTGTCCCCAATAACCTCACTTCCTTTGGTGAATCACCACCCCAAAGGGTCCACTAGCTTCCTGTGGCACCATGGGTGGTAAGCAAGCCTGTAACACGTGAGTCTTTGGAGTGCATGTCAGATCCAGGCTACAGCACAAGCACCCCTTCCCCACAGGAAGTTATGTGGCCATAGAGGTCAGCGATGAGCTGTGAAAGGGGGACATGTTGTCTCGCATGAGGCAGCCTTCCAGGACTTCCTCCACTTGTACAAAGCCACCCTCCCACAAGCCCAGAGACAGCATTGGTGTTAGCAACATTTTACAGAGACTCCAACCCCTACCCCCATACTCAAATTGGTATAAAGTTGAGGTCAGAATTACATCTCTTTATTTTCTATGTCTTTCAGATGGAGGCTCATTTCAGTCTCTCTGGATTCTTAAAGAAATATCTCAAAACAAACAAACAAACAAAAAGCAAAACAGGGTCTCAAAGCAACAGCAGGACCCAAGAAAAACAAAAATCCAGCCTCGCTCAGTTCTACCCTTTCCAGGGTGCAGCCTTTTGTTTTGGAAAGGATCTGCCATTCTACAAGAAGTTTGAAAGCCTGCAGCTCAGGAGATGTTTCCAGATTGAGCTGAGCTGGATGTGTTGGCATGGTGGTGCACATCTGGAATCCGAACACTTGGGAAGCAGGCAGGAGGAGCAGGAATTCAAGATCAGCCTGAGTTAAGTGAAACCCTGTCTCAAAAAACAAAACAGGCCAAGTGTGGTGGCTCATACAGCTTTAATCTCAGAAGGCAGAGGTAGGAGGATCTCTGTGAGTTCCAGGCCAGCCATGATTTCGTAATGAGATCTCTCAAAAATAACAACAATAACAACAACACCCCCCCCCCAAAAAAAAGAAAGAAAAAAAAAGTTCAAGAAAAATAGAAAGTTAGACTAGTTTAGATTACATGAGACTCTTATCTGAAAAGCAGGGGGAGGGGATTTACATAAAATAGATGCCAATTTAAAAAGTTCACTTAAAAATGGAGAAAGATCAGGAGGCAGAGGCAGGTGGATCTCTGTGAGTTCGAGGCCATCCTGGTCTACAGAGCGAGTTCCAGGATAGCCAGGGCTTCACAGAGAAATCCTGTCTCAAAAACAAAACAAAAAGCAAGAAAAAGGAGAAAGATTTCACAAACATTTAATATTTAAAGGATAATATTTTAAAAATAAAGTCAACCTTAAAACACAGCTCCATGTGGCGGTCTTGGTCTGTTATTATGACAAATATTACTGAGGTGGGAATCTCAGTTTTCTCAGAGGTTGACTAAATTATTAAAGGTTTGCCTTGAACGTCACATTAGGCGTCATATTAGGGACATGTTGCTTCGTAGAAGCTCATTTCCTGTGTTTTCTTGGCTTGCTTGTTGTTATTGTTTTATTTTGTTTGCTATTCTACTTCACCCTGAAGCTGGGACTAGCCTGGACTTGACGATGTAGCCCAGGATGGCCTGGAATTCCTGATCCTCCTGACTAATCTGTCTTGATTTCCTGAGTGCTAAGATTGTATACCTGCATCATCATGCTTGGCTTTTGTTTCCTTTAAAATGATGGTGTATGCATATGCGAGTGTGAGCATGCATGTGTGTGAGAGTGTGTGTGTTGTGTTTGTGGGTGGACTTGTGCTCGTGTGTGTGTGTGTGTGTGTGTGTGTGTGTGTGTGTGTGTGTGTGTGGTGCATGTGTACTGAACCGACCAGACCCTCACCCTGCCCCCTGCTTCAGTAGCCATGATAGGCTGCAGAAAAGACCCAGCAAGATGTAAACCTCTGACTCAGCAACATGTGCTGAGCTTCCTGACCTTGCCAGTCCTCCCAGTCACTAGGAGGTCAGATACCCTCCATATGGCAAGGAACCAATCAGAAGATAGCTGGCGGGCTCTGAATGTGCTTTAAGGTAACAGCAGCATACAAACCATAGCAACTGCCCTGGGAGTGCCTATAGGCCATAGCAACCAGTTGACCAATCAACATAGGACTCGTTACCCAAGACCGGAAGTATACCAACCTGAGACTGTTGTGGAACCCAGACACTCCCCTTGCTCTACCCAAGAAAATTCCCTGCCCCAAGGTCCCTCGGGGTCCTTTTCTTTCCACCCACTGTGTTGGAGGGACTGAGGGCCTGAGTTAAAACAGTTAACTCATTAATTTATTAAAGACTCTTTGCTTTTGGATTGGGTCTCTTGGTGATTTGGGGGTTCAGAATTTGGGCACAACAGTATCACAGAACACGTGTGGAGATCAGAGAACCTTCAGGAGTTGGGTCTCTTCTAGTGTGGGCGCCTGGGTTTGGACAGCAAATGCTCTCAGCTGCTGAGCCATCTAACTGGCCCTTGTTTTCTTTTTAAATGATCAAAATATTTTTGTTCACTTACCCTAGTCTTGATTTTGCTTCTGATATCAGGATGACTTTTAGCACTCAGACTTTAGAGCAATTTCTGACTCACGTGGAGTGTTCTAAAACTACTCGCAGCCTCTTTCTGTGTCCACCTGTAACGGTTTACAGATCTGTAGCCTAGCGTGCACATTCAGACTCTTGGGAATGCCAGTGATCACCATTCGGAAGTTACCACATGGTGGTATATTACTCAGAACCACCAACAAGCTTAACAAAGCCACTTGTTGAAATGGCTGACTTAAGGTTTGTTTTTCTTTCTCTCGAAGTTTTGTTCATTTTTTTCTGATAGCCTTCAAAGGGCTTGTGGGTGTCTTATGTGTATAAACTTACTAAATTAACTTTATTTTTAGGAATGACATAGTTAAAAGCTACCAGGCCTAGAAGTCTCAGGTTTCAACTTTCACTCTTATATCTGCCTTCTTTAGCCCCATCTACAAAGCAAATCTCCTCTGCTGGGTCCTAGAACTTACTTCAGTTTGTAGAATGAATTGTTTCTGGATTCTAGCATTACAAAGTCAATTAGAAGCTGGGGTATAATCCCAACTACTCAGGAGACGGAGGCAGGAGGATGTCCTCCGGGACTACAAAGTGGATCAGAGTCAGCATGAACAATTTCATGATTTTTTTTTTCTCCAAATAAAAAGCAAAGATGTCTGGGGCTAAAAGCCTAGTGCTAGAGAGAGCTCGCCTGGTGTGCAGAGGTTCCGGGTTCAGGCCTCGCTATTACAAAAAAAAAAAAAAAAAAAAAAAAAAAGAGCCTGTTGTAGTACTTTTAAAAATGACCTTTAGTAGGATGTATTGAGACCTCAGTGATGATGTGTGACCAGTAAAGGACTTAGTAAGGTAAGGTCTAGATGCAGGAATATGGGAGGGGAGGATGGGGACCATGTCTTCAGGCAAGAATCTTTTTAAAATAATTTAATTTTAATTTTTAAAATTTATGTGTATGGGTGTTTTGCCTGCATGTATGTCTGTGTACCATGTATATGCACTTGGTGACCTCAGAGATAAGAGGAGGGCATGGGGTCTCCTGGAACTAGAATTACACACAGTTGTGATCCGCCAAGTGGGTGCTGGGGATTGAGATTTAACATGGGTACTTTGGAAGATCAGTCAGTGCTCTTTGATGGCAGAGTTTCTGTCCCACCTGGCCCCACAGTTGTTTAGCTTCAAATAAACACACAGAGGCTTATATTAATTGTAAACTGTTTGGCCAATGGCCTAGGCTTCTTACTAGCTAGCTCTCTCTTAATTATTTACCCATTTCTATTAATCTCTGTATCTCCATGTGATTTTGACTTACCGGAGAATGCCAGGAGTTTTATCTTCCCAGTAGCTACATGACTTCTCCCTCAAGACTCACTCACTGCCTTCCTCTTCCCAGCATTCTCCTAGTCTGGTAGCCCTACCTATATCTTCTGCCTGGCTACTGGACAATCAGTGGTTTATTCATCAATCAATAAGAGAAACATATGTACAGAAGGACATCCCCCATCAGCTCTTAACCACCAAACCATCTCTCCAGCCCTTTACATTGAATCTTTTTTAAAAAAATTCATCTGTTTATTTTATATCCCAGCCATAACCTCCCCCATCCTTCCCTCCTAACTCCTCTCACCTCCTTCCACCCTCTTCCAATCTCCTCTTCTTCTGTTTCTATCCAGGAAAGGGAAGGTCTTCCATGAGTATCAAAAAAAAAAAAACAAAAAAAAAAAACAAAAAAAAAAAAACCACACACAAAAAACATGGCATATCAAGTTACAGTAAGACTAAGCACCTCACCATGTTTTAAGGGCAGGTAAGGCAATCCAGTATGAGAAGTAGGGTCCCAAAAGCCAGTAAAGGTGTGGGAGGCAGCCCCTGTTTCCTCTGTTAGGAGTCCCACTAGTGGACCAAGCTACACAACTGTAACATATATGCAAAGGGCCTAGGTCAGTCTCATGAAGGCTCCCTGATCGTTGGTTTAGTTTCTGCCAAGCCCCTATGAGCCCAGGTTAGTTGATTGTGTGAACCTTCTCATGGTGTCCCTGACCCCTCAGGCTCCTACACTCCTTTCTCCTCTTCTGCAGGATTCTTGAACTCCATCTAATGTTTGGCTGTGAGTCTCTGCATCTACCCCCATCAGTTGCTAGTTGACACCTCTCTGATGACAACTGGGCCAGGCACCAATCTGGTCACAGGAAATCACCAATTCAGGCTACTTATCCACTATTGCTAAGAGTGTAAGATGGGACCCTTGCTGTAGACTCCTGCGAGATTCCTCTGCTCCATGCCTTCCACCTGACTGGAAATGCCAGCCCCCCCACCCCTGCCAGCAGTCCCCCTCAACACTCTTCCCTCTGTGCCCCCCAACTGTTACCAGCAGTTTTCCCACCAGCCTGGTCCCAAATACCACACAGAGACACTGTATTTGATATGGAGCTGTTGGCCAGTTACTAGTGTTTCTTATTGTCTAGCTCTGTCTTAAATATTAACCCATTTCTATTAATCTAGGTGTTTCCATATGGTCTTATCTTACCAGAGAGAGGGTCCAGACCGCTTCCCTAAAGTTCTACATCTTGAATCTTCTCCACTACATCTCCCAGAATCCTCCTTATCTCCTAGTCCCGCCTATCTTGCCTTTCTATTTGCCAACAGTGCTTTACTCATTAACCAATAAGAGAAACATATTTACAGAATGACATCTCCCATCATCTCCTCTTTTCTGTATAAATAAAAAGAAGGGTTTTAACTTTAACATAGTAAAATATATAACAAAACAGTTATCAAATAAGAACTATTGTTAACAATATTTAGTCCATTAATATTTAGCAAGATTCAAAGAAAATATTCCATCATCAATTCTATCTTTGTGAGTCTAAAGTCTTATATGTAACTTACCTTTATCCTAACTAAGGATAGTGTGTCTGGCAGACTCCTCAGCAAAGTAGGAAACTAAACTGTTCACCTGTATTGGCAGTTTGTCAGTCATTTTTCTCTGTGTCCTGCAGACTGTCTGGCAGACTCTTCCATGAAGCTGGAACCTTGTGGCACTGTCCATCTTGTCTCGGCAGTCACTTTCCTGTGGGTCCTGCATGTCCTGTTTATACAGCATAAAGTCAAACAGTCCAGACAAGAGCAGTATCTTGCCCAAATGGCTAGTCTTGTCATATTGAAAGTAAACTCCATAACAAGTTTCTTCAGTGTCTATCTTTCTGACGCAGGTGGTGTTGCCAGGAGCAGTTGTGCCTCACTGTTAAGAAAAACCCTAAACCATTCTAAATGCTGTATTCTGTAGGTTTTTGAAAGGTTTGAAGAATGCCTACCCATTTGAAATATAATCTCTGTATACCTAGAAATCCTAACTAATATAACTATAAGTTTTGACTATTATGAGTAACGATCTATAATCTGTACTAAATTATACATTACAGTTTTAAATGAGCTATATAAACACAATACCTAAACAAGAGGAGAAATATACATATCACAAAATTGACCTTAAATTGTATCAATAAATGAAAATTCATTACAATACAAAGTATTCATTTCTATACCATAATCCCCTTTTTACCTTTAAAAAGAGATTAGTCGTGATCATTAACCATTCATAACCAACTCCATTTAAATGAAAACAAACATTTATAGATAATATTTTGGAATTTGGGTATTGTTCTTTCCAAACGGCTTCCTGCTAGCAGGAGTACTGTTTTGGGGATCCTAAGAAGACACAGAAATCCTGGCTGTAGTGGTCTGCAAGGCTGCCTTGTTCCAGTTGTTTTGAATGTTGGATCACCTGGGACACTGTTTCAGGGGGTCTTGCTTGATCAAACCATGTTAGTCTGGAAGGAATGTATAGCTTTTCATTTTCTGTGGAAACAAAAATAGAAATTCTTTTCCCAAGTAACCTGTCCTTAGACTTAAATTTGGAATTCAAAGAATTTTTAAAATATATAAATTGGATTAATTCAGCAGCATTGATAATCAAGTGTATTGTAACAATTGTTCCTTCCTTAGCAATTGAGCAGTTCAAAGACAACACATAGCATACAATATCCAGACTTTCTGTGTATTTTTCATTTTTACATGGGTTTTTTTATTACTCTATTTCTTTTACTTCTATTTTTCATTTATTGAGACAGGGTTTCTCTGTGCAATCTCGGCTGCCCTGGAATTCACTCTGTACACCAGGCTGGCCTTGAAATCACAGAGATCTTCTTGCCTCTGCCTCCTGCGTGCTGGAAATAAAGGTGTGTGCCTCTACACCTAGCTACTCTCTTTCTTTCTATTTTTTTAAACCACCTTTTCCTGTTTCTTTTCTCTCCCAAGCCTACATATATTTAAAACACATTGTAAACATTTAGAGGTTTTTCTTTATCTTATCTGTCTTTACTGTAAATCTTTATCTTTTTCTGGCCATGGGTCTTTTATCTGCTAGACAACATTGCTAAAATGAAAGCCATAGCTGTATTAGCTGCTTTCTAACCAAGATAGCAGGCATGCATTTACCACCAGCAGTGAGGCCTGTGCTCACTGCCTTGGTCTACGCTGCCATCCAGCAGCATGCTGCCAGCTTGGAGATGTGGTCACTGCCATTGCCAGCGCTCATACACACCATTCAGTTGTTAGCAGGTTTTGCCACTTATGCCCAGTCAGGAAACCTCCTTTAAAAAGCCGCACAAATCTCTGCTTGTCTCTAGCAAAACAGAGCACAACGGAGAAAAATGCTGCTACCAAGAAGACTTGTTTGTCTCTGTTGCTTTGTTTTTAAAATCCTTTCTTAAGCTTTTGTTAAGTTTCAAGTGGAAGTTCTTAGTACCCACATTGCAGGCGCCATTTTGTTACAAGCAGTTTTCCCGCCAGCCTGGTCCCACACACAACCTGATTGCTCATGTTCCCATCCCCATTCACCCTCAGTCCACTTACAAAATCTCTTTTATTTCTGCCTACCAGGGAGATCTGGCTGCTCCCCCTCCCCCAATGAACCCTCCTTCTTACCTAGTCTCTGGGTCTGTGGATTGTAGCATAGTTGCCCATTATTTTATAGCTAATACCCATTTATGAGCGAGTACATACCATTTTTGTCTTTCTGGGTCACTCAGGATGATTTTTTTCTAGTTCCATCCATTTGCTTCCAAATTTCTTGGTGTCATTGTTTTTAACAGCTGAGTAATTGTGTAAATGTACATTATTGTTATCTATTCCTCAGCTGAGGGACATGTAGGTTGTTTTCAGGTTCCAGCTATTACAAATTATGCCACTATGAACATATTGAGCAAATATCTTTGTGGTATGATTGTACATCCTTTGGATATATGTCCAAGAGCGGAATTGCTGGATCTTGTGGTAGATTGATTCCTAGTTTTCTGAGAAACTGCCACCCTGATTTCCAAAGTGTCTGTACAAGTTTGCACTCCCCCCAGCAATGAAGAGTGTTCTCCTTGCTCCATATCCTCTCCAGCATGAGCTGTCAATGTGTTTTTGATCATAGCCATTCTGACAGGTAGAAGATGGAATCTCAGAGTCATTTTGATTTGCATTTCCCTGATGGCTAAGGATTTTAAACATCTCCTTAATTGTTTCTCAACCAGTTTAGATTCTTCTGTTGAGAATTCTCTGTTTAGATCTGTACCCCATTTTTCATTGGATTATTTTGATTGTTAATATCTAGTTTCTTGAGTTCTTTGTGTATTCTGGAGACCAGCCCTCAGTCAGATGTGGGGTTGGTGAAGATCTTTTCCTATTCTGTATCCTGCTGTTCTGTCCTTTTAATGGTGTCCTTTGCCTTATAGAAACTTTTCCATTTCATGAGGTCCCATTTATTAATTGTTAATCTTAGTTCCTGTGCTAATGAATGTTCTGTTCAGGAAGCTGTCTCCTGTGCCAGTGTATTCAAGATTATTTCCCATGGTCTCTTTTATCAGGTTCAGTGTATCTGGATTTATGTTGAGATCTTGAATAAATATGGATTGATTTGCATTCTTCTACATGCTGACATCAAGTTAGACCAGCATTCCTGGCCTTTAATCCCAGCACTCCAGCGGTGGAGACAGGAAGTGATGCTAAGATTGAGTGGAGACAGATCTCAGCCCTTTTGGTCGGAGGATCCGAAGAGATAAGAGGTCACTGGTGGTTGCTCCTTTGTTTCTCTGATCTTTCAGGTTATTACCCTGATATCCAACTCTGGGTTTTTATTGATTAAGATTCATTAGATTAACGCTTCATTATATTGACAGATTCTTTTTGTATGTCCTTACACCTGTGGGATGAATCTTACTTGGTCATGGTGGAAGATCTTTTTGATGTGTTCTTGGATTTGGTTTGCTAGTATTTTATTGGGTGTTTTTGCATCTATTTTCTGAGTGAAATTGGTCTGTAATTCTCTCTCTCTCTCTCTCTCTCTCTCTCTCTCTCTCTCTCTCTCTCTCTCTCTCTTTCACTCCCCCCTCTCTCCCTCCTCCCCTCTCTCTTTGGTTGGGTTTTGTATGGTTTGGGTATCAGTGTGACTGTGGCCTCATAGAAAGAATTTCACGATGTCCCTTTTGTTTCTATTTTGTGGAATAATTTGAAGAGTATTGGTATTAACTCTTCTGTGAAAGCCTAGTAGAATTCTGCACTAAAACTGTCTGGTCCTGGACTTTTTTTGGTTGGGAGACTTTTAAAGTTTCTGTTTCCTTAGGAGTTATCAATGTATTTAAATTGTTTATCTGATCTTGGTTTAACTTAAGTAAGTGGGATCTATCAAGACATTTGTCCATATCTTTTAGATTTTCCAATTTTATGAAGTATAGGTTTTTGAAGTATGACCTAATGATTCTCTGGATTTCTTCAGAGTCTGTTATTATGTCCTCCCTTTGTTTCTGATTTTTTTTATTTGAATATTTCCTCTTTGTCTTTTAGTTAGTTTGGATAAGGCTTCATCTATTTCATTGATTTTCTTGAAGAACCAACTCTTTCTTTCATTGATTTTTTTTTGTATTGTTTTCTTCATAGCTATTTTATTAATTTCAGCCCTCAGTTTACTAATTTCCTGTTGTTACTCCTCTTAGGTGTGTCTGCTTCTTTTTGTTCTGGAGCTCTCAGATGTGCTGTGAAGTCACTTGAGTGAGATCCCTCCAAATTCTTTATGAAGGCACTTAGTGCCATGAACTTTCCTCTTAGCACTGCTTTTACTGTGTCCCCTAAGTGTGGGTATGCTGTGCACTCATTTTCATTAAGTCCTAGGAAGTCTTTCTTTCTTCCTTGACCCAGTGGTAACTCAGTAGAGAGTTGTTCAGTGTCCATGAGTTTGTAGGCTTTTTGTTGTTGAAATCCAGGTTTAATCCATGGTGGTCTGATAAGATACAGGGGTTATTTCATTTCATTTTTTTTTTTTTTTTGTGTGTGTATCTGTTGAGACTTGGTTTCTATTTCTGCATAGAATCTTTCAACATATGCTAATGACTTTCACTTTATGGCAAACAGACCCCTGGAAGGCACAGAATACACCTTATTCTGCTGGCTGAGGGCTTGGTACTGACTGCTGAATTGCTCAGGTTTCAGCCTAGAGACAGGGTTCTGGGAGATAGGAGACTTCACACAGTGAAATTTAGGAAGAGTGTAGATTACTTCATGGAGGGTCCCAGGGAAAACCAGGGCCCAAGGGTGAGATTGCCAGTTTTACCTTACATTTGACACGAATCTTATATGCAACAGGGCTGGTTGTAGCTACTTCTTCACAATGCCTCTGTTCTTCTGGAAAATTTTATGCAAAGCATGTATAGAGTGGTTCTTCAACTGAGTAGCAGACCTAAAGGCCAGACCATCCCCTGTCCTTAACATGTTCTAATAGTTTCCAAATACGAATGTAAAGACAAAACGTGTGTGTGTGTGTGTGTGTGTGTGTGTGTGTGTGTGTGTGTGTTAAATATTCCCAATGCAAAGTGTATTTCTTTCATTCTGAGAGTACAATACAATGTCCGTTTTTGTTATGTAGTAGGTGTTATTGTTGTTGTTTTATATTTTGGAGAAAATCATATAAATTGTCATTAAAAATTAATCTTGGCTGTGGAATCTGGAAATCTGACAACAGAGACAAAATGATATTTTGGCCATCTCTCAAGCAACCTTCTAATTAACTGTAGTTTATGAATGTGGCCACTAGAGGACACTATTGTGTACAGTAGTGCCATTTAGAGAAACCAGACATATGGTTGCCTCAATTTTTTTTTAGATTCTTTATTTTTTTCTATTTTTATTTCCTTAACTATTAATCCATCTTAATATTTTATTCTTCTGCTTTTTTAGATAGGGTCTCGCTAAGTTGTACAAGCTGGCTTAGAATTCACTATGTAACCCAGTCTGGCTGCAAACGTGGGATCATTTGGCCCCAATCTTCTGGGTGCTGAGATTCTAAGTGTGCCTCTTGAAACTCATATAGGAAAAATTTCAACCACACTAAAAAATGCGGAGACTAGTATGAACCCGTTGTCCACTTCCAACTCAGTTGTCTGATGGATTCTTCCATGTACCCCCACTACACATTATGGAGCTAATTCCAGAGCTCCATTTAGCTGCAAACATTTTTGAATAGATCCAAACAAAAGATGAATTTTATTTAGTTATTTGTTATGTTTTAATTTTTCGAAACAGAGATTCTCTGTGTAGCCCTGGCTGTCCTAGAACTCACTTTGTAAATCAGGCTGGCCTTGAACTCAGAGACCTGCCTGCCTCTGCCTCTGCCTCTGCCTCCTGAACACTGGGATTAAAGGTGTACAATTAACTCTCAAAACAGCGCCCAAATTTTTACATAATTTTTCGTGCTTGGTCCGATTGTATTTTCTTACACTTACAATGGACCACTTTAAGCTTGCAAAGATCTGGTAGTAGTAGAGAGACCTAGTTCTAAAGAGAAATGGGATTTGAGCAGATCAGAAAAACTTCCTGGATATGAAAGAATCTTTGCCACGCTGTCTGTTCTGCACTGGCTGTTTGCTTCCCTGTTTGACAGAGCAAGCGCTGAGCATCGCGAGGATTCGCTTGTGCTCCCAGTTCCGGACTCTTGTTCTTCCTTCCCTAGGAACACGTAGTAGCTTAGTTTTGAGATGGGCCAGCAGGTCGAATCTTGAGTGCAAAAGGAAAGGCTTATAAATAATCAAGGAAAATTTAAATGAATGGGAGCTACTGGGGGACACTGAGACAGTGCAAGGATGTGGACTGGGCTGTAGAGATGGCTCCGTGGTTAGAAGGGCATGCTGGTTTCCCAGAGGAGTGGAGTTCAGTTTCCATTCACTACCACCTGTAACTCGTAACTCCAGCCCCGGGGATGCAACTCTTCAGCTTGCCCCACCCCATATGCATGAGCTCATAGGAATTAAAAACATCTTTCAAATAATGGGAGAAAAGTCAGAAAACTAACATGAAAGAAGAGATTCAAGGTAAAGCCTGTCTCTTGTTGCTGTTTTATATGAAATGAAATTAGAGCACCCCGGACAAAGACAGAATACCCAGTATTTTAAGGATTCGTTACTTATCTCAAAACCACACCCATGAAGACATCTGTTCTTAGTTAATGCAGCTGGCACCCCTGAATTCAATGCTTGGGATTCCACAGGTCAAACTGAGGATTTCTGGCCCGGAGTTTCTTTCACAGAAGATAGTTAAGCCTTTTTATTTGTGTAGGTCATTTGATTTGTATGCCTAATGAAACCCATTACTTCGTCGGATAATTTAAAACAAATATTTTAAAAACATTTTTATTTAATTCAAAATTTAAAGTGTATTCTACATAATGGCAAAATTACCCAGTGAAATGTAATGATTTATATAATTCATTTGCTTAAAGGCTCACAGTGGGTTTCATATCAACCTCCAACCAGACTTGACTTTTCTGTACAGATGGGCCCGGCCTCACACTCAAGCATTTCAATTTAGCTTTAGCAAAAGCAAATATTTAGATTTTAAAAGTAAACATTTGATCCAGAGTCCATTAGATGAAACAGTTACGGACTAAAGCTGCCTTGTTAGTTAGTGCCCCAGAGGCAAAGTCTATTCACCTGGAACACACTTTTTGCTTTGCACAATCATATTTATAATTATTGCAATAAGGGGATTTTTAAAAACTAGCCTCTTTCATCTACATTCCCACAAAAAAGCTATTGAAAGTGCAAGTTTCTGCTCAGTTGTTTTTTTCCTTTGCTTAAAAAAAAAAAAAAAAAGTGCCAGGAATCCCTCCCCACCCACTGCTGGGTAACAGTCAATCATTTGTGATTCCTGGCTCAAACATAGGCATTCATACCTAGGAAAACGCTTTGCGATGAATGGGATCTTGGTCTCTACTAAAAACAAAAAATAGCTAAAAAGAGACTTCAATTTATTTTCAAGTCCTATGGCTAAATTCCTTTAATTCCTAACTGGTGAAAATATTGGCATACTCTTGGGTTTTACTTGGGGTCAGAGTGACTTCTTTGGTTATGCCTAGAGGCGCTGTGGAGCACTGTTTGGGACTCAAATGGAATAAATATTGGCCCTGAGGGAAGTACAATGTCCAAGGAGATGCAGTTGAGAGAACTAAGTGAGTGCTTCAAATAAAAAACATAACTAATGGGCTGGAGAGATGGCTCAGCCGTTCAGAGCACTGGCTGCTCTTCCAGAGGACCTGAGTTCAATCCCCAGCCACATGGAGGCTCACAACCCTCAATAACTTCAGTTTGACAACCCTCTTCTGCCTCTGAGAACAGCACCAGACATGTATGTGGTGTACAGACATACATGCAGACAACACCCTTAAACATAAAATAAGAATAACTAAGTATAATCATTTGAACAGTTGGTGTGTCAAAAGGCTACTTTCCAAAATAACAAAACTCACAGGTCTTCTGGAAAAGCAGCCAGTGCTCTGAATGGCTGAGCCATCTCTCCAGTACCAGCATCTGCTTTTATAAGAAAAAGTTAACTCCCAGTGTCGCATATAAATAACGAGAAAGTTACTTTATTTTCTGGTAAATTTCCAGACAGGTTAATGAAACATTTTTGATGTTTGTGGGTTATTTATGTCAGTATTTGAGGGTACAACCTTAAGTGTGGAGGAAACAAAACTTCAAACAGGGTGTTGAAGAGAAGGTTCTGTAGTTGGCTCCTCTGCTCCTGTAGAGGCTCTGGGAAGGGCCTAGAACTCACATCAGGTGTCTCACATCATCAGTAACTCCAGCTTTGGGGCATCCTAAGCCACTGGCCTCCATGGGCATCAGGCATACATGCAGTACACAGTGCTGTCATGCACAAAATAAAGACAACCTTTTAAAAATGTATTTACAATTAAAATGAAAACTCAAAGCAGGTTGCCATTTGAGATGTAAATGAAACAGGGTTGAACTCAGTCGCCGCAGGATGCAAGCCAAAAGCCATCATGGCTCTGAGGAGCATCACAGCCCAAATGTTCTTAAAGGGCTTTGGAGTGCCAACCGAGACAAATCTCTTGCAGAATCAAGTCTGCAGGTGTACTGGTTGGTTTTGTGTGCCAACTTGACACAAGCCAGAGTCATCAGAGAGGAAGGAGCCTCAATTGAGGAAATGCTTCCATGAGAGCCAGCTGTAAGGATCAATGGGGGAGGGTCCAATCCATTGTGGGTGGTGCCATCCCTGGGCTGGTGATCTTGAGTTCTATAAGAGAGCAGGCTGAACAAGCCAGGGGAAGCAAGCCAGTAAGCATCCCCCCTCCATGGCCTCTGCATAAGCCTCTTCCTCCAGGTTCCAGCCTGGCTTTAGTTCGTGTCCTGACTTCCTTAGTGATGGGCTATGATCTGAAAGTGTAAGCCAAATAAACTCTTTCCTCTCCAACTTGCTTTTTGGTCACAGTGTTTCGTCCCAGCAATAGAAACCCTAACTAAGCAACAGGTTGCTGACAAGAATGTAGGTCTCAGGAACATTTGTCTGCAACAGAAATGTGTAGCCTCAGAGGCCGAGGCAGGAATGACTGACCTGGAGTTTCTGGTAGAGCCCTGGAGGTTGGCTCATTTCCTGTCCAGGGTACAGGCAGTCTCTGGTGATTCTGTCCCCAGCAACTGTTGAAGTCAACCTTCCTTCTCCAGTGAACAAGCTTGTGGGAAGCTTTCAGACGCAAACTGACATGTGAACATAAATGCCTGTGGTGAATAGGAATCGTCCCCATAGACTCACAGACTTGAATGCTTAGTCACCAGGGAGTGGCACTATTTGAGAAGGGTTAGGAGGTGTGGCCTTGTTGGAGGAGGTGTGTCATTAAGGGTAGGCTTTGAAGTTTCAACAGCTCATGTCAGGTCCTCTCTCTCTCTCTCTCTCTCTCTCTCTCTCTCTCTCTCTCTCTCTCTCTCTCTCTGCCTGCAGATCAGGATATGGCTCTCAACTACTTCTCCATTACTATACCTGCCTGCAGGCCACATGCTCTCCTCCCTAATGATAACGAACTATACCCCAACTTTCTCTTATAAGACTTACCACAGTCATGGAGTCTCTTCACAGCAATGGATACTGACTAAGACGGTGTCTACTGGAGTTCTTGATGCTGCCTTTGATGTAGTAAGAAGTGCTGTGTGCTCTCAGGAAGCCTGTTTGCTAGTACAGAGTTAGATCACTCCTAAGCATGTCTCATCTCTGAGACACCGCAGTGATGGTTCTGTTCCTGCACATTTTGGAAGCATGTCTCAGAAGATGGACATTCCTGGTATCTGGAAACAGTCAGTGAAGGCCAGCTCACATGCAGGTTCATCTTTTAGATGCACACAGCTAACTAGTACCCATCATTCCAAATAAATACGATGCTCACTTTATTGCAACCCGAGTGAGAATTAAGAACAAAGAGTGTGTCAGTCATTTTATCAAGGAATTCATAATTCAGAGGATCTGAACTGGATAGCTGAGGTCCTTAATTCAGCCCTGTGATGGTCATTTTATCATGAGTTGGTAGTTGTGTAAGATTGTCCTGGACACAGTGAGAAAAATCAGTGCATATGAAAATAAAAGCTTTAATAGCTATTTTATTGACTTATTTTCCTAATGTGACTGAGTAAGTTTGCATAAGTAGGGTTTCATTTTATTTTGTGGTGCTGAGGATGGGTCCCAGAGCCTTGTGAATGCTAACAACCCTCTCCCATTGAGCCACACACCCCACCAGACCTTCTTTTTCTTTTTTTGAAAAACCATCTTATTGTATAGTCCAGGCTAGCCTCATACTCCAGAGACTCCTGCCCCAGCCTCCCCAGCACTGAGATGCAGGTGTGTGGCACCGTGCCTGACTTGGAGGTGGCAGCACTTACATCGAGAACAAGTGATGTATGTATGACAGGCGGCAGTTATGAACTCGCAGCAACTGTTCCGGTGGGCACAGGAACACACGTGTCAGGACCTCCTAGCAGTCAGCTACAGAGGCAGAAGGGACTCACCCGTTCTGTTACTTGGTGCTGACAGCTAACCAGGACTGGGAGAGGGAAGGTGTAGTATGCAGCTGTACACCCACAGTGAGCTCACCATGCTCTGATGGCTAGTTCAAGCTCAGGGTCACCCAGACAGCCCTTCTTAAATGCTGCAGGACACTGAACGAGACACAAAACAGTAAATTTGAAGGAAAGATTTGTAGGGAAGGGGAGGGGCTGGCAGAGGTGAGGGGACCTAAGGGGGGGGTATGTGTGGGGGAAATAATCAGAATATGTCACATACTCATGTGAAATTGTCAAAGAACAACATTTATTAATAAAAACAAACCTCAAGAGGAAATAGAGCCATGGGGGTCGTGGGACATAAAAGGCTGATTGTTTCTCAATATCCGGTCTCCTTTTCCTCAATAATCGAAGAGTGCTTCATGTGCCAGATCACATGATGCTGTGGAAGCTGCATATTTATGAACCTCCTGTGTTCAATTCTAGAAACCCCGACCAGCGATGGGTTGATGTTTGGAGGGGCCCCTAGGAGGTAAGTAGATTAATGCTGTGCCATGATACAGGACCCTAATATTTGTCTCTCCACATACATTTTCACTCTTTCTAGTCACACACACACTTACACACACACACACACACACACAGACTTCTCTTTTTTCTTCTCTCTCAATATACACACATACATTCTCTCTCCACTCTTTCTCTACACGGATGCTCTTTGTTTTCTCTTTTAGATACCCCTCCTCTTACACACACACACACACACACACACACACACAACACACACTCACACACACACACACACACACTCACACATACCACACACACACACACATACATACCACACAATGCTCTCTCTCTCACACACACACTCACACATGCCCCCCATACATACTTACAATACCACACACATACACTTACACATACCACACACACACTCACACACACACACTCACACATACCACACACACATACACTTACACATACCACACACACACACCCATACATACCACTCACATACCACACAATGCTCTCTCTCATACACACACACTCACACACATACCACACACACACACTCACACATACCACACACACTAACACACACACACATACCACACAATGCTCTCTCACACATACTCTCACACATACCACACACACATACACTTACACATACCACACACACATACACTTACACATACCACACACACTAACACACACACACACCCACACATACCACACAATGCTCTCACACACACTCTCTCACACATGCCACACTCACACATACCACACACACATACACTTGCACATACCACACACACACTCTCACACTCAGACATACCATACGCAGAAAGACATTCTCTTTGTTTTTCCTCTTTGTAGACACCCTCTCCTCTTTCATTAAACACACAGGCACAAGCACACACACACACACACACACACACACACACACACACACACACACACACACACGCACACACACAGGCACACAGCAAAAAGCTGGAAGACCCTTATCTGAGGCCCAGAAAGACCAGGAGGAGCCCTTCCTGGGAATGGGCAGAGGAGGCGGGCCGGCCTTGAATTTCCTGGCCTCCAGAACCGTAAGATCTAAATGTTTAAGCCTGTGGTACTCAATTACAGCCCCAGGTGGCTAAGAGACATTATCACCCAGAATCAAGACTAGCCTTAGCTTAGAGATTCCATGAACTGTAAGAGATGCTGAGAAACAGTCTTGATATTTGGACTGTAAGCAAAACTGAAGCACAGACATTGTCCCATAGAAGCCTTTCTTGGGGGATGGTGGGCATATGGCGTTTACTTCTCTGCTTCTTGTTTTGTTTTTTTTTTTGAGACAGAGTCTCACTATGTAGCTCTGGCCGATGTGGAACCTGCTATGTAGGCTAGAGTGGGCTTGAACTCAGAGATCCACCTGCTTCTGCCTCCTGAGTGCTGGGATTAAAGGTGTGTGCCACCACCACTCCCAGTCTGTTTCCCTTCTCCTCTGTGACTCTTGCTGTTCTACAGCTGGACGTGTGATTTGAGGGATCACATTTCAGGATCTGGCTTACTTGCACTACAAGGTAAGGTCTGGACCAGAGGGATATCGGAGCTGGAATCAGTGTGAATTGGGCCTCTGAGGTGTTCAGGGACTAGAGCCCTGGGTTGTCCATCCTCCAGACCTTTACACCAGATAGAGATATTACTGTCCTGTTTGAGCACTGTAACTCGGAGGCTCCGTTATTCTCAGTTAAACAAATTCCTTGCTGGTGAACAGCCTTGCCTTTGTGTCAGCATAACTCCTCATGGACCTTTGTCAGTGGGTCCCTAGGTCATCTCCTCTTAACTGTCAAACTTTGGTCCCTTAGATCACAAACACAGCATGTTGAGAAGCTGTTTTGCTGCCTATTGCAAGGAGTGGAGACTGGCCCAGCCACAGCTACTTCAACCAGTCCCCAAAATAGTTGTCCAAAGCCCATCATGGACTATAGGACTCAGTTTTCATTCTTGAGGACAATGCTAATCCAAAACCACACCTTTTTATGTAAAGGTATTTCATTGCTGCGGTGGGATCATCAGGTGAAGTAAAAATCTCCTAGAGTTAAAATCTTTTGAGAATGCCTAGGTATGGGTGTTTTGCGTGTGGTCTGTGCACCACATGTCAGCCTAGACCCAGAGAGGCTGGAAGAGGGCACCAGATCCTCTGGAACGGGAGCTTCAGATGGTTGTGAGTTGCCATTTGGGTCCTGGGAATCAAGCTCTAGTCTTCTGGAAGAGCTTGCCGAGCTCTTAACCACTGAGCCATCTCTCCACCACCACTGCTTTTTAAACAGTGTTGAATTGTGTAGCCTTCTGGCCTTCAAACTTGTGGTGATCCTCCTGCCTTTGTCTCTCAAGTGCTGAGAATACAAATATGTCCGATTAAGTATATACTTTAAAAGTGCACTCCCTTTACCCCCTGAGACAGGGCCTCCTGTTACAGGCTGGGTGAGCGCTTGCTTTGTACCTAAAGGTGGCCTTGAACTCCTGATCCTCATGCCTCTAACGCTGAGACTATGGCACACGCCACTGCATTTGGTTATTACGAAGTGTTGGGGAATTGAACCCACTGTTTTCTGCATGCCAGGCAACCACTCTACCAACTGAGCTACATCACCGGCCCCAAACTCGTTTATTTTAATGGGAAAAATTTTATGCTTTATTCTGACCCTTGATATCTCAATGATACAAATAGAAAACTATGGGGACTGAGAGCTGAGATGGCAACTATAAGAAACAATAAGAAAGCCAATCAAATATTTGTGTAAAAGGTGATGTGGTCAAGCTCATTCTACTCACCAAGGACTCGTGGTGAGGTCTGAAGAAGGAACCTGAGGGATTTATTCTTTTAAAGGAACACTCTTTTTTGTAAATTATCTATTTATTGTGTGCACGTTCCAGTGCCCATGTGGAAGGCAGAAGAAGACAGCTTGCAGGATTTGGTTCTTTTTCCACCATCCGAGTTCCCAGGAACCATACTCATGTCACTATGGTTGCTGGCAATCACCTTCACCCAATGAGCCATTCCTCTGGCCCCTAAGAAGCAGTCTTTTGTGGTGCTTTTTTTCTTCATCCTTTTTTTCACATTTTAGGCTGTTGAGGTAATCTTGCACTAAAAGTACACAACCAATAGAATTATACCACAGGAAGTACTTTCAGGGATAAATATAAAACTAAATGTACAAGTGTATCAAAACATGGGTTTTGTTTGTTTTTGTTTATTTTTAAGGGAATGCGTGTGCAGAACCCATGGGGGTTTTCAGACGACACTGCTAGTCTGTGTCTGTCTGTCTCGCTTGGAGATATGTTTTGGACTCATCCCTCCGTGACAAGCATCTCCTATTTGTTCCACAGGACAGACTCGATCTATCTAGAATATGGAGTGCCAAAAAGTATGCTTGTAAGTCAAATATCACTTCTTGTAGGATGTGTCCTTGGGTTAAAACATTGTTATGATGGCTGGAGTCAGTGTGGGGTGGGGTGAGATGAGGTAGGGGGACACCATTGTATAGAAAACAGAAGAAGCTTCTGGAGCCAGTCTGAACACCGGGAGTTCTTCACTGGACTGCCGGTATGCCGGGAATTGTGTAGCTGGAGAGAGCAAGGTACAACCCAGATTCTTTCTCCAGGTTCTCCAGTGCACTGAGTGTGGTCAAGCTGGGAGGCTGCAAACCAACCTCTGCCACACACAGCCTTTCTGCCAGGGCCCTCATACCTCCAACCTCTCTGTTTTCTTTTGGCCAGACCTGGCTTGTGTGAGGCCTGTAAGCTTTACTGTTTCTCGGAAGCAGTGGTGGGTGTTCCCAAACACTTGGTGACTTAAAGAGACAGGACGTGGAATGCATTGGCCAGCCTGGGCACACATAGGTTTGTTTTGTTGAAGAATCAAGTCTTGCTGGGTGGTGAAAGCCACACTGGGAGAAAGAATGGGGTAATTCATCAACCCCTGCTCACATCGCCTCTCCCATTTTGTTCTGAAATCTCTTGAGAGAAGGGTTTGTTCTTAGGCCCTAGCAGAGCAAGCACTCTGCTAGGTGTGGGGTGAGATGGAGCTGGTTCAAGTCCCATTTCCTTTTCTAGACTCGTTAGGTCTTTTTTATCATCCACCCTCCACGGAAAGGAAACCACAGTAACTTCTGATCCCCACATCCCCCTGGATCCAAGTTCAGTTCCCAGCAAACACTTTAGGTGGTTGATATCACTTTCTCTTCTTAGCTGACTTCACTGTGCACAGATGTTCAACCCACTGTGTTTTATCCCAGAGGCATCTTTGGGCCGACTTCAGTCTCCTCAGGGCTCTTTAGGAGCCTTTTTTCTCTGGGGAGGGGGTTTCCTTTGCTTTTCTGTCTCACTCCTGGGTTCCCTACTGCTGGGGTCAGCCGTCACCCTGAGATGGGACAGGTCCTGCAGTCTGCCCATGGGAACTAAGTTGTGAGCCTGACCCATTTGTGCCCTTTAATGTCAGCAAAGGTCTGGGAATTCCTTGCTTGGGGACATGGAGTTCCCAGCTGCTCCTTAAAGACAGGGGAGTCACACCCCTAAAGCTTCCCAATAATTCTGACACTGGGGGGGGTGGGTAGGGTGCAAACCTGTCCCTCAATGGCAAGATGGCTCCATTGGACTATCAGATCCCATTTTATCCACCTCAGTCTTTTTCTTAAGATTTATTTTTAAGTGTGTGTGTGTGTGTGTGTGTGTGTGTGTGTGTGTGTGTGTGTAACACATAGCCCACAAATGTAGGTGAGAGGACACTTTCAAGGGTTTGTTCTCTCCTTCCACCTGGAATTAACTTAGTTGTCGGGCTTTGTGGCAAGTTTCTACTCACTGAGCCATCTAGCCAGCCCTCTATGGCTTTTAAAATGCCCTTTTTGAAAGTTTGGGGTGGGGGTGGGGGTAGGGACACACACCTGTAATTCTAGTACTTTGAGGTAGAGGCAGGAGGATCATGACTTTAGAGGCAGCCTTGGCTACATAGCAAGATTAAAGCTAGACTGAGCTATATAGGATTCTGTCTTTAATAACAAAGCAAAGCAGTGGCTGGAGAATAGCATAGCTGTTAAGAGCAAACACTGCTCTCCCAAAGGATCCAAGTTCAGTTCCTAGCAAACACTTTAGGTGGTTGATATCCTCCTGCTCAGCTCAGCTCTAGGGGGTCTTCCTATCTCCTCACCACTGTACTCAAGTGAACAAAATCACACACTCAGACACACGAATACACATATAATTAAAAATAAAATATAAAACATTTCTCTTTTTTGGCTAATTTCCAGTTCTGACTAAGCATAAACAAATTAATATGTAAGTTATCGATGTTAAAAGTATTTCTTGGCTTTGGTTTCACTCTGTATTTCTTTTTATTCAGTACTACCGTGGTTGTCCTGGGCGAGCCCCCAAATGAGAGAGTAGGAATTAGGCATTCCCCCAGGGAGGCAGACAGAAAGGGGAGCACCCATGGCCAGATTCTTTCTCAACCTCCTGACTTGAGACAAAATCCTGGCAGCCTTTGTCTCCCACCAGCAGGACCCCCTGTCCCCCATAGACTGGCTCAACCAGTTCAAGGCCTGCTAAGGACAAGTCAAACATCAGTTGTGGGCCAATCAACCACCTTAACTGTCTTCAAACTGAGCAGCCAACTTAGGGGAGGGCTCTTCAGAGGCCTTACCCCCTCCTCCAGCCTTCTAAAAGAGACTGGGTTTTGTTTTTTGGGTTTTTTTTTTTTTTTTTTTTGATTCCCAAGCCCTCTGGCCTGCAGAGGGTCTTTATCTGTCTGTGTCTCTGAATGTGTGTTTCTTTGTCTGCAATAAATACCTTCCTTCAACCACTGAGCCTATCTATGGTGCTTGAGATTTCTCTGCTGCCACACACCATGCTCAGATTCCTCCTGACAAACCCAACCAGGACCCCTTTACTGTATCATTTCAAGGCTGTATCAGCTGACATTTCCAGATACTGTTGTTATAATGAACCTGATCTACTTTTTGAGCATTAGCTACAATTCCCTTTTAATTAGAGACATCCATTTATTTTTTTTTAATGAAAAAATACCAATTATTTTATTAGCATGATTTCAAATCCAGAAGTTCATTTTAAACTTTTAAAGTAATGGGGAGTCTATTGAGATGATTCTTTCTCTCTGCACACGAGTGTAGGGAATTATGCCAGTATATGTCCTTAAATTGTCTCATCTTTACAGTGAAAATGAGTGGGGGTGGGAAGATGGCTCAGGGGTAAGAGTGCTTGCTCTGCAAACATGGGGATCTAAGTTTGCTACTCCAGCATCCACATAAAAAGCTGGTGTGGTGGTGCATGCCTGTGACTCCAGCATTGGAGGGTGGAGACAGGCAGATCCTGAAAGCTTCCTGGCCAGCCATCCTAGCCAAAAACTGAACTTAGGTTCAGTGAGAGATGCTGTCCCAAGGGGACATGGTAGACACCCAATGTCCCGGTCCTCTTCTGGATTCTGTATATGCTCACACTGCATGTGCTTTCACACACACACACACACACACACACACACACACACACACACACACACACATGTTGTTACTCTTTTAATGTGTTGCTGAATTCTAATATGTCTATGTATGACATTTATCAATGTGTTGGCTCTTGAGGCTTTCCCTTCTTGTCCCTTCTTTATCATGTTTGGTATCAGTGCTATGTTGACTTGGTTAAGGGGACTTAGAAGAGATGTGTGTGTGTGTGTGTGTGTGTGTGTGTGTGTTCTAAAATAATTTGAATAATCCCAAAGCTTTTTGTTCCCAGAATGCCCCCCCTCCAGTGACATTAACCTGTGAAACCATCTGAATTTGAAATATCTTAAGGTGGTAATTCTGAAAAATCATCAACTTCTTTTCAGTTAATTTGAGGTTTTCTTTTATTCTTTCCTTTTTTTGTGGTCATATGTTAAATGGCTAACTAGATCATTTTCTTATCTCTAGAATGTATTCTCTCAAAATTTTTTTTCTCTCTCTCTCTTCCTTCCTTTCTTTCTTTCTTTCTTTCTTTCTTTCTTTCTTTCTTTCTTTCTCTCTCTCTCTCTCTCTCTCTCTCTCTTTCTTTCTTTCTTTCTTTCTTTCTTTCTTTCTTTCTTTCTTTCTTCTTTTTGCCTGTTTTCCTGAGGGTAGGCAAGTTATTCTTATAAAATTTCTAATTTTTCCTTTGCAGTGGTGGCTTGTATCTAATTAGAGGCTAGCCGTGAAACAGGGACCCTAGGGGTGATCAGGAAGGGTGAGCTGAGCAGAGAGCCCCCCACCTCCCACCTGTATTGTGTCTCCAGTTCCTGCACACCATGGTTCCAACCGAAGCAGACAAACTTTAAATTTGGGGTTTTCTTTTAAACATCTCTCTGGGGGAAAAAATGAGAAAACAATAACAAAACAAACAAAACCACTGACCTAGAGTTGAGATGTTTATTGGATTTTTGGTGTGTCCTGCTTATTTGTTTGGCATTAAACAGATACTGGGTGATTTTAGTTCAGGTGAAGGTGTAGGGGTGCTGTTACAGCTGTCTGGGAAGAGACTTGCAATCAGGAGAACAGCGATCACACATAAGGGAAGGGATCAGACATCTGTTGTGTCGAGGGATAAAACGGAATGAGGACAGGAAGATAGCCAATGCTGGAGAGCGCATAGTACAGATCCAGGAAGACTGGTGGTAAGCATGAATGAGACAGATATAGACACGGAGTTGTCTCTCTCAGGAGGCGCAGAGCAATGCTGTAAGCAGAGCTCTGTGTCCTACTTAAGATGAAGCTCTGCTCATTTTCACAGTGCGCTCTTGGATGCCTGAATTTGGCTAGAATGGCCACTAGATGCCACACTTGTGCATCTGTAGTGGCAACGGTGTTTCAGCCGGTACTACTATAACCCAGAACTTAATAAACCAATGTTAAGAAAATGAAATTGGAAGCTGGAGAGATGGCTCAGTGGTTAAGAGCACTGGTTGTTCTTCCAGAGAACCCGAGTCCAATTCCCAGCACCCACATGACAGCTCACAACTGTCTGTAACTCCAGTTCCAGAACCTGATACCTTTACACCGATGCACATAAAATAGTTAAATAAAGTTAAAAAAAAAAAAGTTAAAAAAAAAAAGGGTGGGAGGGAAACAGTAAAGAAGATACTAAAGAAAAAAATAAAATGAAATTATATTTCACAAAAATTCACCCTAGGCCACACTTAGTGTAAACTTAATTTATGAACAATGCTTCACAATCTGCCATGAATGGTAAAAAAGTAACTCAGTTCTGTTGCATTAAAATGACATCAAGTTGTCAGTTAGGTTATCTGAAGACACCACCTAGATGGGAAGCTTCCCTTTGTCTCTCTTTAGCCCTTCTAGAAAACAAAATCTGGGAGGGGAAAGTCACTCCCAATGAGAGAAGGGATGGCCCTTTGGCTGTGCCAGCGGATCTCACTTCACTCAATGTAGCTTAGGTACAATAAGAGCCACTCAGCCTGCTCTAATAGCTGCTGTCTAAATGTCTTTAGGGTGTATTTAGAATGTCTTTAGTGAAGTAAATTAGGGTTTTTTGTTTGTTTCTTTGTTTTTAAGTCTGGCACCTGATTAAGTTGTTAAACACATGGGACTCAGAAAACAGCCTTTGAAAAGTTTGGAGAGAGACAATTCTGATTGGTCTGTCTTGGTTGATGTGATCTTGACCTTGTCACCATCACTGGGTGAAATATTTCTTAAGTAGGAAGGTCCTTACAGCAGTCATGGGGGTCAGAACTCCATAGAAGAAAGAGATAAACTTGTCTGCCCCCAGTGGGTCCTTGGACTTGGGCTTCCCCATGCATGAAGGGGATGGTGTCATAGAAGACTGGTAAGGCTAGTCCCTGAAGAGGCTGAGGCAGGAGGATGTAAGTGTGAGGACAGCCTGCGTTGTATTGAAACTGAGACTAGGCATGGTGTCATAAACCTATCATCTCAATTCTGTCCTCTCAAAGAGGGAGGGAGGGAGGGGGTAAGGAGGGAGGGAGGGGGAGGGAAGAAGGGAGGGAGGGGGAGGGAAGGGGGGAGGGAAGGAAGGGAGGGAGGGAGAGAGGGGGAGGGAGGGAGGGATGGAAGTGGGGTTCATCTACTATGGTCAGTATTGCAGAGGAGCTGCTGAGAGGAAGTGTTAGGCCTGAGTCAGAGCTCCTTGCTGGCCGAATGGTCATCTTTTCTTGGCCTCCATATTGTTAGCATCCATGAACAAGCGTGAACATGGGGCTGGGCATGTCCTTGAAGTAGACCTGCTTCCGTTCCCAGCACCCACGTGGCAGCCATAGCCACTCCAGTGCCGGGCATGGGGCACCCAATGCCCTCTTCTGGCCTCTGTGGATTCCTTCATGCGTGAGGTACACATAAACCCACACACAAACACATTGACAATTTCCCTTAAATCTTTAAAGCAGTGTGTGACACCCAGAATGTTCAATGGAATGGCTATGCACATTTGGGAAATTGCTTCTGGAATGAGGTGGGAGAATTGCCATTAAAATCTTCCCATTCATACAGAGCCTTTCTGTGTATCGGGATTGATTGTATAGTCCTTGGTGTAGGGTTATACAAGAATCACTGGGGCCTTCACCATCACTGCTTGAAGTGTTTCTGGCCCACCAGGTTCCTCACAGCAGCCCTCACATCCTTGTTCCTCAGGCTGTAGATGATGGGGTTCAGCATGGGAGTCAGCACCCCATAGAAGAGGGAGATGAGCTTGTCTGCAAGGTCCTGCTTGTCTGCCCCCAGTGGGTCCTTGGACTTGGGCTTCCCGTACATGAAGAGGATGGTGCCATAGAAGATGATTACCACAGTGAGGTGGGCAGAGCATGTGGAGAAGGCCTTCCTCCTCCCCTCAGCAGAGGGGATCCTCAGGATGGTGGTGAGTATGAAGACATAGGAGACAAAGATGAACAGAACTGGCACCCCCAGGAAGATCACATTGGCCACCCCCATGCTGATGACATTGATGGAGATGTCAGCACAGGCCAGTTTCAGGACAGCCAGGATCTCACAGGTGAAGTGATTGATGACATTGTCCCCACAGAAGGGCAGCAGCATTGCAAGAGATGTCTGCACTGTGGCTGTGGTCCCTCCAGCCACCCAGGAGCTGATGGCCATAGACACGTAGACAGTCTTGCTCATGACCACTGGGTACCTGAGGGGGTTGCAGATGGCCACATAACGATCAAATGCCATCATGCCCAGGAGCACACACTCTGTGGCCCCCATGGCAAAGGAGAGAAACATCTGCACCGCACAGCCTGAGAAGGAGATAGTCTTCCTGGGAGTGAGGAAACCATCCAGGACCAGGGGGACTGAGGATGTGGTGTAGCAGATGTCCAGGAAGGAGAGGTTCCCCAGGAAGAAGTACATGGGCGTGTGCAGGTGGGCATCAAGGATGGTGACCAGGATGAGGACCCCATTGCCCAGCAGGATCACCAGGTACATTGACAGGATGAGGACGAAGAAGGTTTTTTCCAGCTTTGGGTGGGCGGAGAGTCCCAGGAGAATGAAGCCGCTCACAGGGGAGGTCTCATTGGGTCTGCCCATGTTTCCTCCTATGCCACAGGAACTCAGAAGGTCACCTTCAGGATTCTCTGGGTGCCTGTAATGGCAAGGGAACCTCTGAGAAAGAGCTCCTTGATTGGAAATTGGCTCAGATCTCTGATGATCTGTGAGGAATGGCTGTCCTGTTGTTCCAAGTCAAATGCAGGGAACCTGAACAGCACCTGCTTGGTGGGATCTGGACACTTGCAGAGATGTTTGAAATGTCACCTGGGTAAATTTAATTTTGCTAACCATATTTAAAACAGGTATCACACATCTATTTGAAGCTGGACCACTTGTGGACATCTTATTTTTCTCTGCTTTGGCAAGAAATATATTTTACTTGAAAATTTTCACTCATGGAGCCTAGGTCTGGTTGGAACCCTTGATGCCATTTATCTTCAATTCCTGGCCATTTCCCTGTGTGAACACTCCTGTACGTTGCCTTCTTCCTCTTTCCTTTTTCACTTTCACAATAGGCATGATCCAGAGCTATTCTCTCATTCATTCATGTATACGTGCACAAGCCAAATTCTTCTGGAACATTTATTAGAATAGCTAGCGTGAGCCATCACTGGCACTGCCCAGGAGATGGGATTGCTGGGGCTCTCCTCCTCTGTGGAGAGGCTCATTTTGGACCTCACTGCTACTGAGGAATTTCACACAAGGACCATTCAAGCTCAGGAATTTCTCTGTTTTTTTCTTACATCACTGATGTGTCCTTTTCTCCCACGCCACTTAACATGAGGAAGGAAGCCAGGAATGTGACTGGCCCACAAGAGCTTCTTTATTCTTTTAAAAGTGTTTTCAGCTCAACAGGTAGACACTTGCTTCCAAGCCTGACAACCTCAGCTTGCCCCCCAGGTCTGCATGGTACTTGGAAAAACTGACTTTTGTAAAGTCATCCTCAGGCCACTGTGAGCATGCCTCAACATGAGCATGCATGTGAGTGAGGGCATTCACACACACACACACACACACACACACACACAGAGAGAGAGAGAGAGAGAGAGAGAGAGAGAGACAGAGAGAGAGACAGAGAGAGACAGAGAGACAGAGATACAGAGAGACAGAGACAGAGAGAGACAGAGAGAGACAGAGAGAGACAGAGACAGAGACAGAGAGAGGGAGAGAGAGTGCTATCTTACCTTTTTGATAAATATGCTGATAAAACCACTTATCTGAGATCTAGAAATAGCCCAGCAGTCAGAAACAGTCAATCTGGCTGGAGCACCAGCCAAGGAGTAATCACCACAGGTCATGCTTTGTGTTTCTGTTATGATCTCTCTTTGGAGAAATCCACAAAGGATCTTCTGAGATGTATGCAAAGCCATTTAAATCCCACTCTGCTGTCAGGATTATTGTAGTCCCTGATGTGATTTGAAGTTACAAAATGAAGTGACAAAGTTAAGAAACTTTCTGTACGCCTGGGACTTTGTCCCTATGATCTAATTATCTTGAAATCCCTCTAGAAATATCTTCCTCCTACTTGAGCTGTCGGAAAGCTCTCGAGAAGAAGGGTCATCCTGGCCCCTTGGAGTAAGCCTGTAGCTAGTGAGAACTCTCGATGCATGCTATAATAATCTGGGGAGAATGTGGAACCCACTCAGTGCAAAGGGAAAATCCTTGTGGCTTGGGCTCTTTGGCTGTTTGAAAATCCAAGAACTCAATTCTGTACAGAGGGTTCTCAAACATTCCTTCTTAACTGGATAAACCACAGACATTGCAAGCTCCTGCCATAGTCTAGGTCTTAAAGGGCATGAGAGGAGCCATAAATAAATCTGATCATGGTTCTGACACTTTCCACCAAGCCTGCCAAACCTGAGATGACCTGTATTTGATTCCCAGGACCAAACCGTGGAAGGAGAAAACTGCAAGTTACTCTCTGACTTCCGTGTGTGGTGCCCATGTGTAGGAGAACACGCCTACACATACATACACACTAAATCAATAAATGCAATTAAATCTTCAGATGAATAAAAATACATACTTTTTAAGAGAAAGATAAAATTCATATCATGTGTGCTTTACTCAGGGTGAGAACTAGAATTTTCCAGTGCATTATAAACCCTCCATCTTCCTCCTGTCTCCTTACTCTAGCATGATGGAAACACCTCAGTCCCCTCCTAAAATAGACTTCCTTCAAGGGAGTCTACCTAAAAGCTATTCACTTTTAGGCAGACTCCTATGATTCCCCACCCTCCAGTGAGGCAACAGCACCCAGGCATTGTTGTGAAGGACCTTCTTCAGTGCAATTAAAGCTCCATGGTGGTTAACTTTAAGTTTGTCCAGCTGAGTCTGGTCCAACCTGGTGATAAATCATATTTATTGAATGAAATTGATTCTACATGCCAAAGGGCTGCCACAAGGATCTGAGAGTGGCCCAGTGGAAAATTCAGCAAAGCAAGTGGGTCCTCAGACTACCAACAAGAGAACCTGCTTCCCAGTCTACCAACAAAAGAACCTCATCCCAGACTACCAACAAGAGAACCTGAATTCCAGACTATCAACAAGAGAACCTGCATCCCAGTCTACCAACAAGAGAACCTGGATTCCTGACTACCAACAAGAGAATCTGGATTTCTGAATTCCAACAAGAGAACCTAGATTCCAGACTACAAACAAGAGAACCTGGATTCCAGACTACCAACAAGAGAACCTGCATCCCAGTCTACCAACAAGAGAACCTGGATTCCTGACTACCAACAAGAGAACCAGGATTCAGACTACCAACAACCCAGTCTACCAACAAGAGAACCTGGATTCCAGACAACAAGAGAACCTGAATTCCACCAACAGTTGGGATGAACTTAGAAGAGGATTATTTTTTTGAAAGTTCCCAACTACTTTTACCCAGACACTGGATTTATAGATAATAGTTGGGGGTTGTTTTAAACTATTAACTTAGTGTAGTTTGTTATGGAGCCAAGGAAGATTAGTACCCTGTTCTTGATTTCTTTCATAGCTCTACCACCTACGAAAACATCAGTGCAAGTGAATAATTTCATTGAAAAATGAATTAATAATTGCAAACCCAGCTTACTATAAAAAGGGAATGTTTGCTACTGTGTGAGTGGAACTCATCTGAAAACATAAATTCAGGGTTTCATAGCCCCTTTTGTGGAAGCCAGACAAGGCTAAGTGTGACCAGGGACCAGACATCTGGTATGGGAGAGCAGTAGAGAAGTGTCTCCTTTCACATTTTCTGCTTCTCAGCCCTCTTTCCTTCCCCTCCCCACTCCTAGAGAAAGAAAGAGGAGAGCAGAGCACTGTGTGGGGTTGAGTGAGCACCCCCAGCTAGCCCATCAGTAAGGCAGAGAGAGGGGAAGGCACTCCGGCATGATTAAGATAAGACCAGCACAAGAAGGCTGAGGGCCCGGCTATCTGAGGAATCTGCAAGCCAGTTAACCCAGACAGCAGGGCTCTGTAGAAGAGAGCCCCATACAGATCTGCCTCTGGTGTCCCCAGGCTGGTTTGCCTCCTCTGTGTGGAGGACAATTGTTTGTTTTTAGAATCCTGTAGATTCCTTACAGTGTGTCATAGACTGACTCCTATCCCTTAACTATTTCTTCCATTTGTTGGTTTATCCTTTCTTTTTTGTGGAGCACATTCTTGAATAGCTTCTTGAGAAAAGTATATTGAAGACCTTATATGTCTGAGCATATTTTATTCAGTCTTTATAAGTGACTAATATTTTGGTGTGGGTAATAGTCAGGGCTCTTCAAAAGCAAAGCCAACTGTGTGTGTGTGTGTGTGTGTGTGTGTGTGTGTGTGTGTGTGTGTGTGTGTGTGTGTGTGGTAGGGAACTAGCTCAGGCTGGAGACCCAAGAACAACTTTTGATGCTGTTCACTAAGCTCATGTTCCAATTCTAAGGTGTCCCTCTTGTTCCTCTTTTCTCTTCTGTTGTGGCCTTCATCTGATTGCATGATGCCCACACAAATTAGGGAGGAAACCTGCTTTACTCAGTTTACCTACTTAGATGTGGTTAATTTCATCTAGAAACACCTCACAGATAAATCCAGAATAATGCTTGGCCAAGCACCCAGCACTCATGCTCCTTCTGTCACATTTCAATGAGGTAAGGGATTCTGGAAGCTTTTCAGGCAACACCTTCCTTCTGAATCAGAAGGTATGGTGGCGCAAAGTGAAAGTCATTCTGTGCTGGCACAAAGCGAGAGGCCATTCTGATTCTTGGTGGGTGGGTGTGGTTGCTGGTTTTACCCTTTGGAAGCGCACGGTTCTCATGTTCTCATTTTTGCCTGCTGTCCTTTAGCCAAGAGTCCCGGTTTTCCTTCCTACTGAACAAACTCTTTGTTGGGGTGGATGCTCAATGCCATGGAGGGGTGTGGTCTCCCATACATTTGCCACCAAGCCCTCCTTATTTTGATAGCACCATGTTTGCCTCAGGATAATGGTACTTGGTGCAGAAAATCCTCTCTGCCATCCATCACCCTCATTGTTGCCCAGTATTCCAGGTTCTGCCTGGGGATTTGGCTCTATCAGATCCAGGATGATTGACACTGTCCATGTTCTTCCCACGTATTATCACTGCTGACATTTTTCCTTCTCTTTAGCCTCATGGATTTTACTGGAGACGGAGAGGGAGATGAAGGGAGGGAGGGAGGTAGGGAGAGAGGGAGGCAGGCAGGGAGACAGGGAGAGAGAGAGGAGTGAAGGAAGGAAGAAAGGAAGGAAGGAAGGAAGAAAGGAAGAAAGGAAGAAAGGAAGAAAAGAAGAAAGGAAGGAAGGAAGACTTTTCATGGGTTTAAGAGGGAGAAAATTTAGATGCTCCAGTCCTGATAACACGAAATTTCTAACAATATATATTAGTTATTTTTTATTTGTTTTAGTATTGTTTGTTACATATTTCTTCTTGCTAGAATATCAGTTCCACAGGTGTAGGGTCATCACAATGCTGAGAGTCCTGGGTCTGGCCCTTCACTCAGGGCTTTAGGGCTTATAAATAAGTATGATTGTAGTGGTTAATACTGACTACCAATCTGATAGGCTCTAAAACCACCTAGGAGACAAAGCTATGGGTACACTCGTGAGAACCAGATGAGGTTAACTGAGGCAGGAAGACCCATCTTAAGTGTGGGCAGCACCATCCTCTGGGCAGGGTGCACAGACTGAGTGTCAGCCTTGCTGTCTCCGCCTCCTCATACTCCTGCTGCCATGACTTCCTCACCATGATGGACTGGACCCTCAATCTGTGAGCCAAAATGAACCTTCCTTTCTGAAACTGCTTTCGTCCTCGAGTTTTGTCGCAGTAACCAAGACAAAGTTGGGGACCCTCCTCACAGTTTTAGTCTTGCTAAGCTTCAATGAAGAGATCTCTTTCAGTGTCCACCACTTTGCTCTTGCTTTTCTAGATCACAAGTATCGTGGGATGGGACACACCTGGTGGATGAGCAATAACCATCACTGGACACTTAGTTTTGTTTGCAGGTCAGCCAGCCCATGTGGCCTCTCACTTAGGAACATTAACATTACATGTTGTACACTTAGGGGCCACGATGACCGGGACCACATGGAGTAAACCAAGTGCCGGAGACCGTGATGCACTCACATGTTACAGCAGGTTCCTCCCCGCCGGCCTCCCGGTCCTGCTGCCATGGTCCCACTGCCACGTGAGCCCCAAATAACACTCAGAGACTCTGTATTTGACACAATCCTGTTGACCAGTTACCATTATTGTTTATGGGCTAGCTCTGTCTTAATTATTAACCCATTTCTACTTATCTAATTATTTCCACATGGCTCGTCTTATCCGGGAGCTGCGGCGGGCGTGTTCCTTCCTCCCTGGGCTACATCTCGACTCCTCCCTACTACTTCCTCTTTCCTCCTCCTGGTCTCCTAGCCCCGCCTATCTTGTTTCCTATTGGCCACAGAGCTTTATTAACCAGTATAAGAAACATATATACAGAATAACATCTCCCATCATCTCCTCTTTTCTGTCTAAGTAAAAGAAGGGGTTTAACCTTAACATAGCAAAATATACAACAGTTATCAAATAAGAATCACAGTTAACAATATTTAGTCCATTAACATTTTGTAAGACTTAAAGAAAATATCATCTATCCTATCTTTGTGAGTCTAAAGTCCTATATGTAACTTATCTTTAATCCTAACTAAGGAAAACTATAACCAAAACTATCTGTCTTCAAGTCCTTTAAAGACCACAGAAGGATAATATATAAAGTCTAGAAATGACAGAGACAATGCATTGCCTGGTCAGTCACCCGAAGTTCTTCTGTAATGTTCCATCTTCAGCCCATAGGCCATAGTGTGTCTCCAGACTCCTCAACAAAGCAGGAAACTTTAAACTGTCCACCTGTAATGGCAGTTTGTCAGTCACTTTTCTCTGTGTCCTGTAGACTGTCTGGCTGTCTGGCAGCCTCTTCCATGAAGCAGGAACCCTGTAGCAATGTCCATCTTGCATCAGCAGTCATCTTTTTGTGTGTCCTGCATGTCCAGTTTCTACAACATAAAGTCAAACAGTCCAGAAGAGCAGTACCTTGCCCAAATGGCTAGTCTTGCCATTTTAGAAGCAAACTCCATAATGTGTTTCTTAGATGTCCATCTTCCTTTTTTCTGTAGGTGTTGTTACCAGGAGCAGTTGTGCCTCACTGTCAAGAAAAACTCTAAACCATTTTAAATGCCATATTCTGTAGGTCTTTGAAAGGTTTGAAGAATGCCTATCCATCTCAAATACATCTCTGTATATCTAGAAATCCTAACTCACTTAACTCTAAGTTTTAACTATCATAGGTAACTCTCTATAATCTGTACTAAATTATACATTACATTTTCCAATGAGTTATATAAACACAAAAATACCTAAACAAGAGGAGAAATATACATATTACAAAATTGACCTTAAATTGTATCAATAAAAGAAAATCCATTTCAAAGCAAAGTATTCATATCTATACCATAATTCCCTTTTTACCTTTAAAAAGATTGTTTGTGGTTATAGCCATTTACAACCAAGCCAATTTAAATGAAAACAAACATTTATAAACAATATTTGGGAATTTGGGTGTCGTTCTTTCCAAACTACTTCCTGCTGGTAGAGGGCACTGTCATGGGGTTTCAAAGAAGATGCAGAAATCTTGGCAGTAGTCTGCAAGGCTTTGTCTCAACTGCTTTGAATGTTGGATCACCTGGGGAGCTGTTTCAGGGGGTCTGGCTTGATCAAACCATATAAGTCTGGAAAGAATCCACAGCTTTTCATTTTCTGTGGAAACAAAAATAGAAATCCTTTCCCCCAGTAACTTGTCCTTAGGCTTAAATTTTGGAATCAAAGCATTTTTAAAATAAATAAATTGAATTAATCCAGCAGCATTTCTTTTATTAATAGTTGTTATTTTCTCAGCAATCAAATAATTTAAAGACAACAGAAGCGCGTATAGTATCCAAAATTTCTCTGTGTTTTCCATCTTTACATGGCTTTTTTATTATTCTATTTATTCTACTTCTATTTTTACATATTTTGAGACAGGGTTTCTCTGTGTAATTTTTATCTGTCCTGGAATTCACTGCATACCAGGTTTGTTTTGAAATCACAGAGATCTGCTTGCCTCTGTCTGCCGAGTTCTGGGATTAATGGCATGCGCCACCATATCTATCCGTTCTATTTCCTTTTTTCTTTTTTAAACCATTGTATCCCGTTTCTTTTTCTCTCCCAAGCCAGCGTATCTTTTTAAAACATAGTGTAAACCTTCATTGCAGCTCTTGTACACGCCAATGAATTGTTAGCAGAGCTCTTTAAAAGCAAGGCGGTTTTTTGCTGCTTATGCTAATTTTGGAAACCTCCCTTAAAGGAGCCGCGCAAATCTCTGTCTACAGCAAAACAAATCCAACCGAGAAAATGCTGCTACCAAGAAGTCTTGCTAGTCTCTGTTCCCTTGTTTCTAAAAACTATTTTTTAAGCTTTTGTTAAAGGTTCTCAGTCCCACTTCTGACACCATTATGTTACAGCAGGTTTTTCCTACCCGCCCGCCAGCGCCATCCTGCTTGCCAGTCTGGGCCATCCTGTGGGCCAGTCTGGGCCCACAGCCACACCAGCCCCAAATAACACTCAGAGACTCTGTATTGGATACAATCCTGTTGGCCGGTTACCATTATTGTTAATGGGCTAGCTCTGTCTTAATTATTAACCCATTTCTACTTATCTAAGTATTTCCATGTGGTCGTCTTATCAGGGAGCCACGGCAGGCGTCTTCCTTCCTCCATGTTCTACATCTTGACTCCTCCCAACTACTTCCTCTTTCCTCCTCCTGGTCTCCTAGCCCCACCTATCTTGTTTCCTATTGGCCACAGAGCCTTATTAACCAGTATGAGAAACATATATACAGAATAACATCTCCCATCACTCACAGTTACACAAAGTGATGCACTCACAGTTATACAAAGTGGGCGGAGCTGCTGCTGTTGTAATTTGACATACTGTTTTACAGCAAACGTTTTTCTAAGTAGGAGTAGTCTCCTAAAATAACAATAAACATCCCAGCACACGTGTGTAAAACAGTAACAGGCTCACGTATCGTCAGTATTGAGTAGTGTGTACTGTGTGTAACTGTATGTGCTGTACTCTCCCAGTGACTTCTGTTTCAGCACTAAGCATTTACTAATCCTGAATCTGCTTCCAGGGGCGCCACCTTCTAGAAACCAGGTAGAAACTGTACATCTTGAAAGGGGACTCTAACGTGATCATTGTTGACAAGGATCAAAGCTGAGATGGATGCAATTCTGGGCGGGCAGACACGAGTACTATCTTCTCTGAATTTTAGAGCTAGGTTGCAGAATGAGAGATTTCTTTACTGATGGAAACACCTTCCTCAAGGCCACTTTAGGACAAAGCTTTTGCTTTTGCAATGTATACTATTTCCTGTGCTTGGAGAAAAGGATAAAAGATACATAAGTTCCTGAATCAGGCACTAACTGACTCTTCAGTGTCACCATGTCATATGAGACCAGGTCATAGCTCTTTGCTTAGATCAGGCAAAGAGCCTGCTCTAGTGTCAGCCATTAACCTTTCGTTTGACAACTATCAAAGCCTGGGCAGCTGTTTTCCCTCAGAGCATCCCTGAGGGTTCTGAGATCAGAAATCCTCATGTTCAGGCTACATGTCTACATGACTGTGTGTGGTTAGCTTGTCTAAAGTCGCAACACCATGGCTATGGAAATGCCCACCGCAGAGTAATATCACAACTGCCATTGTGTCATTAGAAGCCAGGAGGTGTTCAGCCCTGTTAACCTCCTAGGAACAGCTGCAATATATGCAGGACATTGCTGTTGGCATGTGAGTATATGCATTCAGCTAAAGTACAGCATATATACACATGATTCCAATACAGTATACATAATGAATATAGTTTACACGTGAGTGGTAGGCATGAGTTATAATTGATAAATGTTATATTTTATCTCTCTGTATTATATTTTATATATAATTATGTAATTCTTCTGCCATGACAAATTTTGACAGCCTCAAAGCATCCTTAGAATTCTAAGTCACCACCTTCCACTAAAGGAAACACAGGGTTCTTAGAGATAATGGTTGTCCCTGGTCTGCAGAGGGGGTGTGACTGTGAGTCCTGGACACCCCAACAACCTGGAAGCAGGAATGTCATCAAAGAGGCCACCATACCATTTGTGGCGCCTGTGTCCATAACCATGCTTAAGTGAAACTCTCTATTTCTAGATCTAGTCACCAACTTATGGAAATAGAGACACAGACAGCCAGAACTGTCACCAGTAAAGTGCAGACAGGAGAAACTTCCTTTAGTGGACAGCTGCCTCTTCTAGCAGTTAATGGGGGGGGCATGAGACCAGAGGGGAGGGAGCTAGATAAAAGGGAGGGAGGGAGCAAAGAGGGAAAAAACAACAGAGAAGTATAGACTAAGAGAATAATCATAATACATAGTTTATTCTGTTCCTAGTTCAGGTCGGGATCCTGAGGGCCTTGGTGGGGAAGGGGGTTCCAGACAATGCAACAGATGTTATGCCCACCAAGAGACCCCCAAAGTCTCAAGGACCCAGTGATGCCCTAATGCAAACACAAGAAGGTGTTTATTTTTAAAAACCAGCAAGCTGGAGCTGGAGAGTTGAAGGCCCTAACTACAAATGCAAGACATTTTTAAAGAGCAAAGAATGGAAAGGGGGTCGTGAGACCCCCTGATCTCACCTCATAAGGTTTCCATGGTTACAGAGATTTCTTAGCACACAAGGTTACAAAGGTTCCATACAAGGTAATTGCAAGACAAAGGGTATTTAGCAAAGGAGCCTTAACCATGGTCTGCTCAGGCAGGGTTGATTAACACATCCTGGGGGCTGGGAGAGGTTATCTAGTTCCCTGTTTCTTTAAGGACATCCTAGGGTCTGGGAGATTTATGACCAGCAGGTCAGAGAGGCTACCTGGTTCTCAGTTTTCTTAAGAGACAAAGGGGTGGGGAGTGATGTTTACACAGTTGGTGATGAGCTCAGGCTCCCCTCTTCTTGTGGGAACTGATCCTGACTTCCTGTCACATAGCCTAGAATCAGGGGTCCCTTGCTTAGTTGAGATTTTTTTTTCTCTTTCTCATTACAAACCTAGCCAGCATTCCATGGCACCAAAAATTTTACAGACAGATGCCAAAATATTTGAATATAGACCATCTGGGATTTGCATCACAATAACCCAGGAAAAGGACAAGTAAGGCAGTATGTAGCTTAATGATAGAGTGAAGTCCTGGGTTTGATTTCTCTGCACTTTCCTCACACTAGGAAAAAAAGCCAGAGGGAGAAGCCATCCTTGGGGGGTAGGGGTGTAGATGAACAGAATGGCCATGGCAGATCACTGTCAGGCCTCGGAGATGAGTCCTGGATTTTTGCCCCCAATTCTCTATAGTTTTAAATCTTACCATCAAGGGGGAAAAAGAAAGAAAAGTTGCACCCAAAATTCAGCTCTGTGGAGCAGTCCTGTTTTCACACCATTCTGCTTCTGTGTTAACTTACTTGTCATGTGACATAACACCTGTCAGAAACAATGTTGGGAAGAGAGTGTTGCTGCTGCTGCTGCTGCTTCTCCAACACCAGGGATTGAACCCGGAGCCTCACCTGCTAGCCAGGCAAGTGCCTTTCTGCAGAGCTACACCCTCATCCTCCGACATCACCAAGTAGCCCTGGCTAGTCTGAACTTGCCATCTTCTTGCCTCAGTCTCCCAAATGGCTGGAATTCCTGGAATGGTGGAAGAGTTTATTTTGGCTCCTGGGTTGAGAGGGTGCAGTACAGTTCAGCATGGCTGGGAAGGCAGGGGTTGGGGGAGCAGAGGCAGCCCATAGCTGGGGCAACAGGAGCATTAAGAAAATGGTCACATCATGTCAGCAGTCAGGGGGCAGAGCCTGCTCTGGCCCAGCTCAGAGCCAAGTAATAACGCTCCAATCCCATCCTCCGTGACTTACTTGTCTGTCAGACCCTTCCTCCCGGTTTCCACATAGTCCCCAAAGAATGCTGCCATCTGGGGACCAAGTGTTCAAACACATGAGGCTGTCCAGGGAACATCACATTCTCACCAAGTGGCTTCCTGAACTTTGTCATCTCTCTTCCCACCTGCTGTGTTAAGCTTTGGGACACACCCTGGTTGGTTCCCAGCTCCCTTGTTTATAATGACCACAACATGGACATTTGTTTTGCATTGTCTCTGAAACCTGTCTCCCACCAGTGTCCTCCAACTTCCCTGTGTCAGGGCTTATATGTTGTTGGCTTACAGGGACTGGAGAGAGGGCTGGTGGTCAGAACTACTTCCTGCTCTTTGCAGAAGACCCAGCAGCCAAGGCTGGCAGTTCATAACTGCCTGTAACACCAGATCCAGGCAGGAGGTCTGGCATCTTTTGCTGGCCTCTGAAGGCAAGGGCTTGCAAGTGTGTGCACACACACCCAAACACAAAAACACACGCATACATATACAAACATACAAAGATGTTTAGTCACATGCACACAGGCACAAAAATTTAAGATACTGTTAGCTTGTAAATAAAAAGTTGGGATTTATCCAGGTGCTGTCATGCCTGGGCAGAGGGCTGTGGAGGGTGTGTGTGGGCTTTGTGCTTAGAGGGTAAGGCAAAGTCGCACAGTGGAGGGGGGGAGAGAGATCACAGTGGCTGGGCCCCACTTAAACAGGAGCACACCCTGAGCTCCTGAAGCCACGGATGATTTCACAAGGTGTGTGAAATGAAGGGATGCTCTTTCCCCAAATAGAGGAGCAATCTGCTGGGAAAGGTGAACTCAGATTTTCACAGTAGAGAATGAGATACCCATCACCTCCTGCTTCACCCCACCTCCTTTTTGGCAGCATGACGTTTCCATCCTTCAAGGCGCACGCCTAGCAGGTCTCCAGTTTCATCGTTTTAATTGTGTCCCGTTCTCTAGTACACATGAAATACCATTTCCGGACAATCCCTTTCCACCTCCTTTAGAGAACATGTTTCAGAGACTGATGGATGAGCACAGCTAAGGAGCACAGAACTATGGGCACATCTGTCCTCCAAACATCACCAGGTGAAGCTCTTCTTCAGTACCACCAGGTTCCGCACGGCAGCCCTCACATCCTTGTTCCTCAGGCTGTAGATGATGGGGTTCAGCATGGGGGTCAGCACCCCATAGAAGAGGGAGATGAGCTTGTCTGCAAGGTCCTGCTTGTCTGCCCCCAGTGGGTCCTTGGACTTGGGCTTCCCGTACATGAAGAGGATGGTGCCATAGAAGATGATCACCACAGTGAGGTGGGCAGAACATGTGGAGAAGGCCTTCCTCCTCCCCTCAGCAGAGGGGATCCTCAGGATGGTGGTGAGTATGAAGATGTAGGAGCAAGAAATAAAGAGAACTGGGACCCCCAGAAAAATTATATTGGTCACCCCCATGCTGATGACATTGATGGAGATGTCAGCACAGGCCAGTTTCAGGACAGCCAGGATCTCACAGGTGAAGTGATTGATGACATTGTCCCCACAGAAGGGCAGCAGCATTGCAAGAGATGTCTGAACGATAGAGGCGGCAATCCCACCTGCCCAGGAGCCGGCAGCCATGGGCACGTAGGCAGCCTTGCTCATGACCACTGGGTACCTGAGGGGGTTGCAGATGGCCACATAACGATCAAATGCCATCATACTCAGGAGCACACACTCTGTGGCCCCCATGGCAAAGGAGAGAAACATCTGTACCGCACAGCCTGAGAAGGAGATGGTCTTCCTGGGGGTCAGGAAGCTGTCGAGAATGAGGGGGACTGAGGATGTGGTGTAGCAGATGTCCAGGAAAGAGAGGTTCCCCAGGAAGAAGTACATGGGCGTGTGCAGGTGGGCGTCAAGGATGGTGACCAGGATGAGGACCCCATTACCCAGCAGGATCACCAGGTACATCAGCAGGATGAGGACGAAGAAGGTTTTCTCCAGCTTTGGGTGGGCAGAGAGTCCCAGGAGAATGAAGCCGCTCACAGGGGAGGTCTGGTTGTTACTTTCCATTCTGTGTGTTCTGTCAACCGAAGAGAATTCTAAAGTCCAAGCCCAACATTCTTTGCTACGCATAGGGCCAGGACATCAGGTCTGAAGCCCCAGTTCTGCCGAGTGATTAACAGACAGTTCTGAAAGCCCACAGAAGTATTTCTTTACAAAACAACGACAAAATCATTATCAAAAATTGGGGTTAAAAACAACAAAGTTACAAATCTGGTAACTTAGTGCATTTGATCAATAAAACGACACAAGATTCACTCATTTTATTCATGTTGTTTCCTGTATGGCAGTTCACCAGAGATCATACTCAGAGAAAGGACTATGTGTCATGTTCTCCCTACATTGTGCCTGATGTTACAGACATAACTTGCTTCCTTAAAACTTCTCTCTCTTTCTCTGTCTCTCTCCCCATCCACCCCTGCCTTCCTCCTCCCTCCTTCCTCTTCCCTTCCTCCTTCCCTCCCTCCCTTCCTTTCTGCCTTTGTGTTTTTTTTTTTTTTGTTTGTCTCTTTGGCTTCTCTTGGTAGGTCTCATTCTCTCTGAGGCTAACATGGGCTGACCTCAAACTCATGGTGGTCCTCCTACCTCAGGCTCCTGAGTCACCACACCTGCCAAAGCCATAGCACCTTCTCAGAGAAAACACACTCTCTTACTTTCCAGATTTCTTACAAAGCCAACCTTTAGGGCTTTCAGCTTATGGATTCACTTATCCATTCATCCATCCTTTATTAATCCATCCAATATATCTGAATGTTCAACCACAAAAATACTTGTTGATCAACCAGAGAATCATAAATGACCAGTGGCCTAGGCTTAGGTAGACTTGCTGCCTTGTAGAGTGGGGAGGCTCAGGGCACGTTGAAGGGAACAAAGCTCATAGAAGCTCTCGGAGATACAGAATTCTATTGAGTCTTAAGAGATATAACAAAGGGGGAGTATTTTCCTAGGTGACTTTATACTCTAGAAATTCTGATATGTCTCTAATAGTTTGAATCTGACATTTCTTGAAGATAAACTGGAGATGGCCTCAGAGAAATCTTTAATGGCTGGGAACTTACTTCTTTTAGGGTGTGTGTGTGTGTGTGTGTGTGTGTGTGTGTGTGTGTGTGTGTGTGATGTCACTCTGCTAGGTTTCTTTCCTTCTGGGTGGGCATTCACATCCACACAGGTATCATTAGACATGACAGTCCCAGAGACTTTTGACTCAGCCAGTCACCCAGGCTTCTGCTCCAACGCTGACTGCTCCTCAGGAATCTAGCTCACCTTCTCTCCCATTCTCCGTCCTTCTCTGAACAACACTGGTACACTGCCTTTCAGTTCTGGCTTGATGTCTCCTGGTGTGGGAGAGCTCACTACTTTCCCAGACAGCCTGCTCTGTGTTTGCAGAGCTCTGGAACAGCAGACGATTCTCCGTATGGGAGCAGCCAGCATCCTTCTGGGTTTCTCTTCCTCATATGATGATGTCTATCTCCCCCTCAAGCTGCCTGAGTCTATGGAAGGTCATTGTGAGAGGGGACCATCTCGGTTATGGTCACTCTTTCAAGTCAGGTGAACTCATGAGCTCAAACTGACAGACCTTGAAAGTCTCTTGACATTCAGACTTTTCAGACTGGAAGGGGTCCAGTCTGGTCCCCAGTCTTGGTGATGCAACTAGAACGGATTCATTTATTTCCTTTTCAAGCTCAGTCACTGTAGAAAGTCAAGTCAGACACTAGAAATGCCAATATGCTAAGGAAAGGTTGAGGTTGGCTTTTGCAAGAATCCTTACTTACCTTAATTAGAAATCTGTTGAGAAGAGGTGCCTGCGGCTAAGGACGGTGATCCAGGCCAGAAATAGTAGCAGTGTCTTAAGGGGCCCAGGCTGAGATGCCTGCCACTTCTGATTTGAAGAAAAAACTCAAAGTTTGTCCTTCCCACTTGGTCTCTGTTCTATTTCAGACAGTCTCCTGATGAGTACCACTACACCGGGACGTTGACTTGAAACCAATGCCATATGTGGGACTCCCGCAGTCCCTCGAGTGATTAAAAGTTCGGAAATGGAACGCCACAGTTGGGAAACTTCTTAATCCTTTGGGACAATGTCCCCAAGATCCAATTACACCTCCTTCCGCTGTTCCTGCTGTAAACTCCCTCTCTTGCTAAGGGACCCCAAGGTAGACATGCCCATTCCTTGCTTGAATTTCTGCAAGTTTCAGTTTGGCTGAATGCCTTTGAGAAGAAGTTGGGAAGGCAATCTCCAGGGCAGCTCTGGCCTGGGTACGAGTTCAGTGTCTTGGTTAGGTGTGACCTAGTAGAGGGAGCACACGGGGCCTGTGACAGCTATGTGGTATCACCAGATCTGGACCTCAGTGGACCTCACAGAGCCAACAGGAAGATAGGGACTGCCCAGTGACTTCTGTGTGTCACATATGGGCAGAGAGTAGGAGACAGGGAGGAAGGGACCCATGAAGCCTGCATTGGAGCCCAGGTCATTTCCAAGCAAGTGTCCTGAGAGGTGTTGTGATGGGTGGGCCTAGACCTAGCAGGCACATGTTCTACGAAGTCACTTTAGAGACCAAGAAGTGGTCACTGCCCTGTCTGCACAGCCCACACTTAATGTGGGGACCAAGAGGTGAACCAGACTGTCCGCACGCGTCTCACAGAGAGGCCAGCCAGACTGTCCGCACGCGTCTCACAGAGAGGCCAGAGGGTGGACTAGACTGTGCTTCTGACACATTGAGAGCAGACACAGGAAACACAAAACGCTGAGCGTTCACTAGGTTCCATGTCATTACCGAGTAGTACTCCATTGTGTGGACTTCCCAGGTTCATTTGCCTGTTCTTGCTGACACTCAGCCAGGCCGTTTCCATTTCGAGTCATTATGAATAAAGCTATTCCTGACTGTCAAAGACAAGTGTTTTATATCCACTTCATTTTTCTCTTGGCTAAATACCTGAGGATGGGGTTGCAGGATCACACCATAGAGATACACTTAGTTTTTTATAAGAAACTGGCAAGTCCTTTACAAAGGCGATGTGCTGTGCGGGTTCTGATTGCATGCACCTCAGCCTTGCCAACGTTTAATGTTGTCAGTCGTCTAAGTTTAAGCTACCCGGGCAGGTGTAGTGGTAACTCACCATGGCTTTAATTTGCATTTCTGGACCATGGGATATTGAACACTTTTTTGTTGTTGTTGATTTTTAATTTGGTAAGTGGTCACTCGTATATCTTCCTTTGGAGATTACCCACTCAGAACGTTTTTGTTCCTTACTCTCATTTCCATCGCTAAAAACTCACATGCTGTTCCTTATAAATTTTGTATCTGTACTTCTTCAGATATGTAAGCTGTCCATGTCCTCCTTGTTTGCGGCTTGCGTTTCTTTCGAGCTGGGGTCTTGCTGTGTCATCCAGGCTGGTCTGGAACCCTTGATTCTCAGTGTTACACCATGTCTGCTGTGCACTCATTTTCTTAGTTGTGTCTTCTACTGAACGGACGTCTTATATTTTGACCAACTCTGTCTATTTCTTTAGTTATTACTTTTCATATTTTCTCTAAGAAACGTTTGCCTACCCCTAGTCATAAAGGTATTTTTCTGTGTTTTGAAAGAGCTTTGTAGTTTTAGCTTTGGTTTAGATCTGTGATACACAGGGAATTAACTTACGTGTCTGGCGTGAGTTAGTTAGTGAAGACCATTTCCCCATATGGATAGCTGGGCATCTCAGCAACATTTATTTATTATTTTTACTTAGCAATTTAAATTTTTTTTTAAAAAAAAATTAGGGTACAAGCTAGGTATGGTGGCTCACATCTTTAATTCTAGCACCCGGAAGAGGCAGAAGGATCTCTGTAAGATCAAACCCAGCCTGATCTACATAGTAAATTTGGCGAGTCAGGGCTACATAGTGAGACCCTGTCTCAAAAAACATACCATGTGTTAGATATTGTTACAGCATTTCCAATCCACAAAAACAAAAATGTATGTGTTGTGGTGGATCCCTCCCCACCTTCGTCACCCCCTGCTACCTTTATCCTTAACCTCCTCTAGTCTACTCCTGTTTCTCGTCCCATGTGTCCTTTTGCCCAGCCCTCACCCTTCCTCATAGCCTATTTTACCGACTTTTTCCTCTAGCAGTTTCAGAGTTCCAAGTCTTATGGTATAGTCTTTCCTCTGTCTGGCACTGATTCTTGCAGGGAGAGGAGTAAGGATCTAATTTCAGTCTTCTCCCTGTAGAGATCCAGGCTTCTCAGCACCACTTGTTGAAGATGCTGTCTTTTTTCCAATGTGTGATTTTGGCACCTTTGTTAAAAATTAGCTATGGCTGTGGCTGTATATGCATATGTATATATATATATGGACTTTGATGCTAGTCCATTGATGTGGGTATCTGTTTTGTGCCAGTACTCTGCTGTCTTCATTATTATGTATCTGTAGTGTTAGGCTTGATGACACCTCCCGCACATTCTCTTTGCTCAGGATTGCTTTGGCCATGAGCAGGGGGGCGTATGCACTTTCATATGAATGTGTCTTGGATAGGTTTATGCCAACTAGATACAAGCTAGAGTCGCCTGAAAGGAGGGAACCTTAATTGAGAAGACAACTCCGTAAGGCCAGGCTGTAGGCAAGCGTATAGGGCATTTTTAAAATTTGTGATTGATGGGGGAGTGCCCAGCCCATTGTGAGTGGTGCCATCCCTGGGCAGGTGGTCCTGGGTTCTATAAGAAAGCAGGCTGAGCAAGCCAGTAAGCAGCTCCCCTCCATGGTCTCTGCATCAGAGCCTGCCCTCACTGCTTTTGATGATGAACTGTTAACTGTGAATGAAAGAAACAAAACAAAACAAAACAAAAATTCTTTCCTCTCCAAGTTGTTTTGGTCATGGTGTTTCATCACAGAATAGTAGCTCTCACTAAGACAGTTTTAGGAAAGAATTTTCTATTTCTGAAAAAATGATATTAGATTTTTAATAAAATTATTGTTTAAAAAACATGTAAATAAAACAAACATGCACCAAATACATCGTACCCAATATAAATCACAATTAACTTCTATACAGCTAGAATAGCCATTCTGAAGCTGTGAGATTAACATTGGATTTTACCCTTTTGTTTGGAATTTTGATGGGGATTGCGTTGGATTTATAGATAGTTTTTGTTTTGTTATTGTTTTTTTGAGACAGGATGTCTCTGTACTGTTTTTGGAACCTGTCCTGGAACTCGCTCTATAGACCAGGCTGACCTCGAACTCACAGAGGTCTGCCTCTGCCTCCCGAGTGCCAGGATTAAAGGCATGCAACACCACCACCCGGCTTGTAGATTGCTTTTGTTAATATAGTTATGCTAGCAATATTTATACTTTCAGACAGTGAATATGGGTGATCTTTGCATCTCCTAGTGTCCCCTTTCTAAATGTTTTTTCTTTCAGTGTTTTACAGTTTTCATTGTTAACGTCTTCTGCTTTCTTGGTTAGGTTTTTCTTATGGTAATTTTAGGTCATTGGAAACAGAATTGCTTCCCTGATTTCTTTCTCAGTCTGTTTTTCATGGGCATGCTTTTATCATAGAATATTTTTGTTTCTCCATCAGTAATGACCGACGATTTTGCTGAGGGCAGTAGTATGGGCTGTCAGCTGTGGTCTTCCAGAACTTGAAAAACATCTGTCCATACCTTTATGGATTTTAATGTTCCTGTTGAGAGATCAGCTGTTATTCTGTTGGACTTGTGTTTATACCTGACTTTGTTTTTCTCCTTTGTAGACCTCAATACTCTTTTTTGTTCATTATGCTTAGTGTATTAATTGTTCTACTGAGATTGTGGGGTTTCTTTTCTGCCTCTGTCCATTTGATGTCCTCTGTGTCACTTGTACATTGATGAGCCTCTCTTCTTAAACTTGTAAAATTTTGCTATGATTGTACTGAAAATATTTCCTGGGCTTTGGGCATAGAATTCTTCTTCTGTGTCCATATTTCATAGAGTGGTGTTTCCATGGTGTACCAAAGATCTTGCCTGTACAATTTAAAATTTTATCAATGCCCTTGACTGAGATTACTAATTTTTCTACCTTATCCTCAAGCCCTGCTATTTTATTTTCTTTATGAACAACTATATTGATGAAGCTTTCTAGCAGGCTTTAAAATGAACTTTTTGAACATTTCATTTGTTTGGTTTTTCTAGCTTTCTAACTAATTCCATCATCGTGTAATGGAATAATGTAGTAAATTTTCTTATTTCATTCAGCTGTGTTCTCTTGGAATTAATTCATTAATGAACTAATCCAACATTTATTCAGTCCTCTTTTGTCTCTTTCGTTGTTTTGAAAATATTTACCATTATTCTTTTGACTTCTTTGTCTGGGACTTCTTCTGAATTACTCTCCTTGAAGTTGTTACTCTGATAGATTTGGGGAAGATGTGTCTCCTTGTCATGTTGCTTGTGTTAATTTTCATGTTGGGACTGATGCGTCAGGAATCCAATCACTGCTTGCAATTTATTTTAGAAATTAGGTCTTGTTTCTTCTTTCAGTTTGGAGAGTTTCAGTGTTTGGGAGCAACTAGGTTATAGTGACAGTGCCATTTTCCTCTGTAAGATTGGTATTAAAGACGCCAGGCTCTATCCCCTCTCCTTCCCCGGGAGTATAACACTGTCTACAACAACAGTCACTGTCTAGGGACAGACTCGCCAAGAAAATAATACAACAGTCAGCAACACAACATCATCCCTAGGTGAGAAGGATTTTAGGGAGTAAACTATTAGTACATTGATAGTATTCCATGAAAAAAGAAGGCCACAGGAAGTCATGGTTAATGTTGGAAAGACAGGGAGAAAATAGAGGGAGATATAAATAGAAGTAGAAACTGTAGAGGCAAAAGAACATGGGGGTGAGGGAAGTTAGGCTAAAGGTGGACTGAAGTCATGGGTGAAGGTCAGTTAACAGATAACAGACCAGCCCCTTCTCTCAGGAGCTGAAGCCCAGACCCTGGAAAGCAGCCCAGACTAGGTTCTTTGGAAGAGAGAAGGAGAGCACAAAGTGAGAGGGGCTGGCTGAGCAGACCTGCTAAACGACATTGAGCATTACATGAAGATGGGTAGACGAGAGGGAGTGCAGTGCGGTACAGCAATGAAGGCAAACTGGCCTGGGCCTCATCTAGACCCTCATTCCTGCCCACTGCTGGGAGGTGCTCTGAGATGGTGTGTTCTGCACTGGAGTCTCCCTTTTGATGACAGGGTTACTCATCCCGTCCCGTTGACCGTGTTTCACAGGTGCCGTCTGAGATCTGGTCACATCACTGACATCCTTCGGGCTCTGTTCTGAATGCCTGAGCTCCTCCTTTTGCCAGTATCCTGTGGACCACTTGAAGTTGATGTGAAAGTACTTGGGTACACTATGGTTCTGACAAGTTTTCAGCTTTCCAGATGCTGTGCAGATCGAGCTGCCTGAGGTTTCTTGCAGTATTCTGCCTATCAGATTAGAGTCTACTATCCTGGCGGCTTTGCATCTAAGCTGGACCATGTGATGCTGAGAGTGCCTTGGGCTGCTGAGCCAGCAAAGCAGTGGATGTTTTATTTTATGTTTATTTGTTTATTTTCTTACTTTATATGTATGTGCACTCTTGTGTATTGAGGTCAGGGAGCAGCTTGCAGGAGGTCATTCTCTTTTTTCCAGCGCAAGGATCCCAGGGATCAAATTCATATTGTCAGGTTTGCTGGCAAGTGCCCTCACCCAGTGAGTCATCTCACCTGCCCAGAAGTCTTTTTGCAATGACATCTTGCTTCTGTTCTGTCAGCCAATGCCAAGCATCCCTGGCCAAGGGGAAAGTGTTTCCACAGCTTTTCCCACTGCTGTGCTGCTCTGGGTGTGGCCTCTGCTCAGCAGTTTGTAGTGTCAGCTGCTTTTGTGAGAGATACTTTTCCCAAATTATTCTCTTAATATTCCAGCCACCTGCACCTGATTTTCATCTATCCCGAATCATCATAATTCTATTTTAGAATCTAAAAAAATGGCTCGATGGTACTAGTACTACCTGCTCACCCAGAAGACACAAGTTCAGTTCCCAGCACCCTATTGTGGTGGCTGGCAACAGCCTGTGACTCCAGCTCCAAGGGAGCTAGTACCCTCTTCTGGCTTCTTTAGGTGCCTGCAAACATGTGGTATGTGCATGATCATGTGCAAATGCAACACACACACATGTACATTAATAACATAATAATAAAATGAAATAACTAATATTTATCTGTGAGGGGAGTTATGAAGATTGCGGTGTTTCTTCAGGTTGAGGCTCATCCAATGCACTCTGGGTGTGCTGATCCCATAATTTCTTCAAATTCCAGGCTCAACTGCATAATATGTGATAGTGGGAAACTTCACTGGTGTCCCCTCCCCAAAGAAATAATAGAAAATAAAATTGTGCTGGTCTAGCATCATTATTTTGCTGTGTTAAAATGCCCAGACAACAAGAAACTGACAGGTTTTTTTTTGTTTTGTTTTGTTTTGTTTGTTTTATGAGGCAGGGTGTCTCTGTATTGTTTTTGGAACCTATTCTGGAATGAGCTCTGGCCTCGAACTCACAGAGATCCGCCTGCCTCTGCCTCCCAAGTGCCAGGATCAAAGGTGTGTACCAACAACACCCGGCCAGAAACTGACTGACAGGACTGAGAGTTCCAGGTTGCAGTCAGGGAACTTGAGGTGGCAGGAATCCAAAGCCACTGGTAACATCCACAGCCAAGAGAAAGAGAAATGAATGCACCAATACTTAGAACACAGTCATGCAGTCCAGGGCCCCAAACCACGGAAGGGTGCTGCCCACTTTCAGACTGGGTCTTTTCATGTCAGGTAAGGCAACCTAGACAATCCGGTACAGACCTGCCCAGAGGGCAATCACGTCTAGACAATCCCTTACAGAGACTCTTCCCAATTCATCTGAGCCTGTGTCAAGTTAACAGGTAAAACTAAACCTTCCTACCTACAGCTCAAACAAATGGAGTAGTGAATTATTATGGGGAAAACAAACATTGCTCACTCAAGAAACAGAAGTAGAATTAGATCACCTAGGAGCTCCCTGTGTCCCATGTTAACCCCTCCTAACATAACTGATGACTGTTCTGCCTTTGCAATAGCCAAGTCTTGGCAATTTTAATATTTTTATCCCCCAGTGACCATCTATAAATACAATAGTTTGGTTTTACATTAGAATTTTATTATAATTTCATTTTTAACAAAATAATTTAATTACACTATGATTTTAGCTGGATAAACCCAACTTAATCATGATCCATTGTCTATAAAAATTACACATATTCGTATATGTAGATTTTTTTTAAGTTTTACTGAATTTGATATAGTTATTTTAAGGTTTTTGTGACAGTTCGGGTCTAGCCCCATGTCTTCTACTCTACCTTCTGCCGTAAGTTTGGGTTATTTCTTCCTAAAATGATTGGTGTGATTCACCATGTCTGGGCACGGTGGCACATTGCTATAATCCCAGCTCTTAGAAGGCTAAAAGAGAGGATCACGAGTCTGAGGCCAGCCTGGGCTACAGAAAAGGATCCTGCCAGTAGCAATAATGATAATTATGGTACTAATACGCTACAAAACCTCTCTAGGCCTACAGCTTTCTTTGTGGCTTTGTTCTAATAATAAATTCAGCTAGTTTAATAGGTATAGAGTTGTTCAAATGTTATACTTCCTCTTTTAGTAGTTTTATAAACTGTACTTTTTCAGAGAACTTGTGCGTGTCACTTAAATTGTCAAAGTTCTTGTCCCTAAAGTGAAAAAAAAAAAAACAGACATAAAAATAGATACACACTCCATTTGTCTGAAATTTCTAGAGAAAACAAAACTTCCTAGGTATTAGTTAGGAGGTTGGAGGGGTGAACTGAGGGCAAGAGGACATGAGGGAACCTTTGGAAGTAAAGCGAATGTTTGAAACTTGCAGGAGAATTGTGCATTCCAGACCACCTTGGGCCATACAGCAAGAGTCTATCTAAATCAAAATAAATAAGAAGTGAGTTTCTCTCACAGCATGTTCCAGTTGTACAGTAGAACAATGACAATGACACAAAATTGACTCACACACCCCAAATCAATAGTCTTCACTGATACAGAGAGAAGCGTATTTTTTCACCAAGTTTTCATTGCTCATTTTCTTTTGGCATACAAAGAATGTTTGATTTTCAGTCTCTTTTTCTTGATTCTAGGCCATTTAGTACAACCTCTGTCTTTAGTCTAAGGAGTTGATAGTCCAGCCTCAGGCACTCAAGGTGAACTCAGACCAAACAGATCAGCAGGACCAGTGATCAAGTCTGTGCTTAATAAGTGGCCATTTCCAGCAGAGCCCAGATGTGCACAGAACCAGGAAATAACCAACTTCTCTCACTATCAATGAGTGAAGCATTTCCGGCCCACCAGGTTCCTCACAGCAGCCTTCACATCCTTGTTCCTCAGGCTGTAGATGATGGGGTTCAGCATGGGAGTCAGCACCCCATAGAAGAGGGAGATGAGCTTGTCTGCAAGGTCCTGCTTGTCTGCCCCCAGTGGGTCCTTGGACTTGGGCTTCCCGTACATGAAGAGGATGGTGCCATAGAAGACGATCACCACAGTGAGGTGGGCAGAGCATGTGGAGAAGGCCTTCCTCCTCCCCTCAGCAGAGGGGATCCTCAGGATGGTGGTGAGTATGAAGATATAGGAGATAAAGATGAACAGAACTGGCACCCCCAGGAAGATCACATTGGCCACCCCCATGCTGATGACATTGATGGAGATGTCAGCACAGGCCAGTTTCAGGACAGCCAGGATCTCACAGGTGAAATGATTAATGACATTGTCCCCACAGAAAGGCAACTGTACTGCAAGGGAGATCTGAACCAAGGAGTTGGCACCACCAGCCACCCAGGAGCTGATGGCCATGGGCACGTAGGCAGCCTTGCTCATGACCACTGGGTACCTGAGGGGGTTGCAGATGGCCACATAACGATCAAATGCCATCATGCCCAGGAGCACACACTCTGTGGCCCCCATGGCAAAGGAGAGAAACATCTGCACCGCACAGCCTGAGAAGGAGATGGTCTTCCTGGGAGTGAGGAAACCATCCAGGACCAGGGGAATTGAGGATGTGGTGTAGCAGATGTCCAGGAAGGAGAGGTTCCCCAGGAAGAAGTACATGGGCGTGTGCAGGTGGGCGTCAAGGATGGTGACCAGGATGAGGACCCCATTGCCCAGTAGAATCACCAGGTACATTGATAGGATGAGCACAAAGAAGGTTTTCTCCAGAGTTGGGTGATCTGACAGTCCCAGCAGGACAAATTCAGCTACTATGGACTCGTTGGCCACTTCCATTTCTCATGCTCTCTTTCCCTCTCGTGAAAACAGAAGACAACACGCACTTATTGGGACCAATACATGCGTATGCTTCTAGAATGTGTAATTAGATTTATCCCTTAGATGCCAGCTTGTAAAGTCAGTGATGAAGGGATAAAATTCACTATCAGGTTACCTGAGAGGTCAGAATGCATTGGTTCAAGCAGGAAAAAGCCTCTGATAGAAGCTTAGCCAACCATGATATTTGGAAAATCATGATATAGTCAGGCCAGTGGAGCCAGCATTCCTGAAGGAAGGAGTGTCTCTCTTTATGCATGCAGGGCTACATGGAAACCACAAAGAGAAACCTTTAGATTGCCACATGGTTCCAGAAGAGGGGAGAGATGTGGACTCCTCTGGCTACCCCTGCTTGTCCCAGAACCATTCCTCCACTCTCCTAGGCTGCTGTCACTCTTGGTAATGCTAGCTATTGGCATCATCTCTCTCCTCTAGCTTAATTCTGTGCCCTTATAATAACATTATGATAATAATTTATCTCCACAAAGAGATAATATTGTTGACAGAAGCCAGGCAGATTAGGGTCTAGCCAGAATTTCTATTTGTTGCATGGTGCCTGTCTTGTCCTTTGTTTCTTATGAGCTTGATGGGGCTGCCAGACACGGTGGCCCTTACAGAAGGACAGCCATATGCCCTCTCCCATAGCTCATCAGTTGGCCTAATCAGCGCCACACCCCCAAAGGACAAGTATCTTCGTGTGTACCCTCTGTGACCGGATTGTGCTTTGGAGCAGTCGTGTAAGTCACCGCTCCTAACTCAAGCCCTTCTGTACCTGCCTCGACCATCAAAGACACTGCGGTGCCATCCAGTTCCACCCAGGCTTTCAGAGGTCTTGCTTAGAACCAGGTGCTGCAGGGACAGAAGAAGTACAGACCTGTGTGTTAGAGAAAACCTTAAGCCTTGGCTTCTCAAGATAAACACGGGGAACTAGCATCAAATGGTTCTGTGGGTAAAGGCATTTGTTGCCAGTTCAATTCTTAGAAGCCGGAAGATGAAAAGAGAGAATTAACTCCTTCATGTTGGTCTCTGACCTCCACATGAGCGTTGTGACATGTGTGTGTGTGTGTGTGTATCACACACCAGTAAATAAAAAATACATGTTTTAAAGCAACGAGGACACCGAAGCTCCGAGAGAACCACAGGGCTAGGAGAGGGCCGGGTGACTCTCCCCTCTCCCCCAGACTTTCTCTCATCACACGTGTTCTTATCTACCGTTTGTGCCGGAACATGTGTGCTTAGGACAGAGAGGACAGTTATGAAGCTTTGGTCCCTCTCCCTAGGGCATTCACAGACAACAAACAGGTGTATCACTGCTTTCTCTAAGGTGGTGATTCTCAACCTGTGGGTCAAGACCCCTTTGGGGCTATCAAACTACTGTCTCACAGGGGTTCCATATCAGATGTCTTGCATATCAAATATTTACATTGTTATTCATAACAGTAGCAGAATTACAGTTATAGAGTAGCAACAAAAATAATTTTATGGTCACTACAACATGAGGAACTGTATTAAAGGCTTGCAGCATCAGGAAGGCTGAGACCCACTGCTCTAAGGAATCTGCCTTGTTGCCAGGCTTGAGTGGGGTCAGCAGGGCCCTTTTTCCACCCACTGTATCTTTGACTGTAGGGGAGAGAAACCAAACCCATGGTGAAGCCATCATCATGCAATTATCAGAGAATCTGAACTGTAGACAACGGGAGTATTTGAAGCAACGGAGATCTGGTTTTAGAGATGTTAGCACTGTGCAAAGGAGATGTAAACTGTGGCAGGGACAGCTCAGTGCAAAGGAGATGTAAGCTGAGGCAGGGATACCAAGAAGTAACTTCCCTTCTTCGACTATGTGAGTCTTCCAGGAAAAAAGCCAAAACAAGATATTTCCCAATTATTTTGAGCACCTGCTATGTAGCTCACGTCTCTCGTTCTTTCATCAGGCAGCCTTGATGATTATAGAAATTTTGCCTTATATTAAACAGAAACTTTCTTCTTCTATTGTTGCCCCTCTACATATGCCCCTCATTCTGCCCTATCATGCACCAGCTGGGACTCCCTGAATATGCTCGCATCCCTTCCTCTATGAAGAACCTGAGAGATGGATAAAGTAGAGCCAAGGTCTAATATTGGATTCCATCTGTTCTTCCATTCCCACCTTTGCTCTTCCTCTTACCTACCTGGAGGTCTAGCCACAGAGAGAACCTTGCCTGTGTCCGCTGGGCAGACAAGTCCATGGTGGGGATGGGAGCTCACCCAGCAGAGGAGCTCCTGGTGAGGAGGAAGCTGGAAGCGCTCTGAGCAAGGAAAAGGATGGTTTCAACCGCTCATACTATGCTTGCCTGACCCAGCCTTGTCTGCTGGCCTGGAACCCACAGCAGCTCTGTTCAGCTGTCTCAGGAGACAGATGTCCGTAAGAGGGCACAGTAAAGGGGAGCTGCAGCTGGAGGGGCTTGTGTCACTCCCTACTCTAGCTACCCGTCCCCATTCCCAGTGAAAAAAATAAGATTGTCACAACTGGAAGTGGCACTTGCCGGCTGCTTCTGAAGTTGTGTGCCCGGCCCGTGTGTCCTGTGCTTTCTGCCCTCTGCCCTTTACCTGGCTCTCCAGAGGGCTTATCAAGGATCCTAGAAAAGTTTAGAGTTCTAGTTGTTTGGGAGCCAGTCTTAATCCCAGAGGCAATTTAAAGTTTGCTGAAAGAGCCCCACAGGAATCCGGGCCTGTGTTCCACAAATCCAATTAGACAATAGCAGGCCTCTCTGTGTGAATCTGAACTCTCACTGTAAAGGAATGTTCCCTAGATAAGAAAGATCCTGCCCTGTGTCCTGTGCTTGCTGGCCTAAAGTTACTTCAGTTTAATTTATACTATGCAAACTGGAGCCGGGGACAAGGTTTAGTCTGTAATGTTCTTACCTTGCAAAGCAACAGGAACTGTGTTAGATCCTTAGAACCCATGTAGAAAAGCCTGGCACAGTTGCTCACATGTGAAATCTCAGTGCTGGGGATGCAGAGACAGGCGGATCTATGAGGCTTGCTGCCCAACCAACCTATCCTACTTGGCATATGTGAATGAGACAGCCTGTCTCTAAGCGAGGAGGACAGTGCTCCTCAGGAGTGGCACCAGACGTTGTCCTCCAGCCTCCACGTGTACCCCCACACACCTGTGTACCCCTTGACACAAGCATGCATTCATCCACATACACAAAATTTTAATTAAGTAAATAAGTTGCACAGCCTGAGCTCAACAGAGTTAGTTTCATAAAAAGTAGAGTGGTTTGAATGAATCCATTAAAGGCAAGTTACTGAAATGAATCACTGTCATCAAATGTTAGGACGATATACCAGATGCCTGTCTAAAGTTAGATGAGGTCTTCTCTCTGATCCTTTTGCAAAAGTCTTTGCAGTCTTACTCTTTTTTTTTTTTTTTTTTTTTTTTGTAATAAGAGGCTGGAGAGGGGGCTGGGTGGTTAAGAGCACTTGCTGCTCTTGTAGATGTCCGTGCAGTTTCTAGAACCCACATATTAACTTACAGTGGGCTATAACTACAGTTCTAAGGGTTCAGATGCCTCTGTGGGGGTCAGGCACCACATGATGCACAGACACACATAGGAGAAACAGCTGTACACATGCAAAAATAAAAAAGAATTTAAAAGAAAATGAATCCTACTTTGACCTCTGAGGAAATCTAGATGTCCTGGTGCACATCTGTACACATAAATAAAAAGGAATTTTAAAAATTTTTTTAAGTAAAATTTAAAACTGTAGGTAGTGTACCATAGGAATGGATTATTTAAGAGCTCAACAGTTACTGTACACATTGGCAAGGAAAAGCTCTTTATATAAAAACATCAGCAATTAAGTCTAGTCATAGGGCTTTTGTCTATTTGCTTGTCTGCTTGCTTTTTGACACTTGGTTTCTTGTAGCCCAGGTTGGTCCTAACTTGCTATATAGTCAAGGATGACCCTGAAGTCTCAATCCCCCTGCACTGATCTTCCAAATATTGGGATCACAGGTATGTGTCACACCTAGTCAGGCATCTGTCTCAGTTCAATGCCCATTGAAGGCTGCCATACAGGCATTGGTCTCAGTCCAACACACATCAGAGGCTGCTGCTCTCCAATCTTTATCTTCAGAGCCCTTCACACTCTCCCAAGATTGATTCTTTCCTTCCTTTTCTTTTGCTACTGATATGCTTATTGTGCCCGCGTTGGGCCTTCTAGAGTTGCCTTGTAGTTCTTGGATGTTTTCTTTTGCCTCTTTGTTCCTCCCCCCCCTTCCTGCTTCATTTGAAAGTTTCTATGGACATTGCCCAGACTCAGCAATCCTCTTCCCAGCTACATCCAGGCTACTCACTTCATTTCTGCCACAGTGCTTTTGAGCCCCACACTTTCTTTGAGTCTTTAGAATGTCTCCCTCTCTGCTTAGGTTGCCCATCTGTCTTTGTTTCTTTCCAACATTGGCCAATAAGTCCCTTGGCACACCTCTGTTTTTAAATTCCATATTTAATGGTTCCAACAAGCCTGTCTGAAGAATATCTGGCAGACTTTTCTATGAAGCAGGAATATGAAGGCCTGTCCTGACTTATCTTGGCAAAGTTTGGCAGTCTTTTTCTTTTGTGTTCTTCTTGTTCAGGTTATACAGATTTCTGTCAGCAGTCAAGGCAAGGACATTTCTTACCCAAATGGCTACCTTTGACACAATGAAAGAAAATTCCTTATGGAGTTTCTTCAGTGCCTATCATCTTTTCTGAAGTAAATTGGTACTTCCAGGAACAGATGTGTCTTACTGTCATGAAAAGCCTTAGGTTATTAAACATCTTAATGCCATATTCTGTAGGTCTTTGACGTGTTTGAAGACTATCTATCTAAATATATCTGATTAACCTTGAAAACATTCCTAATATGACTACAACTTTGATTATTATAGATGACTACTAACCTGCATTTCTTAATTATACATTATGTTTTGAATGAGATGCATAAGCATAATACCACAAGAGTAGAAACATATATTCAGTATTAACAAAGTAACTTTTAATTTGCATCAGTATACCAAAATCCATACCAATGGATTTTGAGGTTAATAGTTGTCTTTTTGTCCTATATACCTATATTCCCACCCCCCTGAATAAAGACAAACATCCATAACCCAGCAAATGACTAAAAACTACCAATCCTACCTCCTGGGAAGATGGGCATTGTGTTGTCTAGACTGCTTCCTGTTGTCTGAGGGTGATGGCATCTTTAGAGATCCTGAGAAAACTTAGATAATGGTAAAGTCCTGGGAAAACTAGCCATAACATTTGATGTCCAGTCTCTGTGCAATGGGAAAGTGCAAGATATGACTTATCTGAAGTCATATCTAGAATAATCTGTGAGGCTAGACTGTCTCAGCCAGCAGCCTTGAAGCTGTTCTGGATGCAGAACTCTGAGGAAACTGCAACAGAGGTGTTCGGAGAGGCTGGATCACCTGGATCACCCCTTGCCCTGAAAACATACAAAATTTCAAAGGTAAAATACATATCTACATAAATGCAAGTATGGACTGTGTTGTACACAAGCCAACAAAAGATGAGTTTTTATTTTATATTTAAGCAGGTAAGATATATGTCACTTGTAGTTCTTCTTAATTTATTTCTTTATATCTATAGCCAGGAATTTCAGGGGGTCTTTCCCAATCAAACCTGATCTCTATCAACCTTGATTGAATGAACAACCTTTTCCCAAAGGCAATACATTTTCAGACTTCCAGTTTAAAGTTAAGGCATTCTTAAAGTATCTAGGCTGTTTTAATTCAGCAGTCCCTTTTGCAATCCCATGCTTCTCAGCAGCTGTCGCTCCTTCATCAGCATTCAAAAAATTCAGAGTCAATACAACACCATACATGATCCAGACTCCCTGTGTGTTTCCCATCTCTACATAGTCATTTTTTATTATTTATAAACTATTTACCTTTTTCTATGACTGTCTATACCCATTTTTTTTTTCTTTCTTAAGCACAATTTTAAGCGCACTGTAACCTGTTTAGAGCTTTTTCTCATCTGGATGTCTTCACTGCATATCTCTAGCTTTTTCTGTGTTCATGAGCAAAACCTTAACTGCTAAGTCACTGCTGGCTGGGTCCTCCTTCCTGACGTTGGTGGCTGGCTCTACTCCTCCTCAGGTCCTGAGAGCAGAGCCCTAAGCTTCTGGGCCAGTCCAGTCTGCATTGTGGCAGACGTTTTTACTTAGCGTGCTGTTCCTACTTAGTGGGAAAAAATGCTGTTTAAGTGTTCTGCTGTATGACAGAGCCTCTCAAAGGAGCCATGTCTTGTTATTTTTATTTGTTTGTTTTGTTTCTCAACTTTCTCAGCCCATACATGGAAATACCAGCCCCACATTGGAACAGCAAATATGCCAAGCTTTTCCTTTTAGGGACACCAACCAGCTCCAAAATCTTAATTATGAATGCCTTAGCTTACGCTCATTTCTGGCTGTCTTTTATAACTTAACCTTGTTGTGCCTACCGGGTTTCCTCAACCTCCAAGGAAGTGACTCCTGACTGCAAAAGCAAAAGGTTTTTATTGCTAAGAACCCAACCAGCTGGGACCTCACTGTATTAGAATAGTAAGGTGCCTGCTTACAATTGCGAAGCGTTTTTAAAGGGAAAGGGAGGTTTGAGACTGCTAGTCTCAGCCCATAAGGTTTCCAAGGTTACAGAGATTTCATAAAGTACAAAGTTGTTACAAGGTGGGATTGCTTAGTGCACCTGCAAGGTTAGGGGATTTTCTTAATTGAGGACCGGTGGGCTCAGTGGCCTTTTCCTTATGGGCTCAGTGGCCTTGTCCTTAAGATAATAGGGAACAGAGAGAATGTACTCTCCAGTCAGGGAGTTATCTGTATCTATTGGCAGAAGCACTTGTTTTTTCTGGTTTTCCCTTCTTGCAATGAGTTCTGTATCTTTTAGTTATTTATTTCCCCTCACAACCTGTTTCTGTGTGTCCTTCTCTCTGTGTCTGCTGGCTGGTGACTGCCTGGCTGGTCCCAGTCATCTCCCTAGTTCTGTCCTCTCTTCTTCCTGTTACGGCAAGTTCCTCCCTGCCGGCCTCCCGGTCCTGCCGCAATGGTCCCACCGCCACGTGTGCCCCAAATAACACTCAGAGACTCCGTATTTGATACAATCCTGTTGGCCAGTTACAATTACTGTTTATGGGCTAGCTCTGTCTTAATTATTAACCCATTTCTACTTATCTAAGTATTTCCACGTGGTTGTCTTATCAGGGAGCTGCGGCAGGTGTCCTGCTTCTTCCCTGGGCTACATCTCGACTCCTCCTTACTACTTCCTCTTTCCTCCTTCTAGTCTCCTAGCCCCGCCTATCTTGTTTCCTATTGGCCACAGGGCTTTATTAACCAGTATGAGAAACATATATACAGAACAACATCTCCCATCATCTTCCTCCTTCTCTCTCAAGCTTAGATTCCTCCTCCTACTTATTCTCTCAACCTGGCAGCCCCACCTCTCCCTTTGCTGCCTAGCTATTGGCCATTCAGTTTTTTATTAGACCAATCAGGAGCCTTAGGCAGGTAAGGTGAAACAATTGCAACACAACTTTACACAATTGAACAAATGCCACACAAACAAATGTAACACATCTTTGCCTAGGTAAACAAATGTGGCGTAAACAAAACAAATGTAACATACTTTTACACATGTTCCACAACAATCTTCCTTGTCAAAGATAGTATAAAAACCTGCCTAAAGACACTGCTGGTGGCTCAGTGGATGAGGGTGCTTGCTTTGTAAGGATGAAACCCTGAGTTGGAATCCCGGGCACCTATATAAAGAGCCTGCTGTGGTTCTCTGGCCATAGAGATAGCCCCAGCAATGGGTGGTGGAAACTGGTGGATCCTAACTTTTTTCTGGCTGGGCAGCCTAGTCAAAGTAGAGAGTTTCCGGTTCAAGGAAATTCTGTCTTAAGATCCTAACCAAGAAACACACCCAGTGACTTCCTCTGGCCTCTGGATTGTACATACACGGATGTGCATGCACACTCTCATGTGTCTTGTGATACACACACACACACACACACACACACACACACACACACACACGTTTAAAATCACCGACCAATAGGGTTTTTTTTTTTGTTTTTTTTTTTTTGAAGGAATGCCAAGCTATTTTCCAGGTGACTGTATCATTTTTCATCTACACCAAAAGGTTAGAAGGGTTCCAGTGTCTTCACATTTTGTCACTGTTTGTCATTGGTCCTGGTCCTGGTGTGAAGCCACCAAGTCAGGGTGCAGTGTTTTTCATGATGTGTTGGGTTTACATCTTCCTGATGAAGACTGATGTTGAGTTACTTTTCTTGTGCGTGTTTGATGGGAGATGTTATTCTGTAAATATGTTTCTCATACTGGTTAATGAATAAAGCACTGTTGGCCAATAGGAAAGCAAGATAGGCGGGGCTAGGAGACTAGGAGGAAAGAGGAAGGAGTAAGGAGGGGTCAGCATGGAGAGCCGAAAGAGAACACTGGCCAGCTGTCCCGTAAGATGAGACCACGTGGAAATACTTAGATTAGTAGAAATGGGTTAATCATTAAGACAGAGCTAGCTGGTAAGAAACTAGTACCTGGCCAACAGCCTTATATCAAATACAGAGTCTCAACATGTTATTTGTGGCTGGTGCGGCGGCGGTGGGACCAGACCAGGCGGGCTGGTGGAAAACAACTAGCTACATGTGTTAATTAGCTGGTTTTGAGTTTTGTTTGTGTTGAGACAGAGTCTCAATCATGCCCTTGCTTCCTCAGTGCTGCCTTAAAGGTGTGCACCACTGTGCCCATGTTACTGGTACACCTTCTTTGTATAAATATTTAATCTAATCATTTGTCCATTTTTTTAAAATGGGACCTCGGAGACCCTAAGACTAAATTTCTTTTTCTATTTTTAAATTTTTTTTATTTACAATGTTATACAGGAACACAATGTATTAAAATGCTATCTAAACCTCAGGCTCCCCAGATTCTCTATACCATATATCCTTCCAGTTTAACCTCTTCTTCCTTTCCTTCTTATTCTTCTGCCTGAATCCAATTAGTGCCACATATATGCCGTGGGTTCAGGGACCTTAGGAAACCTACCACGAGCCACACGGCTGAAGCAAACTGATTCTCACTCCAGAGGTCACTGACCACTAATAGGTCCTCATGCTGGAATACAGACTGATTTGATTTTGATGAGTTCGTGAGCTCAATGGCTGTCATGTCCAGAGTACATGATTTTGCATCAATCTTTCCAGACCACTGACTCTCACAACCTTTCCTCCCCCTCTTGCCTGGTGTTGTCTGAGCCTTGCTAGAGTGGGTGGGTGGGGTTGTTGTGGTGACACAGATAACTCAAGGCTGAGGTCTCTATAGTTCTTCCCTCTGTGCTCTGACCGGCTGTTAAGTCCTGCATAAATCATCATTTGCCCCATAAACAATTAAGTTAGCTTTTATTTAAACATTTTCACTGAGGTTATATTGGAGTTACATAAAAGTGGACAATTTGGGGACATGTAGCACAATCACAATGTGGTGCAAGGCCCACCTGTCCCCGGCCTGAGACATTTCCATCTGTTCCAAATGAACGTCACAACTCCAAGCGGTTGCCCTTCCTCTTCATCCCCAGTCCCCGAGAATTACTGATTTGTGTGCTGATTTCGTCACATTCACAGGGATGCCACTGGACTGAGCCAAGTCTCTTACCTGAGCCAGCGTCAAATGTGGGCCGTGCAGCGTCATACAATAGAACTGTTTCCAGAGGAAAGTCTGAGCCATTGCTACAAGTGACCGACCACACACATATGTGCACAATAAAGGCATGTTTTCTCTTGAGGACATGTGAGCATTTGAAACAGGTCCTGCTTTTTAACAAAAGCTACTTCCCTTTAAACTATGTGGTACTAAGGGGCAGAAATTTCCTAAACAGGTACCATTGCTTTAAAGTCCCTTTCTGAGTTTTAATTTGCTATGAATGTGTGTGGGGGGGGGTGGGTAGGGGCAATCATATACCTCCTCTGGGATTTGTTAATTTGGAACCCTCTGTATCCATGAGTTATGGTTATAAATAAGGTGAAAGAATTATTCAGTTCCTTTTGCCAGCCTTATGGAAGATGTCTATCTGAAATAATAAAATAGGGATGGAAGGCCTAATGTGAAGTATTAATTTGCAGTAAGGATGAACCTGGACCCCATGAAGGAAAATAATGAGGCTCAGAAAGGCCAATACTGCACGGCACAGCCGTTCTTCCATGTGGCATCTACAGACACCAAGCCCATGGAAACAGCTCATTCCTTCCTTCTCGTTGCTGTTGTAAATACCTGACAGAAGCATCCCATGGGAAGAGAAATGCGCTTTGCTCACAGTTCACTGGGTCCATCACGGTGGGAGAGGCATGCGTCTGGAGTAGACAGGTCCCAAGCAGCAGGAGTATGGGGCAGATCTCACATCTTAGACCAGGAAGCAGAGTTTAGATCAGAACCAGAAGCAGCAATCACTTCAAGCCCCATTCCTGGGACCCACTCTTGATAGATAGATGACAGTTACAAAACCTCCCAGAACAGTGCCAACCAGCTGGGGACCAACTGTTAAGACACATGAGCCTGTGGGAGACATACATTCACACTACTAGAGTTTGTGTCTGAAGGAGAAAATGTTGATCAAAAGATACAAGCTTTCCATTAGATGAAACAAATGGGTTTATGTTCTCTATAGCACCATAGTTAATGACAATATAAAGTTGCTCAATGTAGCCATTCTACAGTGCAGAGAGATAAATATGAGTAACATGAGTACACAATAAGAATTTGTCAATAAACTTTAAATAAGATTGCTCATTGTTACATCTCTTGTAGATAATTTAGATAAATTATTTCTCCTAGATGGAGGAGAGGGAAGAGAATTCCTGTCCAGCATTCACTTTATGTGTTTATCTATTGTAGGCCAGCATCTCTGACCTCTCACTGTTCAATCACATAAATTAATACGATTACAATTATAGTTGGGCATCATGGTGACTGCCTATAATCCCAATACTGAAGATGTGAAGGCAGGAAGATAGAGAGTTCAGGACAACCTGGGCTACATAGCAAGACTTTATCTCTAACAAAATAACACAGAATAAAATAATAAATAGGGGCTGGCATAATGGCTCAGTTAGTACCTGCTGTTAAGACTGTTAGTCTGTGTCCAATCCTAGGGAAACCATGTGGCAGAGAGAATCAATCACTACAAGTTGTCCACTGACCTTCACACATGCACCATGGCACCTATGATGCACACACACACATCACACACACACACACACACACACACACACACACACACACACACACTCCCACATGCATGCACCCACACGTATGCACATGCATGCATACAATGGATATATAAAATATAAATAATGAATAAATAAATACAGTCTTTTGGCTCAACTTTGGGTTCCTACTATTTATAATTAATCATTATCAACTAATTCAGTTGGTCCATCCAGCAGGAGCAGCCATGATGGTTAGAGAGGACACGGTAGGTACCCATCCTGTCAGTCAATGGGGAATCTGTCTGTAGCTTGGATCCCAGTAAGGAAGGGACTCTTTCCACCACAGATGTGGGGTACACCTTCCCTGTTGCTACAGTGCGGCACGGAATAAAGGTTTATATCCCAGGAGAGAACACCAGGGCAAAAGAAAGCACTGGGGCTGGAGAGGAAGCCACAAGATCTATCTCAGACAGAGCAGCTCTGACAGAAGTGCAGAAGGGTAATTGAAATTTTGCTAGGACCTGCTTAGTCAAAGACCTTCAACCTAGTCTTTCTCTGGCCCTTTCCTCACCTGGGGCCAGAGAGCTAAGCCTCAGTTGATACGGAATATGCATGTCCTGTTTACACAGGGCCAAGGATTGAAAGTTTTTCTCAGAATGAATGATAAGGGAGGCAGCGAGGGAGGCAGACAGGGAGGCAGGGAGGGAGGGGAATAGTGAGCTCTGAACTGGAGCTTTGTCTCTGTCAAAGCAACCAATAAACCCTGGTCTTAAAGGAAAATAAGTTGCTTTGCTAATAAAAATAGACTGTGGCTCTTCAAAATCCCAGGACTTGAGTTATGGAGGCAGAAGGAAGTATATGGGGAGCTTGAGGCGAGCCTGGGTTATGTGAATCCCCCCCCTGCCGCCTTTTAAAAAATTAAAACAATAAGGTTGGAGAGATAGCTCAGTGGTTAAGAGCAAGTCCTGAGTAACCTAGCACCCGAGTCAGGTGGTTCACAACCTCGCAACAGCCTGTAACTCAGCTCTGGGCATCAGCTGCTCTCTTCTGGCCTCCTCCAGTTTCCCTGGGCACCTACACACACTCTCTCTCTCCTCTCTCTCTCTCTCTCTCTCACACACACACACACACACACTCTCTCTCCCTCTCTCTCTCACACACACACACACATACAGACACAGACACACATGTGCTCACACACAAAGACAGACACACACATGTGCTCATGCACACAGACACACACACACACATACACACTCAGGCACACACGTGCTTGTGCACACAGACAGACACACCCTCACACACACCCTGATACTAATAATCCCTTGTTGAGGAGAAGGACATTGGCATCAGTGTTCTTCAAGCATCTTTGCCACCTTAAGAACATAAGCACCACTATCCACGATGCCACAGGACAAATGCACAGAGCTCTCACAACAGTGTGTGGATTCAGCTTGACCAGAGCTTTACCATTTCTCTAAAGCCTGAGGAAATGAAACCCTGAAGCCCTGAAGCCCTCTGACTGGGGACCCTCAACCCACAGACCACTCAGGCCTCAAGCCAGAGACAGAGTTCAGTTTCTAGGAGACAAGTGTTCGGCCATCTGAGCCCTCACCTGAGCCCAATTTGACAAGGACATTTACCGCATGCAACATGTCTTCAAGCAAGCGAAGGCAAGAAAGTTAAAAGGCAGTTTTGGACAAAGCCACCTGGGGGTGTCTTAAGAGTCCCTGTATGTGCACACTTTTAAGCTCAGCTTTGAGCGAACAGAGGCAAGTGGACCTCTGTATGACGGGCCAGCCAGGGCTATACCATAAGACTTGCCTTTAAAAAAATTAAAAGGTTTTAAATTCAGCAAATGCTGTTTGGGAAGTTAATTTTTTTCTTTAAGCAAAAAGAAACCATGCAGTTTTTTTTTTCTGTCTTGGAGACAGCACAGGCAATGGCTGCAAAGGGCACACACAGGTGACACACACACCTTTCACACACCTGTGCTGACATGGTTGCTTTGTGTCAAAGGCTGAGGCTGATTCTGAGGGAGACATTTTCATGCCGGATATTTTCTGTGGAAGCTGTTGAAGGGAGCTGAGAGGGAGAACAGGAACTGCCCCAGACAAGTGACTGTAGCATGGCTTTTAGAGATAAACAAGAGGACTATGCCTTCATATTACCAGATTGGTTACAGGATGTGGGCTCACCTGAGAAGAGACTGTGACATTGGGTGTGGTAGCTCTTAGGGCAGTACTGCTGAGAAATGCACCGAATGTTGTCAGCTACTGACAGGCCCAGTGGCTGAGACTGTGAGCACTTCATCTCTGGGCATGGGTAGGGATCCAGACAACGTCCATTCATATTCCTACCCAATACTTCTCTAGGTTTAGCATACATATAAATCCCCAGGAGAATCTTGTTAAAATGCAGATTCCTAGTCAGTGGATCTGCTGTAGGCTGGGGGAATCTGTATGCCAATAGGCTCTCAGGTGAGGTTAGTCTGTGGACTACCCTCTGATTGCTTCTGAGGCAACTTGTCCCACAGCTGGCATTGCGTTGCATTAAGATATTCAGGTGAGAACCATCAGAACATATGGGTTATAGGCTGTGTCCCTCCTTCACTGAGCGAGGCATCTGTGACTTGCCAGGTCCCTTACAGCAGTCTTCACATCCTTGTTCCTCAGGCTGTAGATGATGGGATTTAACATGGGGGTCAGAAGTCCATAGAAGAGGGAGATGAGCTTGTCTGCAAGGTCCTGCTTGTCTGCCCCCAGTGGATCCTTGGACTTGGGCTTCCCGTACATGAAGAGGATGGTGCCATAGAAGATGATTACCACAGTGAGGTGGGCAGAACATGTGGAGAAGGCCTTCTTCCTCCCCTCAGCAGAGGGGATCCTCAGGATGGTGGTGAGTATGAAGATGTAGGAGACAAAGATGAACAGAACTGGCACCCCCAGGAAGATCACATTGGCCACCCCCATGCTGATGACATTGATGGAGATGTCAGCACAGGCCAGTTTCAGGACAGCCAGGATCTCACAGATGAAATGATTAATGACATTGTCCCCACAGAAAGGCAACTGTACTGCAAGGGAGATCTGAACCAAGGAGTTGGCACCACCAGCCACCCAGGAGCTGACGGCCATGGGCACGTAGGCAGCCTTGCTCATGACCACTGGGTACCTGAGGGGGTTGCAGATGGCCACATAACGATCAAATGCCATCATGCCCAGGAGCACACACTCTGTGGCCCCCATGGCAAAGGAGAGAAACATCTGCACCGCACAGCCTGAGAAGGAGATGGTCTTCCTGGGAGTGAGGAAACCATCCAGGACCAGGGGGACTGAGGATGTGGTGTAGCAGATGTCCAGGAAGGAGAGGTTCCCCAGGAAGAAGTACATGGGCGTGTGCAGGTGGGCGTCAAGGATGGTGACCAGGATGAGGACCCTATTACCCAGCAGGATCACCAGGTACATTGACAGGATGAGGACGAAGAAGGTTTTCTCCAGAGTTGGGTGGGCAGAGAGGCCCAGCAGGACAAACTCTGTCACAGTGGTCTGGTTGGCCACTTCCATTTCAAACTCTGTCTTTCAACTGGAGGAGTACTAAAGGCAGAAACAGCATGATCATTATTGGACTTGCTGGAGTCAACACACAATGCCTTTAATAGCATGAAACTAGCCTGTGAGGTAGGTACAATGGTATAGACCTTTAATCCCAGCACCCAGAAGGCTGAGGTAGGACTGCAAGTTTGAAGCCAACTGTTAATCCCACCAACTGAGAATAAGACCACACCCACAGTTTAAAGCCAATTTTGAAGCAGACTTTAATTAAACACTAGCCAGGTCCATACTCAGGTTCCCAGGAAATGGCCCAGAATCAAGTATAGCAAAGACTTAAGGAAAACCTATAATGCATTTCATCTCCCATCAGGCCCAATCAGGGGCAAGCGTACATCCTGAAGTACCTCTAGTCTGTGAACCTTCACCACCCGCATGTGATCATAAAGTTTCTGACCTTCTTAATGGTTTTCTTTGTGTATGTGTGTGGGGATGCCTGTGTGTGTACCATGTACCATAGAGGCCAGAAAAGAGCATTGGCTTTATTGGAGCTAGAGTTACAGGCAGTTGTGAGCTGCCTGATGTGGGTGCAGGGATCCAAACGCAAAATGCATTCTTAACCATTGATCCTTCCCCACAGCTCATGGCTTTATCTCTTAGTCAGTATTTGGCTTCTACTTCAGTCTCTTAAGACTTTAATTACTTTATCTGACCTTGATTATCTTTTCTGTGTTTGCGAGTTTCTGGAGCTCTCGTGTTTCCCCCATGATCATGCCTAGCTGCGTCCTGGCTGCTCTGAAATGTGGTTGGAGATAAAGAATCTTACCTTGATTGTTAGGGCCTCCTCAAAATTTACAGCTTCAGAGGGTGGGGCCTTGAGGCACACCTACATACTAATTGGGGAGAAAAAAAAAAACTAAGAAGAAAGGCCTTCCTTTATCATGTTTGGATGTTTGCTGATACATCCATGTGTGAATCTGTTCTGCTTCTGGAAGCCAGTACCTGTGCCACAGACGGTTACTACTCTGCTTCCAAAGAGATTAAGAACACCGAATGTCATAAGACCCTGCACAAGATAGACAAAGTGACGTGTGAGCTGGCTGCCTGGGCTGCCCGGTACTGGTTATATGCCCTGATTTCAAGCATGGTACATGTCTATGAACAGCACTTGAGAGGTGGAGGCAAGAAGACAGCTACAAGTTCAAAGTCAGCCTGGTTTACATAGAGGGATCCAGGTTAGGCAAGGCTAGTAAGACCCTGTTTCAAGAAGACTAACCAACTAACTAAATGAATAAATACATTTCTAAAAACTGATGTCAATGTGATACATACACACAGCAGAATTTTACTCATCCAGAAAAAAAAACTGAAATTTTCAGGAAAATTGATGAGTGGGCAAACATTATTTTAAGCATGGTAGCCTAGGCTTAGAGATAAATGCCATATGTTCTCTCTCATTCGAATACTAGCCTCTGATTGTTACGTGTTCATGTCCAGCTGAGAGCAGGCATGGGGAAAGGCCAGGAAGCCAGAAAGGGCTCCATGGGACTTGCAGGGGGTGGTACTTTAAGGGAAGAGTCCTGGGAATATTGATAGAACAAAGTGGAAGGGGGAGGGTATAAGGATGCAGCATGGGAAAGGAGGTCAGGGAGATGAGTGGAAAATTAACCAAAATGAAATGTGTATTTAAAAATCCATATGGAAATCTATTACTATATCAGCTAATTTTATTTTTTAAATTTTATTCATTTTGCATACCAACCACAGTTCCCCCTCCTTCCCCTGCCCACCTTCCCCCAACACACCCCAGACACACTCCTCAGAAAGGGTAAGGCCTCTCATGGAGAGTCAACAGCCTGGCATGTTCAGTTGAGGCAAGACCAAGACCCTTCCTCCAGCACCAATGCTGACCAAGGCATCCCACCATAGGGAATGGGCTCCAATACTCCAGCTCATGCATGAGGGATAGATCCTGTTCCCATTGCCAGGTTTTCTGTGAACAGACGAGGCCGCACAACTGTCGTCCGTATGCAGAGGGCTTAGCTGTCAGTCTAGAGTCCATGAGCTCCCACTAGGTTGGGTCAGCTGTCTCTGTGGGTTTTCCCATCATGATCTTGACCACCACCCCATCTTGCTCGTACAACCCTTTACCCCTTTCAACTGGACTCCTGGAGCTTGGCCTGGTGCTTGACTGTGGATCTGCATCTGCTTCCATCAGTTGCTGGATGAAGTTTCTCTCATAAACCTAATTCTAGTTCCCTTGCAAGCTGCAGCCTTCAGAGCTGAGCAAATTGCTGTCTTGTCCATCTAATCCTATTCCTACCCACTCCATGCTCCCTTTCTCATCTCCTCCCTTCAGCTAGAGGAACATTAACCCAGAGGTAACCTAGAACTTACCCAGTGTGGGGTCCAATCCGAGCTGCGTCCATTGCTTCCAGGAGCAGACTAGTGGAATGGCAATGTGGCCAGTGTACCAAGGTGAGGACAAGTGACTAGTTCTGGGTCACCTGTCCATCTGGGTGCTGCCATAACCAAGCAGGCCAGGCAAGGCACATCTCTCAGAGGTGTTCCAGCAACAGCTAGATGTACAGTCTTGTCATGGCCTATACTCTTTACCCTGCCTCCCCTCCTAGTTCTCTACATAACTCTGAAGGTCAGGAACTCCAAGATGCAATCTTAGCCTTACAAGCTCTTGCCTGAGCTTAGGGCTCATCAATAGGGAGAGGGGGACTGGGTCTGAAGCCTGAGGCTCCCTGGTACCCCAGCCCAGTGCAGGCTGTGCCTGGGCCAGCTGGTAAGCCACACCCAGACACTAGACCCAGCAGCTCTCCTCTGCATTCCACTCTGCTCTCCAGGGCACCGGATTCTCCAAGGAGTTTAGGGTGGGGTTGCTGTGGGGTTAGGTCCCATCCCAGAAGCAATTTAAAGTTTAGTGAGAGGCTACACATTGAGACTCCACCCTGTAGGCTCAATTAAAGGTGTAGAAGTCTACACAGAGCTTCCTCTGAACACAAAGTTCAGCTCAAAAAGTTCTCTGGTGCCAGGTTCCCAGAATTCTTCTGAGATTTATCCCAGTGATTGATTCAAGGTGGCTCTGACACCTCAGAGAACCTACATGTAAGAAAAACTGAGCCTCTGGGATCTTGATGTAGATTCCCCAGGCACCCAGACATCTCCTCGCTCCCTCCATTGACCCACAGACTGTCTCCACCATCAACAACCTCCTGTATCCCTACCAACCTCCCCATTACCACAGACTGTCTCTATGCTACAAAAACATTAGATTGGATGGGAGACACAGTGACCAGAAGTGGGTCACTGTCTTCAGAGAAGGACCAGTAGATATGACTGAGCAGGCCATAAAGCTGCCTGGGAGGCTGGATGCTGCAGGATGTGTAGACCTAACCCAGGATGAAAACTAACAGGGATGGAAGCCATAGTAGCCTTGGAAAACACTCAGATGTGAGAAAGAGTGATATTTAGAGAGCCCTTTGGGTAGCAGGTACAGGAGAGATATGAGTCAGTAAAGGCTAAAACACCTCTAGGTTCAAGACATGCTCCCCAAATACGGCCTCTTGGCCTACTGAGTATTTTAAGCTGAGGATAGCACTTACAGTTTGGATCTTGAAATATCCCCCAGAAGACATTGCTGTTAGCTTAGTCCCAGCTTTATACTACTGAGATGACAGAAACCTGAAGAGGCAGGGCCGAGTGGGAGGTGTGCTGGTCACAGGCACTGGAAGAGACACTGCATCCCGACCATGGAGTGAATGGCTGTCTTCCACCACATCCTCCCCACCACAGCATGCTGGCTCACCACAGGCCCAGGGGCCAAATAACCTGTGAACTTTTAGGGGGGTCAGGGACATAGCTCAGCTGGTAGAATGCTAACATTTGGGACTCGCTGGCCTCATTCTCCAAGGGCATATAAACAGGTGTGATGGCTCGTGTAGTCTGTAGTCCCAGCACTCAGGAGGTGAGGGCAGGGGGATCAGAAGTTCAAAGTCTTGCTTGATCGCATAGCAAGTTCAAGATGAGAGTTGGCTACATGAAACCCTGTCTCGCAACAGTCTTTCCTTCATAAGTCAGTCTTCCCAGGCGTGGTGTCCACCCTATAAAAGCTGGTGAACAGAGCAGAGCGTGTCTCTCTCGCCTTCTCTTACTCTGGGTCCTGTCTGGCACATGCCCGTGGTCCCTGAACCCGAAGGATGAGGCAGGAGGATCACATGGGCTAGCACAGACTACATCAGAGGACTCTGTCTCAGAAGAAATAAGAAAGACATGGGTGGAGACCCAAAAACGGCTCAGTGAGGAAAGGTGACCCGAATTCAATACCCACAGCCTGTACGGTAGGAGAGAACCTACTCAAAGGTTGTTCTCGTATCGTTTTGTGAGCCCTGTCCTCACGCACACACACACAAATAAATGAATAACAAGCTTAATAAGAACACTTTTAAAGCCACAGAGATGTAGAAGGAGATTTTTTTTCCCCATCTATCCCACTGAACTTGTTTTCTCTCCGCCCACTGGGTCCCCACAGTCACTAATGAAATAACCACTCTGAGACTTACTATCAGTTACTATTGTTTGGCCAATAGCTTGTGTTTCTTACTGGCTAGCTTTCTCTTGTTAACCCATTTCTATTAATCTGTGTATCTCCATGTGGCCTTGGTTTACTGGTGATGCCCGGGTCTCTTGACTCTTTGGCTGCTACATGGCGTCTGTCCTTTGTCTTTCTTTCCCCATCTCTTTGTTTGAAATTCCTGCCTAACTAAATTCTGCCTGTCCATTGTCCAAAACAGCTTTAATTATCACTCAATAAGAGAAACATATATTCACAACATACAAAAGGACATCCCCCATCATAGAGGTGTATTAGGGTTTCTATTGCTTTGGTGAAACACCATGACCAAAAAAAAAAAAAAAAAAAAAAGCTGGACAAGAAAGGGTTTATTTGGTTTACACTTCCATATCATTGTTCATCACTGAAGGACGTCAGGACAGGAACTCAAACAGGGCAGGAACCTGGAGGCAGTAGCTAATGTAGGGGCCATGGACAAGTGCTGCTTACTGACTTGCTTCTCCTGGCTTGCTCAGCTTGCTTTCTTATAGAACCCAGGACCACCAGCCCAGGGATGGACACACCCAGAACGGGCTGAGCAGAAGCAGGCAGATCTCTGTGAGTTTGAGGCCTGGTCTACAGAGAGGGTTCCAGGAAAGCCAGGACGGCCAAGGCTACACAGAGAAACCCTGTCTCAAAAAACAAACAACAAAAACCCTCCAAGGGCTGCTGAGGGGAGGTTGCTCAGTGGTTAAGAGCACACGCTACTCTTCCAGAGGACTCAGGGTCAGTTCTCATCATCTATGTCAGATGGCTCACAGCTGCCTCTCACTGCAGCTACATGGGACTGAACTCCCTTTTCTGGCCTCTGAAGGCTCCTGCACTCGAATGCATAAAAGCTGCTTAAAATGTATTTATTTCATGTGTATGGGTGTTTTGACTGCATGTACATCTGTTCCACATGTAAGCCTGGTACCCAAAAAGCCCAGAAGAGGGTTCTACGGCTCTTAAATCACTGAGCCATTTCTTAAACCCATAAAGACTTTTTTTTAAGCTTGTGTGTCATGAACAGTTGAATACATTAGAGTGATTTTCTTTCATCCATCTGCCTTAGGCTGTAATAGCTCTAGCCAGCGAATAGAAGATGCTGTTTTCTGTCCCCACAAACCAGACCCTGAGTCTTAAAAGGCAGCCTCAGGGCAGGTGAGGAGGAGTGCCTGTGTGGACTGGCAGGGGTGTGGCAGCTACAGGGTTGATTCTGACGTTGCAGTATATAATTTCTGCTCTCCTGTTGTACCCAGCCATTTTGGTATCTGTGAATGAATGAATGACTAGTTAATATGTCTGTGTTCGAGGCATTTACAGTACATTGGGCTTGTTATGCTTGTGGTATCAGCCTTGGTGTCAGAGGGAGGTACCATTATAATGGATTAATGGTTGTCCAAATCTCGTGCTATCTATTGTTCCCAACAAGCCTATGAAGCAGGCATGGGGGTTATGGTAACATGCTAAGCATAAAGAAGTAAAAATATAAATAAATAATATTTAAACTAGTAAATAAAAATGTCCCTTGAGGTTTGTGAAGTACTGCAGTACACTATTGAACCCACGATGGGGGTTGTGGGAACCTTTACAGCTGGTTAATAAAAGCATGGGGGATCAAGCTTTTGACTAACATCTGAAAGTCAGGAGCCACAGCTAACTTAAATTGTAATAATAATGTCCCCATTTGCTGTTTGGAAGGTTAGAGAATTACTTGTTGAGGACAGAAGCAAGCAAACACACACACACACACACACACACACACACACACACACACACACGAGTACTATGAGCAAACTAGAATATAAGTACATGGGGATTGTGAGTAGGGAGGGACCCTCCTGCATGCAGCGTTTGTGATGTCTAGCATCTCTGTCCTCTGCCCTCTGGATGACAGCAGCCTCCATTTCATCACACTTGCTTTCATGGGGTTCATGGAGGAATAAAAGTACAACCGGGTCTCACAGGTAGACTGCCATGTTAGTCAGGATCCGGGTCGGGTGGGTCCCTATGGCTGAAGTTCTTTCTGGCACAGAGCATTCGGGAAACAAAATGAGTTGCTTCTTGGAAGCTGATGTGGAAGATCAAATAAGCTAGGCTACCTAAGATGGACCTGTGAGCCAGGCACAGATGGTTTGACAGCCACGCATTCAGACGTCCAGACTCACCTGGATTCTCATTCCTCCACGTGCCTTCAAGCAAGGTCTCAAAGGTATGATGGGGCGGAGCTATGACCGCACCCTGGGGCAGCCTTCCTCTTCTAGCTTCCCCTCTCCAGAGTTCAAGTTCTCATACTTCACAGCACCCGCTTCCGGTCTTTGTTAGCTTCTGTCCTCCCTGTGAGATGCTCTGCTTCTCACAGTTCCTGGCAGCATCTATAAATCCTTCGCACTGCACTGAAACCTTTTCAGGAACCTTGAGAAGGTGTGTGACCTCCAAGGGAGTATTGTGTTCACTTTTGTCCTCAGGAGAACACAAATACCAATCCTGGAAATGCTAGGGCCCCGGGCTCTGACCACTTATCCTTGGCAAATCACATTTACACACACAAACCCACGTGTGGAATAAGATGTCTGATGCATAGAGCTTGGTCTTGACAAATCGAAGCCCAAGTATCTCCTGGCTGCAGGGCTTCCCTCCAGCAAGGGCTGGAGGTGGGAGATGCGCATCTCCGGTGCACTGGATAGCACAGGCTCCACACTAGGCTCCACAGCCCCTGCCTCAGCGCTGCTTTTTCTCATTTGGTAAATCAGTCTTTCTTTTCCCTTCTCTCCTCCCTTCCTCACCTCCTTTCTCCTGCCCATCTCCCTACTCCCTACTCAATTTGGACTGATTGATTCCAAATGAGGTAACTGCCCTATGCCTGAGCCTCCCTGTGTTCCTGTTCCTTTGCCACGAGAGGGCGCACTCCCTGAAGGCCAAGCCCTGCCTCCCAGTACAGATACCCATTTCATTGGAGTACAGACTCCCAAGTTTGCTGAAGCTGGGTATGGTGATCCAAGCCTGGACTTGTCGCTTGTGAGGTGGAGGCAGGAGGATCAGGAGTTTAAAGCCAGCCGGGAGCCTGATCTACATAATGGATAAAAAGTAAAAAGCTTATAGAATAAAGGAATAAGCTGTAGGCGGCGTTTTTCATTGGGACTGCTAGCCAGCTCTTTATTAACCAAGGAGAGAAATCATATTTACAGGGCACAAAGACTGTTCCACAGCATTTCCTCCTTTTTGCCTAATTAGAAAGGAAGATTTTAACTTTAACATAGAAACTTAACTATCAAGTAAGAATTACAGATACAACATCCAATCCATTTGTAATTGGCAAAATTAGAGAAACTATTATTTATCTTATCTTTGTGAGTTTAAACATTTATGCCTAATTTACCTTTTATCACAATGAAAGAAAATTTTAAATCTAATTATTCAGTCTTTAATTCTATCAAAGATCCTAGAAGGGTGTAATGTTACCTAACAGCAGGGACATCTGGCTGCCTGGACAGTCACCCAATGTTCTTCGGTAACATTGGGACATCCATCTTCAGCCTACAGGCCTAGTAGAGCTGACAGACATTTCTGAGAAGCAGAGAATTTGTAAAACGGTCCTACCTTTTCTCGGCAAAGTTTGGCAGTCACTTTCTTTTGCATCCTGCTGGTCCAGTATGGACAGTATACTCTCAGCAATCGAGGCAAGGGCAGTTTCTTTGCCCATTGGCTAGCTTTTGTCAAAAGAAAGCAAACTCTATATGGAGTTTCTCCCATGTCTACTCTCTTGTCTGGAGTAAACTGGTGCTGCCAGAAGCACATGTGTCTCACTGCCCAAAAAAGCCTAATGCTATGAAAACATTTTAAATGCCATATTCTGTAGGCCTTTGAAGTGCTTGAAGACCATCTATCTATCTAAATATATCTGTTTAACCTTGAAAACATACCTAATATGACCACAAGTTTGATTATTGTAGATGACTACTCACTTGTATTTCTTAATACATTACATTACATTTTTAAATGTAATTATACATTACATTTTTAAATAAGCTGTATAAGCACAATATCCCAAACAAGAGTAGAAATAAATATACAAATAATATAGCAAAAATAACTTTAAATTTGTATCAATAAATCAAAATTCATACCTATGTAAAATATTTTGAGGTTAATAGTTTTTTTTATTAAACTATATTCAATAATCTACCCTTTTATCTCACAATTTTTATGCCATATCCCACTTTTTTTCCTTTAGCAAGAGGTCTTTGAATCTAACTTTTTTGTTTAGTTTTTTTCCTGATTATGACCAATAACAACTTGTAACCAACCCCCTTTAAACGATGACATTGTTTTCTCTAGGCTGCTTCCTGTTGTCTGGGTGCACTGGCATCTTTGGGGGACCCTGAAAAAGTTTAGGATAATGGTTAAGTCTTGGCTAGACTAGTTTGTGATGCTGAACCATCTCAGCCAGCAGCTTTAAAGCTGTTCTGGATGCAGAACTCTGAGGAAAATGTAGCAGATACCAGATCACTTGGGCCATCTGTTTTTATTGGTGTCTGGTCCCCTTGCTCTGAAAATACATAAACTTTTAAAGGTAATATATGTATCTATATTAATACAAGTATAGCCTGTGTGTTGTACACAAGTTAGACCAAGATGTTTTTTTGTTTTATGTTTGAGAAGGTTAAATATATGTCACATGTTTTGTATTTTTTTCTAGGTTTATTTCTTTATGTCTGTAGCCAGGATTTTCAAAGGGTCTTCCCCAATCAAACTTGATTCATATCAACCTGGAATGAATCAATGACCTCTCATTTCCTGTGGAAATAAAGCATAACCTCTTCCCTAAAGTAACACACCTTCGACTTCCATTTTAAAGTCAAGATATTTTTTAATATATAGGTTGGTTTAATCTAGCAGCTTTCACAATCCAGTGTCTCTGGAATGGGCAGCTATTGCCCATTCATCAGCAATCAAAAAATTCAACGACAACACAATAATATACAGTATCCAGACTCTGTGTGTTTCCCATTTTTATGTGGCTTATTTTTTATTTTACTTTACTCCTTTTTTCAGGACTTTATTTTATTAAATGATTTTTAATCTGGGACTGTCATTTCTCTTTTCTCTCCCAAGCCTATGTATACGTTTTCCGTCTGGATCTTTCTTTACTGAGCATCTGAATTGTTATTTGATCACATGAGATGAATCTTGAATTGTTATGTCAGACACCAGCCCTGCTCAGTTTAGTGCATGGTACTAGTACATGGTGATTGGTGGCTAGCTCCCTCCTGCAGGCAGTGGCCAGGAGACACCTCTGGTACCGAGGCCCACATGAGAGACTGCCAGAACCCACCATGTGGGCTCATAGCATGTGGGCAGACTCACGCTGGTAGCTCAAGCCCACAAGCAGCAACTGGGGACATGTCTCTGAGGTGAGGCTGGCATGAGAGACATGAGACTAGGAAGCTGTGCTAGGCTTAATTTTTGTGTGTTTAGAATCTTTTCTAAAGTTTTTTTCAGGTTTTATATGGAGTTAGGTGCCAGATGTCTGGATGACATTTGTAGGGAGGGATTTTCATTGGGACGGGGGACTAGCTCTTTATTAACCAATGAGAGTAATACATATTTGTAGTGTACAAAGATTGTTCCATAGCAAGGAGCCCATTCTCTACACCCTGTCCCAGGTCACACTCAGTCAGTGACTCTTATGAGGTCAAGGGGTACAAACCAAACCAGATGAACACTCATTTCATTGGATGCCTAGTGAGGACTGCTTCACAGTGCTTAACTCAATAGGATAAGCATGTAAAGAAGTTAAGGTTTTCACTCAGACATCTCCCTCAAACCACAGCACAAACACAGCCTAGGTAGGGCTAATAGGACTTGGCCACAGAACTGAGGAAGACGAGTTGGGGAGAGGGTCTTGAAGAATCGAGTAATCACTAAACAGCTGTGGACAGCATTGACCCAATTATGTTGTTCAGAGAGAAAAGTAAAGGACAAAAAGAAGCAGCCAGCAAACTTCTTCTAGTGCTTTCCATATAATTGGATCTTAGGGATCTTATCCCAGAAGGATACAAAGTTTCCAAGCTGAGGACAACATACTCTCTGAGCTTTAAATGACTTGGGGGACTAAAATGGTCCCAAAGAACTAACTGGAATTTAAATGAACTTCTAAGGTAATGTCCCAACCTTTGGAGGTTGTTCCCTGAGCACAAGAGGTAGGTAGAGGGGAGAGGTCCAGCCTGGCCCTTTGGGCATCACATGTTCTGAGCTCTCACCCTCGTCCTTTAGAGCCACTGCCCTGATTCTGATGCAAGCACTTTCCGCTCTGAGAAAGCAACTGGTCTTGGTCAACATGTTCCCAAGAAAAGTAAGTGCACACTTCCATGGAAGCAATGCCAACTTCCAACAGTTCAGATCAGCCTGCCTACAACAGAGGGAGGGGTTTGAGGCAGTGTGGTGTTGTTCTCACTGAATCACGAAGACCCATGGAGCTGCAGGAATCCCTAAGATCAGAACAGAGGAAGCAGCCTCCCCTCTCCCCACAAACCATCCTCTCTCACTCACCCAAAGCCGCTGGGGCATTTTTCCATTTTGTGGAATCCACAGTCTGATGGCATCAATGAGTGGATTTCTGGATTTGGTGCTGGTGACACTAAAGGAGATGTCTCCATTGTCTCTTCCTGGGGGAGACATGAGGGCTGGCCAAAGGAGAATGGAAAACCCAGCTAAGTACTGTCCTGTCCAGTTCATATATTATACAGACAGGATACTCCATCTTCAAGCTTAGAGACTATTCTCACTACCAACCTTGTAGTTGATTCCTGGATGATATATTGCCACTAAGAGATTTATATTTTATATTTTTAAAAATCCTAGGAGAAAATAATAGATTCTTTCTTATCTTCACACCGACACCGACCCATCCATGGATATTTGGAGGGGTGATGTGTAGAAGAGGATTAACTGCCTTGAGGGTGGGGTTCCTGATGACAGGGCTAGACAGAGGAAATGAGAAGCACAATCTGTTCACTATCACTTTGACTGTCAGGACTGTGTCCCAGAATTATCAGGAATGTAGGAAGGAAAAACCAACGTCAGCAGGGAACAGGTTGCTAAGTGTGGCCTGTTGTGACCACTGGGGCGATTCATTTTTTTTTTTTATGTTGATAACAATGATATGGATGCCCATGTAATTATTTAATTTCACAACTGTTTTCCTACTACAATCATCCCTTCACAATGTCCCTCTCATTTAGAAGTGTGTCTAGCCCAGAGGGCAGGTCCAGCAAGTGTCTGTTAACCCAAACTGAGTTACTGTGGCCCTGAGGTGGTGACAGTCAGTGTCTCAGCTTCACAATAAGCACAGAGGAAGACTGAGTCGCTCTCTACCCCTGGAGGGATGACTGCCTAGGAAGTTCATGACCGTTTTGGAGATAATGGTAACAAGACCAGATGCTCGAAGCCACAAACAAGTTTTTATTATTATTTTGAGGGTTCTTTTGGTTTGGTTCCGTTTTCTCTGCTGGCCCAGAACAAATCCCAGTATCCAAAGGAACTTAAAATACAGAGGGGTTCATCAAACTTCTCTAGAACAACCAGGACAGGGCAGGATTCAGCAGATTGTTAGGCGTGAAGCAGAGGATCTGGTCTGGGCAAAGCGGAATGGAGGATGAGAGGAAATTTGGTCAGAGCTCTTGGGTCAAGGGCTGCTCTCATAGCCCTCACAACAGGCTGCTAAGCCTTGGCACTGTGTATCATTGTGATCAGGGCTGACTCTCAAAGCAGTGTCAGTGTCATAGAGCTGTCATCTTGACTGTCACTGTCCCCAGGAAAGCGCTGCTGTATTTCCTGGATGGGTTTGTGCTGGCTTTCACTTGTGTTGCCTACTTATGGACTTTATTCTCTTCCTCTCTTTCATATGTTATGTGTTATAAATGTGGGTCCACGTTTGTGTGGGTGCACATATGTAATGTCTCTCTTTTGTGGGTACATGTTATACATGTGTGTGGGTACATGTGTGTGCATGAACAAGTATACATGTGTGTGTATACATGTATACATGTTTGTATACATCGGATGTCTTCCTCACTCACCTATTTACTGAGGCAGTTTCTCCCAACGAACTTGTGACATGCCAATTTGGCTAGCCTATCTAGTCAGTTTGCCACAAGGATCCCTGGTCTCTGCCTCCTGAGCACTGGGATGTCATGTGAGCCATCACGATGATCTGCTTTGCTATTAAGGTTCTGGGTATCTGAACCTTATAGTTTCTCAGCAAGAACCAAATCCACTGGACCATTCCCCACCCCACAACTTTACTGTTTTAGAATGTGTGGCAGCAGTTGCATCTGAAAAGCTATTTGCAGGAATGATTTCAAACTAGAATGATGCTGTCTTCCTTCAGAGAGGTCTGGGTCAGCTTCTGTTGTGGATTTGAGAGCAGCAAAAGCCTAGGACCTCCTCAGTTCAGTCCTAAGACTTAGAGGATCTGAAAGTGAGAGCAGAACTCTCGAATGCCTGCATCTTCTGGGTTTGTTTTGTCCTGTGGTGCCCCTTGCAATGGAGAGGGAGCTTGCTTTGGATGGGTGCCCTGCACACTGGCCCTTGTGCTTTGAAGCCCATTCTCTCCTTCCATGAGGCTGGCTCTTGGTGACTTCTAGAGGCTGCAAAATCTTCATAAGATGGGCTAACTCCTTTCCCCCAGAACCATACCCGTATAACTTCTCTTCTTTTCTCTCCAGTGCTTCACAAAGATCTTTTACACATTTTGCCATTTTCTGATTGTCCTCTGCAGGAAGCATAGTCCAACTTAACTTGTGACTAAGTTAGGAAGTTAAATATCTATCCCCACTTTATTTCCTAAAAGTGAACAACCCCATGGAGATTACAGGACTGGTAGGATGTCTCCAGCTTCTTGGCAGGGTGAGGCTTTTGCTCAACTTCCTGGAGCTTTTGGAGTAAGAGAATGTTGATGCTGATTTCTGAGTTCCTGCAGGTTTCAGAACAGATGTACCATGGACAGATCCAATGAGACCTCCCCTGTGAGCAGGTTCATTCTCCTGGGACTCTCCGCCCACCCAAAGCTGGAGAAAACCTTCTTCGTCCTCATCCTGTTAATGTACCTGGTGATCCTGCTGGGTAATGGGGTCCTCATCCTGGTCACCATCCTTGACGCCCACCTGCACACGCCCATGTACTTCTTCCTGGGGAACCTCTCTTTCCTGGACATCTGCTACACCACATCCTCAGTCCCCCTCATTCTCGACAGCTTCCTGACCCCCAGGAAGACCATCTCCTTCTCAGGCTGTGCGGTACAGATGTTTCTCTCTTTTGCCATGGGGGCCACAGAGTGTGTGCTCCTGAGTATGATGGCATTTGATCGTTATGTGGCCATCTGCAACCCCCTCAGGTACCCAGTGGTCATGAGCAAGGCTGCCTACGTGCCCATGGCTGCCGGCTCCTGGGCAGGTGGCGTCACTAATTCTATAGTGCAGACATCTTTGGCAATGAGGCTGCCTTTCTGTGGGGACAATGTCATCAATCACTTCACCTGTGAGATTCTGGCTGTCCTGAAACTGGCCTGTGCTGACATCTCCATCAATGTCATCAGCATGGGGGTGGCCAATGTGATCTTCCTGGGGGTGCCAGTTCTGTTCATCTTTGTCTCCTATGTCTTCATCCTTGTGACCATCCTGAGGATTCCCTCTGCTGAGGGGAGGAAGAAGGCCTTCTCCACATGTTCTGCTCACCTTACTGTGGTGATCGTCTTCTATGGCACCATCCTCTTCATGTATGGGAAGCCCAAGTCCAAGGACCCACTGGGAGCAGACAAGCAGGACCTTGCAGACAAGCTCATCTCCCTCTTCTATGGGGTTGTGACTCCTATGCTGAACCCCATCATCTACAGCTTGAGGAACAAGGATGTGAGGGCTGCTGTGAGGAACCTGGTGGGTCAGAAACATGTGAGTGACTGTCACTGAATCCAGGCTGCCATAGCATAGGACCTCTAAAGTCCTTACTGCATCTATGAAAAGAGTGATACAGTGAAGAGGGTGATTTTTCCAAGGACTAGTGATGACCTCAGGACTAACACTAAAAATGAACCTACTTTTCTGTCAATGTTTATGAGCAATGGAACAGGCTGAAAAGAAAAGCCTTCATATCTTTGGAGATGCTGATTGGCTGGTGGCTTCCTGCTCAACCTCAGGGTCATCAGAGTACAGCTCTTTTGAGACCAGAAGCTTCTTCACATCTCTGTAAAGACATTGATGTACACAACCAGGAGGCAGATGCAGAGCCTGGCTCTTGTGTAACATGAATGCTTCTGAGACTGAAATCACAGTTATGCACCACCCAACCTGGTCTTGTCGTCATTATGTTTTCTTTTCAGCTTCCCTTTGCCACATTTCCTCCCCAACCTGTTTTTACTTTGGGCTCACAAATGCATTTGGGGGTTATCTTAAGCCTTTGTTTGGTGAATTGTGGCATAAATTGAAATACGCAAACAGAGCCAAAAATAATAACCAAGGAAACAGATGGGTAAAGAGAAAGTAAAGGGAAGCAGGAAGGGAGCTGAGGGGCGAAGGGACCAGATGGAGAAGGGAGGTGCCTGAGAGGGGAGTGTTGGGGAGGGGGACAAATGGGAACAAAGTGTAATGACACACATACAGGACTGAAGATACCACGATGAAACCCATCACTTTGTATGCTAACCTAAAAAGTTAATTTGAAAAATAGAGTATGGTGGTACACGCCTATAATCCCAGTACTCAGGAGCTAAAAGAGGGAGGATCTGGAATTTAAGGATGCTGTAATCTACATAACAATTTAGCGATCTTGTCTAAAAAGATCAAAATGAACAAAACACAAAGAAACAAGTAAAGGCAGATAGGATGGCCCACGCCTAGAATCCAAGCACCAAAAGAATTGAAGCTAGAGGACTACCATAAATGTGAGGCCAGCCTGGTCTATATCGTCAGTAATAGGCTATCCCGAGCTACAGTGAGAGATCCTGTCTCCCAAAATAAACAGAAGAAAGAAAGGGGAAGAGAAGGGATCCAGACCACAAACACAAACCTCTGTATAAAGCACTCAGCCTCGTGCATTTCATTATAGCAATGGAAAATTGACCGAGACACCTGGTGTGGATCCAGGGCTGGGGAAATGGACTGTGTGAAAGTCTTCCATCCCTGACCTAAGTTGCTTGCACAGTTCTTCATCCTGTGGGTTTATCACATGTATTCATTGTCACATGCAGGAGACAGCAATTATATCTAAGTGCAAACTCATTTTTATCTTTTTTAATTTATTATTGATATTGTTTGTGTGATCACATGCCATTACATCTGCGGAGGTCAAAGGATTATCTCTGTGGAATTGGTTCTCTCCTTCCATCTTGATGTGGGTTCTGGGGGTTCAGCTCAGGTCCCCAGGTTTGGGTTTTTGTAGCAAGCACCGTTAGGCACATTTGCTGGTCTCAGGGACACACTTCTGTAATCAAATCTCCAGATTTATGTCATGGACACCTGGAATTTATTCCAGCAGCTGCTTCCCAGGAGTCTGTTGTGCCCAGTCCAGATGGTAGTAGAGGTTCTGCTGGTGTAGAACTGCCCATAGGAATTATGGGCAAAGATGAGGACTTCACGCGGACTTTCCAGGGTGTCTTCATTACACTTATTGCTGTGAAGAGACACCATGACCACAGCAACTCTTATAAAGAAAGCATTTAATTGAGGGGTTTCAGCTGCAGTTTCAGAGGTTCGGTCCTTTATGATCATGAAGGGGATCAGGGCAGCGTACAGGCAGATGTGGTGCTGGAGCTGAGAGCGCTGCATCTTGCAGGAAACAGGAAGTCAACTGTCACACTGAGGGAAGCTTGAGAAAAGAGACCTCAAAGCCTGTCCCCACTGAGACACACTTCCTCCAACAAGGCCACACCTAGTAGTGCCACTCCCTTTGGGGGCTGTTTTCTTTCAAACCACCACACAGGGGGAGACAGAAAAGAGAAAGCCAAGCATAGACAGAGTTTGCCTACCACACAGGTGCTCTCAAATAAACCACTAAGGCGTATGTTAATTATAAATGCTCAGTCAATGGCTCAAGCTTGTTACTAACTAGCTCTTACAACTTAACCCATTTCTACTAATCTACGTGCTGCTCTGAGGCTCATGGCTTTTACATCTATCCCATTTGTGTCCATCTAGCTGGCGACTTCTCTGACTCTGCCTTTCCCCATCCCATCATTCTCAGCTTAGCTTTCCTACCTAATTTTATTCTGTTCAGCAACTGGCCAGTGATTGCTTATTAAACCAATCACAGTGACATGTATTCACATAGGAAGGATTATCCCAAGGCAGCCAAGCTGTACTGAAATTGTTACTTGTCTTTGGACATTGGATCTACCAGAGTTTCCTTCCTGACCTGGGCCTCGCTATATCGTCCAAGCAGGTACCATCATCCTGTCTCAGTTTCCCAAGTGCTAGGATTACAGGGGTGAGCCACCACTGACGCTCAAAGGAACTTTGTTTGTTTGTTTGTTTGTTTATTATTTAAGTCAGGCTTTCCTTACATAGCCCTGGCTGTCATAGAACTCTCTATGTAGGCCAGGCTGGCCTTGAACTCACAGAGTTCTGTGTGTCTCTGCCTCCCAAGGCATATGCCACCAAACCCACAAATATGTTTCTCATACTGGTTAATTAATAAAGCACCGTTGGGCCAATGAGAAAGCAAGATAGGCGGGGCTAGGAGACAAGGAGGAAAGAGGAAGTGGTAAGGAGGAGTCAAGATGTAGACCAGGGAGGAAGGAAGACGCCGACCGTGGCTTCCCGATATGATGACCACGTGGAAATACTTAGATAAGTAGAAATGGGTTAATAATTAAGACAGGGCTAGCCCATTAACAATGATAGTCATTGGCCAACAGGATTGTATCAAATACAGAGTCTCTGAGTGTTATTTGGGGCTAGTGCGGCTGTGGGCCCAGACTGGCGGCAGGCGGGCTGGCGGGCTGGCGGGCTGGCGGAAAACATACACGCCACATAATCTTTTGTTTTTGTTTTCCTTGGAGAAATATTCGGAAACGTTGCTGTGCTGTACAGTGGTTCTCTTTATAGTCTAAGGAACTGTCAGCATTGGACATGAACAGAACCTCTGCTATCATCTAGATGTGGGTACAGCGGGCTCCTGGGCTGCGAACGCTGGACAGCACAGACATGCCTTGCATTGTGAATCAAGCTGCAATGAGGAGGAAGTGCTGGCCTTGTTTTCCTTGGAGATCTACTCAGAGCACTGCCGCACTGCTTGGTTGTTCTCTTTTTAATCTGAGGAGCTGTCACAAGTTTTGCACAATGACAATTCTGATTTAGTATTCCTCCTAACAGCCAACAATGGGATAGAATGAGAAATGTAACTTTCTGCTTCGCTTCTGTCTTAGTTAGGGTTTCTATTTCTGTGAAGAGACACCATGAGCATGGCAACTCTTATAAAGAAAGACATTTAATTGGGGTGGCCTACAGTTCAGAGGTTTAGTTCATTAGCATCATGATGGAATATAGAGGCATACAGGCAGACATGGTGCTGGAGAAGGAGCTGAGAGTACTCCATCTTGCCCAGGCCACAGAAAGTGAACTTTGTCACTGGGCATAGCTTGAACATAGGAAACCCCAAACCCACCCACACAGTAGCACACTTCCTCCAATAGGCCATACTTACTCCAACAAACCACACCATTTTCTTTCAAACCACCACACCTCCCCAAAACATTTTTAAAACTTTTTTAAAAGATTTATTTATTTACTATGAATACAGTATCCTGCCTACATGTATGCATGCAGGCCAGAAGAGGGCATTTGTCTCAGGTGGTTGTGAGCTACCATGTGGTTGCTGGGAATTGAACTCGGGACCTCTGGAAGAGCAATCAGTGTTCTTAGCCACTGAGCCATCTCTTTAGGCCCTATTCTTTAGGCTTATAATCTGAGCATATGTTATTCAAATCCCAACAGCCACAGGTACAATGAGACCTATATAATTCAAATATACCCTTAATTAAGAAAGGAGAGAGGGAGAGAGAAGAGAGAGGGAGAGCTTGGTCTTGTTCAAATGATTGTTTATAGAGCTGAAAGAGGAGAATAAAACGGATTGAGGGGAAAGTTGTTACAGTCAGAGAGTCTCGGCCAATGCTAGCCAGTGACTCAAAGGCCATCAGGATGCCCAGGGTACTCCTTGGGAACCAGAGCCGGTCCTGTGTGATCCCTATTAAGGCTGATGCTTGGTTCCCTTGGAGGCTAAGTCCAGGACTAAGTACTGAGCAGCCCATCAGTGGTGCAAATAGAGTGAGCGTCACTCCTTCCCACACTCCCTGAGGAAATGAGAGAGCTGTTCAAAGAGCAACCAGGGGCTGGGAGAGGTAGGCAGGCTGCCTGCCCTGCCCTGTGAGGAGCTTTCAGTTCAGGCCTGCAGCCAGACACGTGCCCCCCGGATTCTGTCCAACAATATTTCTACTCTGAGCACTTGCCTGAGTCTCCTTTCCCGGGGCCTTCATTTCTTTGTAAAATAAAGAGTGTGGCTATTCCTCTCACTACACAATGCATGGGGAAATATGGAGAATATCTACAGGGGAAGAATTGATGAGGGTGACCTAGTACTCTTTGATTACGGTTTCCTGCGCATCCCCACTCATTTATTTCCCAGAAGTTCAAGGGTACATTCACGCCAAATTCCTGAGGATTACAAGGAGCCTTGGGGTGGTTGATTGCTCTAGCTAAGGGTTGCCTGCTGCAAACCTGCCATCTGGTGGACCCATTGAAAGTTGCGGGCCGCGAATCCTGCAAGCTCCTTTTATTAGCATCTCAAACGTTGAGGACCTTGTGAAAACCTTGGTCTTGGGTCTGAAGTGGGTGGGATCCAAGGTTCTACAACTCTAGCAAGTGTCCAGTCGGTGCCCGTCCTGTTCTACCTGCAGCACTCAAAGGGTGGTGGAGAGAGGCAGGGGAGACACTCCTGGGTGGAAGTTTCCTACTGTGAACCAAGTCCCAAAGCTTTTGAATGTCTGGATCCAGATTTTGCAGTGTTTGGGGTCTTCGGGGGTTCTTTACTTACATTTGAAAAGATCCAAGCATCTAGCATCTCTCTGCACTCACCAAACTGTATGGAGTCTGGGATCCACACCGCCACACAATACCTATCTCTAGGCTGGTTTTATTTCTCAAATCATGTTGTCCAGTAGCTCCCCCTACTCAGTCAATGAATGGGATTTGTTTGTTCCTCGGGGTGGGCAGATCCTGCCTTAAAGAAAGCATTTGTTTTTCTCTTATAGGTATTAGAACACTAACACTACACCACAGGCTTTCTGAAAGCAAAAAGAGGTTTTATTGTTGATGTAGTTGTTGTTTGTATTTGGTTTGACTTACGGGTTTTGATACAGGAACACATATGGGTCTAGGTTGCTTTCAAATTTACTATGTAGCTGAGACTGGCCTTAAACTACTAAGCTCCCAATACTCTCTTGCAAATATCAGTTCACGGACCAGTCCTGAGCCATTTTCCTGTACTGCTTTGCATTGTTTGGACCACAAAAGTCCTAATAGTCAAGTCTTGTGATCCCCTACTCCTGCTTCTGACCCCTGACCCAGCCGTAGTGCTTCCTTGCCCTCCCCCCTGTGCATGGTGTGGTGTCCTCCTCTTGGAAAATTAATAAAAAAGCATCTTTCTGGCTAGAGAGATGGCTCAGAGGTTAAGAGCACTGAGTGCCTTTCCAGAGGTCCTGAGTTCAATTCCCAGCAACCATATTGTGGTTCACAACCATCTATAATAAGATCTGATGCCTTCTTCTGCCATGTAGGTATACATGCAGAACACTCATACAGAAAATATAAATAATTTATGAAAAAAAAGCATCTTTCAATGGCATTGGCATCCATGTGTTATCACCCAGTCACTTCTGCTAATTAAAATCCCCAAGTACACTGACAGGAGTACTCACTCAACTGAAATGATAGTGCATGTCCTCACACATACTCATAAACAAAGGCACAGAGAATCTTTAGTTATAATAGCCATAGCTGAAAATAGCCAATGCCTGTAGGAATGTCCAAAGCAACAGGGCATGGTTGTGCACTCAGTACCCCTAGTGTCTGGGAGGCTGAATTAAGATGGGAGGACCATATGTTTGAAGCCAGCCTGAACTAGTGTGAAATTCCATTTCAAAAAACAAATTGGGGACTGACGAGATGGCTCAATGGGCAGACACTTGCAGCCAAACATGACAGCCTGAGTTCAATCCCTGCACCCACATGGGAGAAAGGGAGAAACAATGCCTACAAATTGTTATACTTCCATATGTGCTCCCCATATTTCTCTTTCTTCCTCCTTCCCTCCGCCCTTCTCTATGTGTGTGTGTGTGTGTCTCTGTCTCTCCCTGTATCTCTCTCTGTCTCTCCCTGAGTCTCTCTCAGTCTTTCTCTGTCTCTCTGTCTCCCTCTGTCTCTCTCTCTCTCTCTCTCTCTCTCTCTCACACACACACACACACACACACACACACACACACACACAGAGATTTTTTTTAAGTTGGAATATCCATGCAGTAGAATGCTACTTAGCAAAGCAACTGACAATACAGGCTGTAGAATGAGATTCTCTCAAGAATATTATACTACGTAAAAGAAGCCAGTCACACAAAAAGTGCACAGTGTGTGACTGGAACCCTGAGGAAGTCAAAACGCAAAGGCTGGACTGGGGCCAGGGCTGACTGATTGGCAGAGCACAAGGGAGCTTTGGGAGAAGCAGGAGTGCTTCGTATCTTGGTTTTAAACATGAGTTTCTTAATCTTAGAATGGTCTACTTAACTAGGTGGTGGCACAAGCCTTTAATCCTAACACTTGGGAGAAAAGCAGACACATCTCTGTGAGTTCGAGGCCAGTCACATCTACAAAGTGAGTTCTAGGACAACCAAGACCACATAGAGAAACCCTGTCTTAAAAAACCAAAATCCAAACAAACAAAAAGGTGCTGTAGAGTGATCTACTTGTTTTTGTTTAATGTGTATAGAGGCTATAGAGATGGCTCAGTAGTTTAGAGCACTTGTTGCTCTTGTAGAAGACCAAGGTTAGATAACTGTATCCACAGGGATGCTCACAATAGTCTGTAACTCCAGTTCCAGGAGATTCAATGCCCTCCTCTGATTTCTACAGGCATCAGGCATGCACACGGTGCACACACATACACAAAAACAAAACATTCACACATAAAAATCAATAAATCTAAAAATATTTTAAATAAGATGCACATGGTGCTTGCATGTGTATCTGTGCACCACACGTGTGCCTAGTGCCCTCAGAGACCAGAAGATTCAGGGGCCAGATCACCTGGAACTGAAATTACAGACAGCAGTGAGCTGCCATGTAGGTGCTGAGAACTGAATCTGGGTCTGCTGAAAGAGCAATCCAGTGCTCTTATTCTCTGAGCCATCTCTCCAGAATGCTCTTTTTTATGCAAATTATACCAAAAAGAGTTGATTTACAAATAAAATAAGCAACTTCACTATTCAATTCTAATTGCTTTTCTAACTGGTTATGTACAATTGTGGGAGGGTCTTTGTAATCACAAGCTAGACTCATATTCATTATGTAACCAAGAATGTCCCTTGAACTTTTAATCTACCTGCCTCCTCCTTCTAAATGCTGGGGTTACAGGGTTATATCACTATGCCCAGTTTATGCAGGGAGCTCTCTACCAAGCCAGTCATACCCCCAACCCCTATACAATCTTTTTATTAGTTAATTCCTTTAACACTATCCTGATTCTACCCTAATTCTTATCTCAAGTACTTCTAAAATACAGCCAAATGCAAATAGATATAAAACAGCCAAGCACAAAGCAAGAGACATAAATATAGCAGAGAAAAAGCACATGGCAATTGTTGCAGAAAACACATTCCTTGCATGCTGTCTTGGTTAAGGTTTCTATTGTTGCAGAAAACACATTCCTTGCATGCTGTCTTGGTTAAGGTTTCTATTGCTGTGATAAACACAATGACTAAAACCAAGCTGGGGAGGAAAGGGTTTATTTGGCTTTTATTTCCATATTGCTATTCATGACTGGAAGGAGGTCAGGACAGGAACTCAAGTAGGGCAGGAACCCAGAGACAGGAGCCATAGAAGAGTGCTGCTTACTGGCTTGCTCCCCTGGCTTACTCAGCCTGCTTTCTCCTAGAACCCAGGACCACCAGCATAGGGATGGCACCACCCACAATGGGCTGGACCCTCCCCCACCAGTCACTAATTAAGAAAATGTCATATAGCTTGATCGTATGGGGGCATTTTCTCAATTGAGGTCCCCTCTTCTCAGGTACCTCTAGCTTCTATCCAGTTGATGTAAGACTGGCCAGCACACATATCCAGAAGTTATCCAGGAAACTATTATTATTCATGTGAATTTAGAAAAGTCTGGAGATGGAAGTAACTTCTCCAAACCATCTGCTTGTGCATACACCGACACAGGCATGAGACAGCAAACAAAGAAAAACCTGAATCTGGGGAGGAGTGGGTGATTATGATTGTAGCTAATCACTAAGAAGGTTAAATCAGGGAGAACACAGAGAGTTCCAGGTCAGCCTGGGCTACAGTGAGGCCAGCCTGAGCTAGACCCTGTGACAGAGTATAATGTAAGGTGAGTATGTGTGATCTCAGCACTAAGGAAGTAGAGGCAGAAGGATCAGGTGTTCAAGACCAGCTTCAACTGACTGTCAAGTTTGAGGCTTGGGTGGTATGAGATTCTGTCCCCCCCACCAATTCTCTAAAACCTCCCCAGAAAAAAAGAAAGCAGAGAGACTGGCCAGAGAGTTTGAAGGAAGAAATTCAATAAAAATGACTCTAATCCCTAAGATGCAGACTCACAAATGTAACACACCAAAGAATTTCTCTTTTGAAAAAAATTTTAGGGGCTGGAGAGATGACTCAGGGACTAAGAGCAATGACCACTCTTCCAGAGTACTGGGCTTCAGTTCCCAGCACCCACATGGCAGCTCACAACTGCCTGTAACTCCCGCCCCCAAGAGATCCCATACCCCCTCTGGCCTCTTCATCACTATATGTCTGTCTGTCTGTTGTATATGTATGTGCACATGAGTGCAAGTACCCATGGAGGCCAGAAGAGGGCAACATATTCCCTGGAGGGAATGTTTGGAGGCAGTTGTAAGCCACCACGCTGGTGCTGAACACCAAATTTGGGTCTTCTGCAAGAGCAGTGGCTTAGTTAGGGTTACCATTGCTGTGATGAAACAGCATAACCAAAAGCAACTTGAGGAGGAAAGGGTTTGTTTGCTAACATATCCTCAATCACCATCCATGGAGGGAGACCAAGTCAGGAACTGAGCAGGAACCTGAAGGCAGGAGCTGGAGTAGAGGCCACGAAGGAGTGCTGCTTACAGGTTTGCTCTTCCTGGTTTGTTATTTTAGGGGCTGGAGAGATAGCATCCAGGATGGCACCGCCCACAATGGACTAGGCCCTCCCCCACCAGTCACTAATTAAGAAAAGACCCTACAAGCTTGCCTACAGCCTGATCTTATGGAGGCGTTTTCCCAGGCGAGACTCCCTCCACTCAGATGACTCCAGCTTGGGTCAAGTTGACATAAAAACCAGTCAGCACAAGTAGGGACCCCTCTTAACCACTGAGCCATCTCTCCAGACTCCAGAGAGTTTCTTAACTGTTCACATGCTAGGCTCTACTCCTACAAGGTGTGAATTCCATGATTTGGTGAAAGAATGAGAAGAAATCTGATAAACATTTCCTTGCTGTTATTTTTGTGCTTCTGGAGTGGAACCCAGGCCTCACACACACACTAGGCAGGCATTCTGTTGTTTAACTACATCCCAGTCCTAGGTGCTTCCTGGGAACTCCTGGACCACACAAGTTACCAGTGAGGACAGGGGAAGAATAAAAGTCTTTGGAAGGTTAACCGTGAAATTCTTCCCACCAGATTGGAATTTATTTACAAAGTAACAGTTACTGGGTCACTAGTGTTTAAAAGTTTGTAAAATCACAGCTGGATTTGGTGGTTCAAGTTCGAAATCTCAGCACCAAGGATGTGGAGGCAGGAGGTTCAGGAGTTCAAGGTCATTCTTAGTTTCATAGTGAGTTTGAGAGCAGTCTGGGCTATGTGAAATATTGTCGGGGGGAAAAAGAAAACTAGAAAAAAAAGTTTTGTAAAGTCAATGGTATCAATACCAGAAATAAACTAAAAAACGTAATGATACATAACAGGTCAAAATTAATAACATAAAAATGAACACTTCTTAGTATAGTAAAACAGCAAAGTATTTGATTGGATGGTTTGTCTTTGAACTGTTCATCACACCATATGCTGCCATAAAATTCAAGTGGGTTGCCGCTGAACATAAACATTTCAGGATTACAAAAAGAGCAGAATGACATATTTATGCCAGCTGTGGAAGGCATGTGGCTCCCTCTTGGAATGGAGAGAGGACCTCCAAGGTAAACAGGTAGGATAAGCAGGTTGTTAGGTAACAAGAGTGAAGTTTCTACCAGAGAGAGGTTTGTAAGGCCCCATTTGTGTCTGGCTTTTTAAATATTACTTTATTTACTTATTTATTGGACAGGGTCACTGTGTAGCCTTAGCTGGCCTAGAACATGCTGCTACCAGTACTGTCTCTCCACTCACAGAGACCTAACTCTGACTCCTGAGTGCTGGAACTAAGGGCGTGCACCGCTATCACTGGCCTGACTAGCCTTTAAATACCAGTGGCTGAGGAATAGTCATTGTCCAAGTACATTCAAATCTGATAGGAAGAATCTAATACTATCTTCAAAACGTCCTGTTCAATTACTCTTCACTAGCAGTGTATACAGTTCAGTAGTCTTTGGAACAATTTAAAGTACTAAGTTACTAGCACTAGGGATGTGGTAGAGGCTGGTCTAGTGTTCACTCACTTATAAATATTATGACACATAGAGACAAATACTCCCCAAAAGATATTTAATATATATTAAGACAGTGGACACATGTAAATACATTGTATGTATGTATGTATATATGTATTTTTCGAGACAGAGTTTCTCTGTATTGCGTTGGAGCCTGTCTTGGAACTCACTCTGTAGACCAGGCTGGCTTCTAACTCATTGCCTCCCGAGTGCTGGGATTAAAGGCATGCACCACCAACACCCGGCCACCTGTAAGTATCTTATGCTTCAGTTTTTTAAATACTGAGAACCACCGTTCCATGAGGAATCATGTGTCAAATTGGTTCATGCAGTAGAGACCTTGGGATAAATCATCCCCTGTCATCTCTGGGCATTTATTTTCTCCTGTTGGACCTTTGGTTGGGAAAGCCAAGCCTAAGCATATCACTCATATTCAAATTACTCAAGGGAGTGCACCTGTGCACCGCTCTCAATTAAATGCTGGGAAGACTGGTGTCATCACAATAACAAGAGTACAGTAACTTCTTGTGTTATGGGTGATACCAGGATAAGCCCTGTCTTAGGGTTCTGTTGGTGTGACAAAACACCATGACCAAAAGCAACTTTGAGAGGAAATGATTTATTGGGCTCACACTTCCACATCACTGTTCATCACTGAAGGAAGTCAGGACAGGAAGTCAAACAAGGCAGGAATCTGGAGGCAGGAGCTGGTGCAGAGGCCACAGAGGGGTGCTGCTTACTGGTTTGCTCCTCATGGCTTGGTCAGCCTGCTTTCTTATAGAACCCAGGACCACCAGCATGAGTCAGCACCACCCACAATGGTCAGGACCCTCCAGCATCAATCACTAAGAAAATGCCTTACTGGCTTGCCTACAGCCAAATCTTATGAGGCATATTCTCAACAGAGGCTCCCTCCTCTAAGTTTTAATGGCTACCTCTCTGGCTTTACATATATAATAAAGAGTTGGCAGTTGCCATCTATTAGTGTAATTTAATAATTGTTGTTTAACTGACATTTTTATTAATAGGAAAGTTTTAGAGAAGTTTTGCTTTCACAGTAAAATTGGGCAGAAAGGATAAAGACTCCCCATTCATATGGTGCTCCCCACAATCGACATCCTCTTCCAGAGTGGAACATCCATTACTCCATTACAGCTACACTGGCACACCCTTAACAGTCCATAGTTCACAAAAGGGCTCATTCTTGCTGTCTTACATTCTGAGGGCTTCTGCAAAGGTATAATGTCTTGAACACTCGACTACATTATGGAAGAGTTCTACCACTCTAAAACCTCCTCTATGCGGTGCTTATTTCTCCCTTCTCTCCCCGACCTTCGAAACTATAAATAATGTCAGATATCAGAGTCATACAATGTGTGACCCTTTCAGACTGGCTTCTTACATTAGCACTGTACAATTGTATTTCTTTTTCATGGCTTGTTAGCTCATTCCTTTTTGGTGTTATGTTAACATTCCATACCCTAGGTCAACCACAGTTTATTTATATGCTTACCTACCAAAGGACATCTTTTTGGTTCCAAGTTTTGAAATTATGAATAAAGTTCTCTGCTGTATGCTTCTCTGCATATGTTGGGATTTGTGTACACATAAGTGTTTATAACTTTGTTATTGTTCTTGAAATAGGGTCTCACTCTAGTCCAGGCTGACCTACAACTTACTTTGTAGCCCAGGGTATCCTCCTGCCTCAAAATCAGCCTTGAAACAAAAATTTCACAGTGCTTTTTTTCCCCTCATACTGTCTTAATTAAATAGTTGTTGAGGTTGCAAAATGAGCTATTGAAAACAAAGCATGACCCTTGCAAACTATTCCTGTGTGTGAATCAACCAAAACAAAACCAAAATACAGGAACGAAATATTGGAAGTCCAACCTGTGTGTCTGCTTTTGTCATCTGTAATTCCAAATGTCCAGTTCTCTCATTCATCCAAACCTTACCTGTTGCCTTGGAATTTTTTTTTTTGTCTTTGACCTGTTTGAACTTCTAAATTTTGTTTTTATTTTATTTCACATGTATAGATGTTTCGCCTGCATGTCTGTCTGTATGCCACATGTGTGCTTAGTGCTGGAGGAGGCCAGAAAAGGGCGTCAGATCCCCTGGAACTGAAATTATAGATGGCCATGAACCACCATGTGGATGAATACATGGGATTGATCTGTGGTCCTCTGGAAAAGCAGCCAGTGCTCTTAACCTCTGATCCATCTCTCCACTCCCAAGTTTGAAGTTATAACATAAATCCAACCTGGCATGGTGGGACATGCCTAGACTCTCAGTACTCAGGAAGCCGAAGGATCAAGTTCCAGGCCAACCTGGGCTTCACAGTGAGATCCTGTCTCAGATTCTCACCTGCCTGTGGATTCTATAGCTAATAAATAAAATAACTTTTTAGTACTGGAGATGGAAGCTAGGGTTGCATGCCAGGTAAATTCTTTAATACTGAGCTACCTACTCAGCCCTGAAATAAACGCTGTTTAAAAATGTTTTCAAAGGTCCGAAGGCAGAGGTAGGTTAATATCTGTGAGTTTGAGACCAGCCTGGTCTACATAGTGAATTCCAGGACAGCTAGGAGCACATGGTGAGACCCTATCTCAAAAAACAAAACCACCACCAACAAATCATTTTTAACCATGTGTGTGTGTGTATGTATGTATGTATGGAGGGAGGGAGGGAGGGAGAGAGGGAGGGGAGGAGGAATGGAGGGAGGAAGGCAACGAGAGAGGGCAGGGGAGGGAGATGGGTGCAGTGAGTGCAGATGTCTGGAGGTGCCAGAAGAGGGCGTCAGATCCCCTGGAGTTGGAGTTACAGGTAGTTGTAAGAGGTACAGGTAGTGCCAGGCCCAAACTTGGGTTCTCTCTAAGATCAGTGTACACTTTTAACCACTGAGCCCTTTCCCCAGCCCCTGAAGTAAGTCTGAATACTGTAGAAATGAATAAGCAAAGGGAGTGGAAGACAGGGAAAGCCCAGGTGTCTCTGGAGTTCTTTGGAGACTGGCAGACTAGTGTCCAGGCATTTCAGGTTGAGGGCACCTCAGGTCGGAGAGAGAATTTTATAACATGTTAGTGTTGGATGCTGTGGGAAAAACCTTTCTTGTCTGAGAGTTCACTAGAAGAGTCAACAGACCTCAGTTATGCTGGTTCTGCTCCAAGGCAACAGGCAGGCTTTGTTCTGCAAGGCCACATTCCCAGTTATTAAACTAATAGTAAGCATGATGCCTGGCTGGGGAGCTGCTTCCTAGCAACAAGTTTTAGATGGTGTGCTCTGATCGTTAATGGATAAACACTTGCCTCTGCACATCCCGTTCCCACTGACTAAAACTTAACCTCACTTCAGGGAAATCTTAGTTTAGCAAGGCCATTCTCAAACATCTTCCTCAGTTTTGAAACAATTGTATAAAGCCAAAGCCAGCAGTTGTGCCCGGGAGAAGGCCAGCAGGACATCTGGTCCTCAGCTGTCATTGTCAGCCCCTGTTGACACCTGCATTCTCATCTGGTGTCCAGTTGTACAGACCATGAACACAACAGCTCTAGGCTCCCCTCCTTCTGAACTTGAGGTCTCTTCAGGATCTTGGCTTACTGAACTCTTACGTTGCTGTTAGTGAGGGGCTTAGAAAACACCCATCTGCTCTTCTGTGGGGAACAAGGGAAGACACTCACTGGAAACGCCCTCAGGTGCTGAGTGTAGAGACATTTCCTAAGATCTGTCACTTCCTTGAGTTCCATGTAGGAGATGATGCCCAGGCCTCCTTCCTAGGGTTTTTGTGACCCACCTGGTGCATCCCTCACAAGCAAACTGCTTTTCTTCTCTGCACACGAGAGGGATCAAATCACTGGAGACTGATAAAGATGTGAAGGGCTGTGCCTGACTGACCGCAGCATTCTTCCACGCCACGACTGTTGTTACGCACATACATCTTGTGCTTTGTCTGTAACAATATAACATTAATCTGAAGAATTAAAATTGATCTAAAAAACCCTAAACTAGAAGTGAAGAGAGCCACAGGAACAGCTACCCCCAGGGGGGTGTCTCACAGTTTTCCTCTCTCTCTCTCTCTCTCTCTCTCTCTCTCTCTCTCTCTCTCTCTCTGTGTGTGTGTGTGTGTGTGTGTGTGTGTGTGTGTGTGTGTGCGCCCATCCATACATGTATGTGAGTCTCCTCCAGTATGTGAGTTTTCTTCTACATATATGCAAAGGCCAGAAGAGGGCATGGGGTGTTCTGCAAAAGGTAGAAAGGAGCTAAGACCTTTCTCTCTTTAGTTCTGGCCAAAACTATAACCCATTTCCTTGCACCAAGAAAAGGGAGAACCGTGCAAAGAACTCAAGCCAGAGTTGTGTGAAGAAATTAAGCAAAGGCACAGAGCAAGATGTGCCTGGAGTGTATGAGTGAATCTGAGGGACAGTGAGAAATGAGGCCAGAGAGGTAAGGAAACATGACTTAAAGAGATACTATAATACATCTGATCCTGGTTTTCTGAGTGGGATGGGAAGGTTTTAAAAAGGTCTACAGAATAAAAACCAGGCTGCTTAAAAGGGTCAGTATGATTGCTTTATTGCAAAGAGACCATAGAGGCTACTGGATGAAATAAAGGCCAATTAGGAAGCTACTTCAATAGTCCAAGCAAGGCAGAATGATGGACTGGGGTGATGGCAGTGGGGGTGGTTGAGCGGCCTCCATTTTTCTAAAATGTCAGCCATTTTCTGTGTGATTATTACCTTCTTATAAATAGTCAGTCCTTTTATCCTTATCCATCAGTTTGATTATGATGTCTAGGGTGTTATTTCTTTGAATTTGTTCTTCTTAGGGTGCACTCAGCATTCTGTGTGCTTTCCACTGCATTTGGAAAGTTGTCAGGTACCAGTCTCTTGATCCTTTTCTGCTCTCTAATTCTCTTCTCCCTCCAACTGTGCATACGTCAGACACTGAACAGCCCATTTACATTCTTCTCATCTTCCCTCCATCTCCTGTTCTTGGGACTAAGTTATTTTTATTGACTTGGCTTCAAGTAATTTTACCATTTCCAATGTGTACAATGTTTTAACATGGACTGCCCATGTAAGGCTGCTCATTTGGTTCTATTTCTATAGTTTCCATTTCTCCTGCTGCAGTGACAAGCTATATCCTAGGGGTAGGGACCAGCTTGTCCTGGGTTTATTGTAAAGTAAAAATGTATTAGTCATGAAGAGATTAGAAAATGCAATAATTATCAAGATGAAAAGCACTCATTAGAAATCCTTGCCAGGGTTACCCAGATGTTGGAATTAGCAGACTAGGACGTTAAAGCATTTGTCATACATACATTTAATCATATAAAAGGAAAATGTGTTGACATTGATGAAACAGATGTGTGATCTCAGGAAATTGTCAAGTAACTTAAATTTATGCCAGAAAAGACAGAATAGCATTCCTTACATTGAGTGCATACACACACACACACACACAACACACACACACACACACACACACACACACACACACACACACAAAGTTAGCACTCTAAACACAAAATTCATGTGCATTTCATACATTCAAAATATGTCCAGCATGTAAAGAAAAAGGAAGATATTACTCATAACTGGAAAAAATCAATATAAATATATACAGAGGTGACACAATTATCAAACAAGGACATTAAATAGCCATTATAAAAATAATAAACGTTATGAAGAACATGTAAGGGGGAGGCATAGGGTTATGAGGAGGGGACTGGAGACATAGAAAGACACAAAGAGAGCATCTATAATTGAAAAATAAAAGGGGCTGGAGCACTCTGGAAGCTGAGGTAGTAGGATTTCAAGTTTGATGCCAGCATGAGCTACATAGGGAGATCCTGCCTCAAAAGGATATAAAAAGGGATAGAATCATAGGGAAAAATATTTGTGGGTGGGGCTGGAGACGTATCTCAGTGGTACAGCACCTGCTTACCATGTGTAAGGCCCTGGGTTCAATTCTAAAATCGGGGGAGAAGGACTTAATGAGTTTTCTCTAACTAGAATACAGAGAGTTGGCTCTTTGCCTCAAACAACCAATTACTGGTGACTAAATCTTTTTAAAGCACCGTATTGATCTCTAATCATCAATCATTTTAAGTGAAACATTATACCAGCATTGTAAGACAGAAATAGAGTGTGAATGCCACAGTGAACCACATAATATCTTCTAACAGCTACAGTTTAAAGAGTTAAAAGGAATAGGACAGATAAACATTATACATGTGTCAGGGCACAGGCTGCATAGTCCCAACACTGAATCCTATTGGCGTCCGTGCTGTGCAGGCTTGCTCATTGCCGCAGATGTGGAGGACATTGGTAGAGGTGAGGCTGTACGCATGTACTTTCTGTACCTTCCATTCAACTTTGCTATGAGATTGAAACTGTCCTAAAAAGTAAAGCCTTAGTGGAAAGGGGAAGAGGGTGGGGTAGCAATGATGTAGTGCTCATGTATAAAAGCCTCAAAAATGTTTTAAAAACACAAGTCTATTGTTTTAAAGAAGCACAAAGTAGTCAGGGGAGGGTGGGAAATAAGTTCAGCCAGTTAGTCCCATGGCCCAAATTAAGATCTCTCAGTTTCAGAGTTTAGACATTCTAAATACAATACACCGCTGGGTGCCTGTAATTCAGCACTTGATCAGGAAATCAAGACCAGCCTCTGTGTCTAGTAAGTTCAAGGTCAGTCTGAGCTATGTGAGATCCTATCTTCAAAATACAGATATAAATAAATAAACACAATATGTTCAGTAATCTTATCAAGAAGGCCAGTGTGTGTGTGTGTGTGTGTGTGTGTGTGTGTGTGTGTGTGTGTGTGTGTGTGTGTATGGCCTCAGAAGGAAGATGCCTTATGTTCTGATGAAGTGACCAAGTGGTTAAGGCGAGAAGTAAGACACAGGGCTAGCTGGGAGTAGTTTGCAATCTGGATTCAGGAGTGTGTCAAGACTTTGTTCTTTCCACTAGAGTCATCGCTACCATCTGACCATAAGAGGAAAGCTAACTGTATTTAGTGATCTGAACAGAGGAAACTGGAAATAAGCAATATTCACTTCTGAACAGAAACGTACGTTAACTCTAAAATGAATTCGCTATCTGTTCAAGGGCTGTACAGACAGGAAGAGAGGAGGGGCTACCACGCAGTGAGTTAGATTTGGTTAGTAGACCCTTTGGAACATTCTCCACAGTAGATGCTAGAATGGTGTGGGAAGACCCACCTCCAAATCCTCTCCAGCAAACTGAATTTCAAGGCTCTTCAAGCCTAGTCATACAAGTTGCTCTGTCCTTTTCCCTGGGTGGAATAGGCACTAAAGGCACTAACAGTGCGTGAATGGCACAGCGAGGCCACCCGGTGAGTTCCTAGCCTTTCAGCAGAGCCCTTTGACTTTGAGAGGAGGCCAGAAGACACGCCTTCTTTAGGTCGAGGCAGCCCTTGGACAGGATATTGAGTATGCAGGAGGACGCAGGTAGGGGTGCACCCCCTGCGGTTCTGCTTTGACTTAGACTTTGGACTTCAGACTGACCTGTAGAGCAGTCGCCTCTGAGCCGCGGAGCCCCCAATTACCCCGGCATGCGGCAGAGGCGCTCCAAAGGGGTCTCCAGCCTCTGACTTCCCGTCTGGAGGACGCTGCCCGGGAGCCCGAGGCCGAAGGCGACACACAGCTGGCCCATAACAAAGAGCCAGGGTCCAGGGCGCGCTGCCGCCCCCCGGGAGGTTTTGGAAACTCTGAGCGGTCAGGGCGGGGCTTCGGAGCGCCGCAGCCAATCACCAGAGGGCCAAGGAGCTGGGGGCGGGGTCTGGTGCCAGCGGCTGCAGCGGCCAGGCTGGGTCCGAGCATCCCGCGGCTTCGGACCCGCCCGGCCCGGACATGGCGAGCGCCCGGGCCTCCCCGCGAGGCGCGCTGCTGCTGCTTCTGGCCGCGGCCAGGGTTGCGGAGGTGGCGGGGGGCCTGGCCCCAGGCAGCGCGGGTGAGTAGCTGCGGGAGCCACGGGCGGGGCAGTCCCGAGCGAGCGCCTCAGCGCTCCAAGATGGCGCGGGGCCGGGGGCGGGGTGCGCGCGCCCCCAGACCCGGACGGCGCGGACCCTTGCGGGTCTGGAGCGCCCAGCGGGGGCGGGACCCGAAGGCTGCTCCCCTCGCTCGCCTTCTCTGTGCTGAAGCTCTTCTGAACCCGGGGGTGGTGACTTGCGTTCGAGGCCTTGCTCTGTCACCTCCCAGCTGGGCCCCCTTGCCCTGCCCGACCTGGCCCGGTCCCTGTCAGTAAGCAGGGAGGTGCCCGGGCTCCGGATAGTCCCGCCGGGAGGACGGGAGTCTTAGGTGCAGCCCTCTCACCGCTGCCTCTTACCGCCAGTTGTCACTTTTTATTTGACTGACTTGGCCTGAGTGGCGGCGAGCTCCACAAGACTGCCCTGTGGGTGCGCTGTCCTTCTGATCCCAGGCTGGTGGGACTGGGTAAGACTGCAAAACCGGTAAATGACCCCGGGGCCGGCCGACTTAAGGAGAGGTGTGTTCTTGGGCTTTCTTAGAGCAGTGACATCAGAGATGGATAGAAAGCTTGGCCGCTTATAATTGTCTCGCACTTGCTTAGCTTTCGTACTTGACACTAACTTCTGCTTCCTGGGAAACTTCTGCTTCCCGGGCTGAGTGAGAGGGGGCATAAGACAGGAGCTCGAAGTAGTTCCAATTCAGGCACACATATTCAGAAGAGAGGTAGGTGCGAGCGGGGCTGCATGTGCACAGAGCAGGGGTGACATTCGTCTAGGAGATGAGAAAGACCAAGTGTCGTCTACCTATACTAACCAAAAGATGACTAGCATTTGCATGATGGGAGTAATGGAGGAGTCTTGCATACAGGGTGAGGCACCTAGGAAAAAACAAATTCAGTCTGAAAAAAGTTTTTAAGAAAGTCTGTAATATTAAAATTGAGGGTTTTGTGTGTGTGTGTGCGTGCGTGCGTGCATGCGTGCGTGCGTGCGTGCGTGCGTGCGTGCGTGTGTGTGTGTGTGTGTGTGTGTGTGTGTGTGTGTGTGTGTGTTTAAGGCATTTGAAGAAGGGAGGTATTTGTCAGGATTAGTTAATCAATTGAGTTCTAAATTTAGCTATACACTAACTAAACTCATAGAAAAGGAAAGAAAGACTAATATGAATTCTTGACTAATTCAGCCTTTCTGTGTTCTAGTTAGCCCAAAGACAGAATCTGTAGAATACTAGCCCTTTCTTTCACTGTTGTAGAGTAAGGGCCTTTAGGAAAGCTTCAGCATGTTATTTAGCCTTGATCTTTTTTAGTTTAATATTCACATTTGTGTGTGTGTGTGTGTGTGTGTGTGTGTGTGTGTGTGTGTGTGTGTGGTACCTTCTACATCAGAGATTCTTAAATCTGTGAGACAAAATGGGCAACCCTTTATTAGGGGTCTCCTTAGTTCATTGGGAAAACACACAGATATTTAACATTACAATTCATAACAGCACAATTACATTTATGAAGTAGCAATGAAACAATTTTATGGTAGGGGTGAACCACAACATGAGGAACTGTATTAAAGGGTTGCAACATTAGGAAGGTTGAGAACCTCTCTTTGAGATTTTACTGTGAGGATTAACTGAGCATTTAGCAAAGCAGACGCCAAAATGTTAGCTCTTAAATATATTTGGACAAGCCAGGAGTAGTGTTTTACACCTGTAATTCCTAGAAGTCTAAGGCAGGAGTATTGCCAGAGACCCAGGCCAGCCTGGCTCAAAGAATGATACACTGCCCCCAAGTAATCAAAAACAAACAAAAAAAGAAAACCAGAACAGGAGAAAAAAAAAAAAAAAACAACGTATGAATGTGAGTGAAACACATCTTATAAATTCACAATGAAAGGTCTAAGGAGTCCTTTGACAAAGACACTTATTTTTAAGCTGAGGAGCTAGAGCATGACTGCTAGATGTGAGTTTCTTTTGGGTTGATAGAAATGTTACATAATTGAATATGCTGAAAAGAACTGAATTAATACACTTTAAAGGGGTGAGCTTCACAAGATGTGATTTATAGCTCAATAAAACAGCTCTGGAGAGGAAAAGTTGTTTTATTTTTTAACTTTCTTTTTAACACACTGAACTAGTTATATCCAGTAGCCCTTCCATCTCTAAGATATCTGTGATTTCATATAGTTTGCATTGTTTGATAAAAAGAGTAATTCCAAGTTTGATCGTAATTTGAGTCTCGTACTAAATTCTGGAAAGCATATAGTGGGGTTTCTTATGTGAAGGCCATTGGATAATATAATGGACAAAAGCTTCCAGTGTGAATTTGTAGAAGGTCTGAAGCAGAAATTGAGAATACAATTATGAAATTGTGTTTCATTGAAGGCCTGGTTTGTAGTCCTGTTCAGACAGTCTCATCCCCCCCCCTCATTATCCCCATCCAAGACTGTCTCTGCTGGTACAAAGCTTTCCAGGTCACTGACCCCTTCTGCAATATCTGCCCTGACTATTCTGTTCTTGGGGGTGAAGGTAGGAGAGTGCTGCAGCCTGCTCAGTGATGATCTCATTGAGCATGGCATAAGAACCCATGCTGCAGGCTCCAGGTCTCTGTCTTATGGCACCTTAGTGGCTCTGTTTCTATTTAAGTTATTTCATAATAATAGGAAAGAAAGAAAGATGGGTAACATTAAGGGCCAAGTTTCAAGGAGTTGACATTTGAGGATTATGTAATAGCCTAGAATCCAGAAAAAGAATGTCATGAATTTTAATTTAGAAAAAGGAAACGCCTATTTGGAGGAAAGTAATAAAAAGCAGATTTTCTTCCCACTGACTTCTTGGCCCGTGATGTAGAAAGAGTCAGGGCTAGTGACAGACCAGATGTGACAATTCATCCTAGTATACTATTGGAGTTCCTCTAATCAGGGCTAGTGATAGACCAGATCCAACAGTTTATCCTGGTATACTGGTAGTTGGAGTCCCCGTCTTGCATTCATAGGCTTAAGCAGTCTTTCATTGTGCCTACTTTTCACTGTTTAACACTCCTAGAAGAAAGTGAGACGATGTCAAGTAGATGAGTTTCCTTATTATAAATGTGACTTTTTAAGAGGCAAGATGGTTTGGATTGAGGATTGTTTATTTAGGAAATGTAGGATGTCAGGGCCTTGATAGGCACAGAGCTGATGCCTTCAGCTTACATTCTGGGGGAGGAAAAATCCGTAATAAATGAATGAAATGATTTCAAGGTATAAGTCTGGTATGAAGAAACTGAATCACATGGTAACAGAACTATGTGAGGGAGAGTGTTTCCTTTGTAGAGTTAACTTCTCTCAGAGAAGGAGAAGTTTAGAGTGAAGATGGAAGGCAGTGAAAGTGCTATCCATATGAAAGGTGGGCTGGGGTTCAGGAAGAACAGAACCAGCCATAAGACATAAGGACTAGAAAGCTTCTCTGGTTGAAACGTAGTGAGCCATAATGTAGGCTAGGGCTAAGAGGTGCCTAGCTGGAACCATCTGATTTTATTCTGAGTGTGACTAAAATTCAAGAATTTTACATAAGGGAGATGTGGCTTGATTTATACTTTAACCACTGAGCCATCTCTCTAGCCCCAATGATTGATATTTCAGATCACTCTTGCTTGAACCTGAAATAAAATTAAAATAAAGCAGTCATTATATATAAAAGAGTAAGGGTAACTAGAAATCCATTACAGTGTTTCAAACAGAAGCCAGGTATGGGTGACCCACACTTTTAATACCAGCCCTAGGGAGGCTGAGGCAGAGGCAGATGGAACTGTGTGAGTTCGAGGCCGACCTAGTCTACACAGTGAGTTCCAGGACAGTCAGGGCTGCAGAAGGAGAACCTTTCTCAAAAACAAAACAACAGAACCACAACCATAGAACCCCAGTCTCTCTATCTCTCTCAATATCTCTCTCTCTTCTCTTTCAGTATATCTCTCAATCTCTCTCTCTCTCTCTCTCTCTCTCTCTCTCTCTCTCTCTCTCTCTCTCTCTCTCTCTCTCTCTCTCTCTCTCTCATATTAGTGCTACGTATGCCTGCATGCTGTAAGGGGGCATCAGATACCATTATATATGATTGTGAGCCACCATGTGGTTGCTGGGAATTGAACTCAGGATCTCTGGAAGAGCAGCCAGTGCTCTTAACTGTTGAACCATCTCTCTAGCTCTGATCCCCAATATTTTAAACAAGATAATGGTGACTTGGGAAAGTAGTTGTGGAAATAGAAGGGAGTCAAGATATCTTTTTGATGGATTGATATGGGAAATGATGGAAGGAAGAATTATGGAATTATGTGTTATTGCTTGTTTTTTTTTTCTTTAATGGTTTGGTAAAAGAAATGCCCTTTACTAAAGTAGGAAAGGTGGGGGGAAGCAGTACTGAGGAAAATTGGCAGGTAAGGCAGGAACAGAATCAGAAGTTTCATTTGGGGGCTGAGGATCTAGCTCAATGGTGGAGCATCTGGAATGCATAAAGTCTGGGTTCAGTCACCAGCATTGGAAATGGTGGGGGCCAGAGTCACAGGAAAGAGAAAAATTCCATCTTTGTGTATGTTTAAGGCAGATATTAAGAGTGACTGACTGCTCCAAGTATTTTGTTAAGCTGCTAATAGTGCTGTAAATCACAGCCCAGATAACAAAAGTGGTGTGGGAAAATAGACGTGTTCTTTACTTTCGTGTGGCTTACAGGTTAGTAGGAAATTCAGACTTTTAACATTCCAGAAATTTAAGCAAAGTGGCATGTACTGGCAATATCAGCACTAAGTAGGTAGAGAGGCTGTGGTTTCAAATTTAAGACCAGTTTGGGCCACCTAACAAAACAGGTAAATCACCAAGAATTGTAAAATGTCTACATTGTGACTGCATGGTTTAATTAGCACATATTGATTTAAATTTCAAATCTAAAGAATATATTTGAGGAAAAACTGATTTCATCAAGCTTGTAGCACATGATGTAGCAAATGCTACAAAACTTGGAAATAGCATGAACATTGCCAACATTCAGGCATGGTAGTATATGCTTATAGCTCCAACACTCAGTGGGTAGTGTTGGGAGAACTGCAAGTTTGAGGCCCACCTGGGCATATAGCAAATTCCAAGCTATCCTGGATCTTGGGAGGATCTTGTCTCAAAAGCAAGTGGGTAGTGGTAGTGCACAGCAGACAGCTAGAGGTTCAGTCAATAAAGTGCCTGTTATGCACGCATAGGCACCTGAGTTCAGATCTCTAGCACTCACATAAAAAGTTGTATACCAGCATACAACTGGGTCCTGTATACCAGCACTGGGTCCTGGGTGTGTGAATGAAGATGTGGATCCCTGGAGCTCACTGGTAAGGTCCAGGCTCAGAGAGAGACTCTGTCTCAAAGAAAAGGAGAGTGAGAAAGACCTCAGACATCAATCTCTGGCCTTCACCAACATGTGCACACACATATAAATGATTTTTTTTTTAAAGAAAAAGTCAGATGTGATAGCATGTACCTGAATACTGGCACTTGGAAGATGAAGGCAAGAAGACTAGGAATTTAGTCATTCTTTTCTTTATAGTGAGTTGGAGGTTAGCATGGGCTATCTATGCCCCTGTGTCAACAATATTGAAAGAGACATTCTAACCATGAAATATGTCACTGGGAACTAAATTCTACACTGTTAGATTCTTTGTTTATAACAGGAGCCCTAGAGAAGGAGGATGGAAATTACCCCAGAATACTGGTGTCTAGAAGAGTCTTCAGAAGAGTCACTCTTACTTGTTTCATAATGATGAATATCTGAATTAAGTGCTTTTGATAACAAGGAATAGAAACAAGAAAGCTGGGGGATGGTATGTAGCATCTAAGAGGAAGTTCAGCACACTCTTTACCTTCCAAAGGACTAAAGAAAGTGAAAAGTTGCCAAGAAGCAAGCCTGCATTAAAGAGTCCTTCCCTCCTTCGCTGCTGCTCTGTGTGCATTTCTTATGCTTCTTCTTTGTTCCTATAGTTTCTGTGCTCTCATCAGCATCCTTAATTCCAAATCTCTTGACCCTGTAAGCCTATCACCAGTGGCTGTTTACCTTTTGAGCACTTGATTTTATATATATATATATATATATATATATATGTATTTATTGAATTGTGGGTATATCACCATAATGTGGTACTGAGAAGATGAGGTGAGAAAAAGTGTCCTGTACGCCCTTTACCATTAAACAAGAATTATGGGGACTGGAGGAATTGCTCAGTTGTTAAGGGCATTTGCAGCTCTTCCAGAGGGCCCGAATTCTAGTCTCAGTACCCACATTAGGAATCTCAAAACCACCTGTAACTCCAGCTGCAGTTGATCTGACACCCAGTTCTTGCTTCTGTAAGCACCCACCTATATATAACATACACAAAGACATTCTCACACATAAATAAAAAATAAAAATAAGCCTTTGGGTGGGGGTATAGTTAACAAAAAACACTGTAGAGGTGGCTCAGCGGTTGAGAGTACTGGCTACTCTTCATGCCTGATATCCATGTGGCTGCTCACAACCATCTTAACTCCAGTCCCAGGGGATCTGACACCTTCTTCTGACCTCCATGGTCACTGCACAAACAAGGTACACATACATGCATGCTGACAAAACACCCATAAACACTAAGTAGATCAAATTTAAATGTGTGAAATAACAGAGATATGTTAATTCTTATTCAGTGAGCTTTTTTTTTTTTTTTTTGACTGAACAGTATAGCAGAGGCTTACAGTCGGTCTCTGACACCAGAACTCATGTAAAACAACTGGAAAAGAGCCAAGGCTGAAAGGTTCCACTTCAGAAAATGGACAGCCAAATTAGAGAAGGAAGATTTACTGTGGGCCCAGTTGGGATCCGGTAAATGTACATTTTCCTCACTAAAATAATTTAAAGTTTAAGGAAGGGAAAACTAGGAGAAGATTTGGAAATTTTAGAGTTCAGCCAATAGGAGATAGGTGGCTGACTAAGAGTGACATCACCATGTCTCTAGAACTGGGGAAAACACTGCAGTGTTGACAAGCAGTGGGGGCGATCTGTAATGCAGAAATAAACACTGAGTACCCGTTATATGCATGTGTACACAGACGGAGCAGTGTGACAAGATGTTAGCGGTATTGAATGTGTGTTGGGTATATAGTTAAGCACTTACTTTAGGCTCTTCCTTGGCTGATAAACTATATAAATAAATGCATACACATGCCTATCTTTATGTCTTTGTTTTGGGGAGACTAAAGAGGCTTTTAAATGGTATTTTCAGACAGTATTGCCTTGTAGTCCAGACTTGGCTCCTACTCATAATGACCCTCCTGGGTGCTAAGATTAAAGGCCTGTAGCACAGTGCCCAGCTTATATATTTTTTAAGGAGTAAGTGTGATAGTTTGCATGACTAACTATATTTATAAGTTAAAGCTGAAGTTGTCATTTAAATATTTTTAGTGATTATCACTTTCTAAGTTGTCTTAAAAGCCAAACTTTATTTAAAGATTTCAAATACTAAAAATAAGATTCTATTTCTTTAAATTTATTTTTATTTGTAATTCCAGTATTAGCCCAGATTTTGTTTTTTCCCTATCAGTAGTATAGGATGGATATGAATATATATATTCTGTTTTAGTAGTTCTTTAGGATGTATTTATTAGATGGCCTATTTTCTTTAGCATAGAAAATGGGATATGAATATATATATATATACATATATATGTAAGCATATATATGTATATTCTGTTTTAGTAGTTCTTTAGGATATATTTATTAGGTGGCCTATTTTCTTTAGCATAGAAAACAGGAATGGCTTTGCAATGACAAAGTTGAATTATAGCTTTTGGGAGGCTCCTGGGGCAAAATCCCTTTTAACTTCAAAAAGCCTATAATTCTAGGGTTATTTATTTTTAGATTATGGTGTGAATTTGCCTCCTTAAATGCTAACTGGTCTTAGCAATTGCATTTTCCTAGTGTGGCTAGAGCATGTGTCTGTGCTCACTTGCCTCTCTATAGTTTGCATGTGGTCTCCAGCAGAGCCAGGCCTTAGTGTTTCATATTATTGTATAATTCTTCTCAAATATTTCCAGGCTACACCAGTTCCTTCTTAGAACCAGCAAGCATGGCCTTTAGCAATTCCCTTTTGGTTTTGATTAATTTTATAATCAGAGTCTGAGACTAAGACTGTAAGATGACATCTGTATCTCTTTAATGAGGATAAAACCTATACTTTTTACTCTTATGTCAATATCAGGTTTTATTTTGAACTTTTCTCTCCTTGTCCAGTTCAATTTTATGACAATAAGCAGAGTTTTAAGCTACAACAAATTAGGTGAACAAATAGGCAAATTAGAGTCAAAATATAAAACAAAATTTTTATGGAATAACTTGCCTTGTAGAAAACATTAAGCACTGCATTTTTGTCCCCCTCCCCCACCACCTCAGTTATAGCTGGATGATGACCCAGTTAATCCATTTTAATTATTCTAAAAAAGATTTAATTACTATTTTAATTGCATTCAGATTTTTCATATCTGTAGTGAAGGCATATCAATTGAGTATGGGTATACATGTATTTCTTGAAAAGGATGTAGTGTTAAAGATTATAATAAGTTTTTTTTTGTTTAAAAGTAGGAAAAGTGTTCACTAATACAGTAATGTCTACCATTCACAAGAGCGGGGGCAGCATGATGGGGCAGCGGCTCCCAGGCCTGTTGGTGGAGGTGGCTGTCCTCCCGGGGCGGAAGAGTACTGTTAGAAAGGAATGCTCAGTTGAGAGGGGAAAGGGGTCATTACTGCAGGACTTCGGGCTGCTCTCTTTCATCCTGTTCTGTCAGAAGTACCAGAAAAAGCTTGTGGAAAAGCTAGAAGGAAATATGCCAGAATGTCAGCAGAAATTGTGGTGGGACATTTGGAGTAGAAATTGTTTTTCTTTTCATCTTTATTTTCCAAATTTTGTGGTTTCTTTCTTTTTTGTGTATTTTTTTTTAATTGTAGCTTTGTACCAACATAAAAACACAACTGTCACATCAAAAAGCAGTTTATTCTGAAGCCACATATAAGTGGCCATGGCCTAGGAACATAGATTTAGGTTACCCCAAATTCCGTGTTCCAACGCTGTAACAATTTGGTGAAGTTTTTATAGTAACAGAACAAAGAAAGTCATAAATCACAGCACTTTCAAATACATTGGCGGAAGCATTAAGTAGGTGGGTTAAAGGAAATCAGTAACTCCTGTATGCCCTCAGATGCTAGGTAATAGTGTTCTTAGCCTTTTGGTTGGTGAAAACTAGGGTTTTGTTAAGTTAATACATTCTGAAAAATCACAGGGTGTTTAGGGGCTAAAGTTAGCTTAGGATAAATTGTAGTTACACCCTGGACTTGCAATATTCCACCCTGTCCACTATCAATAATGCAAACTGTTAATCAGCATTTCAGAAGGGTCAGTTAAAGGTGCAATTTCTTTCTGGAAACTTCTCATTTGGAAGTTACTCCACAATAAATTTGACCTTCACTATTAAAAGTAAAAGGGAGGGAGGGCTTCTGTATTTATATTTTAAATAAAACCTCCAGTTGCTATCAGTTTTAATTAGAGTACATTTTGTGACTGTTTTAAATAGACCTTTGCTTCAAGGAACTTTTTTTCTTTTTTCTTTTTTTTTTTTTTCCAAAAATTCCTAGGCCCAGATCAGACTCTTGTCTGCCTGATTGTTTTCTTTCTGTTAAGCCCCTGTTTATTGGAACCATATGTTACCCTGAGTTATCTTTGCTCAAATCAGCCGGGTTTTCTGCCCTTATATGACCTTTGTGTTAGAGGGTAGTAGAAAGTGCCAGCTCCTAGAACACTTCAGAAGAGCACATTAGGTCAGGCAAGGGGCCTTCCCCTTGCAGTGGGACTGCAGACAGAGAGCCTTTGGACATGTGGGGGACAGTGGCTGCAGAGTTGCTGTGAGGGGATCTCAGGAATGCTTGGGCCTTCCCTGGAGTTAGAGGACTGCACCCTTGTAATCAAGGCATTATTTTTCCCCCTTTAAAACATAATGACGTGTGTGTGTGTGTGTGTGTGTGTGTGTGTGTGTGTGTGTGTGTGTGTGTGTGTGTGGTGTATTTAAACTTTTTTGTCATTTTTAGATTTAAAAATTTCCCCTCAAAGTCCCTCTGTTAGCCAAGCTGGCATTTAACTCCTTTTTGTCCCTGCTGGGATTGCAGGTCTGCACTACACACCAGGCTGTGCTGGGATTGCAGATCTACACTGTACAGGCTGTGCTTGGATTGCAGGTCTACACTGCACAGGCTGTGCTTGGATTGCAGGTCTACACTGCACAGGCTGTGCTTGGATTGCAGGTCTACACTACGCAGGCTGTGATGGGATTGCAGGTCTACACTACACAGGCTGTGCTGGGATTGCAAGTCTGCATTACACCAGGCTGTGCTGGGATTGCAGATCTACACTGTACAGGCTGTGCTTGGATTGTAGGTCTACACTACACAGGCTGTGCTAGGATTGCAGGTCTGCATTACTCCAGGCTGTGCTGGGATTGCAGATCTACACTGTACAGGCTGTGCTTGGATTGTAGGTCTACACTACACAGGCTGTGCTAGGATTGCAGGTCTGCATTACTCCAGGCTGTGCTGGGATTGTAGGTCTACACTACACAGGCTGTGCTGGGATTGTAGCTCTACACTGCATCGGGCTGTGTTTGAGAGTCTCTAAGTCACACATTGAGAACTCACAGAAGTTTTTCACATAGAATCCCCATGAGAAAACTCACCCACAGTAGTCCTTCATGAAAATGGATTGTTCAGTAACACCACAGGCCCCACCGTTGCTTTCTGGAGAAATTGTTTCCAGTGTTGAGCTTAGCAGCCATTTAAGTTAAGATCTAAGATTTCCTTTTTTTTTTTTTTTTTTTTAGTCACTTGTTCGTTCATTTTCTCCTCCAGTACTAACCCTATTTTCAATTTAAAAGTCAGTTTTTATCTCATTTATATACAATAATTATAGATTTTATTTGAATGGAAGGTTATGTTGTATATATTACTATATGTGCAAACATACCTAGTTTTACATATAGTTAAGTCATTGTACCAGATGTAGTTGTCTAAAATGTGAGTTTAAAAAAGAAGCCTGTTTGAACACTAGTTTTAAAACCTTGCATACAACTGGGCTGTGGTGATTCATGGCTTTAAACCCAGAACTCAGGAGGCAGAGGCAGGTGGATCTCTGTGAGTTTGAGACCAGCCTGGTCTACAAAGCAAGTTCCAGGACAGCCAGTGCTACACAGAGAAACCCTGTCTTGGAAAACCAAAAGCCAAAACAAACATGTCTACATTTCTTAAAAGGGCCCATTCAGACTTTGACAGTTCCAGCTCAAGCCCACATGACACATCCCAATCCTGTTGTCATACCTGGTCTGTTTCACATAGAAGGTAGATGCTGTCACCTTCCCTTCTCATTATCACTGTCTTTAAATGCTTTCCTTGGCTAGGATTTTATCCTCCTACAACAGTTGCTTAGAAACTGCTTTTCATAAAAGGTGCTGAGCTCTTCACTTGAGCTCTTCACTGACCCACAAGGTGACTTAAAAGCAAGACAAAGCCTGGCACCTCTTCCTTCATTTTGTCTCTTTACTTTGGATGACTTCTGCTTGACTCTAGGCGTGTTAATCACTCAAAGTGTACCTGTTTTCCTTCAAGACTGAAGTCACGGAGAGTAGGAACAGCCAGAGCCTTAAGTGTTTTTTCCCTAGAACTCTAGTTATACTGCCACAGGACTGTAATTTACCTGAAGTTAAAGAACACAACTCTTTGTTCACTACTCTGTCCCTGTCTTGAAGCTCAGGAACCCCTCTTGAACCTACATCTTCCATCAACCACCTCATTTCACTGTGTTCTGCTTGACCTCCACTTGGTTATACAGTCCAATTCTGCCATAACCACCCAGAGTATGCACAGATCTGCAGGCTAAAGTGCATGGAGCTAACAAGCCTGCCTACTATGTAAGCCACCCTTACTTCAGGTCCTTTGAGTACAGTGGAGCCATTCTTGGCTCGTGGTGACCTTATCTAGGAAATTGAGGACATTGGACAGTCAGTCACCAAAGTCCTCTGAGCCAGTGGATTTTGAGTGTGATGTCTCATGCCCAAGAATAAGAAACACTGATAAGGATTAACTGGAGCAAACAGATCTATTAAAGAACCATAAGAATGAAGCCCCGGGCGTGGGAAGGGCCCCCTTGGAAGAGTGCCCGCTTGCTGCCCTGCCCAGTGGTCTTTCATGGATTCTATGACAGGGATTGGGTAGAAATTGGAGTATTTCCCATTGGAATTGACCATTTTTGAAGACATGGGGACTATGCCATTAAGGTGTCCACAGGCCCAGCCAGAGTTGCTTACTCAGGGGAAGGGGTCTTGGACTGTACAACTAGCTCTTGGTCTACCCTGAGCCCTGTCCTTACTGCCTGAGGGAATCTATTGCCTGCCTCACCAGGTTTTCACTTAAAAAAAGAATTATTATTATATTTTTATAAGTGTATGCTATGGTTCTGTAGGTGCCTGTAGAGGCTAGAGGAGGGTGTTGGATCCCCTGAAGCTAGAATTATAGGCAGTTTTGAGCTGTCTAATATAGATGCCAAGAGTAGCAAGAACTCTTAACCACTGAGCCATCTACCCAGCCCCTTCACATACTTTTGATCTGAGCATAGACTTTTGTTCCCATGACCCAGGGTCAGTAACTCCCAAGAACAACTCAGAGCTCAGGAAAGCAGTATACTTAAAATGACTTGAAGTAGCTCCAAGGTAGAGTATGCACTAAGTACACAACTGTTGTTTATAAAGGGCATGAACCAGGAGGACCAGCCAAATAAAAACTCACAGGGCCATAGTCTCTATGTAGGCCAATCTGACCTTGTATTCAGAGATCTCTGTGCCCCTACTGGAAGTAAAGGCATGTGCCATCAAACCCAGCAGAATCAATGTACATTTACATATATAAAATCTCCCCGCACGTTAATGTAGCCACCAGCCAGGAAGTTTCACTGAGCTTCTGTGTCAGGCTTTATCTGGTTTCATTGTATAGGATTAACTGATTATTAGTCAAATGGTTGAATTCAATCTCCGTTCCCCCTTTCTACCACCAATGATTGAGAAGTCAAGTTGATAAATGACTCAAATCCCCAATTCTCCAGTTGCGGGCTAGTCTTTCAGGCCTGGCTAGTCCCCATCCTGAAGCTACCAATTGGATTACTTCATATCACATAGCAAAGGCACTCCTATTGTTGAGGAAATTCAAAGGATCTAGCATCTTCCCTCTCAAGAGCTAGAACAAAAGCCACCTAGATTCTTCATTGTGCAGCCTAATTCTGGAAAGTGGATATGTATACCTTCTTCAACTGGGCTTTGCCTTTGCTGGTCCACACTGACAAAAGTATTTTTAGAATTCTAAATATTGTGATCAGTGGGAATTCCAACTGACATGACAGCGGCATGTAGCACATACCGCTGTCTTGAAGCATTTTACTTACTTGGTTTCTTGGTTGTTGCTCTGGCAAGCAGAACATGTTCCTGCTCCAAAGAGAATAAGAAATAGTTTCTTCTGAGCTAGGAGCAACTATGGCCCAGGAACATAGATTCTGGTTACCCTAGGTGACATGGTCCACTGTGGAAAAACTTCTGTAGTCAGACAACAGAAGAAAGTAATAAATCAGTATTTTTATGGTTACTAAATATGTTGGTGAGAACATTAACTAGGTAAGTGGGTTGTAGCAAAGTGGGAAGATTTCTACTCTGGGTTTCAGATGCTACTTGATTACACTTTCAGTTTTGGGGTTAGTTAAAGCTGGTTAACGATCCGCTAAATTAGTGCATTCCAGAGATCTTATGTGATAGTCAAACGGATATCATGTCTGGTACAGAGCTGGGTGATAAATGGCTCTTAAGGACTAAAGATAGCCCAAGATAATTGTGTTTACCACAATCAGGAAGTCCTACTCAGTCTGTAGAATATTCAACTAAAAGTGGTTTTTTCAAGGACCTTCTGTTGACAGTTTTTTCTCTTAGTTTCTTCCCATATGTTGACTACTCTCCTTCACCTCATGCATACAAAGTAAATAAGCAAGTGAGTAAATAAAAAGGAGTTATCTGAGATGTTTAGTAGGTGGCTTTTTATTTTATTTTCATTTTGATATTTTCTGAGACAAGGTCTCATGTAGCCCTGGCTGGCCTTGAACTCCTAATTTTCTTGCGTTTTCATCCCGAATGCTAGAATTACAGATATGGACCACCACACCCAGCAAGAAGATGGCTTTCTAAGCAAATTCATTTTCTTTTTCAGCCTTCTATCTGTCTTCTACCTGTGTGGGTATCTGGCATTCCTTGTAACGTATGTCACTTAGTGGCTGGCCTCCCTGCTGTTCTGTGTCAGCCACATTTCCTGTTCCTCCAAGTGTCTCCGCTGCTGCTGTTCATTAGGATCTGCTGCTGTGCTTACTTTTCAGTAGAAACACTCCCTAGACAGCGCCATACTCCTTTATGCTTTATACTCAGGACTTTTACATTTGGATGTTTAAGGCTGGGCTCTTAGCTGTGCTCCAGGATTTGACTCTGAACTTCAACAGATTTTCTATAAGAATGTCCCCTAGGAACCTCAAGTTCAGCAAGTCCTAAACAAAATTCACTATTTTAAAACCAATTTAGCTTTGTGTCATAATCAATAAAATATTGTCCATAGAGTAATCTTAATGACTGAATATAAACAAGCTTAGTAGAAATGTATCACATAGAAAGTACACACTGAATGGTAAATAACTACTTCTGTTATGTGATAGTCTTTTCTATTAGTTTCCAAACTCAGCATCTCAGTTGTAATAGATGCTCTTTGAAGATCCAGTTAAAATGAGTAAGGACAGCAGATGTGATAGTACATGCCTTACGTACAGTCTCTACTTTGGGGGTTGAGTCAGGAGGACGAGGAGTTTGGATGCCAGCTTGTGATATCAGGAGGACCTGTCTCAGAAACAGAAAACAAAATGAGCAGTCTACTCAACAGTCATGTTGTATAATCCTGTGACAGTTTAACAGTGAGTGTGACATCATGTTTCCTTTTCTCCCTAGGTGCTGTATGTTGTAATCATTCAAAGGATAACCAAATGTGCCGTGATGTCTGTGAACAGGTAAGCTTGTTAATTGTGAACACAGATAAGTCATTTAAATTTGTTTTTAAAAAAAGTCTGTTGTACACCACAAATAATGTGTCAGCTGACATGAAGCACTGAAAAGAACCATAGTATCATGAACTGAATCATAAGGAAACAATCATGTCAACCCAGATTGAGGGCTGTCCTTTGAGATAATAACCTGTATTCTTCAGACATATCAGATATTTTAAAAAATGCCACTATTATAAAGCAAAGAAAGGCTAAAGGATGATTCTAGACAGCCAAATTCAGTGAATGACTCTTGAATAAAAAATAAATTTCATAACAAAAATTAGTGAGATCAATTGGTAAAATTGATTATGACCTGGATATGAACGATAGTATTTTATCAGTATTGTGATCCTGAACTTGGTCATTGTACTGTGGTTTGTACTGTGTATGACAGAACCCTTATTCTAATGAGATAACATGCTAAGGTTTAATTTTGGGTATTTGTGCTTGTGTTTGGTTTTTGTTTGGGGATTTTTTACTAACAGTGTCTCATGTATCCCAGGCTTGGGATTACTGTTGTACACCAGCATACCTACTTTATGTAGTGCTGGAACTAGAACATGGGGTTTTGAGCATGCAGGGTAAGCACTCTACCAACTCAACTGCATCCCAAGCTCATGCTAGGATATAGGAACAAATACGCTCACTCTCTATAATGAATCCCCAAATAAGAAAGATGCTGATAATAGCAATATGTGTGTTATTTGAGATAGTGAGAGCAAATATAAAGTGTTAATGGTAGACAGTTGGATGCTATATATTCATTGTCCTACTCTTGATTTTTTTTTTTCTGATTGAGCCTTTTTATGCAAGTTCTACTGAAGTAATACCTCTTCATAAAGTCCTAACTTCCTTTCATCACCTCAGGGCTATTATGTGGCCTTAGAAGTTCTCTAGAATTTGAGAAGTAGTGATCTCAGTCATTATTCAAATTTTCTAATAATAGACTGGAGGTGATACCATCTTTATTTAGTAAGTAAAGAAATTGAGATATAAAAGAGTTAAATAACTTACTAATGTTTCCACACCAGTGATCGGAGGAATAGAAACCGAGTGCTCAGGATCACTCATTATGCAATCCATACGTAGCCACCAAGATGCAGCCCTGATACAAGGCCAATCAGGAGGTCCAGTCTCAGAGCATATTATTTATGGTCTCAGTCCGTGTTCTCACCACTTTTCTAACCTGTTTCAGATGCTTGGACTTTTTTATGTATTTTGTGTTTGCCTTTATTATTTTTGAGGATTATAGAGAAATGAGGTGTTTTTGAAAATTACTTTCATTTTTATGTTTACTTTACATTTGAGGGTTTTGCCTATATGTATGTCTATGTACCACTTGCATACCTGGTTCCTGCAGAGAAGAGGGTATTGGATCCCCTGGAACATGAGTTCCAGATGATTGTGAGCTGTTGTGTGGGTGCTGGGAACTGAACTCGGGTCCTCTGGAAGAAGAGCCAGTGCTCTTAACTGCTGAGCCATCTCTCCAGCCCCCAGGAGATTATTTATAGCTTTCTCTGTTTCCTTCCAGTCCACTGCTAAGATTATTCATTTACTCCTTATCTTTCCTTATTGTCCTTCTTTTGCCTATGTTTCCCCCCTCTTATTTTTCCTTTTATCCTTTTATAATGGAAAATTTTAAGGATGGATGGATAGATAGATAGATAGATAGATAGATAGATAGATAGATAAGTGTAATCAATCCCATATTAAGCTTTAACACTATTAGTCATGGTCAGTTATGTTTCATTTATAATTCCCTGTAGTCTTCTCATTCCTCTTCCCTAGTCTATTAAAGCACATTTATATTTGGTTTAGGAGGAAATCCTAATTGTCCTATTATTTGTTATATGATTTTTAAACTTAAATTATAAATTTATAAATGATAAGGACTTGTTTTCTAAAACAAAACCATAACTAGTCAGAGGATATAACTCTGTTGTAGACTATGCCTAAAATATCACATGTAAATAATAATGATGATGATGATGATAACAACAATTATATTGTTCTTATCACTTATTTGAAAATACAATATTTGGAGCTGGAGTGATGACTCAGTAGTTAAGAGCATTTATTGCTCATTTTTTTTTGTAAATTTATTTTTAAAATTATGTGTATGGGTACATGCCTATGAGCACAGGTGCTTGTGGAACCCAGAAAAAAGCATCAGGTCCCCCTGGAGCTTAAGTTACAGGAGGTTATGGCCTCCTAATGTTAATTCTTGGAACCAAACCCAGGTCCTCTGCAAGAGCATGAAGGACTCCTAACCATCAAGCCACCTCTACAGTCCTGTTGTTTAAAGCAGCTTTTACACTGTAGCCCAAGCTGGCCTAGAACTTACCATATATCCCCAGGCTGAATCTCTGTGTAATCATTTAATGTCTTTTGTCTCTTCCTTCCTTCCTTCCTTCCTTCCTTCCTTCCTTCCTTCCTTCCTTCCTTCCTTCCTTCCTTCCTTTCTTTTTCTTTCTTTTAAGATTTATTATGTACATAGTGTTCTGATGCACATATGCCTACAGGCCAGAAGAGGGCACCAGATCTCATTACAGATGATTGTGAGCCACCATGTGGTTCCTGGGAATTGAACTTAGACTTCTGGAAGAGCAGTCAGTGCTCATAACCTCAGAGCCATCTCTCCAGCCTGCCTGTGTTTCTTAGTACTTGGTAGGTTGATTTAAAGCAGAACTGAAAGGATGAAAACACACACAGACACACACACACACACACACACACACACACACACACACACACACACACAGACAGACACACACACACACACACAACACACACACACACAGACACACACACACACACACACACACACACACACAGAGGTGCTTGAGGAGGAAGTCCAGGTTCACAGGCTGTGGTCTGAGTAGTTCAACAATGGCTACCTCCCAACAGAAAGGCCAAGGATCCAGTAACCGTTCAGTCCATAAGACTGGAGATCTCAGTAGTGTCCATCAGGTACTGGAGTCCCAAGGAGGTCTGAGAGACCTGCCAGTTTTAAGTCCACGTTGGGGTTCTGAAGAAGTAGGTTCTAGCATCATCAAAGGAATGGCTCAGGAGAAATGAACTCAAGTGAGAGAAAGGGCAAGCAGACGGAAAGTGCCAGCTTCCCTCTTCCATGTCCTTTTATGTATGGTGCCGCCAGAAGGTGTAGATCTTCTGACCACAAATGGCCCTGATTAAGGGTGGATCTCCCACCTCGAATAATGTGGCCTGAAAACATCCCCCACAGGTTCCCCGAGGTGCTTGGACTTTAGTTCCTTCCATATTTAGTCAAGTCCATACTTCCATATGTGACTAAGAAGCCTGGAAATCAAGTTTTTATCTTATTTAATTTTTGGCTCAAACTCATTATGCACCAGGTATGGTTTCTTCCTTTTGCTTCTGAGGGTCTAGGGTTATAGGCTTATATTACCACATCCAGTGTAATTTTCCCCTTGCTGTGTGTGTATGACAGTACACACTGTCAATGTAGCCTAGTCTAATCCAAGTGCTGGAATTACAGATATATGTCCCCATACTCTGCTAATTTTATTTAATTTTGCTTGATTTACATTTAAACTACAGAGCCACAGTTGATTTGCATCTGCCTTATGAAATTTGATCAGACTGGAAGATTTTTTTGGTTGTTTTGTTTGGCAAGTCTTCCCCATGAGAGATAATTGATCTAGCTGTCCCTTTTTGTGATATTTAGTAGTCACTGTTGATAATTGCCTAAATGAATTAGTTCACTAAATATTGTAAAATGGTAATATTCTAATTCCTACTACTTTTTAATTATATTTGCTAGTTATGAAGACAAGTGATTAACTAAATAACATTTTGTATTATTTAGCTTGTTTTTCTTTACTTTTGGATAATAGAAAAGATTCTCAACTTGGTACAATTGGACTTTTCCTGATTATTTCCCAAATTAACCAAATATTCTTATATGAAATGTTGATTCAGAAGCTGGGCGTGTAATTCTAGCACTCCGGACACTGAGGCAGGAGGACCCTGAATTCAAACCAGCCTGGGCTATGTAGTGAGATCAAGTATTTAAAACAGATCTTACCTCAGCTTGATCTAGAACTCTCCAAAGATGCCTTTTATAAAACAAAAGCATTCCAGAAAACTGGTACATCTAGAGAATGATACTTTTTATCCCTTCTTTAAAAAAAAAAAAAAAAAAAAAGTCTCAAAGGTTTTTGACCTTTTTTCCCCCCAAATAGATTTTCTCCTCAAAAAGTGAATCCAGACTGAAACACCTGCTGCAGAGAGCCCCAGATTACTGCCCAGAAGCCATGGTGAGTCTTATGTCACTGTGACAGCTTTTGGATACATGACGTCATCAGCTGAGTTACTTTTAGATTTATCAAATGTCTCAAGTGTGGTTGGAATGTGTGATCAGGATAAAATTTTAAACCTAAGATAAACTGCTAAATAGATTAGTGCCTTTCACTGTCTATTTTAGGGCCTAGGTATACAAATAGTCTTACATGTAAATGTATTCTAGGCTTATTTTATAAATAACTTATTCTTTTAAATCACAGTACTCCCTCCCACCACTCCTCCTGCTCCCCCTCACCTCCTCCCCAGCCCAACCCTGTCCAATCCTCCTCACCTGTAAGGGCTCTCATGAGGAGTCAACAAAGCCTGACACAATAGGTTGGGGCAGAGCCAAGCCCCTCTCTAAAGCGTTAAGGCTGAGTATGGCATTCCACCATAGGGAATGGGCTCCAACAAGCTAGCTCATATACCAGGTTTGTTTCGTGCTCCTGCTGCGAGGGGCCCCTCTGATAGTCTAAGCTTCACAACTGTCTCCCACATATGGAGGGCCTAGTTCGGTTCCCTAGGTCTCTTCTGCTAAGAGTTGGTCTAGAGTTCATGAGTTTCCACAAGCTTGGTTCAGCTGTCTCTGTAAATTTCTCCATCATGATCCTGACCTCCCCTGCTCATATATTCCCTCCTCCCTCTCTTTGACTGGATTCCTAGAGCTAGGCCAGGTTCTTGGTTGTGGATCTCTGTGTCTGGTTCCATCAGTTGCTGGATGAGTGCTCTCTGATGATAGTTGGGGTATTCACCAGTCTGATTACTGGGGAATGCCAACTCGGGCATCCTCTCCACTTTTGCTAGATGTTGTAACTGGGGTCATTCTAGTGGATTATTGGGAATTACCCTAACCCCATAGTGACTCTTTCCATTAAGGTATCTTTTATTGCTCTTCCACTGCATCCCTCCCCCACCCTGACCATCCTGTTCCCTCATGTTCTCATCTCCCCTCCCTTCTCCCTTACTACCCCCTCCCGTTCCCAGTTACCCCATAGATCTCATCTAATTTCCCTTCCCCAGGTGATCCGTGTGTCCCTGTTAGGGTCCTCCCTGTTACCTAGCTTCTGTGGAGCTATGAACTGTAATCTGATTATCCTTTACTTTACATCTAATGTCTACTTATAAGTGAATACATACTGTGTATTTCACTGTAGTATTTATAATTTTATCATCAATTTGCTTAATGTTATGAAATGTATTATTTGAATTTTAGAAAATTGAATTTGAGATAAGGGGAAATATGTAGCTTATTGTTAACGCTCCATTTTCTGGTTCACTATTACTGATAACACTGCTTGAAGTCTGCATCAGGAAGTCTCTGTCTCCAGGATTTGGGCTGCTTCCATTGTTTGGAATGTATGTGGGCCAGGCCAAGAGAGCACAAGCTTGTGTGAGAGAACTTTAGATGCAGTGGTCTCTGCTGTGTGGAAGAGGGGAGAAGCTGAAGGTCAGGGGTTCTGACTATTTTCTTACATTGCTCAGGAGACACTTTCAACTTTAATAAGTAACCCAAGTAACCTGCCTCATTCCTAGTACTTTTAAATGGAAACATGAGAAAAGTATATGCAGCAGTTCTCATTTTTACATTTTGTGTGTGTGCATGTGTTATGTGTTTACACCATGGCAAGTGCAAGGTGGTTTGCTCCTTCCACCATGACAGTCCAAGGGTCTCAGGGATTGAAATCATCACCTCTTACCACTGAACCATCTCACTGGCTCAGCTTTTATTATTATTATTTTTAAATATAGATTTAGCCCTAGTACATTGACTTTATGGACCCAGCCATAATCCAATTAACTGTGCATAATTTCTGTAGAAATTTTCATGCTTAGAAGCTAGTTATTTGCATAAAAGCATTTTGGTGATTACAATTTCAGGTTGAAATTTGGAGTTGTATGAATTCATCTTTGCCAGGTAAGTAAACTTATTTTATTAACATAAAATCTGTGTCATAGTCCTAAATCTGATTTGTATGTAGGATTTTAAAAATGATTTATTTATTATTGCATTGTATGAGTGCATGTGCACACATGCATGTACATGTATATATGGGCACTGTACACCATGGCACCTGTGTGTTCAGAGGACAACTTTTCAAGAGTTAGTACTCCCCTTTTGCCTTGTTGGGGCAAGTCTCTTGCTTCTGCCTTGCAGGCAAGATGAAAAAGCAGCACATCTTTTCATAAGTAAACAAATGCAGTATAAACAAATGTAACCCAACTTTACACAGTTACAATAATATTCTGTATCAAAAAACAAATAAAACACAACTTTAGATAGTTAAATAATATTCCAGAGCAGTGTGCTCTCTGAGTTTCCCGTAACACATGGTTTTATTGACTACTATCTCCTTATAATAGTACCCTAGCTTTAGACCTTAGGCTCTTTCCTCTGCTTTCTCTTCCTCTTAAGGACATGGTTGTTCTAAAATGTAGAACTCCCCATCCTCTCTTTACACTGGACAGGTAAGTTGTTAACTAGTTGGCCCTAGGAAGGGAATTTGGTGTTATGATTAATCAACATCATGGCCTAGATCTTGGCATTCAGGGAACATCTTAAGTACAAAACCAAAGTTGGCTAGAAAGATACTAGCCCAGAAACCTGCAAATTACCTTCGATTACTTTTACTTTCTAGTTCCATTGACATACCCTGTGCAAGATCTTGTATCTTTCTTTTCTATTCCTAGTTCAAGTCTTTGTTACTACACTCTTGGATAGAATATTATATAATAATAAATAATACAGTAACAAATTTATGATTAATGTTTTGGCACTTTATATCTGTCTTTTTCATCTCCTTTAGAAAGAATATCTCAGGAATTTCTGCTTTCATTACAATGAAGCTGAAATTCTGTAGCCTGACATTCATAGTCTTCTGGAATTGAAGCTCATTTTCCAGCCAATGCTTAGGAAAAACTAATATGCCCTATGTTTCTTAGCTTGTAGAAAATGCTGTACTCTCTGAAATCTGCATTGCTAACAAATTGAGCAGTGCACTTCTGTTCAGACCAAACTGTAATCTCCACGATGGGCTACTTCTTGTGTATTTTATCTGCTTTGTAATTTTATAGCCCTTGTAGCATTAATAGAGTAGCTTGTATACAGTAGAGATTCAAAAATGAAAGAGCTTGTTGAATAATTTTGTTTTCTAAGGTTACTGGATGTATGGAGATAGCAGTGTACTGTATTATGAATAACAGCTCACATAGCTTATGATCCATGCAGATACTGTTCACTATTCTAAAAATACTGTTCACTGTTCTGAGAGTGAGAGTGTCTGAATACCAGGAAGCAAACAAAGCCAGAATAATACAAAGTCATTTTGAATGATTAGGTATGCCCGTCAAAGCCAGGACTGATTCATAGATATTGATCCAGCATATTTTCTATGTATCAGTTTTGAAGTGAGATAATGAGTTGTATGCTATTCTACATATTTAATATTTTAACACAAAACATAAAGAGGCTCCTTTTTTTTTTCCTGTTTGCTTAAATTGCATCAGAATATTTGTATGTGATTCATAGTATGAAATCAGGGAAAGGCCTTTCTCCCTGGCTTTCCTTGCTTTGCATGCCCTCTCATAGACATGCTGTTTACCCAAGACTGAGAATGACCAAGCTGAGGGTGAACAAAAAAGGATAAAACCAAAGGGCCTGATGGTTATATAGTGTGGTACCCCGAGGAAACTGACATCATTGGGAGTAAGGGCCGGAGGAGATACATAATCATTTTGAGGCCCTGCTGTCTGAACTAGTTTTCTCATGGACATTTACTTTGCCTTGTAATAATATCTATTAGTTTTACATACTATTTGTCCTCATTGAAACTTAGATCAAAACCTTTGAACATTTTGCTTTTCAGGTGTGTTTAAGAAGTCCGATGGCTGGGTTGGCTTAGGCTGCTGTGAACTGGCTATTGGCTTGGAGTGTCGACAGGCATGCAAGCAGGTAACACCTGACAACCAGGCTTTTAAGCATCATAGAGTAAAGTTTGAGTTTTAGCTGTGAAGTTTTGGGACCCTGTCTACTTCATAGCTTTGGAGAGGTGACCTGCAGAAACTGTACATTTGGCATTAGGCTTGTGTCTCAATTGTGGCCAATTCATGTAAAATCTCCAACTTTCTCTTACTCTTTTCCTGTCTTTTCTTAAATTTATTTTATGTATATGGGTATTTTGCCTGCTTGTGTGTCTGTGTGCCTCGTGTGTACCTGGTGCCTGTGGAGGCCAAAGGAGGAATCAAATCCCCTGGAACTGAAGTTACAGATGATTGTGAGCCAACATGTGGGTGCTAGGAATTGAACCTAGGTTTTTGGTAGAGCTGCCAGTGTTCTTAGCTGCTAAGCCATCTCCAGTCCACCACACACAATCAAGGCATTTTGTTCTTTGTAGAGGACATGAGTCAGTGTAGCTACAAATGGACGTGTGAATCTAGGGTATCATTGGATGAAAGCAGTGACCCAGGTGGCTTATTTTGTGTTGTCTTCCTTCTCTTTTTCACCATGGCTTTGCTCTGAGCATGTGCCTATCCTTTCTCTGTTCTGAAGCACATGCTAAGCTGTGGCTTCTCTTTGATAGGTGTGTCTCTGCTACAAATTCTGGTAAGCCCCCAGTTCTTCCCCTGCATGTTTTTTAAGGAGTTTCTCGGATTGGTCACATTGGCTTCTTGGGCTCTCTACTCCAAGTGGTGGGTGTGCACTTAACTGGGAAGCTAGCCGTTTTAATGGTTATTTAAACTAGCCTGTAAACATAGCTGGAAGCTTGTTCTGAAGACCATATGTGAGATGGCAATATTACCTTCACTTCTGTGGCTGAAATTTCTGTTTGTTGTTTCTGTGAAAGGGTCTTTGTGTAACCCTGGCTGGCCAGTAACTTCCTATGTAGACCAAACAGGTCCCAATTCACAGAAGTTCTTCTGCCTCTGCCTTGTGTGTGCTAGGATTCTAGATGGGAGCCAGCACCAGCCCCACCTTCACTTTTATACACAACACTGTGCTAAGCCTGCTCTGCAATATTTGGGCAGCACGTGACCTAGCTATCTGCTGCTCTCCTCCAAACACTGAGGCAAATTTGAGTTTATAGGATTTGAACTAAAATCCTGGGGACATAAAGCAGTTGTCAACCCATTCTTCTTCTTGCCCCCACCCCACCCCAACCTCCCCCCCATCCTTACCAGCTAGTTTGTTATAACGTGCATGGGACTAGGTGACAGAATAGGAGGAAGTGATACTGGATGAGCTCCCGTGCCTCCGGAACAGTGTCTCTACTCTGAGCCTGGAGATGGGTAGAAGAAAACCACCTGGCAGCAGATTTGCTTTGCCTTGCTTTGCACAGAAGCACATCCTTCTCTATGATGAGGAACTTGTTATGGTGAGACCAGTCTTCTGGGCAATAGAGGGAATACTGCCTTCTCCATACACTGTTGCGAAGATACCAGAAGTAACTTGTTTACTGCCTGCTGGAGTGCCATGTTCTTTCCCTGTCTTCTCCAATATATGTGGTACTTTTCTAAGAAAATTGGCTCAAGACAGTCAGTATAAAGTGTTAGATATGAAGGGTTAAAGAAAAAGCAAAAAGTGCCCTGGCAGAGCTTCACAAGAAAATTCACTAGAGTGGAATTCAGCTTTTTAAAAGGCCTCTGATTTACATTTCCTTCAAAGTCGTCTAGTTCCCAAAATAACAAAAGAACCATGTTGTTATATGAGATTAAAACCATAAAACTTAGGCTGGAGCTCCTGCATATTGAATAAGTCCTGGGGTGCTATTTGTTTTAAAACATTGCATAAGATTTGTTTATTTTAGGAAATGCTAAATATTTGAGTATAAGGTTTTCCTTGATGAAATAAAGAATATTATACCAATAATTAACATATTCTAATTGTGCTCCTTTTTGTCCTATAAAAAATAAATAGCATACATAGTAAATTAATGAAAATTTTTGCTTGCTTTTAGGCATCTTCAAAGAATGATATTTCCAAAGTTTGCAGAAAAGAATATGAGGTATGTGTCTTATTTAAAAAATTTGTGTAGACTATTTCAGTGTTCTCAGAACTGACAAAAATCACTTAAATTTAAAAAAATTAATTCATTTTTAAACAAATTGTGTTCTAGCAGACATTTTAGCCTTGATAAAAACATCTTTTACTTTCTTTAAAATGTTTTGACTTTGAGGTTCGTTGAAATTAAGTATTAATTTTAAAGAAATGCTTTAAATCTCTCAAAGACTTCATCTGTAATATTTTCTTAACAAAGCCACTGGTTGTGCTTAGATTCTGAAAAGATTTTTCACAGGTTCTGTATCCTCTTTTGCCCCTTTCCCATCTGTGGACCCATCTTGATATCCATTTTTGTAAACTGCCTGTATCAAGAAGAAATGTAAACTAAGAAAAATTAAACTGCTAATATGAGCACTTCATACTTCAACACCTGCATTTAGAAAGTGTTACAGATCTGAAACCCTTGTCTCCCGGGATGGGTTTCCAGTGTGGCGTTCCCTAGTGCAAATAGTTGAGTAAAGGAGGTAGTTTGCCTTGTGCAAATGTGCGAAACTCCTTTGGGTGTGCATTTTCTAGAACCTCACCATTAAGTGTGATACTTGTATTTCAGAGTGTAAGGTCATGTAATTAAGAGACTTAACTGCACGTCTCTTTCATCACCTTACTGTCTAAACAGTGAGGATCCTATTAACAGTCTATGTATTTGGGAGAAACAGTAATTCCTGGATACTTCTATATTAAAGTTCTGGTTATTTTTTCTTTTCTCCAAGTTATAATTATGTCTCTTCATTAATATTTTTAGACTACAGAGTCTTACTTACCCTTTGTCCCTTTGTTCTGTTGGCTAAGTTACATCTGGTCTCTGAAGACAAGTTTCCAAGTTAACTTCAGCTTCCCTCTGTCCTTGTTGAAAACAGCCTGCTATAAAGAAGTGAAGGGTCTTTTTCAGTGTTTTTCTCGCCTCTACCTTTGAAATGATCATTGGCTAATTCTGACAATTCCTTCTTCTCTTCCACATGGTGTCTGACACTGTCCACCTCCTGTAGCCTGTCCTCCATTACTTTAGTGTGCTTCTTCTCTTGTTTGGATTTCTGCATTGCCCTAGGAAGTCTGCAGTGTGTGTTGATGAAGGACGAGACAGGAAAGGTAAGAGAGATAAACATGTGCTACGGTAGAGATAAGAACAGATTGTTTTCCTGCCTGCCTGTCTTTATCTGGCCTAGAATTAACTAAGCAACTATTTTTCAAAAGTCTAGGATGTGTCTATTCCTTATGTTTGTGTTAAAGCTCAAATTATTCAGTATAATTCAAAACTCAGTTTGATTTCTTACATATTATTTAGAAATAACGAGAGGCAATAACACTTTAATTCAGGAAACTGATTCTGTATTACACACCCAAAGCAAATCACAGCTGAAGCCTAGTCTAAAGATAGGACAGCTCTAAGGTGAATTGTGTAAATTTGGTATTATAGTATAGCCTATTTTAGCTTGCTGGTCTCTGTTAACATCAGATAAGTTTTGCACACTGGGCCTTTAATACCTTTTCCTTAACCTTGGGTGATCGTAGGATGAATCCCTACTTGTTGTGGTTTCAGGTGCCACATTTTCCCTGAAGGACAGACCTTAGGTGATTTGAATAAAGATTTGGAAGAGCTTGTTGTCTTTATTGGAAAACTTTCTGGTTCCTTTAAGGGGATTTCCAAGGAAATTTACTTAAATGAATAAAGTTTATAAATTACAGTGCCACTTAAGATTCTGTTTCACTCAAACCAGTTAAATGTGAAGCATTGCTACATCTGATTTTACAATCTGATTACTAATAAACATCAGCAATATTAATAGAATTCTGAGAGGCAGTTTTATCTAACTTGAAAAAGCACAGACTTCAGAGTCAGACCTAAGTTAAAAACCTAGCTGAGGGGGCTGGAGAGATGCTAAGAGGTTAAAAACACTGGCTGCTCTTCCAGAGATTCTGGGTTCAATTCCCAGCAACCCCATAGTGGCTCACAGCCATCTGTAATGAGATCTGGCACCCTCTTTTGATGCTCTCCATAGAGCACCCATACACATAAATAAATCTTTAAACAAACAAACCAAAACAAACAAATAAAACCCCCAAAATCTAGCTGAGCATGGTGGTGCACACCTTTAATCCTGGCACTCTGGAGGCAGAAACATGGATCTCTTCTAGTTCCAAGCCAGCCAGAGATACATGGTGAGACCCTATCCTAAAACAAAACAAAATTTTAGTTAAACTGTTTATAGCTTAACTTCATTATTAAAGACTGTATCTAATTAAGTCACATAAATTAAAATATATACTGGGGCTAGAGAGATGTCTCAGCAGTTCAGAGGATTTTGGTTCAATTCCTAGAACCCACAGGGTAGCTCATGGCCATACATAACTCTTTCCTGACACCCTTTCTGGCCTCCCAGGTGGTACACATGCATACATAAGCTTATACATATAAAATATAATAAATAAATGTAAAATTATTATTTAAAATATAAACTTTAAGTATAAGGACTTAGGAAATTATAACTACAGCCAGTATTTTGAGAGTTCCAGAAAAACTTTACAAAACAGCAAGAAATTGATGTAGTTGGTTAATAAGACTGTGGACCAAAGGCATGCTGGGAAAAATGCATATGGCTCATGCAAGGGCAAAGAGAAGGACAGACCTTGCCAATCTCACCGTATAGCCCTGGATGGCCTAGAATTTATTATGCATGCTTGTCTGGCTTCAAACTCAAAGAGATCCCACCTGCCTCTGTCTCCCAAGTGCAGAGATCTTAAATAAAAAGTGTGTGTGTGTATGTGTGTGTGTTCCTATAATGTAGGGTAGTTTATTTCATTGGAGTGCTGAGTGGTAAAGAATTGTGTGAGTTGACTATATGTGCACATTACATAAACAACAGTAACTTTTTTGTAGTTGTAAAAGCTATTATATTCAATTGCCATTACTATTGCCCTGTGCTTGAAGGTACTATATAGCTCCTTATCTCTTGGCATTCGGGCAGACATATTATCTAGACCTATGTTTAGGGTGTAAAGAGTTTACAATGCTAGTTTGATTTGCCGGAGAGAATTGGTGGAATGCACAAACCAAAACTAAATGGGGACAGAGATCTAGAGAAAAAAGGCACCAAGAAGGCATTAGATTTGAGAACATTGACATTTGCTGAGTTGATTTTCATAGCTTTATCATCTCTTGGAAGTCAAAGAAGAGGTTTTGGTACTGACTGAAGATAGAAACCCCAAGTGAGGTCTCTTCCCTTTCTCACCAACAAATTTGGTTCCAAAGAGGCTACACTTGTCAATATGGAGTGACAAAAAAATGTGTCTACCTCCTTCTTTTGTAGAGGAATACATTGCTTCTCTCAATGTTGTTTCTCTTGAAAACTGATATTAATAATTTGAGTTGGAAGCCTTGCTCATGTAAAGCCTGTCTTAGAAAATCTCCAGATGAGAAAGCATCGAAAATGACTCTAAAATGGTAGCCCTGCCTTAATGCCTAAGACAAGTAACGTAGATCCTCTCTGCAGGAATGGACTTTTACTCCAGACTTAAAACTCCCACAGATAAAATTCTAAGGAAGATAAGCAATTCACAGTTTAAAAAAAAAAAAATCACAAAACTCATGAACAAACAAGGTCACCGGACTAGAGCCAGCAAGGACAACAGTGAATAGAATTAGACCTCAAAGTATTTCTGCTATAGGAATAATCACATGCAGAATAAAAATATTTAATATGATTAAGAAACAGAATCCTAGCCAGGCAGTGGTGGTGAATTCATATCACAGAGATAATGAGTTCAATCAAGGCCAGCGTGGTCTATAGAGTAAGTTCCAGGACAGGTTCCAAAGGGACAGAGAAACCCTGTCTCCAAAATCAGAGAGAGAGAGAGAGAGAGAGAGAGAGAGAGAGAGAGAGAGAGAGAGAGAGAGAAAACAATACACAAAGCAATGAGGTAAAGGAGGAAGAGTCAAGGTCATACTCAGCTGGATGGTGAGTTTAAGCCATCCCAGGCTACAAGAGATCCTGTCCACATAGACATACATCATTAAAAAAAGATGACCAACAGCTGATTTCTCAGCAGCAACAAAAGAAGCCAGAAGATAATGTTTACATACTTCTGAAAGAAAATAGCTATCAACCTAGAATTCCATGTCCAAAAAGAGTTCAGGCAATAGTGCAACATTATGATAGTTGGAGAGAAGAGAGTGGGATTGACTGGCTAGGGGGACAAGTAAAAGTAAAATATAATGATACATACACATATATGTATTTGTATGTACCTGTATATGACACTGTCACATACAGTGTGAATATATAGGTGAAAACCTATTTGTATGCTAACTGAAAATTCAATGGGGTTGGAGGACAGTTCAGTGAGTAAAATGCTTTTTGTGGAAACATGAGGCCCTGAGTTTGAATACGTAGATAAAGCCAGCACAGGAGCATACATATCTGTAATTCTAGTACTACCATGGCAAAATGGGAAAACCTCACACCACAGTTAGCCTGATATATGCAACTAAGTAACCACCAGAAACTGCCTCAAACAAGGTGGAAGGTGAGAATCAATACCAGAGGTTGTCCTCACATCTTATGTGCATTGTCCCTGCACTCACTGCCTGCCTGGGTGCACCCCACACACTCTACATGTGCATCATATATCATATGCATATGCAAAAAAATCATGATTTCTTAAAATTGTTTGTTTGTTTGTCTTTTGAGACAAGGTCCAACTGTGTCGTCCTGGATGGTCTAGAATTCAGTATGTAGACCAGGATGGCCTCAAATTGAATATGTGTACCACCATGCCTTATATGAATTCTTACATAGGGAATTTCAGCTAAGAATGAGAGATGTGACTGATGGACTTTTCTCACTTGATCACTGTCTGAAAAAAAATCTCTGGAAAGAGTACCTCCTTTGTACTTAGAGTACTTCTGGGCTGGCAAGGTGACTCAGCGGGAAAGAGATGCTTGCTGTTAAACCTGACTACCCATGCCTGACTATTCTGTCCCACTCACAGAATGCAAATAGACAAAGAAAACCTACTTCTGTAAGTTGACCTCTGACTCTACAGTCATGCTATGGTACACACTCACCCACACACATGCATATATACATGCAAATACACATACAAATAATTGTAAAAAAAATTTTAGGCAACACTTTTTTTGAGAATTACATATCTTTGAGTTAGATCACCAAGCTTTTTCTAGGAGCTACCAAAAACAACCTTTAACTTGATTATCCCCACAGAATCACATTCACTTGCTATGGGTGTTCTCAATTCTAGATTTTCCTGAATTGTTCACAAGAGTGGTGGTCCTGGAAGTATGAGATAGGTCATGGTATAGACAGTACTAGAACCGGAAAATAACATTCAGAACAACCAAAGATGTTGCTTTTGTTTTTGTTTTAACTCTTTGGGGCCCCACCACCCAGCTCCCAACTAATCACATGGAGACATTCTTTCTTATGGATGCCCAGCCTTAGCTTGGCTTGTTTCTAGCCAGCTTTCTTAAATTATCCTATTTACTTTTTCCTTCTGGGCTTTTATCTTTTTCTATTCTGTATACCTTTCTTTACTTCTTATTCTGTGGTTGGTTGTGTAGCTGAGTGGCTGGCCCCTGGAATCCTCCTCTTTTTCTCCTTTTCTTGCCTTCTGTTTATTCTCTCTGCCTGGGACCCCACCTATCCCTTTCCTGCCTAGCTGTTGGCCATTTAGCTCTTTATTAGACCAATCAGGTGTTTTAGACAGGTTAAGTAACACAGCTTCATAGAGTTAAACAAATGCAACAAAAAAGAATAACACATCTTTTCATCATTAAACAAATTTTCCACAGTATAAACAAAGGTAACACATCTTAAAATAATACTCCACAGAGTCTGAACAGATGATGTAAGCCATAGCACAGCCAGTGTAGTGTGTGTTGGCTGAGGAGAAATAACCTGTAGTTTTTTGCACTGTCTTTGTCCACAATTTGTCTGTGAGCCTTTTCTTCTGGATACCAGTTTGGAAATTTTTTGGTTATTGTTATTTCCTTCCTTGATTATCAGAATAAACATTGTTAAAATGGTGTGAGGGTAATGAACTATCCAGAGACCTGGTGATGGCTTATGAGCTTCAGTTCAGGATCTATAGATTCGTGTCATACCTTAAGATTTCCCCAACACTATCCTAGCATGTGATCTTCCCATTTGCTGTTCATGCCACTCAAGTCCAGTACTACAGCTGCCTTCAGCCCTCCATGCTCCTGTTTACTTTCTCCTCCCTCAGCTTCTGCTCTAGGCTTTCCTTACAGGCTCCAAGACAGTCGGTCTCCTGTCTCTTACTTCCTTTTCAGTCTAGCTTTTGATGGCTTTCTTTAAAGAAGGTGACAATGAGCAAAAGCCAGGGAGAGATAGTTCTCAGAAGATAAGCCTGAAGGAAGGAAGGAAGGAAGGAAGGAAGGAAGGAAGGAAGGAAGGGAGGGAGGGAGGGAGGGAGGGAGGGAGGGAGGGAGGAGGGAGGGAGGAAGGAAGGAAGGAAGGAAGGAAGGAAGGAAGGAAGGAAGGAAGGAAGGAAGGAAGGAAAGAAGGAAGAAAAGGTTTAGAACAGGAGAGATGGCTCAGGGGTTAAGAGCACTGGTTGTTCTTCCAGGGGTCCTGAGTTCAATTCCCAGAAGCCACATGGTGGCTCAACCATTTATAGTGAAATCTAGAACCCTTTTCTGGCCTGCAGACACAACATGCAGTCAGAACACTGTGTACATTATAAACAAATAAATAAATAATTTTAAAAGGTTTAAGGAACTGGAAAGTTGGCTCAGTGATTAATAGCACTTGTTGCCTTTGCAAAGAGCCTGAGTTTGATTCTCAGCACCCACATGATGATTCACAACCATTTGCAATTCCAACCCCACAGGATCTGACACCCACTGTTGATCCCTAGGGTCACCAGGCAGGCATTCATGTGATGCATATACATATATGCAGACAAAACACTCATACATATAAAGTAATGAAACAGTAATTCAAAACATTTAAGGCAAAAGTTTTGGGTTAAATAATTACTAATGCAATTAAATTGTTTTGCCGACAGCCACTGGTTCTGGGAGAATGCTGAGTAGAGGTAGCACAGTGGCTCTTAGATCACAGCCAGAGGTGAGCCCCAGTCACAGCTGTCTGCATCACTGCCAGCACATAACTAGACATGACAAGGTGCAGTTATGTGTAAAATTACCTGCACCTTTTTTGAATATTCACATGGTTCACAGTTCAGAATAGCATGTAATCAAGTCACCAAGTTCCTGAAGTTATCAGTGATGTTTTATGCATAGAAAGGAAATGTGTATATATAGCCCTCCACCAGCCTTTACCACTCAATTAGCATGCAGTTCACTCTGCCCCTGGGTGCCAGTGTTGAGTGTGTGTCTGTATATGTCTGCTAGGGTTGGTTGTACTGTATCCTCAGAAAGTGTTATAGTAAAATGTGTGCTTTAATGTGTTTGTGTCACATTTTTTTTCCTTTTCCTAAAATTAAGCTTGGCTCTAGATTTACTTTGTGTTAGAGGCATAAAGGAAGGGAGGTGGGAAGTGGCCTAAGGGGAACAGTGAGGGGAGGTCCAGCAGTGCTCACCAGCCACGGGAGGGTCCCTAAGCTGTGGTGGCATGGCAGTCTGCTGCAGTGGTTCTGGTGTGGCAGGTCACAGCCAGAGCTTTGGGGAGATGTGGTTCAGGGCCTCTGGCTCCATCCCCAGCTCATGTAGGCTTTCTCCTAAACATACACAAAATCAGGTGACCCTTTGCTTTCACAAAGCCTCACAGACCTAAGTAGAAAGTGCGTGTTAGTTAAGCTGAGGAAACAGCGACCGTGGTTGGGTGTAGTAATAACACGCTGTGGCTGCAGCTTTAAGAATGGTGCATCTCCATGTAGGTACAAGTATCAGACCGAGCCGTTACCTGCAGCTGATGAGCTCCAAAAAGAGCGAAACCTGTTAGGTCCTGCAGTACTGGCTTACAACAGTGACACTTGCTGGGGTTGCACTTGTGTGTCTGTCATTTAGTAACTCCTATTTCGTCTCTTGGTTGCTGGTTCATTTTCTTTCCAGTTCCTACCTTAGCTGAGCAAGCATATCCCCAAGGGCCTGGTCATGTCAGACTTACCTGTGATCTTGTTGCATCTTAAATGGTCTTCCACTGGGTGTCTCTTCTCATAGTTTGTTGTTAATTGTTTTGTGGTACTGAGAGTTGAACCTAGAGTATCACACTCTACCACTGAGCCACTTCCCTAGTCAGGCCCCATGACTTTAATTACCCCTGTTTAATGAGGGTTCCAGAATCTTCTTTACTAACTTCTTTTTGAGTCAAGATCTCACTGTGTAGCCCTGGCTGGCCTGGAACTTGCCGGGAAGACCATGCTGACCTCAAATATTAAAAAAACATGCACCACCACACCTGACCAACCAAATCATTTATTTTTCTGATATTCACTGTTCTCCTTCCCCCATAAAATAACACACATATATGTATGCACGTGCATACACACACACACACACACACACACACACACACACACACACACACTCCAAAACAGACACGTGACATCTTTCTTAAACTTGCTGAGTTACTGAGTACAGTCTTCCCAGATATAACCAACTAAAAGCCAACAGATCTTGTCTACCCTTTCCTCTTCCTCAACGTCTCTCACTGGCTATTACACCCTAAAAATTTATATACTGCCAGGTTGTGGTGTTGTCCTTTAATCCCAGGACTCAGGAGGCAATGTCAGGCAAGGCTCTGTGCATTTGAGGCTCCCTGATCTACTTAGTGAGTTCCAAGACAGCCAGAACTATGTAGAGAGACCCTGTCTCAAAAACAAAAATTTAAAAGTATAACTTCCCTTTGGAGGCCATTAAAAAAAAAATGTCTCCTAAGTCTATCTTAGTAGTGAACTCTGGGTTCCTAGGACAGAGATCTGCAGTTGTCTCTGCGTCTGTCTCTCCTCCGTTTACATAACACTTACTGGGCTGGTGTTGCACCCTGAGCTATGCTGATTCACCAGTGTGTGTAAGGAACTTCCTCAGTGATTGAGCCATGGGGTGGCCTAGTGTGCGAGATGAGAAATCCACACAGACTTAGAACACGGGGAGCAAGTGCACTGCTAGAAACATGCTGGAGACTCACTGGGACCTGGAAGGGAGCCCATCCCCAGCCTAAGGAGAAAGTCTTCACAGCAGGTAAGCCTGCCAGTGAGTCAGAAGCGCTCGCCCGTACTGGGTGACAGTGCTTTCTTCAGTAGGGTCATCCTGTCAGTCCCAGTACACAGACGTGTTCCTGGGGTTTCTGAGGTGGTGGTACACCCTCACTTCAGTACCATTGTAGCTTCTGTCTGTTCTCAAGTTAGCTGGAGGGTTCAGTGGAGGTGCCATGGCTGTGGTCACAGAAAGGCGCCACCCTAGGTCATACAAACCATTACTTCCTGCACTTGCCACCAGATGGCGATCAGACATTTAAAAGACTTAATGATTAGCTCAGAAATCCGAATAGATGATTTAAAATATGAAGTGATTCTGAGCTGATGCTATAACTCCTACATATATCTTAAGTCCTATTAATAATCAACAATAGCTCAAGCAGCTATGAGTTACTGGTAGTCAGTCAGGCATGGTGACATACCTTGTTAACCCCTGCACTTGGAAACTTGAAACAGGAGATGGGAGTTTGAGGACAGCCTGACTTTAAAAAAAAGGATGAAGAATTACTTATAACAAATGTGGGAATCTTTTATCAAAGCCAAATGTGATCGGTCTGTAAAACCAAAGTGGGAGCAGCAGAAGTTTGATGAGTTCATCTACTTCACTTAAGTGACAGAACATATTTTTTACTTTTAAATGATTTGTTTATTTATTTTTTTTTTGTTTGATGTGCATTGTTGTTTTGCCTTCATGTATGTCTGTGTGAGGGTGCCAGATCTCTGAACTGGAGTAACAGATAGTTGTGAGCTGCCATGTGGGTGCTGAGAATTGAACCTGGGTCCTCTGGAAGAGCAACCAATGCTCTTAACCACTGAGCCATCTCTCTAGCCCCAGACAGACATATTTTTAAGACATAGAAGGAGTAAAGATGTAGAGGTAGTATTTATTAACATTAATGATGCTTCTGTGTGAAACATCGAGTCTTCATTCAACATTTTCAGGAAAACCTATGTGTGGAAGTCTGTCCTCGAACATTAAGTGAAACAATAGTTGCTTGGGGGATATCTCTGTACTCTGCAAGTGACATCAAGAAAGACAGATTTGTCCTTTTTCTTCAGCAGTTTGCAAACTATCTGCAAAGGGCCAGTTTATTGTCCCCATATGGTCTTTGTCTACCCAACTCTGCCATAGTAGCATGGATAGCATGACATAGCCATATAAGATATATAAGCAAATGGGTGGGACTGCGCTTCAGTAAAGCTTTATAAACAAGTGTCAGGCAAAACTTGGCTGCAAGCCATTGTTTGCCATGTGAGGAAGACTGGATTCTGCAGCTGTTTCTCCCTTCTGTCCTTAGTCTGTGGCTGCAGTCAGATAAGGACATTGAATTAGATGATCTCTGATACTTGAGACTTTATTTCCTTTAGTGCCTTTCTCTTAAGCTAAGTGATCAGAAGACTGACCTAGAAGTGATCTTTTTCTTACTTATAAGGTCAGATTTTTAAAATCTAGTTTGAACAAATTAGTAAGCCTTAAGCTAGGGTTCCTGAGAATTAGTATGATTGACATTGCCATCTGGAGCCTTAGAGACCAGGGACATCTGGCCTATACATAATAACATTTATGGCCTCTACTCACTTGATGCTAACTAATGCCTACCCACCCCATTTTTGATAGCAGAAAATGATTCCAGGTATGAAGTGCCCCCTAGGAGGCAAAATCAGCCCTGATGAGTGCTATTTCTTTGCAGACTATGTTTTAATATTGATATTGCTTTTTTTAAATGTTATAAATGTCCCTGGGGCCGATGAACCCTAGTGGAAGGTTATCCGAGATGGGTAACTGAAAAGTCACAATAACACAAAGGAACACGGGTGAAGAAAGACATAAACAAGCTTACTGTTGAAGAACACTGAGAGTATATTTTGTTTTCCACTATTTATATTATCTATGAGCTCTAGCAGAAATAACTTATGCTGGATGAATTCATTATCCCTTCCCATGAGGCCTGGGGTTTGTTTGTTTGTTGACTTACTTATTTTTTTCTTTAAACGGATAACTCCACTGTGGCTTGTTCCTACAACAGAATATTTTTAGGTAGAGAAAGTGAGTGCAATGTGGCTTCAACAACAACGTAGACAGACTGTTTTCTTTTGGCCCTTTGAACATAGTCTTACACTGTAGCCTTGACTGATCTGAAACTTACTCTGTAGTTCAAGCTGGCTTTGTACGAGTGACAAACCTACCACCTGAGCTTCTCCAGTGCTGGGTCACAGGCAGTGGCCACCATGCCTACAGAATCTTTGAAGTTACATTTCCAGTGTTGGTAACACTGGTCCTTTTTTGCTTGTTTATCTTTTTCTTCTCTTGTATTTTCCCCCTTTAGTTTTATTTTTGTTGTTGCTGTTTTGTTTTTGTTTTGAGACAGGGTTCCTCCGTGTAGCCCTGGCTATCCTGGAACTCTCTTTGTAGACCACTCTCTTTGTAGACCACGCTGGTCTTGAACTCACAGAGATCCACCTGCCTCTGCCTCCCAAATGCTGGCCTCAAAGGTATGTGCCACCATACCTGGCCTCTCTCATGGTTTTTTGAGGCAGGTTCTCAAAGCTCACTGTATAGCTCAGGCTGGCTTCAGACTCAAGATCTTCCTGCCTCAGTCTCCCAAGTGCTGAGATAATAAGCACGTGACTCCGTGCCCAGCTAAAGTGCAGTCACTCAGCTGGAGTTGACAGTAGGGAACATCGGGTTTCTCTCCATGTTTTATGGGTGCTCATTTGTTTCAGTTTTTCTCTTCAAAGTTGTCAGTGACTCTAACTCACAGCTAAGCCCTGAATACCCAGATGGTTTTGGACAAGGAGTTTTTGCCTTGTGTTCTCTTACTTTTCAAGCAATGGCTAAGATAGGGTAGGTCTTTCTGAAGAACAATCTGAGACTCCTAGAAGCACTGATTTTGATGCCAGGCACTGCTTTCCACAGCTTCTGGGGCCTGGTACAGTAGCTTTCCTCTGCTGAGGGTGTGCTTCCCTTCTGTAGAAAGCTAGGGAATTTCCCAAACTCTGGTCACAAGAAGACTAAATGAAAACTATGTTTGAAACTTTGTGTAAATGTAGATTTCTGTCATCTGGGTTTGGCCGGAAAATGTGGGTGGTTCCACTGCACAGTCATGTTTGAGAACAATTAGAGGTAATGTCTAAGGTCACAGTAACTCTAAATGCAGTGGTTACAGGAAACAATGTGTGTCTCTGAGTGTCCTTTATTATGTTATTTTCTAGAAAATATTTCATATTGTACAAGAAAAAATTGAAATAATACACTGTAATCCCCTCCACACATATACCTTCACACATTAACACATCTTACTTGAGCTTTGCTTGCTTCTCTAATGTCAGTTTATAGCTCAGAGTGATCCCTACCAGTATTAGATGATGGCTACACTTTTAACCAGAAAGTCATTTTGTAGTGTCTATGTTTCAGCCTTGGACTTAGAAAAGAATTTAAAATGTGTGATATCCTGATTTCCATAGAATTCTAAAATGGAATAAAATTAGAAATTCTATTTGTTAACTTGTTTGTTTTTCTTTAATTTACAGAATGCTCTTTTCAGTTGCATTAGCAGAAATGAAAGTAAGTATACTGTCAATGATTGTACAAGCAGTTCAGAGAGCAAGACACTTTACAGACATGGTTAGCAGTCAGAACTGATTGCCCAGACCCTTGCCATCATACCTGGTAGGCCGTCTGAAGAAGCACACACAAGATTCTGCTAGACAGTTGCCTGTGGGGTGTTCAAATCACTCATCATTCTAGCAATTCCTATGTCCCAGTTGCAAGTTTATTAACCGACACTGTAAGTAGATGGCGCCAGAGGAAGATAACACCAAGTAATGGGATCCCTTTCCAAGGTGAAATACATGACCAGAGCACAAACTCCGAAATAGTGTAGAATAAGAAGTAGCACACTGATCGATGCAGCAGTTCAGAAGAAACAGGGATCACACTGCAAGGCTGCTTAGAGGAGGCCTCATGGAGTTCATAGCTTAACTAGGTCTTGAAGGTAAATAAGATATGTGTGGGAGGGGGATGGGAGAGAAGGGGGAAAGGATATGTATAGTGGAGACTGGAGGAGCAGCAGACCATGTGACCGGAATATCAAAAGCAACAGTTAGAGGTGGGAAAAGACAACTGAGGAGCAAGCAGTTGATTGGATTAGCTTGGTAGTGTGGTGTATTGAAGAGTAAGAAGCAGCCATGCATTTCTACCCCTTCAAGCTGGGGCTAGTTCAGAAGGTACCATATAGTCTTTGGCCAGTAATCTTAGGTCCTCCCACACTGGCAATGGAGGGATCAGAAGACAGGCATTTATTTGGTCCTGTTTTACTTCCTGCACTGTAACTCCCAGGCTTCCAGCATCAGCATTGTAGTTTACACAAATAAATGCAGCCAGAACTCCTTTGTGTGGCTGAAGATACAGCACAGTGGTAGAGTGTGCTTAGCATCTCTAAGGTCCTTGTCATCTCCAACACTACACACATAGCAATACTGAAAAGCAGTTTTCCCCACGACAAACAAGCTCTTTGGCAGTAGACAAATTTAAGAGTAGTTACAAGTCAAAAGCTAATACATAATAGGTGTGGAACAGTGCCCTAGCCTGGAAAACTGATGTGTGTCCTTTATCAGTTAATTCAGCCCTTGCTTAGTCAATTTGCACATGACTCGTCATTATTTCTTTGAGTCACCTGGATTCTTGGTTCATTGGTTTGTGGGATTCTGGTACCTCCATAACCATTTCTAATATCATCAGGGAATTCTTAGCTGCCTCTCTGTAACCCTCTCCTGCCATCATCTGCTCTAGCTTCTTTAGCAGCCCCTGCACATACACCTTTAGATGTTGTGAAGGTCTCCTACCCTCTCCCCTATGATTCCCACACCCTCACTTCCAGGTACTTAGTTCTCTTTTCCACATTAAATAGCATCCCGATGTATTTTTCTTTGTGTGTTGTTTTCCAATGTACGTAGCTCAGCCTGTTCTTGAACTCTAAATCTTCTTGCCTCTGCCTCTTGATTGCTGGGGATTACAAGTGTGTACCACCACTCCTGGCCATTGGGGTTTTTGTTGTTGGGTTTTGTTTCATTTTGTTTTTGTTTTTGCTTTGAAACAAGGTCTCATGTAGTTCAGGGTAGCCATAAATATGTGATTGTTCTGCCTCCATCTCCCAAATGCTGTGTGATGACAGATGTGTGCTACTGCACCTGGCTTTTATTTCTCTTCAAATATAAAACACACACACTTACCTTCAAATGACCTTGCTTTGACTTTTTCTTGAGACAGATTGTGTCCATTGTGAAATGAAGACTACTACAGTATAGAAATAATCTTGCAAATACTCAGACTGTGTAGAAATTTTGAGACTTCAATTTCAAAGTGTTTGTTAACATTATAACTTTTCTTGCTATCTTGGTTTTCACTGGTCCTATTTTATAAACGTGAGGCATTGGGGTTTTGTTTTCTTTGGTTTTGTTTTGCTCTGTCTATAAGTCTCTGCATGTGCAGTGTGCAAAGAGGCTGCTCCGTGCTCTCAGCTTGTGCACGCTGGACATTCGGGAGGCAGCTTTGGCTTTGTGACACTTCCGGGTGCTTTGGAGTACCTTGGCAGCTCTGACATGCACTCAATGCCAGTGTATGCTCCCAAATTGTCATTACAACCAGCAGTACTGCTGGGCTGCTCCAGGGCTGTGCTACTGCTCACAGGGATCTAGTTGACTAGAGAGTCTAAGTCATGAACCGTGACTGTTATAATCTGTCATAGATCAGTGAACCCACGATGATGCCTAGAGTAGTACTGATTCAAGTGTTTGTTGTTGTCTGCGGCATGGCTTTACGTCTCACATTCAGAAAGGTGTACTGCTGAGCACTGCAGTGTGAGTTTACATTAACAAAGAGTTGTTTGCATTTCAGTGTCCTCTCTTTTTCCATAGTGGGTTCGGTATGCTGCAGTTACGCAGGCCATCACACAAACTGCCGAGAATTCTGTCAAGCCATTTTTCGAACCGACTCTTCTCCTGGTCCATCTCAGATCAAAGCAGTGGAAAATTATTGTGCCTCTATTAGTCCACAGTTGATACACTGTGTGAACAATTACACCCAGTCTTATCCCATGAGAAACCCAACAGATAGTAAGTAAAAGGGCTGGATTCTTCTCATCTCCATCTTCAATAAAATAACTCACTCAAAAAATGATATATTCATATAGGTGTCTTTGCTCTAGTTCACTTGGGAAACACCAAGATTCCTTTGGTGTTTGTTTTTGACAGGCTAGATGTACATAATTTTCACAGCTATAAAGTAGCAAGAAAGAAGGAAATGTGGAAACCATGAGAAAAAGGAAACTGTTTTGAGGATGGGAGAGGTCTTTGGTATGGACATTTTGATGGAAAGTCAGATCATCACCATTAGATTATCAGATAATAACTTTTGACCTGGACAAGAAAATTTACACAAATTTGTAAATAAATAATATGCTGTACATATGCATAGTAGTATATGAGAAAAATTAGAAATGGCCCAAACATGCATCAGTAGGCTGTTCATGAAATTATATTTCTGTGCAATAGCAACACATCACAACTAACAAAGAGGAGTATGTTTATACAGAAAGTCCAAGGTGTGTTAAGAAAACAAAGCAAGTTTCAGAAATTAAAGCACAGACTTAGTTGTACTTAACTGTTCCAATATAATGCTCAAACTTTTATCAATGAGTTCTTACTTTCATAATAAAAAAAAATCATAAAAATAAGAGAGTAATATTTTTGAAAACCGAAGGCCCAGTGAGCCTGTCCTTGTGGGATCTTCAGAGCACTTACTTCTTCCTAGAATCCATCCTGCCCATCTAGAGGAACCATATTCTAAAGAACTGAGTGCTCAGCCAGACTGGCCAAAGACTGGCTTGAAAGCCAGATGCACGTGTCTTGCTTTATACTAGAATTTTGTAACTCTTTTATAATCTTGAAAGTGGTAGGCCTTGTTTGCCCATAATTGAAATCAGATCCAAGGCTTTTGACATTCTGTGATGTGGTAGTGTGGTGAGAATCGGAGATGTGCCTTCATTTGTTTTTTAAGCAGATCTGTGTTTTCTGACATTTAAACTGCACTGAAGTGTTGCTGGCAGTGAGTAGATAGAAGCTTTTAGAAGCTTTAAAAAAAAAAAAAAAAAGCAGTAAGAGGTAGAACAGTGACATCCAATGTCTGTTCTAACAGGAATCTAGAAAAAAAAAAGACTTCAAATTGAGCATGTTTCTTCAAATGCAGATACCCGAGGAAATTACTTGAGAGAACCCTTCTGAAGTCTAGCCTGATTGAAAGTATTCTTTCAGTTTCTAGCTCTTTGTAGAAAATTAAAGGCTGGGTGAGTGAGGACATAGTTCACAGGCAAATCATGGCCCATTAGCATGTTTAAGGCCCTGGTTCAATTCCTATCATCAAAAAAAAAAAAAAAAAAAAGAAAAGAAAAGAAAAGAAAAAGAAAAAGAAAGAGAAAAAAAGAAAAAGAAAAAAAAGGAAGAAAGAAAGAAAAGAAAATTAAAGGCAGAAATAAACTAAGATACTGTCAAGGTTCATATTATTTAAATTACAATGTGTATTAATTAGCTTCTACAGGCTCACAGAAGTCTGTGGTGTCTTGGGGTCTGATTAAATGGAATGTTTGTAACTCTGTGGAAACTAGTCATCAGTTTTACGTAAAGAGCACAGTCCCCACTAGGCACAAGCAGGAAGTAAGCCCACTTTGATTCACAAAGTGGTTTACATATGAGGCCTTCTTAGGTGTGGGATGACTTTCATTTTATAAGGTTAGTTCTAGAAAACTCATGCCTGGGACTGTGGTGAATTCTGGGAAGAGAAACGTTGCAAGAGTTGTCCTGCAGGATGATGGCGAGGACTGAGTAGGCTCTGTATTTTACAGAGACATGCATAGAGGGTTATTGCTTCATTTCTGAGCAATGTGTATGATAAAACATAATAAAGGACTTATGTTCTGAATGCAGGTTTATATTGCTGTGACAGAGCTGAAGACCACGCTTGCCAAAATGCTTGCAAGAGAATCCTCATGTCTAAGAAAACAGAAATGGAGATTGTTGATGGTCTCATCGAGGGTTGTAAGACCCAGCCCTTGCCTCAAGATCCTCTTTGGCAGTGTTTTCTGGAAAGCTCACAGTCGGTTCACCCTGGAGTCACAGTACACCCTCCTCCCTCAACTGGCCTTGATGGGGCTAAATTGCATTGTTGCTCTAAAGCAAACACTTCAACGTGTAGGTTAGTATCTCATTTTCCTTTATTTAAAATCAAAAAGAGACAGGATTTTAATTGGTGATTTTGTTTGTTTGTTTTCCAAAACAGGGTTTCTCTGTAGCTTTGGAGACTGTCCTAGAACTCGATCAGTAGACCAGGCTGGCCTACTCACAAATATCCACTTGCCTCTGCCTCCCAAGTGCTGGGATTAAAGGTGTGAGCCACCACTGCCCTGCTTAATAGGTAATTTTTAGCAAATGTGTTATTTTTGTGTTGTCTAGTCTTAGCATTTAGGAGATATAAAATCTGACCTGGGGACTATAGCTCTATGGTAGAGAGCTTAGCAGGTACAAGGCCCTAGGTTCAATCTTAGTATAACAGATAGTTATAAAATCTTTAATTCTTTTTTAAATTAAAAAATACATTTATTTTATGTGTGACTGTTTTATCTGTACATGGGTGCATGGGTGGTGCCCCCAGAGGCCAGAGAGGGCATCAGATCCCCTGGAGCTAGAGTTACAGGTAATTGCAAGTTTCCCTGCAGGTGCGGGAACTGAACCAGGGTACTCTGCAAGAACAGTAAGCCTCTCCACCACTAAGCCATCTCACCAGCCCAAAACGTCATTATTTTATTCAGCAAATATTTGCTGAAGACTGTTTAAATCAATACAGTAGGGCCAACAAGGTCATTCAGCAGGTAAAGACTCCTGCCACCAAGCCTGATTAATTAATTAAATGATCTGAGTTTTATTCACTGGATTCACATGGTAGAAGGAAAAACCAGAATCTCTTAAGTTGTTCTCTTAATGCTACATGTGTGAATGCACATGCACACACACAAATAAACGTAATTTAATTCTTAAAATTTATGTGTATGTGTGTTTTCCTTGCAAGTATGCATATGTACCACATATGTGCCTGGTACCCACAGAGGACAGAAGAGGTCATAGGATCCTTAAGTTTTGTGATTTTTCTTTCTTTCTTCCTTCCTTCCTTCCTTCCTTCCTTCCTTCCTTCCTTCCTTCCTTTTTTCCTTTTTTCTTTTCTTTTCTTTTCTTTTTTTTTTAAATAAAACTAACACTGTTTTAAACATTTAAGTGCTAAAAAGCATTGTTTTTGGCAGTATGAAAGATTAGCCAGGCTGGTGAGGTGGCTCAGAGTTTAAAAGCACTGTGTGTTCTTCCAGAGGTCCCAAGTTCAATTCCCAGCAACCACATGGTGACTCATAACCATCTATAATGAGATCTGGTATCCTCTTCTGGTCTGCAGGGACACATGCAGACAGAACACTGTATACATAATAAGTAAATAAATCTTTAAAAAAAAGATTAGCCATTGAAGAGGCAATGCATATTTAAAGATGATGCAATATTAGTAAGCTCACAGTATGTTGGGCCTGGAGAGATGGCTTGGTGGTTAAGAGCACTTCCTACTGTTCTTGCAGAAAACTTGAGTTTGGCTCCCAGCACCCACATTGGGTAGTTCACAACTATTTGTAACTCCAGCTACAGGGGATCCAGAGAGTGACCTCTGCTGGCCTGTGTATTTATCTTGCTTACACGTGTAGACATGTATTTATTCATGTAAATAATTATGTTTTCAGCTGATATCCAAGAGATAGTCTCTTTATTAGATTACAAAGTTTTGGGACAGGGGGTGTAACTCAGTTGATAGAGTGCTTGCTTGGCATGTGCAAAGCTCTCAAAAGCACATGAACTAGTCATAGTGACACTCGTGTATAATCCCAGCACTCAGGAGGTGGAGACAGGAGGATCAGAGTCAGCCTCAGCTACATACTGGATTCAAGGCCAGCCTAAGCCATATGAGACCCTCTGTTAAAAGGAAGAAACTTTAAATTTAAGTATTTTGTCATATTAGAACAACCTTAGTTGTATAGGTATCTGTGTTAGTTGAAGAATTGCATGTGTGTTGGTGATCTTTCTGAAGCCTTATGATATAATTGGGGAAATTTATATACTTTCTGTTTTAAATGTTAAAAAATAACTCTGAAATGTTGAAGAATCTATTCATTGCAAATATAGGAAGTTAAAGGCTAGAGAAAGTACTGGCTTCCTCTTCAAAATGTACAAGCTCCCTTATGAGCCAGGATCTGGTCTGTTTAATACTGTATCGCCAGTGCCTTGAACAAGCACGCACATAAAACAGCACACATGAACACAGAGAGAGTGCACAACAGACTGCAGAGTGAAGATCCCTTCTTTGGGACTGGAGAGATGGTCAGTGGTTAAGAGCACTGGCTGTTCTTGTAGAGGACACAGGTTCAATCCCCAGCACCCTCATGACAGCTCACAACTGTCTGTAACTCCAGTCCCAGTAGATCTGATGTGCTCTTCTGGCCTCCAAGCACATGCATGGTGCACAGACACATGCAGGCAATCATTCATACACATTAACACACACACACACACACACACACACACACACACACACACACACACAAATCTTCATAGTATTTATGAGTGTTAAATAACTGTGAGGACAGTGGAAAATATTTACTTACAATTCTGTATATTTCAGTGATACCAAATTTTTATAGTGAACATAAATTACTTTTATAAAAATTAAACTAATGAATTCAGTGTATAAAACCACTTTGGAAATGACCTACCAGCATTGCTTTCCTGTGGAAAGCTCTGCTCTGCAATCATCTGTACAGTTATCTCTGCAGTCATCAAATGCTGAAAATCAAAATGTCGTGTATCAACTGCAATAGTATATAGAGGTCTTGAGGATCTTAAGGATATAAGTGATTTAAACAAACTTTAATCTGTAAACTCCACCCACATTTTTCCTGGTTCTCAGGACTGAGCCTTGGATCTTGAGTACCCTGGGCACATAGTCTCACAAAGTTACAAAGCATTAAAGTGCTTCTTTGGAGACAATTCTGCCTCCTGTGATTAACATAACTAGGGAAGAGTATACCCTTGTGGAGGTAAACAGCATGCTTTACTTTGTGTAGATATGGGAATAGAGGAAAGATAAAGACATGAGAAAAATAATTGTACTGGAACTAAGGATGTGCAAAACACCTTAAGGGACTGTAAAATGTAGTATTTAGCTTTTTAATCAGTCATGGCAAAGGGGGTGGATTTTTTATTTTTCTAAAGTTATTTATTGGGATTTATTTATTACTGGGGTGGGGTGGGAAGGGCACACATGCCATGGAATATGTATGGAGGTCAGAAGACAACTTTGTAGTTCATGTAGTTTATATGGGTTTGAGGTCAAACTTAGGTCACCAGGCTTGGGTGGTGAGCTCCTTTACCCACTAAAGCTATCTCTAAGCCTCATTCTGTCCCATGGATGATTTTAAAAAACATATGCATTGGCTTGTATTTTTTCTTATTTGTATAGCTGTTTTACCTGCACATATGTCTGTGAACCATATGCAAGCCTGATGTTCTCAGAGGCCAGAAGAGTGTGTTGGGTCCCTTGGAATTGGGCGCTACAGAGAGTTATGGGCTGCCATGTGGGTGGTAGGAATCAAATCGGGGACCTCTGGAAGAGCTCTTAGTTGATGAGCCACTGCTCCAGCTACCCAGGGATGATTTTTTAAAGGCCATTTTTTTATGGAGAAGATTACTGTTTTTTTGGCTCCACATTTCAGGAGCTAGTTAACTGTACTTTTTTCTTAATGTTCCTGAAGATAGAGTTAGTAGAATTGGAGTTTTGCACAAATCAAATACTCATCAGGCTTCTCTCTAATGTTTGCATTTGATCTTTTGTTTCAGGGAACTGTGCACGAAACTTTATAGCATGAGCTGGGGAAACACACAGAGTTGGCAAGAGTTTGACCGCATCTGTGAATATAATCCAGTGGAGGTGTCCATGTTGACATGTCTAGCTGATGTCCGGGAACCTTGCCAGTTGGGCTGTAGAAACCTCACTTACTGTACGAACTTTAACAACAGGTAGGAAAAAATATTATACATGAAGATAGAAATACACTATCAAATTTACTTGTTTTAAGTAAATACCACTTTCTGGTGTGCCCTTCTGGGGTAAAAGAAAGCTGTATTTCTTCATGATTTCATCTTGAAATGTTCTGTCCCTTCTACATGGCCCGTAGAAAGCAAAGTCTCTTCCAACCTAGAGTTGCCTGAAGCTTCTGTCATTGAGAAACTATCTGGTGCCTTCACTCCCTTCTTGTTTCTGCCCTGGTGGAAACAGATCACTAGAATGGTGTAGGTCTCCAGTTCTGTGCTCTGGACACCCTTGTCTGTTCTCTTCAGCCACTAGATGTGGATATGTTCCAGGCTCTCATCTTGGCCCCTCCACCCTTACTATCTTTGATAGCTCAGGATACCCTGATTTGAATTGTTCTGTAAAGAAATATCTTTAAATTAAGTAAGTGACTCACTGAGCAGACAATGTTTGCACCAGTCTGTTCTACTTAATGAATTCTAGGACAGACAGAACTGCATAGTGAGATTCTGTCTCAAAAAAACAGCAACAAAAAAGGATGGTGATTCCCATTAATAAGTATATCACATATGTGAACTTGCTAAGAGAATAGATTTGATGTGTTTGTCACAAAAACAGGACAAAGTATTTGTGCTAATATGTGTTAATTTGATTTAGTCACTCCACAATATATACATATTTCAAAACATCATGTTGAATGCCATAGAGTTAGCAGTTAAAAGTACTTTTAAAAAGGAATGTGTATGAGGCTAGTCCTGCTAAGCATGAATTAAAACTTCTGTGAATGCCTCCTCAGACCCATTAGAATTGCTAGATTAAAAGACTGCATGTGAGGTGTGTGCGCTTCTCTCTTTTCTGATAGGTAAGTAATTTGGGTTGAATCTATGATCCATCAACTCTATTCTGAAGCATTTATTCAAGCAGGAGACATGAAAGCTTATGTCCAAGAAAGTCTCTATGTGCCAGCATTATTTGTAATCTCATACTGGGAAAGGACCCCAAAACATCCATCAGGAGAGTGAAAACAATAATAATAGTAACATACAGTGAAATAGGAAAGTCCTAAGAATCTCAAATATGAATGGGCTTATTTCAGCAAAGGAAGCCCCATATTCTCTGTGCTTCCAGACACATGAAGTCTAAGAATAAGCAAAAGTAGTCTGTGCGGATAAGGACCAGAAAATCAGGAGCATCAGGAAATTCTAGCATGATGGAAATGTTCTACATTGTGTACAGTTCTTGTTTTGTTTTTTGGGGTGTGTTTGTTTTTGAGACAGGATCTCACTCTGTAACCCTGGCTGTTAAGGAATTCACTATGTAGACCAGGTTAGCCTCTACCTGTCTCTGCCTCCTGAGTGCTGGGACTAGAGATGTGTACCACCCACCACACCAACTTGTATAGGGTTTTTAATTACATTGCTGGATACAGTCTCCAAACATTGTTGAATTAAATTCTCAATCCGTATATTATAATGTATATGATTAAATTCTAGTAAGTTTGTTTTTTATTTGTTTGAGACAAGCCCAGGCTAGCCTCAAACTAGCTAAATATCTGAGTCTGGCCTTAACTCTTCTTCATCCTCTTGCCTCTGCCTCCCAAGAACAGGAATGCACCATCATGCCTGGCTTTAAAGTAGTTTTATATAAAATTAATTAATTATTTTGTTCCTCATCAATAGGTACTACCAGACACTAAAGAGAAAAACCATGACTTAGTAGAAAATATCTATACTACATATGTCTGACAAAGGACATGTCTATAATGTATGTAGAACCCTTACAAGTCTTCAATAATCAAAGTTTCAACTTTTATTTTAGTTTTCTTTTATGTGTCTGAGTATTTTGCCTGCCTGTGTCTGAGTATCATGTACATGCAGTGCCCTCAGAGGCCAGAAGAGGGCATCAGATCTCATGGAACTGGATTACAGATGGTTTTGAGCCACCACATGGATGCTGGGAACTGAACCTGGGTTCTCTGCAAGAGCCATCTCTTCAGCCCTTAACTTTTCTTAAAATATAATTTCTTTATTGATTCTTCGAGAATTTTACATCAGACATCCCAATTTCACTCATTTCCTAATCTTTCCATATTTACCCTTCACCATTTTGTATTTCTCTCAAAGAAAGAAAGACAAAAGAAGCAAACAAACAAAGAATCGTTTTGCTCTTCCATCTTTCCTGCCTCTCCAACACATCTCCATTTGTCTTAGTAGCGTTGGGAGCTACTGTGTGTCGTGCAGTGTACCCTTTAGTCCTATCTGCTTTGCTTGCAGATGTTATTACTTACAGTGAGTCTCTGGTCTGGTTCAGGCCTCTGGTGTCTGGTGCACCATCATCACTGGACCCTGTCTGGAATTCCTCTAGGATATTCCTTGACCACCCCCGGTCATGGAGATCCTGTGGGTATCCTGTGGAGACCCTGGGTTCCTCAGGACCAGTCTTTCACATGCTGCATTAGGCCATAGATAAGGTAGATGTTAGGGTGCAGCCCTCAACTTTTTAAAGGGGGCAGAAAAAAGTATTTCACAAAAAGTAACATTTATTACTAGATCATTTCTAACAATAAAAAGGAATAAAACAAAATAACATGGGGGTAAATCTCAAAAAGGTTATGTTTTGATGTCTATTCCAGGCCCCCAAAATAGAGTAAAAGTTCACTTATATGAAATTCTAGAACAGGCTGAAGTAATTTGTGATGTTCTATGTATGAGGAGCATAGATTATGGGGTAATTTGACAGGGCACAGGGGAAGTTTGGTGTGATAGAAATGTTATAATAGATTTACTTGTTTTCTATGAGCTATACACTTGGCAAATCATATCAAATGTATATTCTGTGCATCTGTTTTTTATTGTACCTTAGTTTTTGTTTTGTTTTGTTTTGGTTTTGCTTTTTAAGACAGGGTTTCTCTGTGTAGCTTTGGAGCCTCTCCTGGCACTCTCTCTGTAGGCCAGGCTGGCCTCAAATTCACAGAGATCCACCAGTCTCTGCCTCACAAGTGCTGAGACTAAAGGCATGCACCACCACTGCCCAGCTTATACCTCAGCTTTAAAGCCACAGACTCATTTATTTTGTGAAAGACAATGAGATGGTCTGGGAATGTTAGTCCTATCCAAAGCATCTTGAAGTTTTAAAATGCTTCATAAGAATGTATGTTAAATTAAAAAACGCAGTCAGTGTCTTGATGTTAGTGTCCACATTGAGCTTCAGGTGCTTGAAGCCAAAAGCCTATGATGGCTTTTACGCACTTTCTCTTTAAGAAAATAAATTTTTCGTGATGTGTGAATTTATCAAGATATTACTCATTCTATCTAGGAAATAATTTGCCTCAATTCCTTTTGGATTTTTTTTTTTTTTTTTTTTTTTAGGCCAACGGAACTTTTCAGGAGCTGCAATGCTCAGTCTGATCAGGGAGCCATGAATGACATGAAGCTGTGGGAGAAAGGAAGCATCAAGATGCCCTTCACCAGCATCCCTGTCCTCGATATTAAAAAGTGCCAGCCAGAAGTATGGAAAGCAATCGCCTGCTCGCTGCAGATTAAGCCTTGCCATAGTAAATCCCGAGGAAGCATCATCTGCAAGTAAGTCATGCTAGTCCTAATCCTAGTGAATAGGGGTGGGCTCAGACCCTCCCTGATCTCTAGTACAGCCTCTCTTGAGAGTTTCCTCCCCTTTGCCTGTGCCCCTCCCCCAGGGCAATGCTTTCACACTTTCTCCTCTGCTTGAAGTGTGCACACCTCCCCTGCCCTGTGGACTACCCCCCCCCCCCGTCTTCTTGACTAAGACCTGCCTTTCTTGGTGCCATCAAATAGCAGACATTCCTATAGAATCTTCCCACATTCCTTTGGTTAATACTAATTTATACTTAGTACAAATTCCCATAGAACTTTGTGTGTACTTTAATATGGAATCTAGTTTAAGAAGTTTCTAAATACTTTCAGTGCGGTTATATACTTTACATTTTTATTGCATTTATTTATTCGGTGTGTGTTCATTTGCACACCTGTCGCAGAGCATATGGACATCAAAGGACAACTTGAGGGGGAGGGTATGTTCAGAGAGTCCCAGCAGGCACCTTTATCCAACAAGCCATCTTGCAGCCCTGTTTTTACATTTTTAAAAGTACTTTTATGTTTAGAGAGACTATGAATGAACCCAGCACCTCAGAGGATGGCAACTTCCAAGGATCAAGCTCAAGTTGTTCTTGAGGCTTGGTGGGCAGTGCCTCTACCCACTCTGCTGCCTCCAGCTCTATAGTTTGGCTTAGGAATTTACTTTCTGTGCAATGTCTTTTTTTCTCTTTGTTCTTTCTCCTTTGCAGCTCCTGTTATATTTTTGTTATTATCCTAGCACACAGTAGATCTTCTGTGAATGCTTGATGAGTGGGAGACTTAGTGAATAGTCATTGGGTCCTGTTTCTACTAAACAGTTTTGAATGGTTTCCTTGGGAAATCTAAGACAAAGTCAAGATGATGGCTTCCCCGGCAGATGAAACCAGGGTGCTAACTACACAGTACCTCAGCTTTTCTTCAAGCATCTGTTCTCTTTTCCAAGACCAAGTTGATACTGAGCCTAACCCCTTTGTGTGTGGCTCAGTACTGCTCAGTTCAGATTTAACAGGGTCCAGATCACTTTTGTTTTTTTCTTATCTCGTTTAGTTTTGATTTTGGAGTCCTACTGTGTCACTCTGTATTCCAGGCTTGCCTTGAACTCATGGCAGTCCCCTGCCTCAGCCTCCTGAGCTCTGGGATTACAGACATGAGCTGTGATGCCTGGCTTCTGATCAGTCTCTGACATGACTCAAATGTGACCTGAGTAAGGGAGAAACTGAGGTGTAACTCTGGGATGATAAACCAAAGGTCACAGATGCAAATATGTACTCTTAGAAAACTTCCAACTCAAGACTAAAGAAAAACAGTAAAGGCTTATTTATTTGATGCTTATGAATGTTATGCCACCGTGTGCACGGGTTCTTTTAAGGTCAGATTGTGTAGAGATTCTCAAGACATGTGGAGACCAGAGCAGATTCCCCGAAGACCACACAGCTGAAAGTATTTGTGAGTTCCTGTCCCCTGCAGATGACCTGGAGAACTGTATACCTCTGGACACATACCTCAGTAAGTACTGTGTGGGTTTGCTCTTAGAGTTCCTGCGTCTCTCGTGCTCTCTGTCCTTGCTCTTCACCTTGGGTGAGAACCTGTTGTTTGATGATGCCATCTGCATTGGCTACTGTTCTTGTTGCTGTGACAATAAATTAATAAACACCATCAAAAGCATTTGAGGGGAAGAAGGGTATATGTGGCACAGTTCAAGGACACAGAGGCAGCATGGCAGCTGGATGTGAGGCAAGAGCATCTGACATTGGAAACAGACAGGCAGTCCAGGACCCAGCTGATGGCATGGGGCTGTCCAATGGGGCAGGTCAAATCTCTCGCCCAGGAGTCCAGAGTTTGGTCTCCTAAGTAATTAGATCCTCTCAGGTTGGCATTATCATCTTAAAAATTGTAAGCAGAAATTGTATTTTATCTTTCGGAGGAAGTGTGATGAGCTGTCCACCAGTCAGGAATTCTAAGGCTCAAAGTGGAGTACAGCATTCTCAGAAATTGTTGTTACTTCTCATGATGTGACCAGAAAATGGAATTTCCCCTAGAAAGCTGTCATCAGGACCTGAGCCAGGCCTGGCTTGGGCTTATTTACCCAACAGAGAAGACAGAGCTATCGCCTGAGATCGTAAAGGGAAGTGGAACTTGCCTCCATACTTTAGCTTCTTCCTGCCAGATACTTCTGCCAAGAGCTTGGTAACCTCATTGAGGAATTGTTAGCAGTGGCCTTAGATATTGGGATGAACTAGTGTTTTGGGCTGCCACTAGGGGGCAGAAGTGCTATAAACTGGCTGGCCAACAGAAAGGCTGGCTTGCTTACTTTTCTCCTTAGGATTAATCCCAACTGCCAATAACAGAACAGAAGGAAGTGCAGGGAAGCCCAGAATCAAGTAGTACAGGATGTTTATGATGGCACCAATCTGGTCAGCTTTTCTTCATATGCTTTACTTTCACACCATGGCGCTTTACCCAGCTTACTCTAGTTGGTAAACGAGATTACTATAATTATATGAAAAGCTCAGACGGGAAATCCTTCTAGCTTTGGGCCTGTGACCACCCTGAATGAAATTAAGACCATATTAACAAAGAAGAATTTGTAGATGGCAGCATCTGTTAGGTTCTCTTAAGATAAAGAGACCATGTCCCCTAACTTTTGAGTCCAGTACTGAAAAAAGAGCATGCTGGGTGGGAACCTCTGTGGCCTTGGGAAGATCACCTTGAGTTCCTGGTAAACCTGGACAGAATGGTGGGGCTGGGTGATGCGCTCCCATAGCCTCCGTCTCAGCTGAGTCTCAGAGTCTGAGAGGGGCTGAGCATCAAGTTAAGTGAACTGGTGTGTTTGCGATCTTAGCCACTTAGAGCAGTCAAGTACATGTAGGAGGAATTATTTCAGCGGGGGAGACCCAAGGATGCTCTAGTCTCAGCAGCAGTGCCGCTTTAAATATCACAGGTGCTTGAAGTGCTGCTCTTCCTGGACAGGATGTTGGAAGGTAAACATAATTGTGTTCTGAGGCTCATGTTGAGGTAACAGATTACCATATATTGTTGTTTAAAGTGTGAAAGTATCCCTCTTACACATAAGCACATACTTGATTACCACATCCCAAATATGTCTCATCTCTGAACTGCTCCCTACTTAAGTTGTGAGTTCATCTCACTCTCATTCAGCTATTAGCCCCATGTTAGCTTGTCTGTTTTGTCCATTACTGTATCTGGTACCCAGGATCTTCCAAGTGTTTTGTAGGTATCCCATTAATAAATGCATGATTGGACGTGTTGTGATAAACTGATGAATTATGAGGAAATCCATTACTTAGTTGGGGCTTGTCAGAATCAGGCCTTGTCCTATGCCTGTAAGCTCTCCATTTATCCCAGCTGTGATAAAGTCAGATAACTTGGAGACCTGATATTCTTTTAGATTGGTTACACTGATCTGTTCTGGGTTCTTCAGGGCCAAGTACTTTAGATAGCATCGTAGAAGAAGTGACTCATCCCTGTAACCCGAATCCTTGCCCAGCCAATGAGCTCTGTGAAGTGAACCGGAAAGGGTGTCCATCTGGAGACCCCTGCCTTCCATATTCTTGTGTTCAAGGTAAGGGATGGGGACTGTGAGTGTGAGGGTCTTTTTCTGTACTTTATTTTCCTGTAATGTTTAAGAGTTTGCCACTAAAAATGTATTTATTCAAACAAAGACACATAGAATTTTCAGTTATCATTTCAATTGTAAACTAATGCTATCAATACAAGTTACAGGGTTCTTTGACTACAGAAGAGAAGAGAAGCTTGAGCCAACTTTTTATGCCTTCTCTTCCATGGTGTACTGTTTGAAAAACACACTATCCATTGTTCATGGTTTTCTTTTCTTTTCTGTAGCACACGGAAGAATGTCATGACACTGGTCATCTCTGTAAGGTTAATGTGGGCTGTGGATATAGCTCTGCGGGAGAGTGTTTGCCTAATGTTGAAAACCTTGGATTCATTCCCCAGCACCAAAAAAAAAAAACTACCTAAGTGTGGGGGTGCATTCCTATAATCCCAGTGCTTGGGAGGTAGATGCTAAAGTTTCAGGAGTTCAAGGTTATCCCACGATACAGAATGGCTTTGAGGCCAACCTGAGCAACATGAGACCCTATTTCAATGAAAAATAAGATTAATGTCCTGTTGAAATGCATACAGATGGCTGGGTGTGGCAGTGCATCCTCTTAATCCCAGCACTCAGGAGGCAGAGGTGGGTGGATCTCTGTGATTTTGAGGCCAGCCTGGTCTACAGAGCTAGTTCCAGGACAGCCAGGGCTACATAGTTGAGACCATGTCTCAAAAAAAACAAAACTGTAAGAAATGAATACAAATAATAGTTTTGTTTCATATTATATATCAGGGAGCCACTTGAAGCCCTTGCACACTGTAGGGATGTGCTCAACCACTCAGCCACATATTTAACCCCTGAAAAATGTAACTCATAGACTTTTGATTAGTCTGTATTTCTGTTACTTGTCCTGATACAGTTGTAGTAACATTGTGATTCTTTTTAATCGTTCTGTGTTGGAGATATTTACCATGTTAGAATCAACATCTTAAAAAATCTTAGAAGTAAAAAGGAGCACAAAATGAACTAAGTGTGGAGTCTAAAGGCCCAAGTACTTGAGTAACATGACAGTGTGCCAGTTACCAAGTTGTGATGAGTCTAGCTAAACCTCAGAGTGGTGTTCCATGTCCATTGACACTGTATTATAGTTTAGCCAGTATTATTTTCTTTACCAAGAAAATGGAATAACAGTGACTATGGTAATTTATGTATTCTACGTTATGTAACATGCAACAGTTCAGAATTGTTTTGTTAAGCTCAGAAAGCCCATTTTTTGATAAATTAAAAATGTGTATCTTAGAAAATGGGTTTTCCTTAAGCCCATCCAAATAATTGAATTTCTTTGAATTTATAGTTGTATGCTTACGTTTATTACTAAAAATTGTCCTAAAATAGTCAGTTTATATACCTCATTTAAAACATTTTGTCATTTTTAAATTATGTTTAACCCAAAGAAATAAAAAGCTATATTTTTGTTGTTTGCTTGCTTGTTTTTTGATAAGGTTTTACTACATAGTAGCCCAAGCCATCCTCCTGTCTCAGCTTTCCAAGTTCTGGGATTGCAGGATATACTACTATGCTTGGCCAATGCTATGTAGCTTCATAATATTTTTTGTACTAGACTGTAGCTAACTTTGGAGTACAAGTCTTTATCCACCCATAGAAGATGGAATTTTTTTGAGAGGATATATTTTTTGGTCAGTGAGCAAAAGTAATTGCTTAATTTGGTAAATGTTCTATACTATAATGTTTCAAAAACATTTACTTTTATGTGTTTGAGTGTGTTATCTGTGTCTATGTATGTGCACCATGAGAGCTCAGGACCCAGAGAAGTCAGAAGAGGATGCTGGGTCAATTGGAGTTATAATGACTGTGAGCCAACATGTGGTGTCAGGAAGTGAACGTGGGTCCTCTGATAGAGCAGCCAGTGCTCTTAACTCCTGAGCCATCTCTCCAGCTCTGCAATGTAATGTTACAACCTTTAGTAACAACACAGTCCTAGAAGAGTTCTGTGAAGTGTGTGTAATGTGAAACATTGTCATAGAACAGTATTAGCAATTCAGTTTTGTTTTTGTTTTTATTTTTGTACAGGCTGCAAGTTGGGAGAAGCTTCTGACTTCATTGTCCGCCAGGGAACACTGATCCAGGTGCCATCCTCTGCAGGGGAGGTTGGCTGTTACAAGATCTGTTCCTGTGGACAAAGTGGTCTCTTGGAAAACTGTATGGAGATGCACTGTATTGACCTTCAGAAGTCTTGTATTGTTGGAGGAAAAAGAAAAAGTGAGTCTTGTTTGGTCATATTCGTGTTTGGTCTTACTACAGTGTGAGATTACTTGTCTGCACTTTGCACAAAGAGTATTAGATGAGTTCTTGCTAAAGAGTACAATCTATACATCATATATTCTAGGACAGTACTTTTCCAACCGTACAGAATACTCTGTGGTGTGTGTGTGTGTGTGTGTGTGTGCGCGTGCGCGCGCGCGCACCACAGCATATCTGTAGATGTCAGAGAACAACCTGGGGGGATTGGTTCTCTCCTCCTAGCATGTAGGTCCTGGGGATTGGATTCAGGCTTGGCCACAAGCATCTATACCCACAGAGCCATCTCCTTAGTTTATTTCTTAGTACATGATAGGTGTTTTCTTTCTTTTAGGTCATGGAACATCCTTCAATATTGACTGCAATGTCTGTTCTTGTTTTGCTGGCAATTTAGTGTGCTCTACCCGTCTCTGCCTCAGTGAGCACAGCTCAGACGATGACCGCCGCACCTTCACAGGTAGCCACTGGCATTCAGAGCCCGCCCTCCAGGGGCCATCGTTCTTACCATTCTTTGCACTCACACTCTCTGCTAGGCAGTGTAGGAATTGTCCTACTGTAGTTGTACATAGTAACACTAGTGTCAAATCTGAGTGCAGGGTACCGTCCTCTCTGGCTCTCCGCTTCTTCCTGTTTGAAAAGGAACCCATGTGCAGCCCTACTGAGGTGGTCTAAGGTGTCTGTGTACTTTCTATGTTTGTTTGCATTCTCATCAGGTTCTTTCTCAGCCTTCCTCATCCACTGATTTTCATAGCTCCCACAAACAGTACCAGCACTTGGGAGACAGGCAGACTGATCTCTGTGAATGAGTCAAGGCCACCCTGGGCTACATGAAATTGGTCCAGTCTAAAAGAGAAGCAGAGCAGTACTTGGGAATCACAACCATTGGTCCCAGCACTAGGGAGGTGGAGACAGGAAGGGATTTGGCTGGGCAGAGAGAGGAATATAATGCAAGAGGAGACAAGAGCTCATTGAGCATTCCTAGAGACAGGATCACCCTTTGGTCTGAGGATTCTGCTTCTCTGATCTTTCAGCATTTACCCCTATATCTGACTTTATGATTAAGGCCAATTAGAATTTGTGCTACAGGTTTGTCTTGTTTTTGTTTTCATTCCCCCTCCCTCCCAAGTTAAGGTACAATTCCATTTTAACATGGTTTGTTAGCAGTTTGCCTTTATCAAGACATGGAAGGGAGTGTATGTGTTTATTTCAGTCTGTTTCCCCACTTCAGGTCTGCCCTGTAACTGTGCAGATCAGTTTGTCCCAGTGTGTGCACAGAATGGACGCACTTACCCCAGTGCCTGCATCGCCCGCTGTGTGGGTCTCCAAGACCATCAGTTTGAGTTTGGGCCTTGTATCTCCAAGGATCCCTGTAATCCTAACCTCTGCCCCAAAAGCCAAAGGTAAGTTCAATGCTACTTCGTTTCCTCAGCCGAAGACTAGTGCTTATAAATTCTCTGTGTGCGCGCCCCACATGATAAAAATACAAAGGTGGATTAAGAAGTAGTCTGGCTTGTTGTGTAGGTAATCCCAGCACTTGGGGGCACTGAAGCTGGAGAACTCTGAGTTCATGGTCATTCTGTGCTACATGCTGAGATGTCTCAAGAAAGAACGTCATCTCTGTCTGGAGAGAAGGAGCTGCATAGAGCTCCCTGGCTGCATGATTAGGAGTACAGATGTAGAGCAATGAATGCAGGGTGGGAAGGGCCTCAGAGGTGCTCAGAGACATGACACTGAGCTGAATCTGTGAGGAGCAGAGGGTAGGGAGGAAAGCTGCTGTGGTGACAGCAGATGGCAGCAGGAGCAGAAATGCTTGCTGGGAGCAAGAATGAAACAGAGTAAGGCAAGGGCAGGCAGCAAAAGAGATGGGAGAAATGGATGCATTCTTATTAGCTGTCCGTGATTTCTTCTACTACAGCACTCATTGTAGGAATTAGACAAAAGAAATCTCAGAAACTGCAGTTTTAGCATTATTTGATGTCATTTGGCTTTGGACTCCCTTCTCTGTAGTCTCACTAAGCCTTGATGGACTTCTACACTGCATGTGGCAGTCCCCAGACAAGTGTGACTGATTTAGATTTCAGCATTCTGGACCTGCAGTGGTCACCTCTGAGACGAGCAAGCCTTGTCCCAGAGTCATAGCTCACTCCTAATGAAGGCGTTTGTGCAGAAAGTTGCTTCTTGATCTTGAAAACTCTGGCACAGATTAAAAGGGAGATTTTTTTTTATGTAATGAAGTGGCAAAGAATCAGCCACGTGTCTGTTAAAGTTCATTGTTCCAGTTTCACTTCTGTTGCTGTGATAAATCACCCTGAGCACAAAAGCAACTTTGAGAAGAAAGGGGTTTGCTTGGCTCGAGAGTTCCAGGTTACAGTTCATTACTGCAAGGAAACCAGGGCAGGAACTTAAAGCACCAATCCACAGCAAGAGCAGAGGGAATGAATAACTGTCTGCACTGCCTGCTCGCTGCTTCTTAGATCCAGGAACACTGTTCAGGGCCCACACTTGGGGTTGCTCCTTCCCCTCTAACTAACAGTCAACACAGTCTCCACGGACATGACCACAGGCCAGCATGGTCTAGGCCATTCCTCTGGCAAGTGGTTTTTGGTTGTGTCAAGTTGGCAGTAAAAACCAGCATCACATCCATACAGCAGAAACAAAACTGAGTGTTTACTGGCTGATATCCTGGATAAGTTTGTCTTTTTTTCATCTCCAAAGTGGAGAGGCTTTTCTGGATAGATTGACAGTATAGAAGAAAAATTTGAAAAATTCAGCTACACAAAAAGCACATTTTTTGGTGGGCATGGTAACAGATGACAAATTGGGAATGATATCACAGAGAAATAACTCTGACAAATCAATATGAGGAATACCATCTTACTTTGGAAACTGTTGAGCAATAATAGTTTCATAGAAAAAAATATGACAAGGAAACAAATACAGAAGAAGGAATAGAAGTGGCTCTTAAACATTTGGGGGTTGGTGGTCTGAATGCTTGACCCACAGGGAATGGTACTATTAGGAGGTGGAGGTGTGGCCTTGTAGGAGGAAGTGTGTCACTGTGGGGGCTGGCTTTGAGGTCTCTTATATGTTCAAGCTACACCCAGTACACAGTTCTCTCCCTGCTGCTTGCAAATCAAGATGTAGATCTCTCGACTCCTTCTCCAGCACCATGTCTGCCTGCATTCTGCCATGTCCCACCATGATGGCAATGGACTAAACCTCTAAAATTGTAAGCCAAACACAATTAAATGTTTTCTTTTATAAGAGTTGCTATGGTCATGGTGTTTCTTCACAGCAATAGAAACCCTAACCAAAGCAGGGAGAATGTGTTTCTTTCTTTTTCTTTTTTCTTCCTGGTTTCAAATGGGACAGAAATGTGTTTCTTTTTTAAAGTCTAAGTAACTCTAGTATATGCAAGTCACTAAATTCGGTTCTTCCGTATAGTAGAAGTTCAAGTGAAGCCCACTGGCATGGTCAGCAGGTTGCTCCATTGCTATGGGGACCTCTTGCCGTGACTCTGCCATCTCCATCACTCCTTTACACACCCTGCCTCTGGCGAGCAGAGAAGAGAAGGGAGGTGGTGGAGAATGTTCTTGAGAAGCCTTCATGAGCCACCTGAAGAGGTGACATCATCATTACTATTGCCAACCACATTCCACTGTCTAGAGCTCAGTCACTTGGCCTCAGCCAGCCACCAGGGGAGACCAAAGAATGCAATCTAGATATATGATCCAGAGAAGACTAGGTGAATTTTACCAACATACAGTCAGTTAGGACCAACTTTTAATCTTCCTCATAATGCCAGAAATGTAAATTAAATTGAAACTATAACTATGTGCCACTTTGCATCTATTGAATTGGCAAAGACCAAAAGTTGGTAACATAAATTTAGGAAACATATACTGTCTTATAAAAGGGGCTGGAAGAGGGTTAGTATATTCTATTGGGGGGGGGCAATTTGGCCCAAGCCAAATTAAAATTTTATGTGAATGAATGTTTTTTTGCCTGCATGAATGTTTATGTACTATGTGCCCTCAGATGCCAGAGGAGGGCATCAGATTTGGAACTGGAGTTACAGGCAGTTGTGACCTGCCATGTGGGTGCTGGGAATTGAACCCTGCTCCTCTGAAGAGATGTCTCTCAGTCACTGAGCCAGGTCTCCAGCCTATGGTTTCCAATGCAGACCTGCTCCTTTCCTCCTTACCCACCAGGCTCTAGTTAGAACACCCTCTTCAGTGTTCATTCATTTTCTGTTCTGACTATCCTCCTCTCCATATACTCCATTAACCCCGTCTCTCTCCTAGGCTGCCTGTGCCACCCTCAGCCAGGTTGCTGCCCCCACCACAGTCCCTCCATGCTTCTGGTTCACCTGCTGGCTTTCATCGTTTTTTATTTTTGTTTTTGTTTTTCAGGTGTGTGCCAAGACCACAGGTTTGCCTGACGACTTTTGATAAATTTGGATGTAGCCAGTATGAGTGTGTGCACAGACAGCTCACCTGTGAGCAGGTCCGGGACCCTGTGTGTGATACAGACCACATGGAGCACAGCAACCTCTGCACTTTGTACCAAAGAGGAAAAAGCCTCTCCTACAGAGGCCCCTGCCAGGTATGTCGTTTGGCTGCCAAACCAAAGAGGGCTGGGCCCACGTTAGCTTTTGACCCTCTGCAGACTGGCAGAGTGCAGTCCCCTCCTGAGAAAGGAGTGGTGTGGCTAGCTCGGGATTAGTCTCAGGAGGCACGTGGAAGCAAGTGGACCCTGACTTCAAGCCACTCCTAGGAAAAGACTTAAGGTTTCACATCCAATATGGTCACCACCATTCATCTGTCCACAGTTCGTGGGCTGCCATAGAAAGCCAATCAGGAAGAAAAGTGGTCTCACCACTCGTCCCCACACTTCCTACTTCCCACCTTCTGTCTCCACTGTGTCTCTACTACATGTCTTACATGGGCCTAACTCAGTCTCTTAGGCTTGTGAAATCCGCTTCCACCTAAGTAACCTTTGGGCCCAGCACCACCTGCCTGCAAGCCACTAACACCAGACATACTTTTGTCCATGGAGAGACCCTGCATCTTGTCTGGCTACTGTTTTCTCTTAGAGCTGGTGTCACACTTACACAGACACCATCTGCTGTAACTGCCGCCCTCCTCTCCATTCTTGCTCACTCCTCAGCGAGGGTGTTTGTCAGGTATATCCCTAACCACCTAATAGGCACGGAGTATGTCTGTTCCACCCATTGCTCTGCCCATCCCTCTTTCTCACACCCGGCATGACATGGTAAGGTCTCCTTCACCTTCTCATGAAAAGGAAGTGATCTTTTTATTCAGACCTCTTGACCACTAAGAGAAGTGGATTAAGGAATGCCAAGGGATATTTTTATCTTATATCTGTCTCAGAATGAGCACCCAAATTTCAAAGATTTTTCAGCTTGAGACAGCTTATTCCTTAGTCTATCTCAAGGGCTTTAGAGGCTCCCCAGAACTTATGCCCATGTCTTTCTACTTCCTGAAAAGGGAGATCAGCTCTGTACTCACAATTAGAAAGATACCATAGGGGTTTCCAGGCTAAAAGTTATCTATTTTTCCTCAGCCCTTCTGCAGAGCCACAGAGCCTGTCTGTGGGCACAATGGTGAGACCTACAGCAGTGTGTGTGCTGCCTACTCGGACCGTGTGGCAGTTGATTACTATGGCCCCTGCCAGGCCGTCGGGGTCCTCTCTGAATACAGTGCTGTGGCCGAGTGTGCTGCTGTCAAGTGTCCTACACTCTCAGCCATTGGCTGCAAACCCATCATTCCACCAGGTAAGCTAGGGTGTTTGGGGTGGGCAGGGGTAGGACCAGAAGTAATTAATCCACCCCAGGACATGAGCCCTTGAGAAGAGAGTTCCTGAGTCTGTAAACTTGGAAAAGCTTTAATCCTGGCACTCAGAAAGGTAGCCTGTAATATAGATGCTCAGGGATACAGAATAAGACAAAAAATTAAAAGTTCGGGACACCCTCATGCTGACTGTTCTGAGCGAACTTTAAAGCTATGGATTGTCTTAGCGTTTGCTCTGCTGATATGAAAGCAGCATGGCAGTGACTGGAGAGCTGCAACATTACAGTGGCTCACAACCATCAGTCACTCAGTTCTAGACCCTTGCACTCTTCTGACTTCCTCTGGCACCAAGGTCACACGTGGTACACATACATACATACAGACAAAACACGCAAAATAAAGGGAATGGATCTAGTTTTAGAATTAAAAATAAAAACAACAGCCTGTCAACCTTTTTCAATCAAAATCTTGCATCAGGCATTAATATGTAAGCAGATAAAGTAGTTTTTAAATTAAAATTTTAGGATTACTGGATTAAATGCATACCTTTACTTATTGTAAAGTGCCTGAACAGTTAATTAGTAGTTGAATGGATAGTTGAAGTGTTTTGATGAACACAAACATTTGTAATTGAGAGAAGCAAGGAGAGTTGACTTAGTTGTGTAGCCAGAGGCTCTGTGAGTGAGCATCACTGTTTGTGGACAGTGTATGTGACACTCATGCTCATCAGTGAGGCAGCCTTCATTCCATGTCTCCACTGGGAGCTCGCCTGCGACTCACCGGGCCTCCACTGAGTTCAGGACATGCTTCTAAGCACCAGGGACCCAGCAGTTAACAAAATGAACCCTGTTCCCTCCTGGAGACCACGTCCCAAGGGAGGGGATTAGGATCCCTGCGGATCCAAACCATCAAGTCAGAACTGCCTGATGAAGCCGATGATGAGGGCCTGGTGGAAAGGTCGCTGATGAGTTAGGTGATGAGCTCTGTTAAACATGGCGTAAGATTTGACTGTCTTGTGCCTTGCTGTGGTTTTTAAATAGATTCAGGTAGTTGGAAAATTACATGTGAATCAAGCACTCAACACCTGAAGCCCCCTTGTGCAGACAGGAAAACAGAGGCCGAGCACATGCTGCTGGGCAGGACCAGAGCATGAGATGAGAAGCAGGCGGGTCTGGTGTGCTGTTATTCCACAGCCTCTGCGCCCTGAGCATCGCCAGAGGAGGTTGTCAGGATGGAGGGATGGCTTTGGTAAATACACATATTAGGATCCTGGGTTGCTCATCAAGCACAGCTGAAGATAAATCATCAGGAAGGACAGGTGAAGGCCATAGTGAGGCTGGCCACTTGACCAGTCATTTTGGATTCTCCTTGTTTTTGTTCTGAACTCATAAAAATGGTTTCTGTCATAGGTGCTTGTTGCCCGTTATGTGCTGGGATGTTACGGGTTTTATTTGACAAAGAAAAACTGGACACCATTGCTAAGGTAAGTTGCTTCATATGCCAGGTACCATTGAAATCACATTGTTAAACTCAGGAATTCTGGAGTGCGGAATGTACTGTCCCTGTGTATAGGTTAAGGACCTGCTCCTCAAGGCCACATAATTCAAAATCAGTAGAACAACGGTTGACAACCAGGGTGACTGGTTCCTGACCTGTGCTCCTCCCTGCCTTGCTTTTTCCTAGGAACGGTCCTTGCCAGCTCAAAGATCATAGTCAGGGCCAGTTGCCAGCAGTAGTAGAAATCCAGATTGTCTTTGCACCCCACAGCATCCCAGTACCCATTCCTCCTAGGAGCCTCCTCCCCTGTCTGTCTTTCCCTTTCCCAGCTGCCTCCTTTTGGGGAGCCAGGACTCTAGTGATGCAATAGGTAAAGCCTTGCCACTTGCTGTTCTTCCTGCCTGTTGAGACACCTATTTCCACAGGACTTCGTTTCCCTGTGCCCTCCAGTTCTGACAGTTGCTTTTTCAGAAGTGTTTATGAGGCTGGAGAGAGCTCAGTTGGATGCCTTCCTCGGTCACTTCTGTCTTGTGTTTAGAGACAGGGTCTCTCACTAACCCAGTGTTTCTTGTTCAGCCAGATTGCCTAGCAAGCAAGGTCCAGGGTGCTTCCTTATTTCTGCCTCCTCAGTGCAGAGATTGCAAGTGTGTCCCACCACACACAGAATTTTTATATGAGTTCTGTGACTCAGACTTAGGTCCTCGGGAAGCTCCTGGCCAATGAAAGGCCTTTTATTAAAAAACAAGGTGAGTTTGCTCAGTGGTTAAGTGCTCTTGTACTTACTGCTCTTTCAGAAGACTCAGATTCAGTTCTCAGCACCCACATCACACAGCTTACAACCACCTGTGAGTCTGGTCTCTATGGTACCTGCTGCACACATGTGCATGTACCAAAACAAGATAGACAGACAGACAGACAGACAGACAGACAGACAGACAGAACACACACACACACACACACACACACACACAAAATTTAAAAATGAGATTTTTAAAAAGCTTTTTGGGTTTTTGAGACAGTGCTTCTCTGTGTGGGCCTGGCTGTTTGAAACTCATTTTATAGACCTTGAACTCATACAGTTCTGCCTACTGCTGCCTCCCAAGTGCTGGGAATAAAGGTGTGTGCTACCACTACTGGCATAAATATCTTTTTAAAGGAGGTAAAAAGATCTCTTGAAGAATGACATCCAGAATTGACCTCTGGCTTGTGCATCACACAAACATACACACACACACTAGATAGATAGATAGATAGATAGATAGATAGATAGATAGATAGATAGATAGAACTAGATAGATAGATAGATGAGATAGAAGAAGATAGATAGATAGATAGATAGATAGATAGATAGAACATACACACACACTAGATAGATAGATAGATAGATAGATAGATAGATAGATAGATAGATAGATAGATAGACAGACAGAGCCTGAGCTAGAGACAGGAACACGAGCAGTTAAAGGTCATCTTCATATATAGAGAGAGTTCAAGGCCATCCTTGGTTACTTGGGACCCTATTTCAAATACAGTTAGGACCTAAATAAATAAACAGCACCTCTGAGCTGATACAGGATTGCCGTGGAGCTAACAAGACTAAGGCAAGACCCTGCGCAAACCAAAGTACTTCTGCTGGGGGTTAATTTTGACTGCAAACCTCTGTGGACAGCCCAAACCCCATTGTACAGGATTTTGACCAGCAAAGCCAAAGCTGGTGCTAAGCACTGGTCACAGAGCCTCTTCAGCTGCAGCTGAAGCCAGTGGCCTAGGCAGCAAGAGGGGTCCTCTTCATTTCCTGGAAATGTCTCCTAGGTGACAAGCAAGAAGCCAATAACAGTTCTGGAGATTCTTGAGAAGATCCGCATGCACGTGTCTGTCCCACAGTGTGATGTGTTTGGATACTTGAGCATCGAGTCGGAAATTGTGATCCTGATTATTCCTGTTGACCATTATCCAAAAGCTTTGCAGGTGGGGTTCACACACTTTGTGCAGCCATCTTTCCACTTAAGAGTTTAATGGACTGACAGTGGAAGTTGGGGACAAGACCGGGGATGGGAAAGGACCAAGGGGTGAGGAACAGGAGCACCTTGGAAGTTGGAAAGGGCAGGAAGAAAGCAAGGCAGCCTCTGATGACAGGGTCTGTTCTGGAGCCAAAGCCAGACACACCAAGTCCACCCCACCATTGTGCACATGAGGCAACCAAGGCCTGGGGAGTAAGACACAGGCATAGGCCAGGCAGCCACCAACCAAAGCCTCCAGTTTGTCAGGAGGATGATCCATCAGAGGCAGTGTCCAGGGCCCTAAGTTTTTCTTCCTCTCAGATCAGGAGACCTTGGAACCTCACTCTGTAGGCCCAAGTTTCAGCTGAAAGTATAGAGGACTCATGAAAGTGGGGAATGGAGGCAGTTCCAGCTGCCTTGTTCCAAACCTGTTCCGTCCTCATCCTTAGAACAGTAGTAAAAGCATTCCCTATGGCTGGGTCTGACTGACTTTCACTGTCCCTAGTGAGATAGGCAGTGTATGGTATAGTACTGTGCAAAACCAAAAATGGTTGACTGACTAGGGCAGTTGACATGTAGTTTCCATTACTGCCCTTATATGTGTATAATAAGTTAAGCCCTAAAACTATAACTCTGACTACACATAAGGGCAAAGGGAACGTGAACCACTTCTGTGGCTGTTCTGCTTTTGACGTGTGCCTGGAATTTGCTTGACTTTTCAAGGTTTTCTATTGAAAGAATCTTTTCCCTTGCAGATTGAGGCCTGCAACAAGGAAGCAGAGAAAATTGAGTCCCTCATCAACTCAGACAGTCCCACTCTGGCATCCCACGTCCCTCTCTCTGCCCTCATTATTTCCCAGGTGCAGGTCTCCAGAAGCCTTCCATCCTCTGCTATTGAGGAAAGGCCTCCCTGCCACTCCCTGCTCCTCTTCAGCCTGGGTCTCGCCATGCACTTGCTCTGGACTCGTCCCTGACTACCCACGAAAACCGCAAATCATTCCTCGACTCGGCCGTCCACCTTGTGAAAGACATTCAGGACCGCTAGCTGGTGGCCGAGCAAAAACTCATGTCACCTCTTAGCACCACACAGTATTTTTTAATCTGCCAATGCTAGGGGTTTTGCCTTGATTTTAAAACGATAAACTAGGCTCTCCCAGTGTAATGGGGATCACTTGCTGGTGGGTCGCAGAGCCACAGTTTACATTTTGCTCAGTAGGTAAGTCCCCTTCTCCAAAGCGACTTTACTGTCACTAATCAAAGAGACGGTGACTTTATAGGAGAGGCCCTGTGCTTTTGGGTTTGTGTCCTAGTGGTTTCAGAGTTCCTGTGAGCATTGAGGCTGCCACTGTGCTGGTTTCTGTGTCTAGAAGCTGAGGGCTCAGTGCAAGGCCACTGCTGTGCCAGCATGGAGGGAGAAGAAGCTTTCAAATGATCACAGGCAGACTCCGTAGACATTTAAGGCGGGACTCTAATGGACCTGCCTTGCAAGTGTTCCTTTCAGTCTTTGCCTGTGGATGGGGCCAGTCCCTCTGCATCCAAGCACTTGTGTCGTGCAGTTTTATATTAGCCAGGTATGCTGGTCAGTACTCACCAAGTTCAGAGAGTTTAACTATCAGACTTTAAACCAATTGCTGCTACTATATAATTGCCAAAAAGTAAGATAATTACTTCATGTAAATAGTACATTATTTTTTAATTTTATTATGAAGGTGAATAGCCATATTTGTAAAATGACAATCATATATGTTAGCCCTGTACTTTCCGTTCATGAAGACACATTTGCTTTTGTGATGTGCACAGTGTGGATAAGTGTCTGTCTGACTTTATATATAATTATAAAGACTGTGGTTTATATATTTAAAATGTCAGGCTAAGTATTAAAATGTTTGCATGTTGTCTAAGAAATTGGATGTTTTGAATGTTTCACAGTTTGAAATAAGCTATTATGTAATACTTCTTGTTTGTATGCACCTGAGCTTAGATTTTACATGAAGTATTTTTTCAGTGTTACTTGTACCCTCTGAAATACAGCAATATGCTTATTATACCAAAATGTTGTTGAAAAGTGGGCACTTAGAGCTTTCAGAGGATTTCAGTGCTGATGTTAATGTAGCCTCTGTGTCTAAGTGTCTTCAAACATACTAGCTATATTGTATATATATTCTATATATATAGTACACTGCAATATGCTATATATATGTCTATATATAGTATATATCAATATACTAGAAATCTTTTCTATTTTAATAAAAGTAATTTTATATGATCATGTGTATTTCCAAATATTGTGGACATTCAGATTGAAACCATTTCTCACTCTTAAGTGAGTTGTGTCTTTACTGTACAGTGAGAGGTCCTAGAATGGAATCGTCCCAAGCCAAGGCCTCTGGGATAGTGGAACAGCTGTGTTGAACACCTGGGCACAGCCAGAGAGTGCAGGCAGTGGCAGAATCTGGTGCAGACTACAGCTTCAGGCCTTCCAAGACAGAAACAGACAGGCAGGTCTGTTCCCTTGGCCTCATTCCAGCTCCAGGGGACATTTGGGGGACAGTTGACTCTGAAGTGTGGTGATAGAGGGGTTCCCGAAGAGGACCTGACTAACATAACAGATCTTAATGGCTTCCCAGAACCTGAGTAAGTGCAGCTGTTGCTGGAAGCCCTCCTCCCCCCTGCCCCAGCAGAGCTCTTGAGATCTGCAGGCAGAGAACTAAGCTGAGGGAGAAATTCCTATGCCCTGGAGTTTACCCAAGCAAGATGCTTGACAATGCAAGAGAAGGGCCTGTAGGAGGAAGACAAGCTGGTTTAATAAAGAGCTGAATGGCCAATAGTTAGGCAGGAGAGGATAGTGGGAACTTCTGGGAAGAGATAGAACTCTAGGAAGAAGAGAGGCTGTATTTGCCAACCAGACACAGAGGATGTGGGACTGATCAATGATATCAAGCCATGTAGCAGAATGTAGAGTAATAAAAATTGATTAATTTAAGGTATAAGAGTTAGTTGGGAACAAGCCTAAGCCAAGGCAAAGATGTTATAATTAATAAGAAGCCTCCGTGTCATTATTTGGGAACTGGTGGTATAAAAAAAAAAAAAAGACCTGCTACATTTGCTGCTCTAATACATGGCATGACCAAACGAATGGAGAATCCATGCCTGCCAATGCTGCCACAGTTACAGCCTGGGCCTCTCCAGAAGCACTCAACAGTTGGCTACTGTTTACAGGAACACCGGAAAGCTGGCTCAGCAACTTCCCAGAGCTGGGGCGGCCAGTAAACAAGGCTCCAGGCTCCAAGGCTCTGGGTTGGTGTACACAGGCCTGAGTACACAGTTCTGGCTGCAGCCCAGAACTGGCAGATGGCCTGCAGGACCAACCCTAGGGGGCAGAGCCAGACGCTAGCACCAAGCCCTAAGCAGAGATGAACAGTTAACAGTAGGTAGCCTGGCCCTTTAATGTTGGCTCACTTGGTCAGAGAAGGCTGCAGGCTCAAAGAAAGCAAGGTATAGACTAAAAAACCTCTGAACAGGTATAGCATCCTTGAAAATGTGCTTAGATGCTGAAGAAAGAAAATAAAATGAGTATAAACAGTCGTAGAAAAAATAGTTTAAAAGTGATAAAATGAAGTCTTTAAAGAGAGAGTAAAGTGATATAAAAAGAATGAGTCTGGATCCTATATAGTGCTTTATTACTTTAGAAACATTTAAATGCTAATGATCAAAAAACAGCTGCTGCTGCTGACATTGGATTGTAGAAAAGGCTGCTGAATTGAACCAGCCCAAGTATTTTAGGATATCTTAACTTCAGAATGGAAGTCAAAAATGTGTTGTGTTGGGCAAGAGGTTATACCTTTGTTTCCACAGGAAATGAAAAGCTATGAATTCCTTCAAAATGAATAAAGATCACATTTGATCAAGGGAGACCTCCTGAAAATCTTGGCTGCAGGCATTAAGGAAGGAACCAAGAAAAACTACAAGAGGTGACACATATGCTGATCCCTCAACACGGGAGCAATTCTGAGAGCAGATGTCATCCCATGACTTACTTATTATTATTATGTCTTTTTATATGGCATGGGTGGAGATTTATATTACAGCTTGGTTATGTAGTCCAGACGGAATTATAAAGTAGACAGATGCCATTTGCCTACTCAAACATAAAATTAAAAAATCATCTTTAGCTGATTTGTGAACACTGCATAGATATGTACGCAGTGTGTATGTTACCTTTAAAAGTTTGTGTGTTTGCAGAAAAGAAAAAGACAAGACGCCAGTGAAGATGAGTAGCCCAGGTGATCCAGCCTCTCAGAATGCCTCTGTTATAGTTGCCTCAAAAAATCTGCATCCAGGAAAACGTCAAAGCTGCTAGCTGTGATGGTCCAGCCTCATAGAGTGACTACTCCAGCTAAGTCTTTGGATAAGCTCTGCACTTTCCTATCACCCTGAAACTAGACAAACAAATGATACAGCTAGCTCTTCCAGGACTTGACCATTATCCCATTTTTTTCAGGGTTCCCTAAAAAGATGCTGTTGCCCCAAGATAACATGAAGTAATTTTAAGAACATGATGCCCACATTCCCAAGAGGTGGGATTGGTGGCCTCTGCCTCCTGAGTGTTGGGATTAAAAGCATGTGCCTCTACCACCCAGATGTATGTATGTATGTATGTATGTATGTATGTATGTATGTATATATGTATATATAAATTTATATATATATATATATATATATATATATATATATATATATATAAATTTCTTTTCAAGAAGTCTTGACCTCAGACACCTAAGGAATGCTGAGAGTGGGAAAAATAGTTTTTCTCATGGAAAAACACACCAGTTGATTTCCCAATGGCAAATATCCCTGAAAATAAATACAAATAATAATATACAGTCTGAGCAGGTTGTATTTAGACACATTCACACATATGTATGTAATAACAGTTATTGAAAAAAAGAGGCTGTGAATTTGAAAGAAAGCAAGGAGGGGTATGTGGGATGTTTTGAAGGGAAGAAGACAAGGGAAATTTATGTCATTATATTATAATCTCAAAACTAAAAAAAAAAGTTTAAAGGGCTTTTAAGTTAATAATTCATCATACAATTTAGAAATTGGGAAATGAAATCATTATCTTATCCTTTGGAGAAAATGCATCACATGATGTCAAAAAATTGAGAAATTTAAAATACTAATTAACTGTATAAACCAATATGCCTTAAAGAAGACTTGACCTTAGTTGTACTAAGTTGATGAGTCAAGGAATTGAACTCTATTTCCTGTCAGAGTAGGTGTTCACAGCCATCACTCCCAAGGTTACATAGCTGGTTAAAAGCAGAACAAAGACATTTTGAACCCAAGTCTAACTCAAAGCTCATGTTAACATTTATATACCATCATTCCCCTCTAGGTACAGCTCTGTTTACATCCCACATTGTCTAACAGTGGGTCAGAGAATCTCACAAAGTGGTAGAAAGCATGCTTATCATGACCAAGGCCTTGGGTTCCACCCCCAGTGTCACAAAATTATTAGAGTAATAATGATGGAGATGTAACAGAATATAATAAGGAAATTCTCTGCCATTTTTCTAAGAGCATTACCTTCAACCCATTGTTTATTACAATGAATTTTCCCTTGTCAAACCTCAGCAGATCAAGAGCCAAAGCTTAAAGCTATGCCTATAGTACAGCTGAGAGATAATTCACAAAGATGACACTAAAAAAGACGCAGAGTTGTGTGCTGCAGTATACTCTGGAGAAATAAAGTTAAGAAAGAAGCAAAACAACCCCTTCTAGAACGGGGTGGCTATGGATGTAGCTTAGTGACTGAGGACTTGCTTAACCTGCCAATGTAAGGCTCTGTGTTCTAGCCTCAGTACTGCGAAAATGTGTGTGTGTGTGTGTGTGTGTGTGTGTGTGTGTGTGTGTGTGTGTGTGGTGTCGTGTATGTTTTATATGTGTGTGTGATGTGTATGTTTTGTGTGTGTAGTATATGTGATGATGTGGGGTATTTGTGTGTGGGGGGAGTGTTGTGATTTATGTGTATGTGATTTATGTGTATGTGATTGTCTTAGTTTGGTTTGTATTGCTATGAAGATGCACCATGACCATGGCAACCTTACAAAGAAAACCTTTAACTGAGGTGGTGGCTTACAGTGTCAGAGGTTCCCTCCATTATCATCATGACAGGGAACATGGCAGCATGCAGACAGATGCTGTGCTGGCTATTCCTTGATCAGAAGGCAGCTGTAAATTGACTGTCACACTGAGGGAAGCTGGAGCAAGAGACCTCAAAGCCCACCCCCACCATGAGTGACATACTTCCTTCAACAAGGCCGCACCCCCTAATAGTGCCATTCCCTTTGGGGCATTTTCTTTTGAGCACCACTTTCCACTCCCTGGCCCCCAAAGGCTTATAGCCATATCATAATGCAAAAATACATTCGGCCCAATTTCAAAAATCCCAATCGTCTTTAACAGTCTCAAACTTATTTCAAAGTCCAAGTCTCTTCTGAGATGCATGGTAATTTCTTAACTGTAATCCCCCTATAAAACTCAAAATCAAAAAGCAGATCACATACTTTTCAACATATAATGGCATAGGACATACACTTCCATTCCAAAGTGCAGGGAAGGAATAATAAGGAAATGCTGAACAAAACCAAGACCAAAAACCAGTTGGGCAAACTCCAATCTTGACATCTCCATGTCTGATTTCAATATGCTCTCCACATCTCTAACTCCATTTAGCTTTGTTGACTGCAACACACTCCATTCTATTGGGCTGGTTCTACTCCCTGTTTCCAGCTCTCCTTGGCAGGTATCCCATGACGCATCTCTAATATCTAGGGTTCTCCAAGGCAATCCAGGCTTCAACTTCACCTTCATTAGAGTTACCATAATAACCACACGACAGTGTCTATACTAGGCTGTTTTGAGATTGCCTCTGCCAATGGAATTAATCCAAAACTCTTCACTTTAGCCTCAGGTAGACTCTTTGAACAAGTGCAAAAGGCAGCCACTTCCTCCACCAAAATATCACAAGAATAATTTCTAAGTGATATACTAAAATTCTTCTCTGAAACCTCTTGAGCCAGCTCATGACATTTAAATTGTTATCAGCACCATTGCCTTCCATGCTCCTACTAGTATACCTCATTAAACAGTGATTAAAGTATTCCACTGCTTTCCTAACCCAAAGTACCAAAATTCATATTATTCCAAACAAAAGCATGGTCAGGCCTATCACAACATACCTCAGTCCCTGGTACCAATTTCTGTCTTAGTTTGGTTTGTAATGCTGTGAGGAGACTCCATGACCATGGCAACCTTACAAAGAAAACCTTTAACTGAGGTGGTGGCTTACAGTGTCAGAGGTTCCCTCCATTATCATCATGACAGGGAACATGGCAGCATGCAGACAGATGCTGTGCTGGGTACTCCTTGATCAGAAGGCAGCAGTAAATTGACTGTCACACTGAGGGAAGCTGGAGCAAGAGACCTCAAAGCCCACCCCCACCATGAGTGACACACTTCCTTCAACAAGGCTGCACCCCCTAATAGTGTCACTCCCTTTGGGTGCTATTTTCTTTGAAACCGCCAAAGTGATGTGTCTAGTGTATGTTGCGTGTATGTGTATAGGGTATATGTTCTGTGTTTGTGTATATGGTGTGTGTAGGGTATGTGTGTGATGTGTATGTGGGGGGAGCTGGCAAGGTATGGTAGGTGTGGGGGGAGAGGGGCAGGTGTGTGTGTGGTGTGTGTGTGTGTATGTGTGTGGTATGTGGCCTAGTGTGCTATGTATATGGTGTGTGTCTGCTCTGTGTTTATGGTGTGTGGCCAGGTATATATGTGTGTGGTCAGGTAGTATGTGTTGGGGGGGTGGAATATGACCAGGTGTGTATGTATGTGTGTGGTATGTGTAGGGCATGTGTGGTGTGTGTGTGTGTAGGGAGAGATGAAGTGAGTGTGTGATATGGTGTGGCCAGGTGTGGTAGTGTGTAATGCCAGAATTTGGGACACACTACCACAGGAGTTTCAGAAGTTCAAAGTCATGGCTCCATAAGGAGTTCAAGGACTCCCTAGGTTACCTGAGATCCTGTCTCTTAAAACCAAAACCTGAAAAGGAGGGGAAAAAGACAATGACAATGAAAAGAAGGGGGTCGATGATAGCTGGATTTAGGTTGTTTAGCAAGAGGCATGGTCAATGTAAATGCACCACAGGCCCAACCATAAAGAGGAGGGAGCTTGTCCTGGTCTCTTTCTGGACCTGGTTTGAGGGAAAGACACAGACTCAGTCAACTCAGGCTCCTACTCAAGAACTTGGGTCTGGGGGAGCTGACTCAAGGTATGGCAAGGAGCTAGGAAAGATTCTGAGTTCTCTTAAATATTTTCCCCATAGGAACTAAGTAAATGTGATCAAGCTTTTTTGAATGGACTTGTTTAAATTTCATCAGCAGTGAGAACATAAGCAGTAGACTCAGGGTTCCTCTGTGCAGAGAAAGGTCATTTGTGCCTCACACAGCAAATGTGTACACACCTGAAAATCTCTACCTTTAAGAGCTCAGTCAGATTGATGGTTGGTTGGTTGGTTTGGTTTGGTTTGGTTTATTTTTTTCTTCATTTTTTGAGACAGAATTATCCTGTGTCAACCAGTCTGGACTTAAACTTGAATTCTCCTGCCTCAGTGTGGTGGTTTGTGTGAAAATGACACCCATAGGCTTTTAGGGAGTGGTACTGTTAAGAGGTATGGCCTTGATGGAGGAAGTGTGTCACTGCGGGCAGGCTTTGAGGTTTCAAGCCAGGCCCAGTGTCATTTTCTCTTCCTGCTGCCTGATGATCCAGATATAGAACTCTTGGCTCCTTCTCCAGCACCACGTCTTCCTGCATGGAGTCATGCTTCCTACCATGATGACAATGGATTAAACCTCTGAACTGTAAGCCTACCCCAATTAAATGTTTTCCTTTATAAGAGTTGCTGTGAGCTGGGCAGTGGTGGTGTACACCTTTAATCCCAGCACTCAGAGGCAGAGGCAGGCAATCTCTGAGTGTGAGGCCAGCCTGGTCTACAGAGTGATCTCCAGAACAGTAAGAGCTACACAGAGAAACACATGCAAGAAGGAAGGGAGAGAAGGAGAGAGGGAGGGAGGGAGGGAGGGTTGGCCTTCAAGTATCACTGTCTCTGTTCTACAGAAGGGGTAAAGGATATAGTGAGGTCTCAGCACCTGAATCAGAGTCACAGCAGAGAGTAGATCACAAAGCCAACATCAACCCACACTCAATCATTACCCACAGTTCAATCATTATTCATTTGTAAACATGTTTTAATTTTGCATTTCAGTGTTCTAAGAGAATCAAAAAAGTTTGTCAGGATGAGTTAAAACTTTCAGTTAAAAAACAATAATGGCTGGGGTTGGGGCAGCAGGATGACTCAGTGGGTGAAGGGTGAAGGCAATTGCTGTAGAGCTTGAGGGCTTGAGTTCAATCATGGAATCCTCATGGTGGAAAGAACCAGCTCCAGCAAGTTGCCCCCTGAGTTTCAAACCTCAACATGCAGTGATGTATGCATGCTCCCCAAACACACACACACACACACACACACACACACACACACACACACACACACTTATTTAAGTTTGAATTGACAACCAGAAAGTAGGGCCTGATTAGAGAAAGTGGGTCACTGGGGGCATGACCTTTGGGACTTCCCTAGCCCCTTCCTGTTCCTGCTCCTCTGCACTTCCTGTCTTCTCTGCATGACTTTCCAACCCACATTGGACTGAAGGCTTTGACACTATCACAAAATAAATAGTTCCTCTTTGTAAACTGTCTTCTCAGGAATTTTGGTCACAGACATACATGATCATCTCTTTTGCAGAGGAAGAAGCTGAAGCTGAGTCAAGTTACTTACCCAGTTCATACATATTCCTGGATTCGCTCACTCTTCCCTCAACAGGGACTTCAGCTGCCTTGGCCCTCCTAGCTGGTACTCTGGGGTCTGTCAGTTTCTTCAGATCTCAGCAGCCCTTCCCTTCCCTAATATTGACGAAGAGACTGGCTCCGGTCTTCACTCCTGACAAGAGCACCAAGACAAGCCTAATAAGCTCCACAGAGTCTCTTTTGTGGTTTTTTTTTTTTTTTTGGGTTTGAGGCACTATATAGCCCTGTATGTCCTGAACTCACTCTGTAGATCAGGTTGGTCTCAAACTTGTAGAGATCCACCTGTCTCTGCCTCCTGGGTGCTGGTGGTAAAGGTGTGTACCACCAGGCCCAGTGCAGAGTTCATTTTTATATTTTGGAGAACATTAAGTTACAGGGGACTTAGTACAAATTCAAGCAAGTACCATTCCTTATGCCTCTGTTTGAAATTTTTCCCTTATGTACACTAACTTAGTGTACGTGGTTTGAGGGTGGAGTGTCCACCAAAAACTACAGAGAGCAAACACTTCTTCCTGAAGTTGCTTCTTACCAAGGACTTGGGAATGACAAAGGGAATTAGTACACTTCGAAAATATAGCAAAATCAAGTTTTATGCCAGTAAAGCTTTATTTTTGCAAACCATAAAAGTAACTGGGTTTTTGCTGTGTACAGTAATAGTCTTCTGAATTTATTGAAAGAAAAACAAAGTTAAAAGATAAAAATTAGGTGGCCTGGGCTGGGGATAATCCAGCTCAGAAGTAGCTTACCTAGCATGTTCAAGGTCCTAGGTTCATCACCTGTGCTACAATAAACAAACAGACCTAGTAACACTCATTGAAAGAAAGCTAGGATGATGGTGCATTTCATAGGAAGAAGTAGGACCAGAGGAAAGAGATCTTTGTGAATGATAGAAGAACTAATTTGTTGGGTCAGAGTTATATCTCTGTTGTAGAATGTTTCCTTGGCATATGAGTCCCCGAGTTTGATCTCTGGGGTGAGGGGTGGGGTCAGTTTATCAAGATGATAAAAGTCATCAATGTTTATTTTCAAATTAAAAAGTTCAAAGTATATGAGGCAAACTGATATAGTCTCTGTCTCCCACTTATGGTTTGAGATGTGAGATCTCAACTGTTTCTGCAGCCACACCTTGGCTCTGCCACCATGGACTCTAACCCTTGGTCATGATGTGATATCACAGCCATAGAAAAGTAACTGGTTCAGGTACTGATCCTGAGCAGAATTCGTTTGGGGTTGGGGGATGATTGGAGACTGGGCTCGAGATCAGGGCTGCTTAGTTACACACACCTTTGCCTCCATTCAAACCTAAACCCATGTAAAGATCCTAAGACGGCCAGGGAGCTGGAGACTATCAGACACCCTCCTTCTTCCCAGTGTCACCCATGGACTCGGTCTCCTTGTTCTGTGTTGTTTTGTTATCCAAAATGTGTATGCTTGAATATCTTCCTGTTTCCCCTGCAGGGATGTCCTGTCAGCCTTGCAGCCACACAGAGGATAGAGGACGGCAGAGCAGCCAGCACTCAGGCTAAGTTTGTGCAGGCTGAGCGCACGCCGCTTGTCCAGCACCCTAGGGACCGTGCTCCTCACCAGGTATTCTTGTGTGTTCTCTCCTGGAGAGAGAGGGACAGCCTCCCCACAAGCATGTGCTGAAGGTAGGTCACCACAGCTAGGAAAGTCCCTTATCTGCTTTACACAAGGAAGAGGTAGAGAAGGAGGAGGAGTAGAAAGAACAAAAGAGAAAGGCCCTGGAGCAGTGGGTAGTCATATGTTAAATAGATAAAGAACAACAACAAAGAAACAGAGCCACAAAGCTGGCTCCACTCGCTGTATCATAATCAAAGTTGAAGACAACGGCTTAGATTAAGAGCCAGAACTGACAAGCCTCAGAAGAAAATCTCATGTTTGCTTAGTGATGATGGGGGGCAAACTCAGGGCTTCGTTATGCTGACTATTTTCTACCAGCTACGCTCCCAGGCCAGTTCTCAAATGAGACAAACCCAACAAAAATGGATAAATTGATTGGGAGTTGGAGTCATGAGAATAAGGAGTTCAAGGCCATTCTCAGCTACATGGCTAGTTTGAGGTCAGCCTGGGCTAGGTGACAAAATATAAATTGGGTTCATCTCTCTTCTAGGTGACTTACTTTTGTTATGGCTTGTCTCTGTCTTCTGGCCTAGGCAGCCCCTCCCTCTCCAGCTGTCCTTAATAGATATCAGCTGTGATGATGACTATGTCTATTTGGCACACTGCTGGTAAAACCAGTTTACAGAGCCCAGAACATACCACCCATAGACTCTCCAGATGCTACAGAGGTGGGAATTTAACCTTGCCAGGTCTGGCCCTCTCCTTTTGAGCTCACCTCTGAACGAGGTGGACGTGAGACATCCTGACAGTTGTCCTCTGCGTGCGGTGGATGACTCCTCTGTGTTCAGCTGTTTCCTCATGGTCTTGTAGGTCTTGTTCCTCCGGAATAGCTTTCCAGAGATCCTCTGTGTGATAGGGATCCCTCCTGGATTGTTTCGGTAGGAATCCCTACCCAGCACTAAAAGTCCCTTTAAGTCAGATGAACACCAGAATCCACTCTGCCTGGGTTTGTAAGTATTTCTGATGGACATGGAGGGTGGGGGGTAGTGTGTAGCTGTGTGCTGACCTACTGGAAACATCTAAACTCAATACTCTGGGTTCTGGCCAGGCATGACGGCACAGATCTGACCTGAGATCCAGCACGTGAGTGAGTATGGTGATGCGAGGCTCGTTTGGGCTGTACACTGAGACTGTTGAACAAACAGTAACCCAAAACAGTACATTTTAATCCAAAGAGTATGGCGCCTGCAGTCCCGGCTTCAGGAGGTGGAAGCAGGAAGATCGGAACTTCAAAGTCATTCTCAGCTACACAGGGAACTCCAGACCAGCCAAGGCCACAGGGGAGCCTGCCTCAAAAGAATAAAATACAAAAGAGAAGATAGCCGGGTTATCAGGTAAAAGCCTGCCCTCTCTCCCCCCAGCTCAAGTGCACGCCACGGAACTTAAACACCCAACGTACATATGCCCCCACCCCCCACTGAAAATGCACAAAATAAACAGCAAAATCTAAAGATAAGTTCTCACACTCACAAAGCTCTGCATGCCCTGTCTCCCAAGCGCCGAGAATAAAGGTGTGCCCATGCCTGACCCAAATAAATGTATTTTAAATTATGTGTACACACACAGAGAGGAGGGAGGGAGGAAAGAGAGAGAGAGAAGAAAGAGAGCTCAAAAACAAACTCTGCCCTTGTAATCTGTGAATCAGTTTAATTCAGACCCCATTTATTAAAAGTCTTTGATTTTTTATTGTGAGAAAAAGATGTGTTTTGAATTAACCAACTGGACTCAGTTTAGATGATGCTAATGTGTGTGATGGGGCAGGGGCCCTCACCACCATCCCTGTGTAGAAGACAACTTTCAAGAGTCAGTCCCCTCTTTCCACGGTGTGATGTTCGTTCCAGGAATCCAACTCAAAACGCAAGTCCCTTTACCGCTGAGCCAACTCGCCATTCCTAACAGAAAAGCTTTAACACTCATCTTCCAAGAGGGCTTCCGAGTGTTCCAGGAAGCGTTCCCTTGGCACAGGGAGCTTATTAGGCTTGTCTTGGTGCTCTTGTCAGGAGTGAAGACCGGAGCCAGTCTCTTCAAGATTAGGGAAGGGAAGGGCTGCTGAGATCTGAAGAAACTGACAGACCCCAGAGTACCGGCTAGGAGGGCCAAGGCAGCTGAAGTCCCTGTTGAGGAAGAGTGAGCGAATCCAGGAATATTTGGGGAATCTGATTTTGACAGGAGCGTGGTATAAAGTTAGAGAGATGAGGATCTACCACTGGGGTCAGACTCAGGGCTGGCTTGGTCTCAGAGTAGTGAGGGTCAAGAGCACAGAGGTCCCAGTCGGGCTGTGGGCACCTCCCCGGGGCTGCTGGAGCTCAATTACAACCCGGGGTCGCATTGCGGTAGGGTCCTAGAAAGATGCGGTTGGAAGTACAGCGTCAATGAGGAGGGGAAGCAGCAACTGGGGCCATTGGGTGGTGTGCCTGTCGCTCAAGACCGAGACTGGGAGGGTACCGACCCCTGGTGGCACTGGCGGGAACCGTACCTCGCCAAGCCACAGTGAGCACAAAAGTCTTCGAGACGCCTCTGTAGCGCAGGAGTCATGGGGAAGGCGAGGGCACCCCTAGGTCTCGCGAGCGCTTTCAGCTTGGGGAGAGAGGCACGCTCTGAACTGGTATCTGCATACACATCTGGACCGCCCTAGCCAGCGGCGGAATCCCACCCGGCCGTGTGAATTACAGGGGTGAACCCCCGCGCCTCCGCCTGCAGCTGTCGTTGCCTTATAAGGAGGGGCCGGGCGGTGCCGGGGGAGTGGCTGCCCCTGCTCCTCCCGGCCCCGGCCAGCTGCTGGGACCCGCCACCCAGCTCAGCGAAGGGCAGCCGCTGCTGAGCAGAGGAGCACACACATAGCCGGCCATGGGCAAGTCAGGTGAGGCGCCCGAACGGCCCGCCGGGTGTGGGGATGGCTCTGGGACCCTCGCCGTTACCCTGCCCCGCCTGGGCCCTGGTCCTCTGGGAGCCCCTCGGAGGTCCCTGGTGCATTAGCTGCAATGCGTGACCCCTGGGTGGGGATGGAGATCGTGCGCGGAGCAAAGCGCCCAGAGGAGCAGCTGGGGCTGTTTCTGGTTCAACCTGGGAGAGGAGGTAGCAGAAAGACCACCAGGAAGGAGAGAAAGAAAGAAGGGGGATAGCGATGGAGGGTCCCTCTGGCTTCGAGCCAGGGATTGCGTCAGGGAGAGTTTCCAAGCGCTGATGGGGATAGCTTTCTGAGTCTGCCGAGGCGTGGCTTTGCTTTGTTTCCAGACGAGGACAAAGTTACAGTTGGAAAAAGTCACCAAACTGTGACAGCATCCCTGGCTGTCCGCTCCCACCCCACTAAGGGCGGTTCTCAGAATCCGTTTATTCTCCTGGGGCGCATTTCTTGAGTATTCTCTGTGCCAGGTTGGGTGGTGTGCAGACCAGCTTCCTCCGTTGTCTCTGCCCTGCTGCCGCCCATCCTCACCACTGTGGCTGTAAGATTGAAATGTCTGAAAACCAGCTCTACTGTCACTCCCGACTTGCCAACTTTCAACCCATTGTAAGGCCCTCTGGTCCCTGGCACCAGTCCCTTTGCTGTGCCCCTGGCACTCAGGTCCCCTCCCCTGGGTGTTAGGCAATAGCTCCACTTCTCCCTGACTTCTCTCTCCTGGGCATCAAGGCTTTATATTTACTGGGACATCATTTCTGCCCCATGAGAGGCTCTAACACAGTGGTTCTCAACCTGTGAACCTCAACCTTCTGGGGTGGAACAGCCCTTCTACAGGGGTTGCCTAAGACCATTGGAAAACACAGATATTTACATTGTGACTCATAAGAGTAGTGAAATTACAGTTGTGAAATACAACGAAAATAATTTTATGATGGAGGGGGTCACCACAGCATGAGGAACTGTATTAAAGGGTCACAGCATTAGGAAGGTTGAGGACCACTGCCCTAAAGGAACAATGAAGTCAGTGGGCTGTCAGCCTCAGATGGGGAAGGCTGGGTCCCTTCTTGGATCTGCCCTCTAGGGCCTAGACTCAAGAGATGCACAGGAAATGGGCCTCTCCCGCCTGGTCCTAACCTGTGTTTCCTCCAGCTTTAGTGACAGGCCAGGCTTGCAATGCTGGCCCTACTAATCATTTGCTGTATGATAAGAAGTAAGATTCTTCCTCTCTACCTCAGTTTACCCATCTGTACAAAGAGGATGGCCCATATGACTCCCAAGATCCTATGAAGTGGAAATTTCGATGTCACATAATTAAAAGAATGAGATGAAGTGTAGTGATGGGACAGATGATGGCAGACATGAGGAGGCCTTTTGGCATTTCTACTTGAAAGATGAACTCCTTCCTCTCTAGGCTTATGGGGCATCCTAGCCCTAAAGATACATTTTAATTGATTGCTTCTAGCCCCTGCCCTAAAATATAATTTCCTAGAGCTAACACCTGTGTCATCATCTCCCGCTGTGTCTCCTCCCTCCTGCCATCTGTCCTCTCCTCCAAGCTGTGGACCCAGTGTTGTGGAGGGACAGCCCAATCGTTAGGAATGTCCATTTGAGTTGTGAAATGAGTAAGTGAAAGTGGGCGAGGGGTGGGGGTGAAGTAATCAGTGAGAGGTGGAAATGATCTGCAGGTGGGGGGAGGTGGGGGAGGCACAGGGGACAGCCCTCATCTTCGAGGATCCATCAAAGGAGTCCGAAGAAAGTGATGGATGCTAGAGGGCCTTGGGAGGCTCTAAGTCATCTCATGGGATGTGGGTGCCACTGAACAGGGCCAGTGCTGCAGCCGAGTGGAAGATCACAGGGAGAGCTAGAGGCAGAGAGTGGAGAGCAGCCTCCCTACAGACAGCAATGGTAACAATGGCGAAGCTCCTGGGGCTGGCTTCGAAAGTGTCTATTTGCAAAAGACGTAGTGCTACCCAATGCATTGTTATACAACTCCGGGTATGTAGGCATATAAAACAAGTATACAAATCAAACATTTACTGATAAATAAATCATACAGAAATTTATTTTATATGTGTGTGTTCTGTGTGTTCATGTGTGTGGTGTGTGCATGTGTGTGTGAAGGCCAGAGGTAGACAGTGGGCATCATCTTCAATCATCTTCATCTTCAATTGCTCTCCTCTTTGTCTTTTTTTTTTTTTTTTTTTTTTTTGAGACAGGGTTTCTCTGTGTTGCTTAGGAGCCTGTCCTGGAACTTGCTCTGTAGTCCAGGCTGACCTTGAACTCACAGAGATCCTCCTGATAGGATTGTCCTATATATGTTACTTTTGTTGATTGATGAATAACACACTGTTGGGTCAATGGCCAATGAGGCAGTAAGATAGGTGGGACTAGGAGAGGAGGCATTGAGGAAAGGTAGGCAGGAGAGAGTCGCAATGCTGCGGGAGGAGTAACACCATGCTGGGCGTTACCGGTAAGCCATAGCCTGTGGCAATACATAGATTGGTAGAAATGGGTTAATAATTCAGACAGAGCTAGCCAATAAGAAGCCCCAGTTATGGGCCAACAATTTCATAATTAATATAGCATCTATGTGTTTATTTGGGGCTCAAGGGCCACAAGACCTGCCTGGCCAGAAACATTCACCTTACCTCCTCCTGCCTCTGCCTCCCTAGTGCTGGGATTAAAGCTATGCACCACCACCACCAGGCCTGTTTTGTTGTTTTTAATCAGGGATGCTGAGAATTCAAACCTAGATTGTCATGCTTGCATGACAAGTATTTCATCAAAAGCCATTTGCTCTTCTCTAAGGACTTTATTTTAAAACAGTTCTTTGGGGTTCCACCCACCTCAGCCTCCTGAGTGCTGGGACTAAAGACATGTGTTATCATGCCTCCTTCATCACTGGAATTTCTGTCCTAACTCAAGATAAAAGTCATCCAATGATTTGGGGTTTTTTGGGGGGGAGGTACTACGGATTGTACCCAGGGCCTTGCACGTGCCAATCAAGCAAGCACTCTGCCACTGAGCTACATCCCTGGCTCTTCAAATGAGTAATGACTGCAACTTTTAAAATCAAGCATTGTAGGGCCAACAGAATGGGTCGCTGAGTAAAGGCGCTAACTGCCAAGCTTGAAGACTTGAATTTGACCTCTGTCAGCCTTTGTCAACTCTCACAAGTTGTTTCCTGACCTCTATACACAGACCTGAAAAATATTCAAATAAATAAACAAACTTCAAATCCAAGTATTCTAGCAAGACACAATCCAAAGGCATACATGCTAATTGGACTGAGAAATAACAGCAGGAAAATACTGTTTTCTGTAATTAAACCATTATATCTCTATAAGAGCAAAACACTTTGTATGTGCAGTAAAGACACTGAAATTCATAACAAATAAGCTGAGCAACCTCAAGAAGGGCCAGTGGTGGCTCCTGGTGTGATGGTGTGTGTGCGAGGCACAGCGTTCACCTGGTGGCTGCAGGACCAAGGCTGCAGACACCTCAGACTCATTTTTGTGTTTGACTGTGGATCAAGTTTTGGTGGTAGTACATTCAGAATTCTTCTATTGTCGCCAAAATTTTCACCGCCTCTGCATTCAGTTGGTGCCTACATGGGGTTTTACCCTGGAAGCTGTGGTCTAGAGCAAGGATTGGAGTTGGAGAGGAGGAAGGTCAGACTTGCCAACGGCAATCTGGGGCAGACTTGGTGACAATTTGCAAGGAATAAAAGGGAAGGTCAGAGGCGGGTGTCTGCCTGAGAAATGTTGCTGATGTAGGCTTCAGAGGGGAAGAAAAGAGGGAGCTGGTGACAGAAAGCAGGTTCCAGCTGGTCGCACCAGGTGTCACCCCCATTCACTTGTTAGTTCTCTAGTTCAGCCTACGTCCTCCATAGCCACACATGTCATGCTCTTCTAAGTGACCCAGAGAGCAAGTAACTGTTCCCGATGACTGAGACCCCGTGAACCTTCTGCACAAACCCAACCCTGGAGATCCACGCCACCAATGGGGGCTTCGGGGAGGTGCCCCTCAGCCATACCCGTTTACATAGGAGCTCTGTGTGGCTCCCAGAAGACCATCTAAGGAATCCGTCCCCACCTCGTCTGGGCCTCAGTCAGGCCTCATGGAACAGATCTCAGATATACCCTTAGAGCTTCATGGTGGGTGTTGGGAAATCCCATGAAGCCATCATACCATCTAGGTTTGCCAGGGCTCAAACCTAGAGAGCTTGAGCCAGTTTTGGAAGCTCTCAATCCTGGCCACAGCCTTGGTCTCCCTACTGGGCCTCTGTGTAACAGGTGAGCTGGGACCTAGCACAGCACTAGCCTTTGCCTTGAATAACAGCCATCGCCAATCATTTAGCCTCCTGTTGTATGCTAGGCAGTGAAGTTATGTATTTTATGTTACTAACCGTTCTAACAACTCGAGGCCATTACTGTCTACTTGGTATAATGTCTGGACCAAACAAATTAAGATTAGAATTTAACTCTAAATGGTGTGTGTGTGTGTGTGTGTGCGCCCCTGCCTGTGTGTGTGTGTGTGCCTGTGTGTGTGTGTGTGCCTGTGTGTGTGTGTGTGTGTGTGTGTGTGTGTGTGTGTGTGTGTGTGTGCAAAAGCTAGCTCTTTGCCTTCTAAACTGTATGCTTCCATAGCACGCTGACCACATGGAGTCTGGCTGGTGGGAACCCACACACATACTCCAGTCGTCTCTAAGACTCTTAGTGTCTCAGACACTGGGCCTAACAGCAGAGGCTATCAGAGCAGAAGGCTGGGACTTTTCTACTGGGTGAGTCCTGGGGCCACTGCAGGGAGAGGCCACGTGGGCCAGGGCAAGCCCAGCAGCTCCAGTTCATCTGTTCATATTTCGCCATCCTGGTTTGAAGGGGTTTCCTGCTTTGGGGACATCTTGAAACCTGCAGCTGTCATCTTCTGCACTCAGAGGGGAGCCTGGGGCCCAGGGGACAGAAAGTTGTCTCTAGGCAGATCTTCGTGTTGGCCAGGGCTACCTGAGCGAGCACTGTCCCACCTGGCAGCATCAGTCATCCAGTAACCACAGTGTACCGTGCACCTTTCAAACAGGCCTGATCCAAGAAATGGATTCCTTGCCCACAGGCAACTAAGCAACGCTGGGTAACCTATTCTTGCCATCGGGAAAAGGGGAGGTCTGGCTTTAACCAGGGAACCCTGGGTCTGGGTGACCTGAGACCATTTACTGCCCCAGATGCTGATCTAGTCCTAGTGCTGTCTCTGAACCTGGGTGAATACCTGACTCATTTGTTTGTTCACTCACTTAGCATGGAAGAACTGAAAGGCATCTTTAAAATGTTTCTCCCAGTCGGTGGTGGTAGTGGTGGTGGCGGCGGCGGCAGCGCATGCCTTTAGCCTCAGCACTTGGGAGGCAGAAGCAGGTGAATCCCTGTGAGTTCAAGGCCAGTGTGATCTACAGGGTGAATTCTACAACAGCCAGGGCTACACAGAGAAATCCTATCTTGAAAAAGAAAAAATTATTTTTCCTCCAATTATCTGCTTCCTACTTTTCCTGAAGATGTAAAACCAGTTTTGTCCCAAAGGCAATTTGCTTTCTAACCTCTTGTCACGAGGATGGAGGGGCTTGTTCACATCTTTTATGGGGAGTCTGGAGAGGGCATGAGGCCTCAGGGAGGGGGATGCTGAGGGAAGAGCCTGCCTGAAAAAGCAGGGGTATGGGGCTAAGGACAGAACTCAGTATTCCTTTACTCTCAGTCCCCTAAAAGATCGTAAAGGATGTGGTATAGCCCCACCTAGAATATCCAGCCTTGCCGTCCCACAGACAGCTACCCAGCTGTCCCCTCCGCTCTGGGCAGCCTCCGCAAGCTCCTGCAGCCCCAGCTCTAAGGAGGCTCTTGAGAAATGTAGTTGTTTCTCCCTTCCTTCCTTTTATCTCCTGTAAGAGATCAGAGGCAACTGCCCATCTAGTCATGAAGATGGGTAGAGTAAGGATGCCCCAAGAAGTGCTTGCCTCCATGGCCCAGTGGGAGACAAGCAAGAGAAAGCATGAGCCCAGGGCAGATGGGTCTGCCTGTCCCTCGTTCTGGCTCTTCAGCAAAATAAAGTGTGGATCTTGCCTCTTGATGGGGCAGCTGAGGGGCCACCCTGCCTGACTGTGGGTGGCTGGTTTTACTTTGACTTTATCTGTGTTCTTGGGTTTTGCTATAGAAGTAGGGTGTGCCTCCGGCTGGGTGTGGTCACCATTGATAACTTGCATCCTCCCGCTCTTGTCATGCTCAGAGTGGGAGGGACCCCCCCAAGACAGCCCTAAGTGGCTGGAGGGCTCCCTGGCTTCCAGCCCTCTGTTGAGATCTGATGGCCCTTTCAGAGGCGCTGGCTGAGGGAGCCTGGCCCTGCCAGAGCCTGTGCCCAGCGTCAGCTTCTGGCACTGATCTTGTGTTGGTTCAGAAACTTTCACTTTTGTTCCTGGAACTTCCCTCATCCTGGGAGTCAGTGACCTAGTTTTTAGAAGCCATATATGTCTCTGCAGGAGCCTGCGGGGCCTACAGCACAATGGGGTCCAGGGCAGACTGACCCCAACACCCATGCTGCTTTAAATTGGCTCCCTTTCTCCCAGTCCAGTAATAGCCTGGCCCTTTCTGCACCCTTGGCCTCCTCCTGCTTCCTGAACCTGGAACACCTTTTCCAGGAAGCTCTTGTGGCACTGTACATGTCACTGAGTCTCAAGTGTCTCTCATGGTGTTCCACCAGACCTTCCCTGGCCTGTCTGAGACATGGGAACTAGAAGTTTAGGATGGCCCTAGCTATGCTTATCACACAGATGGGGACCTTCCTTACTGCGACCGTGTAGCTCGTACAAGCCCTTGCTTTATCACCCTGTCTATTTAATGAAGGGCGGGAAATTCCTGGAAGTCATAGATAGGTTCCTCATCTCTGTCACCCACACCTGGTGGGATCCTACAAGGAATGGAGACTAACTAGCATGGCCCTAGTGGTAGATAGCTTGCTGCCTTCTGCAGGGGAAGCCCCGGCGAATCTCCTGGTAGAAGTATGTATTTCTTAAAAGAGATGCTGACTGCAGATATCAAATTATTGGGACAATGGACTCAAGGAATTGTAATGTCCCCAGGAGTCTCATGCTGGAGGAAAGAAAAGGGTGCAGCCCCAGTGCCAGCCACAGGGAGGGACTTGCCTCCCACTGATGCTTGAAAGAGGGCTTGCCTGGATGGCGAGGGCAACCTCAAGCAAAACAGCTTCCTTGTTCACAGCTTGCATGCCATTTAAACCAGGACCTGTGTCAGGACTCCCAAGGTGGACATGGTGGGGGGGGGGCACTGGATCCTTTTCCTCTTCTTACTGTGGCTACATGGTTGTCTTTCTCTGCTTTCCACTATTATTTGTCTTGGAGTACTGAGGACAGGGTGGACCCTCAATTGTCAGGGTTCCCAGAATTCAGGCTTGTTCCCTTGAAGCTTAGGAACATTTTGCCTGGGAGAAAGGACCTTCTTGTTCCTGGCTGAAATCTGTCATCCTGCCGCTTCTACCTGCCAGCTCCAGATTTGCCAAATCGGATTCCAGAATTCCCCAGAGCACTCCTCCTCCAGTCTTTCAGTCTGATCTCCAGGATAAAGAACCCAGGCTGTGCTTACTCTCGCAAGATCCCACTTATGCAAGGCAGGGTGCAGCACCCATGGCCCAGGAGCCTATGGCTCTGCTTACCACACTACCCTGCTGGCTCTTAGCTCACTAAAAAAGACAAGACTTATGACTTGTGTCCAAGAGTTGCTCTTGTTCCGTTATCCCCTGCCCCCCTCCATGGTTTTTTTTTTTTTTTTTTTTGGAAGACTATGATTTGATATCCCCAGTTGCACATCAACATGCCAAACCCAAGTGCCACCTTGAGATGTTCCTTTTGTGATGGGTCCTCCTACTGTCAGGTGGGATCACACAGCTGTGGTTGCTGCAGGGTCTCCTACCTCAAAAATGCTACATTTCAACACCACCTGTTTCCTCCCACCTCAGGAGACCTGAAGTCTGTCTCCTGTATCACAAGGGTGTGGACCATCTCTGGCCACCAGGACATGAGGATTTCTGGTTGTGGCTCCACCCTCTGCCTCAAGAGTCATGATTACCACTTTTATCTCTGTTCACAACTCCCATCTGTTACCCCAAAACCTCACAAATCTGTTCAAAGCCCCTCCAGCCCTGCCTCACCAGTGTCCCCGAGACTGGATCTCTTATGCCTTGCTGGTCCTACAGCCCCCAAGGGCAGTCAGCTTCCTCTGTAATTTGTCAGAAAGGCCTAGGACATTGCGGTCACTAACCATGAGTTGCATTTCTTCCTCCCTCCTGCCTGTAGTTAGCCCTGAGCACTTCCTTCATGGCTGATGGTTACGCCCTTCCAACCACCACAGCACAGGCACCTGGCAGATGGGTCCATGCTCGCTCACAGCTCTCCCAGTGCCCCATGTCTACCCTGGCCCCTTGCCCCAGGCTCCCCTTGCACCATTACTATTCTCTACCTACAAGACCATCCCCTCTCAGTGTGAGCTTTTGAGGTCAGCATTGGGCATCGTGAGGGGCGGGGCTCAGGGAGCAGACAGGTAGAGTTGGACTGAATTGGGTGGGTGGATATGGCCACTCAACAAATGATGGCTCGGTGGATGAGTCCGCGCTGGGAATAGAGAAGTGGATGGATGCATAATGCTGGATATAGATGGAAAGCAGATGGTGTTTGGTGAGTGGTGGTTGGCTGGAAGAACTGATGGATGGTTTGGGATAAGCACTGACTAGAGAAAGATGCTGGAATGATGGGGTTGTTTCAGATCTGAAGCAGTGTGGGTTTTATCCACTCCTGATCTTCCTGCTCTTCATACCCAGTTTCCCTAACCCCAGCCCTCTGGTCTTGTCTTTGCTGAATTCATCATTCAGTTGGGCTCAGGCCTTTTCCTCAACACAGCTTCACCCAGATGACCACATTCCCCTTCACCCAGATGGCCACATCCCTTTCCCAACACCACGGAGTCTTTGTCTAAACTCTCCTCTTACAACATACTCAGTGGTGCTTTATTTGGCCCTCTCTCTTATCTGGCTTTATTTGATTCTCTCTCTCCCCTCTCTCCGTGTGTATGTGTCTCCCCCTCCCTCCCTCCCTTCCTCCCTCCCTGCTTCCCTCCTTCCCTCCTTTTTTTTCCTCCCTCCTATGTTTCACTGGTTCAATATGGTACTATCCACCCTAGCTAAGCTGTTCTTCCCTGAGCTCCCAGCTCCAGCCCTTGCCACTCCATTGGTCTAGTCTGAGGTATCCAGTCACCTTTAAAGATGTCTGACCAACTCTAGACCTTCCTCAGCACCACTCAGCAGCCAATAGCATCTTTCAGAATCACTCTACTTCTCCACTTCTGCTTGATAGTCTCCCATTGCCTCAGATAAAGATTCAATTCCCCAACATGGCCCAGAAGACCCTACATAACCCACAGAGCTCTGATCTGCAGAGACATGGGGGGTGATCGTGGTGATGGAGACAGATGAATAATGGTGTGGAACCGGGCTGGGCAACCAGGATGGAGAAGAGGCCGGCGTCTCTGCGTGTCCTGAAGCATGCCAATATTCGTTTGGTGGGTCTTCCCTCTGCACTGAGCTGTTCTCCATTCTTCTGTCATTCTAGCTTCCAAGCAGTTTAATAACGAGGTCCTGAAGGCCCACAACGAGTACCGGGCTCAGCACGGTGTCCCCCCACTCAAGCTTTGCAAGAAGCTCAACCAAGAAGCCCAGCAGTGAGTCTTTAGCACCCATCGGGCACTAGCCCGTGTGGAGCTGCTTCTGTAGTATGGAGGGTGTTACAATGAAGGACAAGGGGGATGGTGGTGGATTCCATGGCAGGCGAGGGTGACCGAGGAGGAGGACAAACATGCCTGGCAGACAGTGAGAAGTTTTATTGGGGAGAGGGAGGGAGAAGGAAAGAGAAAAGAGGTAAAAAAGACACAGAGACAAGAGAGAGCAGAAGGGAAGAGGGAGACAGGAAAAGCCCTGTCTACCCTCCACCCCCCCAGAACAGTGGGAAAGAGAAAGTGAAAGAGAGGGAAAAGAGAGTGTAAGTGGGCAGGGGTCTTTCTTTTAAAGGGGTCCTTTGCACCTGTGCGCAAACTAGTAGTCATGGAACCCTGGCCTGACCAAGGTACTGCCTGCGTGCATTCTGCCAGGTGACAGGGGCAGGCCAGCATAATGCCTGAATCCTCACAGATGGGTCCTGGGTGGATGAAGGGGTGTGGTTGGGGTTCAGATACAGCCAGGCTTAAGGACACTCTGCTGCCAGTCCAAGCAGGTTCCCTTTGCTCCTGAGCTTCATTCAGTGAGCTTTTCTGAAAATGAGATTGTTGGGAGGCCTAGGCACAGAATGATGTGTCTGTCCCTGCTCTCCATCTGGTGAGCCCAGACAGGGAAGGCAGCTCAACCATACTAACTCAAAGCTCAGGCACTGGGTCAGGGTGGAGAGTCCCTAGGTTGAGCCTGCTCTGAGGAGACTTGTTATGCAGGTATTCAGAGGCCCTGGCCAGCACAAGAATCCTCAAGCACAGCCCAGAGTCCAGTCGTGGCCAGTGTGGAGAGAACCTTGCGTGGGCATCCTACGACCAGGCAGGTAGGACACTCTTGGCTCTTCTCCTCTCTACCCAGCTGGACCTAGGATGAGGTCTGCAGACTCCTTTTGACATCATGCTCTTTTTGGCTCAGTGATGGTGTGGCCACAGGGCCAGGAAGGGAGAGGAACCCCCTGAATTCTCAGCATCTGCTCTTGGGCTGACCTCAGTGGCTGGCCCAGAGCCAGGAAGCTGGGAGTCTGGAACAGATGAGTCAGACTAGACAGCTCAGGAGCAGACGTCCAGCAGCGTGGGCTCTGGAGACTGCAGCATCCATTCAGTTTCAGCCTGGTTCTGGGGACACTGGGGCATGCTTGCTTTTTTCTAAATTGTTACACCACAGGTGTATTGCTGTTATCATCAGAAAGAAGAAAATAATTGGTCATTTTTCTCTTAAAAAAGAAAGGAAGGAAAAGAATTTTCAAGGGCCTGGGAGAGAATGACCCCACCCCACTGAGCAAACATTCTTGAGTCTCTGGCTCAGATAACCCTTTTAGAAAAACAGTGAGAGATGTCACAACCTTTGGAGCTTTCTCCAAACCCCAGGAGGGAATGGCTCCCCTGGCCCCCCAGCCCCACATTCCCCAGAGCTCCCAAGGGGATCCCCCAGGCTGCCTGGTCTCCCTAGTACACCAGCCCCACCCCTTTCTATCTGCCACCCTGCTCCCAAGAGCTATACACCTGGCAGGCAGCTGATGGCGGGTCTTCTGGGCCCGCAGACCCTGGGTCAAGGCTGTGGCCTCTCCTGGCTGGGAGGAGGAGTCTTGATTGGGTCCTAAGGATGTTGCTCTAGCCTGGCCTCGTGTCGGATCCCTGGGCACTGGGATCAACTCACTACTCTCTCTGGCCCTAGTTTTCCCCTTCCTGCACAGAGCGCTGTGGGTTGATGTCTCCTGGTTACACAGTAGTCTTTGGAGTGCTTTTAAGTTTTTCCAACTCCTGGGCCTCAGCACTCTTTAAATAGTCCCCAGGTGTGCTGATATGTACAACATGAACCAGCAGCAATAGTAGGGAACTTAGTAGAAATAAAGAATCACGGGTCCTAGAACCTATTTTAATCAGACTCTAGATTGTAACAAGGTCCTAGGGTGACTCATCTTGAATCCTATGTCCTGAGTTAGAGCTGTGGCTCTGAGATCAACAGATCCCAGGGAAATGGCTTCTGCACTCTCCATTGTTGACAACGAATGCTCAAGATGAGGGCCTTTCTAGCAGTAGTGACAACCTTTGGCCTCCTGGCTCAGCTGCCTTTCTTCCTGTGAGTTGGATATGGACAGCCTCCCAGAAATTCAGCCCTTTGCTAGAAAGCCCTCAGGATGCAGTGTTCAACCTTTTTATTGTAGAGGCCCAGAGCAGAAAAGGCTTTGTCCAGAATTCCACAGTAGTTTGGTGGCAGGATGTAGGCTACCTCATCTGGGGTCCATTGCTTGGCCCCAGACCAGTGCTCATCCCAATGAAGGCTCTGTCTTCATCCTGAGTCCCCAGGAGTCTGCAGGGAGTAACCCTGATGCTTTAATTCATTGGGGCTTCATCAGACACCTGGGTGTGGAATGGGTGGGTGGTTTGGGGTCTGTGGGAGAAGATGGAGGGAGTGTGTAGACTTTATGGCTGAGTTCACACATGTCTTCTCTGTGAAGGAAAGGAAGTGGCTGATCGGTGGTACAGTGAAATCAAGAACTACAACTTCCAGCAGCCTGGCTTCACCTCGGGGACAGGTGAGTGGCAGCGGGGCCTGGGTTAAACTTTATCTTCAGAAGGTTCACTCTGCCTCCTGCACTGGCTCAGCCATACCTCTCTGGCTTAACTGTCCAGAAACCAAAACTTCCTTTGCCCAGCACCTGCCCACCTCACCCCACCCCACCATCATCCCAGACCTGTACCTTTCTAGATCTGAGGGTACCCAGGATGCTGATCCTGATCCCCACACCACACCCCCAGCTAGCTCAAAGTTCAGTGTGTTCCTGCAGCATGTTCTCACTGCACTGTGTTCTCCTCACTGCACTGTGTTCTCCTCACTGCACTGTGTTCTCCTCACTGCACTGTGCTCTCCTCACTGCACTGTGTTCTCCTCACTGCACTGTGTTCTCCTCACTGTAGTGTGTTCTCCTCACTGCACTGTGTTCTCCTCACTGCACTGTGTTCTCCTCACTGCACTGTGCTCTCCTCACTGCACTGTGTTCTCCTCACTGCACTGTGTTCTCCTCACTGCACTGTGCTCTCCTCACTGCACTGTGTTCTCCTCACTGCACTGTGTTCTCCTCACTGCACTGTGTTCTCCTCACTGCACTGTGTTCTCCTCACTGCACTGTGCTCTCCTCACTGCACTGTGTTCTCCTCACTGCACTGTGCTCTCCTCACTGCACTGTGTTCTCCTCACTGCACTGTGTTCTCCTCACTGCAGCGTGTTCTCCTCACTGCACTGTGTTCTCCTCACTGCACTGTGTTCTCCTCACTGCACTGTGCTCTCCTCACTGCACTGTGTTCTCCTCACTGCACTGTGCTCTCCTCACTGCACTGTGCTCTCCTCACTGCACTGTGTTCTCCTCACTGCACTGTGTTCTCCTCACTGCACTGTGTTCTCCTCACTGCACTGTGTTCTCCTCACTGCACTGTGTTCTCCTCACTGCACTGTGCTCTCCTCACTGCACTGTGCTCTCCTCACTGCACTGTGTTCTCCTCACTGCACTGTGCTCTCCTCACTGCACTGTGTTCTCCTCACTGCACTGTGCTCTCCTCACTGCACTGTGTTCTCCTCACTGTAGTGTGTTCTCCTCACTGCACTGTGTTCTCCTCACTGCACTGTGCTCTCCTCACTGCACTGTGCTCTCCTCACTGCACTGTGTTCTCCTCACTGCACTGTGTTCTCCTCACTGCAGTGTGTTCTCCTCACTGCACTGTGTTCTCCTCACTGCACTGTGTTCTCCTCACTGCACTGTGCTCTCCTCACTGCACTGTGTTCTCCTCACTGCACTGTGCTCTCCTCACTGCACTGTGCTCTCCTCACTGCACTGTGTTCTCCTCACTGCACTGTGTTCTCCTCACTGCACTGTGTTCTCCTCACTGCACTGTGTTCTCCTCACTGCACTGTGCTCTCCTCACTGCACTGTGTTCTCCTCACTGCACTGTGCTCTCCTCACTGCACTGTGTTCTCCTCACTGCACTGTGTTCTCCTCACTGCAGCGTGTTCTCCTCACTGCACTGTGTTCTCCTCACTGCACTGTGTTCTCCTCACTGCACTGTGTTCTCCTCACTGCACTGTGTTCTCCTCACTGCACTGTGCTCTCCTCACTGCACTGTGCTCTCCTCACTGCACTGTGTTCTCCTCACTGCACTGTGTTCTCCTCACTGCACTGTGTTCTCCTCACTGCAGCGTGTTCTCCTCACTGCACTGTGTTCTCCTCACTGCACTGTGTTCTCCTCACTGCACTGTGCTCTCCTCACTGCACTGTGTTCTCCTCACTGCACTGTGTTCTCCTCACTGCACTGTGTTCTCCTCACTGCACTGTGTTCTCCTCACTGCACTGTGTTCTCCTCACTGCACTGTGCTCTCCTCACTGCACTGTGTTCTCCTCACTGCACTGTGTTCTCCTCACTGCACTGTGCTCTCCTCACTGCACTGTGTTCTCCTCACTGCACTGTGTTCTCCTCACTGCACTGTGTTCTCCTCACTGCACTGTGCTCTCCTCACTGCACTGTGTTCTCCTCACTGCACTGTGTTCTCCTCACTGCACTGTGTTCTCCTCACTGCACTGTGCTCTCCTCACTGCACTGTGTTCTCCTCACTGCACTGTGCTCTCCTCACTGCAGCGTGTTCTCCTCACTGCAGCCTGTCCTCCAGAACCTGGATTTTAGCTGGGTGCTTCTTTCTTGAACTGGCATCTGAGCATGTCTGACTGACTGGTCATCCTGCCTCCGGTGTTTCTTCTGCTTCAGCTGCTCTCCCAGTTGCCATCAGGAAAGTCAGGCCAGCTCTCACCTCCCACAGCTTCACACATTCCCTCCTCTGCCTTCCCATTCTCCACACCTCAGGGCTCTGGGGCATTTCCCTTCCTCTTGCCTTCTAGGCTGTGGTTTGGATGAGCTCAGGTTCTTCCTAGCTCTGCAATTTGTGGTGTGAACTTGAGTCAGTTCTTTTTTCCCTGATGGTCGACATGATGGTGGCCATCCAGGGGCTTCTGAGAGCTGGTAATGCAGAAGCGGAGGAGACCACCTTTCTTATAGGGCGAGCAGTAAGTGTGTGTGTGTGTGTGTGTGTGTGTGTAAAGGCTGATGTCACATGTCTTTCTCAGTTGCTCTCTACCTTGTTTTTGAGATTGGGTTTCTCAGTGACTCTGAAGCTCAGTAACTGGACTGGCCGGCCAGTGAGGCCCCACCCCACCCTAGCTGGGTTACAGTGCTGCCAGGCAAGCTTCTGAACCAGTGCTAAAGATGAGCCATTTCTCCAACCCTGAGCAGCAAAATTTATCTTATTAAAGTCCAGCAGCTTTCATGGGCTCTAAGGTCCCTCTGTCCCCTTCCCCCTTGTCTTTCCTAAGAAGTGACTCAGACCCCTCCTGAGCCCGGGGCAGGGTGGGAAGGAATGTGTATCTGATCCAAAGCACCAGAGAAACTGAAAGAGGGGGTTCCCTCCCCGCCATCCCATCTACGTAAGGGTAGAGTCACTCGTGGCTGCCCATCCCCATCCCCTGGAGATCTTCAGAAGCAGGAAATGACATGTTCTCACTGTTTCCTGTGGCTTACTGCTCACCCTGTCCAGGAAGGGTTCTTGTAACTCTAGGTGCAGACCTGGGACATTTCTGTTCAGTTAGCCCCACCCCCACCCCTAAGGTTGCCAGGCTGAGGAGCAAAAAGCAGGGGCCAGAGCTTCAGATGACAATGACATTGCCACTGAATGAGGAGGAGGGAACAGTGATTAAGGATGTGTAGGCAGAGCCTTGTCTCCTTTAATACAGGCAGTTGGTGACACATGCCTTTACTCCCCAACACTCAGGAGACAAAGGCAGGTGAATCTCTGTGAGTTCAAGGCCAGCCTGCTCTATAAAGCGAGTTCCAGGACAGGCTCCAAAGCAATACAGAGAACCCCTGTCTTGAAACTCTCCCCCCCCCAAAAAAAAACAAAACAAACAAACAAACAAAAAAACAGACAGTGTCCAGAGACTTCCATTTGATAGCTTGCTTTCCCCATGGGTGAGGTTTCTTGAGCAACATGCTAGATATGGAGCTGCTCCTAGCACTGCTTAACGTCTACCAGGTGATCATATCCACAGCTCCAGCAGCCTCCAAAGCAGAGCCTTACTCTGTTCTTTTAGCAAAGAAGACCAGACCTACAGAGAGGACGGGTTTCCTCGAGTCTTCTCACCTGGTGCCTCTTCCATGGCCCCCACTCCAAGAGAGGGTGCCTGTGTAATGCTGGGGACAGATGGCCCTGGAGCCTTAGACACCAGTGGGGCTTTGTGTGGTGTCATAGAACTGAGGCTTCCAGAACCTTGAGGACTGTCAGGCCTGTCCTGCTTGAGTCCCTCCGTTCCTAGCTTTTCACTGCATTGTATTTTGGGGTTCTCTGACCTGAGTTCATATAGATGAAAGGCCTGTGATACACCTTAGAATCTGCTTGAACTGACAGCCCCTCCCGCAACCAGCCTTCCATGATAAAGCTGTGTGCTGCATGGAAAAAACATTCCTTATAGTTACTTTGTTCCTTCCCGTTTAAGTGAGTAGATTTATTTATTCTAAATGAGGACTAATCTGACACCTCTGGTTTCTTGTGTGTTATCCTGAGTTGTGCGTGTGCACCCACTTTAGTACTGTCAGAGATTGTTTCAGATCAGTAAAAGAGTCCCCTCGTTCTTTCTTATCTCTGTACATTATTTCTTTGCAGCGATATACTATAATAGATCCAGTGTGGTTTTCAGAGGCATGTTCTGAGAAGTTTCAGTCCTCAGCCAGAAAGAGGATGTAAGCCCTTTAAGGGGTGGAGACAAAGAAGAAAAGAAAAAGGAACTGTTGTTGGAAGTTAGTGTTAGAAACCAATATGTATCTGATGTTGCTAAGGAAGTTGTGTCCCTTAATTCATCTCTAAATACCGTAACAGGATTATCTGTGCAAACAGAAACCTCCACAGAGAAGATTGCGCAGGGTTCTCCCTTGAGAAGCAGCTGCCATGGGCATCCAGCCACTGATGCACACTTTCTGTCCTGCCAATTGCTTGGCAACCAGTGGATGATGGAAGTTTCCTTCTTCTCTGGGAAACAGAGAGAAAGATGGTCAGTGGCCAAAGCCTGTGGTCACTTTAGAGAAGCCTGTGGGAGAAAAGGCTTGAGCCCTGGCCAAGAGGCAGTCAGAGCAGCAGAAATGCCTGGCAAGGCTATCCAGTGCCTGGAGTTGTGATCCACAGCGGAATAACCAAGGGTGACCGGGCCAGAAGGCCCTTCAGAGCTGAAAACCAAAGTTTATAGAGCTGAGGTCCATACAGGTTTAAAGATGAGTAAAGAATCCTTCCTAGGCAGTTTTTCTTGGATTTCTTTGAATGGCTTAAGAAAGCTTGAATTTGACACACACTCCAGGTTGACCTGGGGCTTGTGATCTTCCTGGCTCTGCCTCCTAAGTGCTGGAGCTTTAAGATTTAAAAATGTTGGGCCGGTGAGATGGCTCAGAGTTATTTGCCACCAAGATGACAACCTGGGTATAGGTAGGAAAAAACTAACTCCAAAAGTTGTTCTTCGACCTTCACAAGTGCTCCAAGGCATGTTTGTGTCCCCACACACACAATCACACACACACACACACACACACACACACACACTTTCAGACAAATGGAATCTTTGTTTTGTTTTTGCTTTTGTTTCTCAAGACACGGTTTCTCTGTGTAGCTCTGGCTGTCCTGGGACTCACTCTGTAGACCAGGCTGGCCTCAAACTTGGAGATTCATCTGCCTCCTAAGTGCTGGAATTACATGTATATGCCACCAGGCCTAGTGACAAATATAAAATGCTTGCCCGATAGCTCAGGCTTGTTATTAGCTAGCTCTTACACTGAAATTAAACAATATTTCTTGTCTGTACTTTGCCCCATGGCTTGGTACCTTTTCTTATTACAGCATGTCCACCTTGCTTCTCTCTGTCTGCTCACTACACCCAGGTCTGCCTGTCTTCTTCCCAGCATTCTCAGTTTGACTCGTCCACCTTACCTTATCCTGTCCAGCCACCGGCCAGTCAGCTCTTTATTAACCAATGAGAGTAATACATATTTACCATGCACAAAGATTGTTCCACAGCAAGTGGGCAAGAATATAGCAGAGTGCTTTCCTGGAATGCTTGAGGCCTTGGGTTCAATCCCCGGCACTGCATAAGTTGGGTTTGGTGGTAGGAGAGCCTGTGTAACACACAGGAGGTAAATGGGTTTGATTCCCCAGCACTGTATAAAAAAAGCTGGTATGCTAACATGTGTAACATGAGAGAATGATCAGAAGCTCAAGGTCATTCTTGCCTACATAGTGAATGAGGCTTCCCTGAGACAGAGACCCTGTCTTAATAAAAAGAAGAGGAAACATTGGCAGTTGCTGGCATTTTCACTGCTAAGCCTGTCTGCTTTCCTAACTCTAAGAGCATGATGTCTCCTTCCTCTCCATCTCTTTTTAAATACCAGCCATATTCAGTGAACTGTGGCTCCCACGGAAAGCCACGCCCATACTTGGGTATGTCTGTCTTCCTTTCTATGACTTTCTCTTCTAGGCACCTCCCTATTCCACTTAACCTTCGTGTCTAAGCATAATTTAAATTATCTTTAATAAACTCCAACTCTATAAGAAAGACAACAACAAAAAAACGTGTTCTTTGCCATGTAGTGGGCGAAGGAGCCAGTAGGAATGGAGAAAGGAAAAGATGGGGTGTGGCTAGGGTAGAGAGGGAGATGTTTGGTGAAAGAAGGGATGGTGTGTAAGGCTTGTTTAAACAAATGACATTTAGTCAGAGGCCTAAGGGTCAAGAAACTGTTAGTCAGCAGAAGAGCGCCCAAGGGCTGGCAGTCTACAGAGGTAGAATACTTATTGTATGTACAATCCCCAGTACTGGAAAGAAAAAAAATCCACAGGTAGGCTGGTTTGAGCAAGGGTTCATTCCCACAGGGGTTTCAATAGAAATCAGCTTGCTGTGCTCAGGGAATGGAAGGAGGCCACCAGGCCTAAGTATTAGCTTTCATTCTAAGGTGCAACACGCAGTATAGGATTTTGACTTGAGGAAGTTAAATAGGTAAGACTTATGTCTCAGAATTACCTAATTCAGTATCTTCCCATCTTCCAGTTCATTCACAGTGACATTTCCCATTCTCATAGTGACAAATGAATTAGGGAGGACCGTAGTGGAGCCAAGAATAGCCAGATGCTACATCATTCCAAGAGAGAAAGCTATGAATGAAACTCAGGTTTTGGAAGAATATACTGAGCTAGATTTTAGAGTTAAATTCCTCAGGAACTAGAGGTTGGTTGTTGTGAGGAGTATCCAAGAGAGGAAAGAATGCAGGCTCATCCCCCGGGTAGTGCACACAGATGGGAGGTCAGCGGAGTAGTAAGTCTGAGGAACCAAAATCGAGAGTGAGACCCAGAGAGATTGCATCTGTGAGTCATCCAACTGGAAGTGTGTGGTGATTGTGTCTGGAACAGACAGTGGAGAATTAAACTGGAGAAATCCATCTGGGAGCCAGGGAAAGATGAAATTGCCTAGAAGACAGTGTAGAAAAAAAGGAAGAGAGTGCCTGAATTGAGGCTGAAAAGGCTGCAAAACAAGATTGGGACAGGAGCGATGCTAAGAGATTCGTGTCATGGAACTTGTGAGGGGAACGCTTTGAAAAGAAGGGACATTGGCTGTAGAAATGTTCCTGGGGGGTCAACTTAGACACAGATTAAAAAAAAAAAAAAAAAAGACCATCCTGGAGAAATGCTCAGTAGATAAAAGCATTTATTGCTACTGCAGAGTTCAGTTCCCAACAACCTCATGGTGGTTCACAACCATTCATAACTCGAATTCCAGGGGGTCTGCCACCTCTTCTGACCTCCTAGGGAACCATATGTATGCAGGCAAAACATTCATACACATAGAATAAAATTTAAAAATCTAAAACATAAAGAATTCAGTTTGGGGCACCAAAAGGGTTGGTGCTAGTATCACAGGTGCTGAGACTACAGCTCTTTATCATGACCTCAGAAAGACCTTGAGAAAGTGTTGAGGTGGCTCAGGTCTGTGTGACTGATTGACAGGACATTCAACCAATGAGCTGTGTTTCTTCTGCATGATTGGCATCTGCAGAGATCTAATTGCCTAAGCCTGATGAGAGTATACAAGGCTTTGAGGGTCCCCTAAGCATCCTTTTCAGGGTTCAGCTGACTCATCATTGCTCCTCCCATGTTTCCCACAGGACACTTCACAGCCATGGTATGGAAGAATACGAAGAAGATGGGTGTGGGGAAGGCGTCCGCAAGTGATGGGTCCTCCTTTGTGGTGGCCAGGTACTTTCCTGCAGGGAATATAGTCAACCAGGGCTTCTTCGAAGAAAACGTCCCACCTCCGAAGAAGTAACTCTCCTAATGTGATGAGAAGATGGAGATACACATACCAAGTGCCTATTGAACAACAAAGAGCCAGCGAGCGTCTGTCCCTGTGGGTGTGTGAACTTATGTGTGTACTCTTGAGCATCTTGTGCACACAACACACTATAGGCAGCAGCACATGAACTCATTTTTGGTTAAAGGATTTATCCAGAGGGTTACCTAACCACAATTACTTAGATTTGAGCATGGTCAATTCTGACATCTTTTTTTGCTGTTATTTTTTTAAGCAGACTTCGTTTGTATCTTTTTAAATTCTAATGTCTTTTCTCCTATTCTGTATTCCGAATATGTTTGCCATGCTGAGAAGTGAGATCGTTTTACATGTACTTCCTGTGTTATAATCTCCTTTTGGTAGCTTTTGAAGACAAATTTTCCTTTAAATGTGACATAAAGCAGCTTGCGTTAGAGAGGCATGACCAGGCCTATTTCACAGAGCCAGTGAGATTTCTTGTTCTCGGTTCAAAGACAAGATATCATTCCACATCCTCTGGGATTCCCTGATGGGATTGCCAAAAAGCAAATGGAGAAGTATTAAAAAAAAAACAAAACAAAAAACTGCCTTGCTCCCTTGCAGTTTTAGCCTTTAAAGAGCAAATGCCACAGCCACTAGCACCTTTCACACCTCATGCATTTCATTTTATTTTATTTTTTATGCTTATAGCCTTACATTTGGCTTCTGGGGGCAGGGCTAGGTCTGGAATGCAGTCCTGCCTCCCACTCTCATCTCACTGGACCCTCACATTGCCTGGGCTTTTGGCCAAGGCTTTGGACTATGAAGTCAGTGGTATAGGGGTGAGGGTGAGCTCCTTAGGGGGCCCTGGAGGAAGCCCGACAACCTCTGCCCTTCCCCAACCCAGCAGGCAGTGACCACCCAGCCTTGTCCCCTTTCTCCTGCAGCTGTGGCTGCAGCTGAGCTGTCACTTCCTCCTGGAATGTGTGACAAGCCCAAATGCTCCCGGCAGAGGCCCAAACAGGGAGATTAGGAACGCTAATTTGATTCTGTGTTTTGCCTCAAACTATACATAGTTCCCTCTGAATAGCTGTTTAACCAGATCCCCTTGGGAGGGACCAAGTCAGAGGTCCAGTTGAGTGTCCCTGAAATGATGGCATCTCCTTCTGCCAACACAAGGGCTGGAGGAAGGGTTTGTTGATTTAAGGACAGAGTGAGGCTGGCGGGTCTTTGTTACACTGTGAACAGTCTCACACTGTTGATTCATCCAGGGATATTGACTAATGAGACAATAAAATTCTTTCTTTTTGTGTAATTTCTTCCTCTACTACTTTTATTTTATGACTGAGATGATTCAGGACTCTGGATCCATCTTGAACCACTTCACCACCCCAGCCCCCCATCCCAGGGCACTGCACTGCCTAAATAGCCACTTTGAAAGCATGTGACCTGCCTAGGAGGCTCACAGATCAACAGATGACCCCATCTGAGGGCAGACAACCCCTAGGCAGGCCTGGGACAAGGAATCTGAGCCTAGACATTTGGAGAGAATTTACTGGGGTGGTATAAGTTTAAAACAGAACCCCAGTGAACCTAAGCTATTTGTAGTCCAGTTATTAACAGTAAAGACAGATGAGCCTGGCCTGGAGGCACAAGCCTCAAAAGCTAGCTACTCTGCAAACAAAAGGAGGAGGATTAGAAGTTCAAGGCCAGTCTGGACACTTTAGTGAGACCCTGTCTTAAAAAGGAAGGCAGAATGTGGCTTACAAGCCTGATGCTCTACCGGCAAGACCCCTCCCACCCCCACAGTGCTTTGAAGACAAATTTGAGAAGAGTAGATACTGAGACGTTATCCTGATCTTCCTACTTATAATTCAGTATATCTTTGAAAATGCTCTAACTTAAGGATTTGCAATATGGATGATATCAATCCATAAAGATTAGAGTATTAGGGTCTCCTCCCCAGGAAACCCCCAAATATGGAAAATTCTGAGCAGGCCAGGAAGGGTGAATGGAATGAAGGGATCTGGCCAGGGCCCTTTTCTGGCCACACCAAGCAAACAGCCATTGAATTCCTGGTGACTCCTAACATACATACACAGTGCCAGGTGGAGGAAGCTGGCATGAAGCCAGTCTCTGTGCTGGAGGCTTTCCACAGTTGCCTAGGGCTAAGGAAAAGCTGCTTTCCAGGACTGAGGAAGAGCCAGGCGATGATGCAGGCAAACAGATGGACTCGGGCACACCCATTTTCTTCTTTCTCGTTTGACAGTCTCACTGAGTAGCCTGGCTGGCCTTTGCTATGCAGACTAGGCTGGCCTCAAACTGGCAATTCTGCCCCAGCTTGTTCCTTCTTTAACTTTAAAGGAAAGGAATACTTGTATTAACCAGGAGTTCGGGTGGACACTTTTAGTCCCAGCAGAGGCAGAGACAAACAGGCAGTTCTTGGTGAATTCCTAGCCAGCCTGTTCTACCCATCAAGTTCCGGGACAGCCAGGGGACTTCATAAAGAGACCTTGTGTCTTAAGGTTTTATTGCTGTGATAAAACACCATGACTGAAAGCTGCTTAGGGAGGAAAGGGATTATTGCATCTTATACTTTCAGTGCATCACTGAGGGAAGTCAGGAAGGAACCTGGGGTCCTCGGCTTGCTCAGCCTCTTCTCTTACACACCCAGGACCTCCTGCCCAAGGATGGCACCAACCCACAGTGAGCTGGCCCTCCCACATCAATCACTAATCAAGGCAATACCTCCCTGACTTGCATACAGGCCAATCTAATGGAGGTGTTTTCTCAATTCCAGGTCAGCCAAAACTCTCTCTCTCTCTCTCTCTCTCTCTCTCTCTCTCTCTCTCTCTCTCTCTCTCTGTGTGTGTGTGTGTGTGTGTGTGTGTGTGTGTGTGTGTGTGTGTGTGTGTGTGTGTGTGTGTGTGTGTGTGTGTGTGTGGTGTGTGTGTGTGTGTGTGTGTGTGTGTGTGTGGTGTGGTGTGTGTGTGTGTGTGTGTGTGTGTGTGTGTGTGTGTGTGTGTGGTGTGTGGTGTGGTGTGTGTGTGTGTGTGTGTGTGTGTGTGTGGTGTGTGTGTGTGTGTGTGTGTGTGTGTGTGTGTGTGTGTGTGTGTGTGGTGTGTGTGTGTGGTGTGTATGTGTGTGTGTGTGGTGTGTGTGTGTGTGTGTGGTGTGTGTGTGGTGTGTGTGTGTGTGTGTGGTGTGGTGTGGTGTGTGTGTATATGTGTGTGTGTGTGGTGTGTATGTGTGTGTGTGTGTGTGAGTGGTGTGTGGTGTGTGTGTGTGTGTGTGTGTGTGTGTGTGTGTGTGTGGTAGGGCAGGGGACTAAACAACTCTGTGGAGTTACTTGTTTGCTTCCACCTTTATGTGGGTCCCCAGGAATTGAATTTGGGTGGTCAGGCTTGCTGGGCAAGCATTTTACCTGCAGAGCCACCTCAATAGCACCCTGTACACATACTTCTTTCTTTTTTAAAGTCTCAAGTAGTCCAGGCTGGCCTAGAACTCAAGACAATATAGCTGAGGGTGACCTTGAGCTCGCAATCTTCTGTCATTCGAGGGCTTGGATTCCAGGCATGGGCCACCACACCTTTTATGTGGGGATCAACCCAGGGC